>JAVLUX010000026.1:14667500-15322500 GCA_032164185.1 Moxostoma hubbsi
AGATAAGTATTTAAAAAAAAAAAAAAAGAAAAAAAGTGGGGGAACTATAAATACAAAACTAAAATGACAAAATGCTAGAGTGTTTGCTTACTGGCCAAAGTAAAAAGAGCCCACCCTCAAGTTTCTATGATATTCTGGTCCCTAGGTATGGCTTTGGACCTTCATTACTACACAAGTGTACATCTGGGATGTTTTCGTGCATTGTCTGCCATGCAAAAATAATTTGTTTGAATAATTTGAAAAGTCACAGTACACCTCTCTTCAACAAGCCACACAATTTGAGGTATCATTAATGTCCGTAGCACAAGGATGAGTTTATTATTTAAGCTCCTACATCCATTCTTTATTACAACATGTCGCACATTCAAGTCAGAAACAAAATTCGGAAGAAGTTAATTAAAAGAAATGGGCCAAATGACGGCAAAAGCTCTTATACTCTTATATTAGCATTTTTAGACTACCAATATGATTTATTATTGCATGGTATCAAGCAAATAAACATTACTGAAATGAAGCACAGAAATTGATCAATAATTTTTGCTAAAAAAATTTGATAAAAAAAATCATTCTTCACGTAGACATGCCCCTACCAACGTCACAACTCGGGTATCATCTAGAATTCAGAGTTCCCATTAGTAAATGTGTTTATTCATGTGTGCGGAACTCCTAATTACTATATTTCCGACCCCACTTTAAGGTTGCATTAAGGTTAAGGTGTCAAATCCCTAACCCTAAATGCTAAAGTATGCTTCCGTATTTCCAGTGATGTAAATTGTCATCGGACAGATCCCAAAGACGTTACTCACAAGACGTAACAGCATGCAAAAACATTAAGTAAAAAGTTATTGTAGGAAGAAAAAGGGAGTGTGTAAAAGTAGGATTTGTTGCTTCAGGATCATCAGTACAAACCACTAAGTTTCTCCAACATAACTTCCTTCTATATACCTTCAACGCCCTAATTGCACAGTAATATACAAATGCCTCTTTCTCCAGTGTTTCCTCCATCCCTTCCTCCTCTCCTCCAGGAGTGGATCAGTAAATCCAGCCTAATAAATCATTCATGATGTCGCTCTTTACCTTCGCTTAAGCGCTATCATGCTGTCATCATTTGTGGAGGCTTTCTGAGCCACTGTTCGCAGTGCTGCACTCAACACCCCACCCACATCTTAACCCATTTCCGCACCTTCTTTCAGGCATTTCTACGAATACAGATTGAAGGGGAGGTAAAGTGGAGAACAGGGCGCCAGAGGAATGGAGAATAAATGAAAGACATCACTTCTATTTCTCGCTTCAGATTGAGCCAAGTGACCAGCCTCCAAATTTAACTGAATATCAGGCAGATCTCGGGCTCTGTCGAGGTTTATCTGACGCCAGCCTGAATGTAGCCAAGATGTCACAGCGGGCATGTGCTGTGCCGCCAGTCCTACACAGCCAGACAGACTGACACAATTGGATTTTCATTCAGCTCAAAATTGAATTTAGCTGCTGGTGTTTTTGGAAAAGGGGGGAAATGGCTCCTTACAAAAGCATTTAGCGCCTGAGGAAATGCAGACAAACTGACTCGGTCCTTCAATGCAAGAGCCACGTTAAAACAGAGTATTTCTCCTCTTCATATTCACCCCATCATCTGCATCCTTAAATTACATAATTTTACAGATGTTTAAAAATAAATCATATCAGCGTCTCCCAAAGAATTGCTTTTGCCCAGTGCAACGTCACAGCCCCTAAACATCCTAACTTAATACAAAAAAAATGGTCTACAATTTTGTTAACATTTGAATGTTTTAAAGATTTAATTTATAGTTGAATTTTAAATTGAAATAGCATTTATTACAAAAAGTTATTTAACTAGACACTGTCATACAGTTGCAAGAAAGAACCCACCCTGACATTATTCTGTAGGATATCTTGATAAATTTGGGAATTCGTTTTGTAGACTGAACAGAGATGTTAACTAGTTTCAATGATTCCTTCAAGTTTTTAACTTTTCCCCCTAGGGTTCTTTTTTACCTCTCTGAGCTTTATGCTGTGTGCCCTTTGGGTCATCTTGGCTGGACGGCCACTTCTAGGGAGAGTAGCCACAGTAAGAATATCACCTGTATTTATAGACAATTTGTCTATCTGTGGACAGATGAATATCTAAGCTCTTCAAGATAAATTTGTAACCCTTTCCAGCTTTATGCAAAGAATTCTTGATCGTAGGTCTTTTGAGATCTCTTTTTTGCGACGCATAGCCCATGAAAGCAGGTGCTTCTTGTGAATAGCATACTCAAAATGTTTGAGTGATTCTTATGTTTATTATCTTGTTTCATTAATTGGATGCAAGGTTTGCCAACTCCTGACTAATTAGCTTTTAGTGCTGTCATTAGCCTAATGGTTTACATAATTTTCCGACCTAGACTGTGAATGTTTGAATGATGTATTCAATATGAACAAGAACAATAATATTATTTATTAGTGTTATTAATTCAAACAGATTGTGTTTGTTCATTATTTTAACTTAGATGATCAAACCAGATCTTAAGACAAATTTATACATAAATGCAGGTAATTTCAAAGAGTTCACATACTTTTTGCTTGCCACTATATAAGCTATCAGTCAATAATGCTACTAATTTAAGTTTACCTAACCTTAAATAGACAAAACAGTCCTTGATTCATTTCAAGACAAACGTGGTTTCCAGTTCAGTAAGTCAGACTCATTTCAGATACCGTAACCGATTCAGTGAGTTCATTTATTTAATGATTCACCAGACTGATTCAAAATGATGACCTGAGTTTAAACTTTGAGTGATTTACTAAAAGAACCAGCAAAGCAATTGGTTCGTGAACTGAACTGCTGTATTTTTGTTTTTGTGTGCAGCCAGTGCAGATGTGTTGTTTAGCCATTATTTTGCACGAACCAGTCTTTTATATATCATCAAATTCAATTGACTGTAAGGTTAAATATAATGTCCTAGTCTGAAGTGTTGTAGATTCAGCAGCTGTAGCAAATAACAGCTGAAAAGCTCTGAATCAGATATTTAGGCAAAAATTGCAATTATTCGATTGACAGAAGAGGCACATGGAGGCAACTGCACATGACTAAATCTCTGGGAATTAATTAACGTGCAAAGCAGATTGACCACAATAATTATTGGCCAGGTTTACATGTGAAAGCCTCTGGGGGTTTCCAATGTTCTGCTCATCGTTTTCAGACAGCTGGTTCTCTCAGCTTTGAGGTCTGATCAATTATCCACCACACATAGGGAGGTTAGAGTGAACAAGTGCTCAAACAGGTGCAATTCCTTGTCAAAGAGCACTGAAAAAATGAGCAGAAATGAGACAAATGCATCCTGCAGAGTCTTCAAATCAGGCTGATAAATGATTCACTTTGAATTTGTTTCCCATGAAACAGGATAAACCCAATGATTCAAGGGATGCCATTTGTCAGTGTTAAAACAATGTGATGAGTTTTGAAGATGCAGCCGTATTGAACACTGCATAACCCTTCAAGTGATGTCATAAGTTCAGAAAAAGTTCAGGTAAATGGAAATTTGTGTTATAAGGACAGTCAAAGCAACATCTGATCTGATAGTCAACCACACTGGAGAATGGAAAGCTGTCTGTTTTGAAACATTGTCTTGACTTTCTGTATTGCCTTTCATTTATAAACATTTCACAGCTCCATACTGCAACTTAAGTGGTCACAAACTACACTAGCCACAACATTAAAACCACCTGCCTAACATCATGTAGGTCCCCCTTCGTGCCGCCAAAACAGCTCTGACCCGTAGAAGCATGGACTTCACAAGACCTCTGAAGGTGTCCTGTGGTATCTGGCACCAAGACGCTAGCAGCAGATCCTGTAAATTGTGAGGTGGGGCCCCCATGGATCGGACTTGTTGGTTCAGCACATCACATAGATGCTCAATCGGATTGAGATCTGGGGAATTTTGGAGGCAAAGTCAACACCTTGAACTCTTTGTCATGTTCCTCAAACCATTCCTGATCAATTTTTGCAGTGTGGCAGCGCGCAATATCCTGCTGAAAGAGGCCACTGCCATCAGTAAATAACGTTACCATGAAGGGGTGTACGTGGTCTGCAATAAACTTTAGGTAGATGGTACGTGTCAAAGTAACATCCACATGAATGCCAGGACCCAAGGTTTCCCAGCAGAACACTGCCCAGAGCATCACACTGCCTCTGCCAGCCTGCCTTCTTCCCTTTTGTGTATCCTGCTGCCATCTCTTCCCCAGGTAAACGACACACACGCACCCAGCTGTCCACGTGATCTAAAAGAAAATGTGATTAATCCAACCAGGCCACCTTCTTCCATTGCTCCATGGTCCAGTTCTGACACGTGCCCATTTGTAGGTTAATTTGGTGGTGGACAGGGGTTACCATGGGCACTCTGAACGGTCTACGGCTACACAGCTCCATACGCAGCAAGCTGCGATGCACTGTTTTCTGACAAGTTTATCATGACCAGTATTACGTTTTGCAGCAATTTGTGCTACAATAGCTCTTCTAGGGCTGGGCGATATGGCAAAAAACAACAAATCAAGATTTTTTTAAAACTTATTCATGATTAGATTTCTTCAACTTTTAAATGTACTACAACATGATTGAAAATGTATGTTCTTAATTAGAATGCAAGGCAACCTGGTTAGAGTAATTTTTTTACTATAGGAAACAAAAGGTGTGCAAGAAAAATATACAAATGCGCAAAATGCACCACAGGGAGAAGTTGTAAACCGTGTAAATGTCAAATACATTTAAATCTAATAAATCCAGATATTCAGAAATAATTGCAAAATAACTCTAAGCCAGCGTAGGTATTCATTTTATCTAAAAGTCATCTAGAAATCAATATCTATAAATTATCAATTTTATCTAGGAAGTACATTAAGAATGTGAAATGTCAGAATAACAGTAGACAGAATTATTTATTTCAGCTTTTACTTTATCACATTCCCAGTGGGTCAGAATTTGCTTACAATTTGTTAGTATTTGGTGGCATTGCCTTTAAATTGCATTTTGGGTAACCTTACACAAGCTTTTCACAATAAGTTGCTGTAATGTTGGCCCATTCCTCCAGATAGAACTGGTGAGGTCTAACAGACTCAGGTTTATAGGCCTCTTTGCTCAAACACTTTTTCAGTTCTGCCCACAAATTTTCTATCGGATTGAGGTCAGGGCTTTGTAATGGCCACTCCAATTCCTTGACTTTGATGTCCTTAAGCCATTTTGCTAAAACTTTAGGAGGTATGCTTGGGGTCACTGTCCATTTGGAAGACATCCTGGCAGATGTCTTGAGATGTTGCTTCAATATATCCACATAATTTATCCTTCCTCAAGTGCACCAGTCCATCCTGCAGCAATACCCCCAAAATATCATGCAGCCACCCTCATGCTTTACAGTTGGGATGCGATTCTTTGGCTTTCAAGCCTCACCCTTTTTCCTCCAAACATAACGATGGTCATTATGACCAAACAGTTAAAATTTTGTTTCATCAGACCAGAGGACATTTCTCCAAAAAGTAAGATCTTTGTCCCCATGTGCACATGCAAACTGTAGTCTGTTTTTTTTATATATATATAGAGAGAGAGAGAGGTTTTGGAGCAGTGGTTTCTTCCTTGCTGAGCAGCCTTTCAGGTTTTGTCGATATAGGACTCGTTTTACTGTGGATATAGATACTTGTCTACCTGTTTCCTCACATCTTCACAAGGTCCCTTTGCTGTTGTCATTCTGGGATTGATGCAAACTATGTTCATCTCTAGGAGACAGAATGCGTCTCCTTCCTGAGCGGTATGATGGCTGTGTGGTCCCACGGTGTTTATACTTGCATACTATTGTTTGTACAGATGAATGTGGTACCTTCAGGCATTTGGAAATTGCTCCCAAGGATGAACCAGACTTGTGGAGGTCCACAATTTTTTTTCTGAGGTCTTGGCTGATTTCTTTTGATTTCCCCATGATATCAAGCAGAGGCACCAAGTTTGAAGGTAGGCCTTAAAATAGATCCAATTCAATATAACTCCTATCAGAAGCTAATTGAATAACTGTCTAAAGGCTTGACATCATTTCCTGGAATTTTCCAAGTTGCTTAAGGCAGTTAACTTTGTGTATGTAAAAGTCTGACCCACTGGAATTGTGGGTCAATTATAGTCAATTAAAGTGAAACAATCTGTCTGTAAACAGTTTCTGAAAACAAATATTGTGTCATGCACAAAGTAGATGTCCTAAATGAATTGCCAAAACTATAGTTTGCTAAAAAAAAAAAAAGGTTTTAATAGCTTCAACCAAAGTGTATGTAAACTTCTGACTTCAACTGTATGACATAATGTATGACACAATGTATGACATTATGTCAAAGAATGACATAAATAACCTTCTGATCACCATTATAGTAGTCCATATAACTTGTGCATTTTATTCAGGCTCTTACAGTCATCCAAAAGCTCTTTGCATTGAAAAAGGCTGTGTTTAATAATAAATATACTGCTCACATTTGAATTACATGTAACTATATATTTAAATTGCAGCTTTTGCAGTTACATAAACTTACTAGGACATAATGTGATTTTAGTTTGTGGGCTGAATGTTTATATTATGACATTTGTATGCGAGATGGTATCGGAGCATTTTTACAAGTATGAGAAGCCATACATGAGTGTGATATTGGACCCAATAATGGGACATCCCCATAAAATGTATTTATGTACCATTATATAAATATATAATGTGGGCCAATATTGAATTTTGCTGATATGATAATGTGTTGAAAGAAAAACTATCTGCAAATAGTTTTTTTTACATTTGTAGCCTATATTAAATGTTCTTAGTCTTTCCTTCCTATGATGGGGTGGGCCAGACAGAGGCTACAGGAGTTTACAAAAGGAACACACAAAAAAGGAAAAAATATTTATTCATGGCACAGAACTCCTAATTTTAAAGGCTGAAAAACACTGGGGACTCTTATTTTGACATGTTTGCGCTTCATTTTTTTCCAGCTGCTTGTTCAATCAGATAAGGGAAATGAAATGTGCACTCCCACAATAATCTACAGCGTAATACAATATAAACAATTAAAAGTAAACATGGTCATATTTTATTAACACTACAGTATATCATCATTATCAACTGTTGATCATTAGTGATCGCTTGTCATAAATTTCCAATATGGCTAATCTGCAGGAAACTCGCACAAGCCACCGCGTGCTTGGAGAAAATACAACAGTGCCACATTTTCACTTTGAAGGATGCAGCGCATGCATTTATTCAATTAGATTGTATTCATTTGAAGTATGATAACACAGTGTAACATTTTTTAATTTTTTTCCTGGGTAGTAAGTGTTATTTCCTAATTGCTTATACCTCAAAAGTAGAGAAAATGTTATTCCCCACAGACTTTGCTTTTGTGACCAGGACAGTGATATTTTGAAATGTACCTATTTTCCAGAACATTCCAGAATAGATTCAGTGCTGAGTAAACTTGGATTAACTTCTAGAACTTTCTAGTAATATAAATAGTAGTATAAATACAGGGGCCTTAAGCCCACCAGTTCAAATTAGACCCAACTGCCAAAGTGGATACATATCTGCATTTTTCTGAGATGGCATCAAGAGGCTGCAAGCATCTCGCAGACACATTTTGCATATTTATGCATCAAGATCAAGACAAACCCTGGGCACCTCATTTCACCTGCGAGCACTGCAATAAAAACTCTGGAAGGTAAGATGGACAATTGTTAACAATTTTGCGGGAATCCACTGGCCACTCAAGCAACTGCTACTTCTCCAAACATCGGACTGGCAAGAATGCATCTGCCATCATGTATCCGGACATTTCTTTCATCCATCGCCCCAGTGCCACACTGCCATGAGCTCCCCATACCCACTCCTCTGGAGAGAGAGCAGCCATCTTTAGAAGAGAGCAGCAAGTCAGAGGGTGAGGAAGACGTTGTAGATCCAGATGACAATTTCAGAGGTGGAGCGGAGGAGAGAAACCAACACTACCCCAAACAAAAATACCTCAACGACTTGTTTAGAGATCTTGGTCTCACCAAGTCCAATGCCGAGCTTTTGACATCTAGGCTTAAGCAGTGGAACTTGTTGGATGAAAGTGTGCAAATCGTAGATCAGAGGAAGCGTCACCAACCTTTTTCCAGCTTCTTCACCTGCCAAGATGGGCTCTGCTTCTGCCACCAATGTGATCAGTCTGTTCGAGGCAATCAGAATCGCCTGTAACCAGAATGAGTGGCGCCTCTTCATTGACAGCTCATCCAGAAGCCTCAAAGCCGTGCTGCTCCATAATGGTAACAAGTACCCATCTCTTCCCCTGGCTCACTCAGTGCACTTCAAGAGGATTTACAACAGTGTCAAGACCTTGCTGGATGCCTTGAAGTATGTTGAGTACATTTGGGTGCTGATTCGTGAAAGTGATTTACAAAATCTTTTGTAGTCTTTTTACAAAATCTTTTGTAGTCATTTTTGTATTACTTTAGTACAAATACATGTTCATTTGGATTCATGTGTTGTTTTTCCTGACTTTACGTGAACGAAAAGACCGTTTTCTCATTAGAAATAGGTACATGTCAAAATATCACTGTCCTGGTCACAAAAGCAAAGATTGTGGGGAATAATAGATATTTTCTGAGGCATAAGCTATTAGGAAATAACGCTTACTACCCAGGAACAAAAACTGTGTTACATAGTGTCATATTAGGTCATATCACAATTCCTGTCTTTCCGCCCCCAAATTTAAGTCCTCTTTAAATGATAATGAAGACTTCTGTATCATTTAAGAATTTACATTTTTAATTTTGGAAAACTGAATTTAAGACATTAAGACATTTTAAGGATCCATGGGAACCTTGTGTTAACAAGATCCACCAGTGGTTGTCTTGCGATTCCAGTGGTCGATCGTGACATAGAGAACTTTCTTTTGATTTTAAGAATCTATATATCAGGATTGTTCAATTAAAAATCCAGAATAAATGAAAAATCTCATTTTTATTTACCAGCCACTGAATGTATTTTAGTAAATTCAGAATAACTTGGCTACATTCATCTAGCATGTCACTGTGGTTTAGACACAACAGTGTGGGTATTCATATGGGTTTTTCCCGGGGTGTCTTGTTACTATTTAATCCATGCTAATATGATACCCCTAATCACCTGGACTACTTTTGCGCTGATCAAAAGCTGACACCAGCAAAAAGCAGTAAGAATCAGTTCTGCTTCAGAGCCCAAACACACAAAAGTCTTTTAATAACCGTTAATGTTAAAAGGTGCTATAAGCTATTTTAGCTGTTCTAACTTACACAAGATCGAGCCGTTGACTTAGTCACGTTCCCTTTTTCCAAAACACTGAACCAATACTGTTAAAACAGACACAAAGCATGTTCCCATGGTTGTCAAACACAACAGTAGCAAAATAGCACCCTCAACTGACAAATTATAAATCAGAACATGGCATTAAGCCTCAATGACTCGCTGCAATGACAACACTATGAGAACGTGCAAAATGATTGACAGGCAGACAGCGTACTAGAGGTGCCACAGAAACAGGTGAGATATCTCATGACACTTAAAAAATAGCACCTTTAAGTCCTCCAGTTCTTAATTCTTGTGAATAGTCTATTAAAAATGCTGTTGGTATCTTGAAGACCTCGTGTGAAATGTGTGATGCCCTGAGCATCTAAATTCCCTTATTCCTTTTCTAACTTCTACGGTGTTAACAGCCTTAATGATCCCGGCTGAAGTTCCCATGAGCAATTCATGGACCAAAGGTCCATTGAACCCTGCCCTCTCTTGACCTTTCGTGTATCGCATTCTCCAATGGCAGGAATTTGGGTATTCAACCAACCGTTATTCAAATGACCAAGCCTAACCTAACCACAATAACAAATGGTAGCTCTCTCGGCTTAGACCTATTCTACTCCTCTGTACAGTACTGCCATTCAAAATGTAAATGGTGTCCTGGGTAAGCTGCATGGCCTTTGAATACCAGAGATGTTCAATGAAAGCTACTGAGCACAATGGGTGTATAGGCACAATTCAGCATCTCAATAGAGGTTTCCCAATGGCCAGCCTGCAACAGTGATCTGAACTAAATCCTCCAGCACAAATCTCACTCTCCACAAACATGCATTTTCTATGCACAAGTGCAATACTTATCAATATACTCCACAAATACATAATACACACAATTATCTTTGCTAGCTCAATCCCAAGCACTCTAAGCACCCACATACACTCTCTCATTCAATCTTTGTGTATCTCGTGGGGAGTTACACCAGAGGAGCAATGCAGCTAACAGCTTAGTGTGTGAGCAGTGGATGTGTCTGCACTGCAGCACAGGAGGAGGAATTTTATTAGTGTAACCCAATTAACCGCATCAGGTGACAGCCATGACACTCTCAAAGTACTACATCTTCAAGATTGCCAAATAAGAGAAAGGCAACTGTGCTGTGTTTTATGCTAAATTTGGGATAATGCATTAAATATGCTGGATGGAAACACCAAAATGTGTATACAATTTCTGAAAAGCACATAAAAAAAAAAAACATCTCTCGCTTGAGATGGATACATTTGTTTAATTCTGCAAGCAGACATGCCATACCACGATGGAAACACAGTTACCAAATAAATTCCTAGATGCTCATCAATAAAGTCATGTGACTCTGCCTCAACAAATCAACTGACTGAATAATTAGCTCATAACTGGACAAACCAGAGGACCAATATCAATGCATAGCATCTGAAATTGTGGAAAAATATGGACTTTTCAATGCCAATATCTAGAGAGCAGAATGGCCGATGGCCAATATAAAAGCTGATAGACATAATCAAATTGAACAACAGTAAATCAGATTTGCACAATCTTTCTAAAGTGATACAAACAATTATGTTATATAATATTCACTCAAAGTTGCATGAAAGTTTACCACTCAGCTTTAGGGTGTTTGAACCCCTCCTCCAAGGAATCTGTCTTCCAGTGCACAAATAATACAGATGTTTATATTTATATACATATGTACAAATACAAACGGGGGTGCGGTGTTAACATACAAACTGACGAACACCGGTATTACCACTGGTTGGATGATAGGTGGTACTTGGGGTAATTTTCGTTAAGCAGGGTTGGGGGTAAGCCTACACAATAAACTTTGACACTCTGATTTAAAAATTCTAATGAAACTGGAAAAAAATTAAGTGCAATTAAAATGTGGTGTTCAACTTTTTGAAAGATGGCTTCTTTGGCAATGCACCGATGGAGTAGGTTCTTTATCTACCGGTCATGAGTGTGAATAGATTTGTTTTGTTCCCTGCTTCACAATATACATACATATATATATGTGTGTGTGTGTATATATATATATATATATATATATATATATATATCCAATTACATCGGCAACCCCCAGGCTGATGGATCGGTGAATATTCTTGCTTTAGTGATTTTGCATTGAAAATTAAATTCATTTATTTAAAAAAAATAAAAACTTAAAATACATTTCTAAATTCAAATTGCACTCCAAACTAAATGAAAAAGCGATTAAAATAACAATGTGATTTAAAAAAAAAATGATCAAACTAAATAAATATTAGAGCTGCACAATTAATTGAAATCGAAACCACGATATGACCTTGTGCGATTATTAAATTGCAAAGGGCTGCAATTTAATTACATAAATAAATAGTCTGCTCCCTTCAAAGTTTATTTGCGCTGCAGTCTATATTAAGTTAGAGCACCGTTACAGTGTTTCAGAGCGGTTCTGTGCTCCACAACTCCCTCTCGTGCTTTGAGTATCAGAAGTGCTCCGAGTTTGGTTCCGTTTGCTTATGTGCGCTAAACGCTTTATTTACACAAAACTGGCTCGTCCTGCGTGCAGTGGTTTTTATTATTATCTGCGGTAGCAGCATCTCAGTCTCCACAAGGCACAGGTATCATAATAATAACGCAGATATACAAGATGGGGTATAATTCAAACATCTTTATTAAATGATTGTTGAGCAAACAGCATTAACAGCAACACCTGTAGAAACATCTCTTCCATTTATGGAGCCAGGATTATGACAAAACAATTTGAATCGTGTAAATTTGAATTATAGACTTTTGAATTTGAACTAAGTGTGATTTTGCCAATTTAAATATTACGTTGTATTTTAAATAGGTTTGCATTTGAATTTTTTTAAACTCCAATCCTGAACATTTCATATTTAACCAAATTGAATTGTTTTTTTGTTTTTTTTTAAATGGCACAATTTTATAAATATGTATTTTCAAACAGCAAATTTTTGGTTCTGAATTCTTACACTGTAAATATTCAGTTTTAAAAAAATATAGCTTCAAGTTTTCAAGATGAAGAAGAAATTCAGAACACCAAATTCAATATCTAAAATTCAAACCGCAGAAATTCAGATCTACAGAAAATGGGTCAGAGTTCAAGCAATAAGCCTACAATTTGCATGAAATTAATCGTATAATATAATCACGCCTACTAAATCACACACATCTGAATGATCATTCGTGATGTTCATGTCTTGAGCTCAAAACGCACTTACAAACCACCAACAAGTGTTTGAAATAACATCCGACTTGGATCTGATGTGGATTCAGATCACAGAATGAAGCAGAATTACATTCATTATTAAGTTAGATGTGATGCTTTCTCCTCTTAATCACTTTCATACTAAATATATTTTATACTAAAACAAATACCAGAGACCGCTCAGACAAATGTCTCATGTGCTGAGAATGTGCTAACGTGCTAACCATAAAAATATAAATAATAAAAGTTTAAGAACATCTTCATGGTCAGAATAGAGACCTTTTGAATCACGCTCGTGCCAGAGAATTATTGCACCTCGACCTGTAATTGGCCAAAATGCTCTGATCGCCTTTTCCGAGACCCTCTACTCTTCCCTGCGGAACACGGAAGCTTGAACTCTGACCCACTTTCTGTAGATCTGAATTTCTGCGGTTTGAATTTTAGATATTGAATTTGGTGTTCTGAATTTCTTCATCTTGAAAACTTGAAGCTGTATTTTTTAAAACTGAATAATTACAGTGTAAGAATTCAGAACCAAAAATGTACTGTTTGAAAATACATATTTATAAAACTGTGCGATAAAATAAAAATTCAATTTGGTTAAATATGAAATATTCAGGATTGGAGTTTTAAAAAATTCAAATTCAAACCTATTTAAAATACAACGTTTGGCAAAAATCACACTTATTATTCAAATTCAAAAGTCTATAATTCAAATCTACACAATTCAAATTAAAATTGTTTTGTCATAATCCTGGCTCCATATCCATTCTCCTGTCATTTGTTTACCTCACGAGAGAGCGTGTCGCCCTTATTACACTCCCTGCGGAAACAGGTGAAAGCGGAACTAATATTACCAACATCCAACAAAATGAAAAGGAAGGAATATACATATAAATAAATCTATATCAAATATTTAGTTACTATAATGTAATGTATTGCTAATTTAAATATTATAAAATAATGAATAAAAATAATTAAATGAAATGGTGACAAACTAATAAAAATATTCACTTATTCACTAGATTAAGAGTGGCGCCTCTTCAACGACTAGATCAAAAATATTCACTAGATTTAATTACACCAATGTGTTATCAGTTCATCTTCAGTTTGACATTAAGTCTCATTTTTTAGGACTATCTTAAATACAGTAAAGATAAGCCTATTAGTTTTTAAGGCCTACAATAAAGAGTAACATTCATATTTTGTGTATACTGAATTATTCAATCAATCAACATTATTTTTGACAGCAAAAACTAGGCAACAACTATGGTTTTACCAACAGGGAAATGTAGTTAACAGTGACATTGAGCAGAAAGCTTACATATAACCAGTTTTGACAAAGCTGCTGATAAAAGTTAAATGATCAGCATCGATTGATGATATGAAAATTGGAGATCAGATGTTAAAATCCTGATTTGAGCATCCCTAATATTCAAGTTGACTGGGTTTCAAAAACTAATGTTGATGATTAGTGGGCTGAGACCCCGTCACAAAATGGACAAAAATAGGTACACAGTGGATGGTAACATTTGGATATGAAGAAGACTTTGTTTCTCTGCTTACATATTTATTTGTGTCTCAGTTTGGTTCTTTTTAAGAGGGTTCAAGTGTGAAAACCCCAGTATCCTTTTTGCAGTTGAACATGTGGAAACCATCATAATCGCAATATTTTTCAAAATAATCGCAATATGACTTTTTGTCCAAATCATGCAGCCCTAGCTCACACTCACAAGCTGCTGAACAGCACCACGAGTGTTATACAGAATTACCTGCATTTTAAAGTGAAACATGCAGGAATTATTAAAATTGTGTTCAATCCCCGCTATTGAGCTAATATTAGATTGAGATTTTAATCAGGCTACTTTTCCGGTTGGACAAGTAAAATTCTCTTTAACTTGCCCGTTAAAAAATTTCACTTGTCCCAGACAAGCGTTAATGTCGAGCCCTGTATTTAAACACCTATTAGCCTCAAGTAACACGTAATCTTCACCTGTCACTGTCCGCTCCATGTGTGTGTGTGCATAGAGGATCTGCCTGAGCCCAGCCTCCGACACAGAGAGCGGACGAGAGCACAGACACGCAGCGTGACTGGCTAAAATGTTGATGACATTCATTCTTATGTAAACAAACATGCATGTAGCCTAAAACACAATGGGAAATAGAGGACATGTCCATATATCGTACGATAAGTTGATAACATAATTATCATCACAGGCCTAACCAGTGCTGATTGTACATGTGCTAGAAGTGAATTTCCCCTGTCTCACTAGCTGCTGCCTGTCCGTCTGAGAGCTGGTGATCCACTGACAGATAAATGTGGGAACAGAGAGTTGAAGTAATTTAGTCTGAGAATAGCTGGGATGATGGTGTTGAAAGTCCACAAAAAGGATCCTTGCACATGTCCCTGGTATGTCCATATGTTGCAGGATATGACGTAATCCCATTTTGACTGCATCATCCACAGATCTGTTTGCTTGATATGTAATTTGAAAGGGATCTAGAAAGGGTCAAGTGATGTCCTTCAGGTGGGCCAACACCAGTCTCTCAAATGACTTCATGACCACAGACGTCAGAGCGACGGGTCTGTAGTCATTAAGACCTGTGATTTTGGGATTCTTTGGGACAGGAATGATGGTGAAGCATATGAAGCAGCAGGGAATTTCACACTGCTCCAGTGATCCATTGAAGATCTTTGTGAAAGTGGGGCTAGCTGGTTAGCACAGGATTTTAGACAAGTGGGTGAAACACTGTCTGGGCCCTGTGGTTTCCTTGTTTTTTGTTTGCGGAAGACACGGCACACCTCCACTTCACAGATCTTAAGCGCATGTTGAGTGGCAGAAGGGGGAAATGGGGGGTTGCAAGCGGTGTTGATGTTTGTGTGAAGTGAAGGTCAGAGCAGATGTGGGGTGTGAGATTGGGCCTTTCAAATCTACAGTAAAACACATTCAGGTCGTCAGCCAGTTGTTGTTTCCCTACAGTGTTGGTGTTTTGAAGTTAAAGTTTTTTAGGCCTCTCCACACAGATGCAGGTTTATTAGCTGAAAATGTGTTTTCAGCTTATCAGAGTAGCTTCTTTTAGCCACCCTGATTTCCTTAAGTGTGTTCCTGGTCTGATTGTACAAGATTTTATCCCCACTTCTGCAAGCATCCTCTCTGGCCTGACGAAGCTGCCTGAGATTTGCTGTAAACAATGGTTGTATGTTAAACAAGGCCTAGTAGAAATGCACATATCTTCACAGGAACTGATATATGATGTCACAGTATCTGTGATCTCATCTAGATTTCTGTCTGCAGCCTCAAATACACTCCAATCAGTGCAAAGCAGGCTTGTGGTTCCTTCATTGGTCCATTTCTTAAAAGTACTAGGCTACAGGTTTAGCTGATTTTAGTTTCTGCCTGTAAGTTGGAAGGTAATGAACCAGACAGTGATCAGAGAGTCCCAAAGCTGCTAGGGACATAGCGATATGCATCCTTTATTGTTGTGTAACAGTGATCCAATGCATTTCTGTCTCTGGTGGGGTATGTAATGTGCTGTCTCTATTTTAGAAGTTCACGGGTGAGGTCAGCTTTATTAAAATCTCCCTGAATAACAATAAGTGAGTCCGGGTAATGTTGTTTCGTGTCTGTGATCGGATCAGCCAGCTGTTGCAGTGCCGCGCTCACACATGCTTTTGGAGGAATATAAGCACTCACCAGAATAAACAAGGAATACTCCCACGGCAAGTAGAAAAGCTTACAGTTTATAAAGAGTGCTTCCAAATTAGGACAGCACATCTTCTTTAACATTGTTACATCTGTATACCAACTTTCATTGATGTAAAAGCATGTTCCACTGCCTCTCGTTTTCCCGGTTAATTACGCAATGCGATCCACTTTGAACAGATGAAAGTCCAGCAGATGTAACGCACTGTCTGGGATGGCTTCTCTCAGCCAGGGAGCACAAGGTAGCAGAGTTTGAAAAGTCCTTGTTTGAGTGGAGGAGGAGAAGTAGTTCGTCCATTTTGTTAGGAAGAGAGTGGAGATTCACTAGATGAATACTCTGCAGCGCTGATCGAAAGCCACACTGTCGGAGCTTGACCAGCGAACCGGCTCTCTTCCCTCATCTGCATCTCATAGTGCGCTTAAACAACACAGCTGCACCTCTGACTAAAATGTAAAGCAAATGTCTGAATAGTCCAAAACCTGGAAAGACTGTCTGTGGTATGTGCTGCCGAATGTTCAGCATTTCATCCCTGGTAAAATTGATTGGAAAAAAATTACTAAACACAAAACAAACAGACAAAAACAACAAAAGAATTGGAGAGCTCCAATGGGCTGACATTCACAGCGCCATCTAGACTGTTATAGTATACTAGTGTGAACAATAGTAGCCTTATTACATTGCTTGTCTATGTGCTTCATTTAAAGACAAAATTATTAACTTAAAAATATTATTGTCTTTTTTTAAAAAACAGATAAAGGTACTAAATAGGACAACTTTGATCATACATCCTGACATGCTTTCAGACAGTAAAATGCATGAACTACACCCAGTTCTAAATTTGGAATGCGCCAAATTTCCACTTCCTGGACAAGAATGGCATGTATGATTAAATTAACCCAAATTCAGGAGCAGAAAAATCCCTTTCCACTGAGAATAATAATCAGGTCTACATGCAAATGTGGTGCCAAACCCCTTCACTAACCCCACCCCATGAGGTCCCAGGCCTCATTTACCAGGGCCCTGAGAGCACATAAGGCAGGGGTACTCACATTTCTATTGCAAAAGATCTATTTTTTTAATAATACCATTATAGTATGATCTACCGTGCATTGTAGGCAATGTTGTCAAAATACCAACATTTTAGTAGTAGGTACCTATACAAGTCAAATTTGACAATTCTTGATACCAAAACTAATACTAAAACATTTTTTAATTAGGTTAACTTTGTTTCAAGTTCTCAAGTAATTATCCAAGACAAGAAAACAGTCACTAACAAAAAAATTAATTAAGAAAACTTCGTTTAAGATTGAAAAATAATTTAAAAAAAATAATAATAAAAAGGTGTCCCATAAATCTATATAGACAACAGGCCTTCACTGCAAGATTATTATAGAATAATATTTTTTAAAGCTACAACTCATTTTCATGTGCAATTGAGCATGTGATTTGCCGCAAACGTTTGCCACATGTTATTAAATTGTTACTGTTACACACAAACTCCGTAAAGGGTTTCGCTGTTCAGCTATTTCACCTGATCACAGATGAAAACATGGATGTGACTTCGCAGTACTTAAGTTCTTAAAGAAATAGTTCAATCAATTCACCCATTTAAATCTTAAACAATAAATTGCGCAGCCTTAATGGATTCCATAACAATGTCTTAGAGGTCAAAGACTGCAGGTTTCACAGCGTCACCATTTTCACGCCTGTAAAGGAAGTTCATTTCCTGATCTAAACTAGAAAAAAAACTTGAGCACTTTGGGTTTTTTTTTTATACATTTTTGTTGTGCATTCTAATACAGAACATATTATTTGAATCACATTGAAGTTAATTTTTAGTTGAGTAGATTTAAAAGTTAAAAATCTACATGCATCTGGAGGCCTGGGTAGATCAGCGAGTAAAGACGCTGACTTCCACCCCTGGAGTGACGAGTTCAAATCCAGGGCATGCTGAGTGACTCCAGCCAGGTCTCCTAAGCAACCAAATTGGCCCAGTTGCTAGGGAGGTTAGAGTCACATGGGGTAACCTCCTCCTCGTGGTCATTATAATGCATAGTTCTTGCTCTCGGTGGGTGTGGTCTCCACACGCACTACGTCTCCAAGGTAATGCACTCAACAAGCCACATGATAAGATGTGCGGCTTGACAGTATCAGACGTGGAGACAACCGAGTTTCGTACTCCGCCACCCGGATTGAGGAGAGTCACTACACCACCACGAGGACTTAGCGAGCACATTGGGAATTGGACATTCCAAATTGGGGAGAAAAGAAAAATCTGCATGAATTATCCTTATGTTTGGGGGGAAATTTTTTTTTATTATCGCACAGCCCAAGTCTCATACGGAACAAACACAGTCTGTTTATTAACTGAAATTCAGAAAAAGCTATTGTCGGCAAAGACTGACCATTATATGCCAGTCTATTATTGTAGTTTCATGTTTACATTTTTTTTTAAACACCCCTAAATGGCACGCAAAAACAAAAACTGTGGTTGAAGATTTTACATTTCATTCTAGTCCTGTGCTGTGTCTAGTCAGTGAGCTGTTCTTGGCCAGAATAAGCTGCAATGTGGACCAGATCTTATGATGTCAAAGGTCTGGCAGCACAACATTAGCCAGTGTTTAACTATAGAATAGTAATACATTATAATACTTTTCATTTGGTTTACAACATTCTGGTATACTTTTAGACCCTGGACACAATGCATGACCAAACAAAATACTCCAGATTCCTCAATTAACTTTTGCAGATGGACACTTCGATCTTTGACTTGATAAAACCCATCAAACAGGACACAAAAGGATGCAGTATCACTCGATTCTCAGCCAACTATCTTTAGGCAACTAATGAATTTGCCTGAATATATAAATTATTGGCTTTGTGACCAAATTTATGGAAAAGAGTCCGTGGAACGTTTTATAAAAAATGGCGACCAGTGATGAAAACGAGCACGAGCTACTAAAAACAGTCTACCTCTCCTCAAACATATTCGATGCGTTGTGCAAAAACATTTATATTTATATATATATATATATATATATATATATATATATATATATATATATATATTAGCCAGTGGAAGAATTAGTTCAATAGTTTATGATGTTTGGCCTACTGTAAACCTACCCAATGAGACACAAAACGGGTTGCATTAAATTATACTTCAAATAAATAAAAACTTAGGAAAACCTACACCGTTCACTATGACGTAACAACACGTTTTAAGGTATTTTGCTGATTGCTTATTTCAAAATGACCTGTCATTTATCAGTCGCAATGTCATTTCACGTGCTTTTCTCATTGACGAAGATGACACAGTTGATCGGTCAACTCACCTGTATGGAATCGGCGCTTAAAATTTCCCCCTGAAGTCTTTTCCCAATTACAATCGCCAGTTTAGACTTGCCAGTTCCTGTGTGCCGTAAAATAACCACCAAAGATGGGGTAATATCTTTCCATGGTGCACACTGCACGCTCAGAGTGGCGGCAGCCATGACAGCAACATCTGAAGACTCTAGAATCATCTGAGCATGCGTGTAAACTTCAGCGGTGGAGGAGGGATCTGTATCCATGCAACTAAAACAGTTTCCATAGAAACGAGTTTGAAGGATTTGAGCAGGTGAGATGAGGCAAGAGTGTTTCTTCGAGAAAAATAGGACAAAAAAGTTCACACAAAAGTGTTTAGAATTCTGGAATCGTAATATGTGGAGAATAAAATGTCAATGTTTGGAACAAACATGGAACCAGCAAACAATTCAGAAACGCTTCCGTTTTCATTGCTTTATTCAGCACCCAGAGAATCAATTAAGCTCCAGTAGTTAAATGAATGTGTTATTGCATTAACAAAGAACAATATGTACTGCATTAAAATATTCAGTAAAAATCACTGTGAGACACTCACAATGGAAGTGAATGGGGCCAATCTGTAAACATTAAAATACTCACTGTTTCAAAATTACAGCCACAAGACGTAAACAATATCAGAGTTGTAACAGAATACATGTAAAATGATTATAATAATTACTAAATTATAAATGCTAAATATTAGTTCATGTATTTCACTACAGTTACAATTTATTTCGTTAGTAATCCGAATGCAGTTACAATAAATAAGTATTTTGATTACTGAATAGATGACTTTGATTTTATTGTCATTTGATTAATATTTGCATCTGGTCAGGTGGAAAAAAAATATCCATATGAATGATCTGATCTGAGGAGATTTGAACAGCAATTTCTTAGGATTTGTTTAAATCATACGAGCGCTTTCACGCGGTTGTGAGTAAAAGGAGGATATGACATCATTGAGGAACTTTCCCATGGGAGCATTTCAGAGTAGCTGCATCGTTTTTATACACCTTAACAAAAAACAGTTAGAAACGCTTTGAAAGATGAAACATATATCCAATAAATACACGATTACATGAATTGTCAATATTTTTATGCGGTTAGGGTATTGCTAACCAATGTAGCCTTTAACATCGTATTAAAAGCCACAAATAATATCTTTTCTGCCTCATTCTATGAAGAGAATTCACATACGATGAAAAGGATGTTGTTGTGGACACTCTGTGTGGTTTTAAAGTTTGAGCCCCAAAAATAGATAACCTTGTGTTAATTGTAAAATGAACATTTAGCTTTATGCTAAGCTAAAATGCTATTTCTTGCCTTTACATGCATCTGTTACCAGGCATGATTATATTCTATAATGAATTCAATGAAGAAAATTCATTTTAGATCATAATTGTTTTTCTCTATTAAGACCTTTGATATTAGGGCAAAGATGTGCTGCAAACATTTTATTCTTAATGAGAATTTAAATATTGTTTTCCTGTATTTTTTTTTTATAAAAAATCAATCGAAAAATCCTTAAAACAAGACAAATTAGTTGTAGCAAATTTAGGCTTTTTTTCAGAGAATGTACAGTGAAGTGTTTTTACAGTGAAGTGCATTTTCTTACTTTATTAACTTGTTTTATTATAAGCTTATTATAAACATTTCTGCAAAAATTGGCCCCATTCACTTCCATTTTAATGCCTCAGGGTAACCTCGATTTGTGCTTCTTTTTTTTTTTAAAGAAGAAGATGATGAGTTTAAATTATTTTTGTGGTAATCAATATTATGCACAAAAGCGGCTGATTGAGCTTAACTTGTATTAAACCCGGAATATTCCTTAAATCAGAAAATAAAACAACGCCATGTTGCCTTTATTCAAGAGATTAGGAGATGAACTGAGTTGATTTCTTACTCTTGAAAGAGTTCAAATCTAGGTAAAGAATCCAGAAATATGTATTATGTTAAGTATTTACACTGCAAAATAAAAAGTTACCAACTTGTTTATTATATAAACGTCTGTGTTTATACTATATAAAACAAATGATGCAGACTTTCTTCCTCCATTTTACAGATTACACATAAATTGGACACGTCGTCAAAAGTAGCAATTAGACAATTTGTTAGATACATATTATGCCGTATCTTAAAATGTGCATCTCTTTTTCAGTTAACATTTCCAAAACATCTAGGGGAAGCTCTATTAACACAGTATAGTCACTTATAACATGGTGATGAATCTTTGAGTTTTCAGTTGTTTAGATATTTCATGAGGTTTGGATTGCACAGTTTTATAACCGGTTGACTTCCAGCTTTCACAACACTGTTGACTTTAGTAGGTTGACTGGTGCACCTTCCGGAAAACACTGGTATGAATAGCTCTCTTTCGTCTCCATGGCAACAGAGCATACTGCACCAAGGAAAAGAGAGATGATCGTTGCCATGGCGAAGAAGGCCACTACCACGTGTCAACTAAAAGTGGCTCTCACTAATGAAATGATCAAATCAAGTGCACGCACTCGTACAGGTGTTGGAGTAAAATACTTCCGATGCACACATAGTACAATTTTACCCTATAATCTGTATAACTGTGCCAATATTATTACTGTGAAGGATCTAAAGAACTCATTTGTGTTTTAATGGCAATCTGGGTATGGGTGGCTTCAAAACAGAAAACATAAATCAGTGTTAAATGTAATTTCTTTAATCAATTCTTTCATTTTATTTATATTTTAACTCATTTCTATATATTTTATATATTTTCTTTTTATATGTTTTATTTCTTGCTATGCATTATTTCTGTTTAATATCATGTTGTATGCTGTATTGTCTTCACAAGTTAGAGATGAGGAGTTGTCTCCATGTCAAGGTCTTCAACATCACAAGATGATGTGTGAAGAAGTCATTTTCTATTTTCTTTGACTAGTTGAGTTTGTGCTAGTCAGACAAAGTCAGAATGAGCGTTTAGAAACATGCAACTAAGATTATTCAATCATTTCTGCTCACAAAAAAAAAGGATTTTTGCTCCTTGTTTAGTTTATTTAATTACAATGAACTAAAGCAACACAATTCTACAACATTTTATCACAACTTGATTTTATTGCGTTCTATCCATTTAAATTTGTTAAATTGAAGTTTACTTAATCCATTTTGAGTTGGGACTACATGTATACTTTTTGTAGCATTGATGAAACTGGGAAGGGGATTTACATTTCCCAGCAGGCTTTGCATGGAATTGGATGGGGTGAACAAATGTTGAAATTAAGTGTTATTTTATGCATGTTTGAGCAAGATGAGAACAGGAGGAGATTTTTTTTAATGTTTAACGTTCTATTAAATTGGTATTTAAAACGTTTCTGTTATAACCATTGTGGTGAAGATTGGCATTTTTGCTGAGGTTGAGGATGGGTTATCAAATTCAACTGATTCTGTTTAAAGTACTGTGTAAATCCTTAAGCAGCTGCTATCAAAGTAACAGTTCAACTATTTGGCTGTTCTTACACTTGGTTGTCTGATATGTAATAATGAGGAATAAAATAAATATAGTTTACATAAGAAAATTGAGTTTGATGAGGTAAAATTATTAAAGTATGTTGAATTGATCTAATTTAACTAAATTATGTTGGCTCAATGAAACTGACTTTATTTGATTAAACTAGATTAAATTGTGTGCACATTAAATTAAGGGTAATGACTTCATTTTCTGAGTGTAGGAAAAGATTTGTTAATATGTAATGTTCTGTTATAATGGTATTTAAAAGGAGAGTCTGTTATGCTGGCGTTTTGGAGGTTACCATTACGGTGAAGATTGGCGCTTGTGCTGAGGTTGAGGATGGACTTTTATTTTCAAGTTATGTGTGATTCAAGTACTGCTTAGCTCTATAAGCAGTTGTTTTAATATTGTCAGTGCCTTCATTTCACTGTCCTTACATTTGCTTACCTTCCATAATCTATGATGGACCAACATAAGAAAATTAATGACGTTAAACATAAGTAAATTGAGTTTGATGAACTTAATAAAGTTGATTTTATCTAATTCAACTAAATTATGTTGGCTGAATGAAACTGATTTATTCTGAATGGATGAAATTAAAATCAAATTCAATTAAGTAAGGGTTATGAATTTAGTCCATTTGCTACATTTCCCCTGCGGACTCTGCCTAACTCTTGATACGGTTGAAGATTTAATATAACAAGCTTGTTGATATTGACTGGTTTGGACAGACAGAGAGAGAGAGAGAGAGAGAGAGAGAGAGAGAGAGGGGATTTAACAAACATTTCAAATGAAGTAAAGTACAAATATGGGGAAACTCAAATTAAAGCGTGTTTTTAATAACCAATCACTGCCCCTTAATCTAAATATTGGACTCCTGGATGAATAATTTATTCACAAAGTTAATTAATTAATATTATTTAATAAATAGAAACAACTAGACTCTTGTGATTTGAACTGAATTTATTTACTATCCAATTTTGAGTTAATGTATATAGGCTTATGAGGTACAGAACACAAAGTGCTTAGACAATGCTGTTGCCATCCATCTTCCAGTATGACACCTGATGACAAGGACCAAAGTAAATAAACAAAATAAATTAAAAAAAAAAAAACACAATGGTTTACTGCAGGCATATGCAATCTGATGTCAAGTGGCATCCATTTCAACCTTTTAAGCCATTCAGTTTCCCAGATGAAAGTATACAATTATGAGCCCATAAATCTATCAGTAATGATTGTAGTGAACAAATGGCCCCTTTTCTTAAAAATAATTTTAGGTATTGCGAATAAAAGTAGGCTTCGGTTTAGGAGTATTTGGTTTGATGGCCACATTTGGGGAAATATTACGCATATGCCACCAGTGGAACTTTATATTCAAATAGAAATCAAACAATGACAGTGAATTCTGCAAGAAAATATAATAGGTACAAAAATGCTTTCACGAGCCAAAGAAAACTCCGAACATGAGGGAACAGGCAGTTAAAACAGCATAACAAAGTGGCTAGTGATGAAAATTAAATGTTGATAGTGTTATTTTATTAATTTTTTTTAAATACATTTTTTATTTACTTTTCTTAACAAAAATAGAAACTTTGAGATACTCTTAGGGAAGGCAGATGGGCCAACCAAGTTTTAGAACAAAATGACAGAAAAATAGAAAAAGCCTATTAACAGTGCTTTTCATGTTCAAACACAAAGTATGAATTTTTACACAATGACTTGTACATCAACTATTATTATATACAGATATGTCCAAAGAATATTCCAGAGTTAATATACACTGCAATGCTGTGCTGGACACTGTCCTGAATGTTCATTAGAATAATAATAATAATAATAATAATAATAATAATAATAATAATACATTCACAAAAAAAAAAGGAAAAAAAAGTATAACAAACTATCAGTGATCCAACTTCCTGCCTGTTAAACTTACACAGTCATCAAGTGGCAATGGGGGCACACTGCTCTCCTTTAGAGTTAGTTTAAGTAACAAAGCACTATCAATGAATAAGGTACATTGAACATAGACCCTTAACTATATTTAACCAGATAACGTCAAGATTCTGCCACAAAAACCTTGGTATACGAGATCAATTACACATGCATTTAAATGGCTACATTTCCAATAATGCCTAACTTTGCATGCCAAGTCAATGAAATAATATATCCTCACCTAAATACTTTCATCTTTAGCTCTTATGAGAGAATGGGTGTTCTCTTTAAATTGCAAAAGAAAATATAAGAAATAACGCCCCTCTTTGGAAAAATGTTTGAAGCATGGGGGTGGTCGACTGGGGAACGCCAAACCGCGGCTTCCATACATCTGCTGTAATGTATGTCACCCCCTAGTTGCAAAGGCAAATGTGCAAAAACGTAAGCTGGAAAACTAAACTTAAAAAAAGAGTGCATTCCATTTAATAACCCCATGTTTTGACAAAACACAGCCACTCTACACAATTCCTATTGAAAATATGGCTGGACTGGCTGTCTTTACGCACGTTTGAGTTCTGCTAGCCTCCGTAGTAACAACTGTTGCCTGCTTTTAAGACGCTTCTTCTCCTGAGCCTTCTGTTTGTCACTGGCATGCAGTGTACGCAGGTATTCCGTGGCCTTGGTCAAGATCACAACTTTGGGTGTCTTTGGACAGTCAACCAGGCTTGGGATCTCATCCCGAAGAGCCAGAAAGCGAGAGCGAAGGTCATTACGTCTTTTCCGCTCCAGGAAATTGTGTGTCTTGCGCTTGTCTGTATCCTCACAGTCTGAACTCTGAGGGCTGGATGGTTGAGATTTGAGGTCGTAGGATGTGTGGGCTGGACAGGCAGAAGCAGTCGGACATGGGACGGAGACTGTTAGGGAAGATACGGGGGATTTGCACTCAGCGGTTTGGGGTGTGCAAACAGGCCATGGCTGTAAGGTCTCTTGCCTGATCTTCTTGCGAGGAGGGTCATCTTCAGGATAACTGTCAGGCGAGCGAGCTGCATAGTTGTGTTGCTGCTGGTGAATGGAGATGTGGAATCGCTTCATGCAAGGGTCATAGGGGTCTGCTCGAACCGTGATGGTGACTGGTTTACGGGAGTTCACCAAACACGACTTGTTCTGCTTGTGTTCTACTGTAACAACATCAATCTCTTCATCATCTGCAAGAAAAAAAAAGGACATAAGGCACCAACAGTTTACATGTGTTGTTTCGCTTCTGTTGTGAACAGGTCATTTGCAATGCAGCTTCCTCTTTTGGCAGCCTTTGGTCAAACTTTAACACACTTTATATTTACCTATACAAGCCTGTTATTTAAACTTCATTCAGAATAAAAGATCTAATCAGATGGGCCCCAGAACTACAAGATGAATTCGGAGAATCTGTTCCCTACTCTCAGCAAGAAGTAGATATGCAAGAATACAAATTCTATTCTATACAAAGAATAGGCTTTGGTCTGTAAAAATGAACTCTGGGTCATCTTTGATTTGGGTTTTGAAAAAAGAAATATCTGTACTGAGAAAGTGCCTTTTACTCTGATTTCACGGAATACACCGCAATTGCATCTGTCAAGGAGCATATAGCCCAAATGCTCACAAATAATCATACAGTTACTTAAAAGGAATATTTTGGGTTCAAAACAAGTTAAGCTCCATTGACAGCATTTGTGGCATAATGTTGAAAAAAAAAGATTATTTTTCTTTAAAAAAAAAAGCAAGAATCAGGTGTTCATTTTAGTGTTACTTTTGTGAGGCTTTATAAAGGCATTTAAATGCCATAAAAGCATTAAGAATCTGCTCTACAATAGCTTTAGATACTAACGGTTCACTTATGGACAATTGAGTGGCCTGGAATCCTTGCAGCCTTTTCATTGGTTGCTGCTGGTGGTAATGCTCTAGGCTGTGGTTCTCTAGTACAACAATTTCTCCTTTTGTTTCACTTGGGCTTAAGAAATGTTGAACCTCAGCACTGCAACAAGTCCAATACATTCCACTCATATTATGCCTAAGTAGAACACAACATAAAATGCCAACCTAAATCCCAAGGCATTCATGTGTAACCTAGCTTCTAGAATGGCATGTCAGATATTGGATTCATTTAGTTCTTTCAGGTGTCAAAGGAGGGTGGGGTTTTCAACACAACTGTTTAGCAAAGGGAAGTATGAACTAACCTTTAAATAAACAATTTCGAACACCGTTAAGCAAAAAGTCATTGGTCAATGCTTACCGGAGGAGTCGGTGCGAGACTCTGACCCGGACGACACCTGTTTCTTGCAACTGCTGCTCAGAGGGAAGGTAAGGACAGCTGCGGGATCCACGCAATCTGTCGTCAGGCTGTTAAGACCAGGCGAGTCCGCGGGGACGCACTGCGCTCTGCTCGCAAGTTTCGTCTGGGCAGAACAAGACAGGCGCTCGCTGAAAACTTTCTCCAGCTGCTGCTGACTGGCGGAGAAACTGCTCCACATACAGTCTTGAATAATGATGGAGCTTAGGTTTTCCAAAGTCTCCTCCGCGTTAAGTTTGCACTGTCCATCCTGCTCGTCGTCCTGTCCCAAGAACTGAGACACCCACTCTAATCGGTCCCCTGGAGATGGACTGGTGGTACCCTCCAGAATCCTGACAGGCGACATGGGCGGGGTTGGCACGAGCTCGAATTTCTTCCAAATGTCCTCACTCGGTGCGGTCGATTTGAAAAAGTCCTCGTCCAAGTTGTGGTCGTCGTAGAAATAGTGCTGATACTGGTCGTATTCCTCCTCCATCTCCCACTTCTTACTGCGCGACACGTTTGAACTGACTCCTGGCATTTGTGTCGTCTTCAGAGCGCAACCTCAGAGCTCAAGGTCTGAAAAACAAACATTGATCCGATTTCAAAAAAACTTAATGCAATAAAAAAATGTATTTATCTCAAATTAAATTCTGGTACCAAAAATGACAAGTAAACGTTGTAGGGGTCGTTCACACCCAACGAGTTTTAGCGTCCGTCCTTGCTGTTTTTCAATGTAAACTCGCGCAAGACGTTGCGTCGCGTTTTTAAACGCGGTGTCAACGTCTGTGTAAATAACGCCAACTTTTAAATACGCGTCTGGATATTTTGTTTTTAGCGCAAGAACAATTTCGGCGTGAACATCCCCTTACTTTTTGTACCACAAGTACCGACCAACCAATAGGGAAGTTGTATTGAGACTAGATTGCAGTAGCTAATTAATCAGCGTTACGTGTAATTTGACAGCCTAATGTCTGTTAACTTAGTCAAGCAAACTAAACGTATAACGCTTAAATATTAGATAAATACTACAGAGCATTTCGTCTACATGCAGTAGGTAAACAACATGGAACTTTCACAACTCTATTGCATAACACTACGATGTAACGCATCATGTAAATAGATGCATGCACTACCACAATTATACACTAGTCCGCTAGAGTTGACTGCAAAATTGTTTATTTGTTTTCCAAAAGCCCATTAGATAAATCATATGAATTAGGGAACAATTACCGTAATATAGTGCCGAGTCAGTATGTTGCATGTCATTTGAGACGCAGAAATGAAGGTTTGCAGTTCACCGGTAAGATCCAGCAAAAGAAATGAGTCCTACACTTCAGTAATTACACAGAAATATTTCATGTCAACAAGTAATGAAAGCGCCATCAGCTGTGAGTTTCTCGGTAATCCCGTTTTGCATACGATTTCCGGTTGTAGTTCGTTTAATCCAGCCGTTATTTTCAAGTTGAGGGGCTGTTTGCTGAAAAGTTCGCTTCACTCTTCGGCTTTATACCGCCTGTGTGCTTTCTTCTCGCGCCGCGGCTCGCGCCCACTATGGACACCTGAAACGAGTACAGCACTATTTTACCCAGTCAAAGCAGCGGGTGAATTTGCATATAGGGCGGGTGGTAGTCAGCTAGCCGCGCCCACAACTTAAAGTGACAGTGCTGCTAAAAAAAAGTTAATTTCAGGATTGGGTCTCTAGGGGTGACTCTGTGTATTCTCCAGCACAAATGCATGAGACTTCCCTGTTTTACATCGACAGAGCCTATTAAGAGGATTTACTATAACAGCTAAAATTTGCAAGAATGAAATATGAAAATGCATGGTTCAACATTGTCCTAATGTATATTTCCTAGTATATTTGTCCAGTGTGCATGACATCTCAGTGAAGTGAAACATTACCCAACATGATATTTCTTTGATTGTCTATATGTCTCATAAACTTTTTGTATTCCAAGTGTAACCACATATGCAGAATCAGAAGGGGCAAATGTAATTTTACAATAAGAATCATCTATTGAAAACCCCACCCTCAACATTTATAGGGTTTACTGTCCTTCTGTATTCTATTGAACATGATGTATGCTGTTGTATTATCAATGTGAATGAGCAAGTAATATCCAGCACATCTTGTCTGTGTTAATTTAGTTCAAGATGATAATTAGTGCCAGACAGCCTAATGAATTGCTGGCAGTGCTCAAGCTGATGGACAGTGCTGTTTCATATGGCTGTGACAAATGTTGCAAGGCAAATATGTGCATTAGATAACAAATCACTGACTAGTGTCTCTCCATTTAGTATCATTCCATTCTCTACATTTAATTTAATCAGAACAATGGCACTTCCCACACTGATCGATACAACTCACTGGAGAGATATAGCTCTTTCCCAATCATTTTGGTCCTTTTCTAAATTTCATAGTAAAGAAGAAGACTGGCACATGTATACTATGAACTCTATAACATTTTTTGATCATGCACACTGTGTGTGAACAACTATTCACTATTATCTGCCAATTGTATTGTCTGTCTAGGCAATACTGTATTTTTTCATACTGTCAATGTGTTAAAAATTATGAAGTAATGCAGAATGATATCATCAACAGATTTATTTTGTGAGAGTGATGCGATAATTGCAGTTATCATGACAACTGTTTTTATCAAGGTTTGAATTCTTGAGGTGTAGCCTTGTCATACAGACTTAACTGAGAGGTCAAATGACAAATTATGCTGTGGAGGACAGACATTGAGAAAAGTGCAAGATGTAATACATTCCTAATGATTCAAATATACAAAAAATATGTTGGTTGGTTGGTTGGTTTGTTAACTTTATTATCCTCGTTGTGGAAAATTGTCTCTGGCTTCACCATACAATACATCTCAAACAATATATAAATATACATTAATAAGGCATACAAGACAGAAGTCACCAATCCCTTGCATTTAAAATTTTAACAGCATTGGGCACAAAAGACAACTAATAAACTTTCTTCATTGCACGTGGTTGACAATAACATCTCCCTGATGGCAACAGGTGAAACTCACCATGAAGAGGGTGAGACCCCCTACTATCACTAAAGCCATTTGCTTGACTTCATTTACAATCTTGGTCATCTTGACCCTGTTTTTTGTATTTGTATAGACCATTTCAATGATGTTCTTACTCACACCAGAGTGATTTAAACTCCTGATCAAATACAACCTTTGTTGATCTTTCTTACAAATTGTATATTCTATGATGTCTTCAAACATTCCCTGTTTATCTAACTCTTTATGCTTACTGATGTGCATTTATCAAAGGCTGGTATCATGAACTCCCAGTATCTTAACCCTTGAGTGATTAGGTTGACTAAGCAAGTTGAATAGCTTCTGATGCCTTTAATCACATGTGGAAGAGAGTATCCCTGAACATATAATGAAAGGTCAAATCAGGGCGAGACCTGTCTTTTTGATCTATTAGTATCTTGCACATTTTGCCCCTCCCAGAATCCTCTAATTAAACCTGACCACAAAAGACCAACAGACAAACCAGCAAAACTGAACATCTATTCCATTTGACAATAATAAATGCATAGATACATATACAAAAATCTTATTCTTAATCAGTATTTTTGTCTTGTTTTCTAGTAAAATTGTTTAAAAAAATCTTTACTCAAAGAAGGAATATTTATTTGAGAAGCAAAATTGTGTAATACAGTCAGACTTGTTTTCAGAAAATATATCTTTTAATAATAATAATAATAAAAATAATGGTATAATAAATCAATCAGGCAAGCGTTATTTCTTGTTTTAAGCATAAACCTCACTAAATCGTGTTTACACTAAAAACAATATAGGAAAAACATTATTTGCCAATAGGATTGGAAAATTACATAGCAACTGGCCCAAAATCTTGACCAAATTCAAGCTGTATTCACTAAAAACAAGTCTTAATATCCTATACATCAGCATAGAAAGCTAGAATACTGTGATTTTCTGGGTGTCTGGTGCTTATCAGCATGATCTGGCAGTAGATTCATGCAGCAAAAAGGAGAAAAAAGTCCTCAATGTACTGTTCCTGGACCTTGCCAAATCATTCGGCTAAATTCCCCATGAACTGCTCTGGGAAGCATTCAACAACTTTCAAGTACAGAGGCAATCACAAAACTAGTCAAACTGTACTTTCAAGACCTGCAACTGTGCTTCACAACAGCAAGATTTACAACAGCATGGCAGAGACTGGAAATAAGCATTATGGCAGGGTGTACCATCTCACTTCTAGCCTTCACAATAGCCATGGAAGTCATCATTAGGGCAACAAAATGGGTAATTGGTGGTGAAAGGATGAATTCTGGACTTCATCTTCCCCTTGTCAGGGAATACATAGATGGCATGACAACGCTGACTAACACTGCTAAACTCGTTTACAAAAAATCGAGCAGCAAATCATCAAGTGGGCCAGAATGAACATCAAACCCTGCAATCACAAAGCATCTCTATAGTCAAGGGAGTGCTCACAGATTTGAACTTCTTTATTGGAGATGACCTAAACCCAACAGTTCTTGAGCTGTCTGTCAAAAGTCTTGGTAGATGGCACAACGCCAGCCTCATGGACAAAGAGCAGGTGGAGCAGATACAGCAATGCATCATTAAAGGGCTAGAGAGTATCAATAAAACCATACTGCCTGGGAAGCTGCAACTCTGGTGCTTAAAGTTTGTACTCCTATGCCAAGTTATATGACCAATCACTGTCAATGAAGTCCCTCTTTCAATGGTGCAATGGTGCTTTTCTCTGGCCTAGTAGAGGAGTACAATGCGCTAAAGTGAGGCTACAAATGACACTCAAAGATTGTTGTGACAAGACCATCAGCAATGTTTCACCGACACTAGTAACTTGGTGATAGTGGAAACTATCTGATGCAGTGCAACAAGCTGTATCATCCTCAAAGCAAAGAGACATCATGGGGTACACAGCTTATAAGGCTGAGGCTCAGTTGGTAGAGCGGGTCGGCCACTAATCGCAGGGTTGGTGGTTCGAATCCCGGCCCATACGACGCCATGTGCCGAAGTGTCCTTGGGCAAGACACTGAACCCCAAGTTGCTCCTGATGGCAGGCTAGTGCCTTGCATGGCAGCTCTGCCGCCATTGGCGTATGAATGTGTGTGGGTGATTGGGACACAGTATAAAGTGCTTTGGTAACCTCTGAGTTTAGAAAAAAAAAAGCGCTATGTAAGTGCAGACCATTTACCACTAAATGAAGAACCATCAAAGCTGCATGAGGAAGCTGAAAGAAGCAGTCAATGGAGAAAGCAGAGATCCAGAATGGAGGATGATTCTGGAGCTGTAGTGGGCTAATTGATGAAACATTAAGGAAGGAGGGTGTCCACTTGAAAACCCCACACCACTCTAACACCAAGGTGCTATCAGGCAAGTGCTTACCACTTATTACCACCTTTTAGTTCAAGGGATTACATTTACATATATGCATTTGGCAGATGTTGTTATCCAAAGCAATTTACAGGTACAATCCCCCCAGTGTTAACATGGAGTTAAGTGCCTTGCTCAAGGACACAGTGGGGTGGCTGTGGGCTGTGGGGATTGTGTGCTTTAGCCCACTACACCACTGCCATTCTTACTCTTTCTCACATGCAAGCAGGAAAAATTACAGGAAAATTGTTGGGTTGGCTTTACTGGTAAATGTACCACATGTGCTGTTCACACATACCATCAATATGGAAATGTATGATACAACTTCTCATTAAGGAAAATAGCCAGAGCAAAATTTACCAGTAATTTCAAAAAGTTTGTGTTCACATACAGTCTCTAATCTGAAAAACTGCATTAAATTAACTGGAAAAGGCTGTATTTGTAATAATAATTGCAAAGTAAATGTATTTTGTTTTAAAGATATTAAGTATTTTTGCTAGAAAACAAGCCATTAATACTGATTAAGAAAATACATTTTACATGTGTTTTCAAATTTAATCAAATCAAATTATAGCAACACGAGACTTGGAGATATACACAAATGTGATTAGTGTACTCTACACAGGGACTCCTGGGAATGCCTCTTTCTGCAAAAAAAGATGTGATTTATATTCTCTAATTATTAAAAAAGAGGTTTTAGCGATATTTACCCAGTATGTAAAAAGTATGTATTATCTTTCCATAATGATCCATAAATTCTAAGGCAATGCATTTGTTTTACTTTACTGAAAACATAGATTTTACATTATGTATAATAAATACAGTACATGTTAAATAATATATTAAATATTGTATACATATTCACTGTATATGGTAAAGTAACTTACAATAAATTATTATTATTAATTTATTTACAATTGTTTGCTTAATTGTGAAGAATTTTTAACATTCATTATCACTATAATTTAAAATTATTTAAATATTTACAATGTACTTTTTATTACATAGAGGGTACATGTGTGCATAACATGATGTAATTGCATGAGAAGATGTCCTTGCATACAATTTAATGCCTCCTCCAGGAGGAGCCTTGAAAAAGAGTGTAAATTAGGATTTGTGGCCAAATAGCTCTCCCATTGTGTCTTTGTTGAATTTTAAAAGATGCAGAAACCAATCCTGACCACTCCCTTGCATGCTGTGTGCATATGCAAATGAGGGCTGCTCCTGAGTGGCTTAAAATCTCTTTGAAATGTATGTGAGATGGATGGCAAGACAAGAGAATCAGGACCCAGGTAGAAGGGGGAGGGGGTAATATATATGCAATGTAAATTACATTATATTAAATGAATGGCCATTCCACTGGACTTCATTAGGAAATAGTTTACCCAAAAACCCTGGAAAATTCTGTCATCATTTACTCACTATACACGTATGACTTACTTTCTTGCACCCGCATGAGCTCTTGGTATTCAAAACTTTTTTTTCCCCTTGGAAAACAAAAGGTGAAATTTTGGAGACTAACCTCGCCACTCTTTTACATATAATGAAATAAATGAAGACTGGGGCTGTCAAGTTTCAAAATGGCAAAAAAGAGCACCAGAAAAGAATCAGAAAAGTGGCCCAAATGACTCGTGCACTATATTCCTAAGTCTTCCGAAGCTATATGATAGCTTTGTGTTATGAACAGACTGAAAATGAAGTCGTTAATCTTCCACTAAATTTAAATAAAATACGCATTTAAATACGCATTTAAATAAAAATGTGCTGCCTTTAGACATCCATGATATTTTTCTACAAGACATTTGGGAACCAATGTTTAATTGATCAAATCTGATGAAATATTCTTAAAAAAAAAAAAATCATTTTTTTTGTGCTCAACAAAAGAAATAAATTCAGCAACATTTTTGGGGGAACTATTCCTTTAAGTTTTTGGTGCATAGTCCTTATAATTTAAAAGCTGCTGCTTAACATCTGCAAGGTTCAGAGAGTGATATAAAAAAACAAAACTTTAAGATATATATGGAAAGGATTATTGGCGCTTTAGTCTAAATACACAGATGTCCGTGGCCATGTCTGTATGAATGAAATTATCTTTGTGGAAGCAGCATCAAGAACAATTTGAGAACAATATCACCAGCAAGACCAGAGGGAATATTTTTGGATTAATAGATGCCATCCGTGTTAGATGAAAGTTTCAATGACCCTTAAGAATGGTCTATTTAAGGGGGCCTGGGTAGCTCAGCGAGTAAAGATGCTGACTTCTACCCATGGAGTCATAAGATCGAATCCAAGGCATACTGAGTGAATCCAGCCAGGGAGCAACCAAGCCACCAAATTGGCCCGGGTGCTAGGGAGGGTAGAGTCACGGTCACTATAATGTGGTTCTCGCTCTCAGTGGGTAGCGTGGTAAGTTGTGCGTGGATGTCGCGGAGAATAGCGTGAAGCCTCCACATGCACTATGTATCTGCGGTGATGCACTCAACAAGCCATATGATAAGATGCAGATGCTGAGGCAACTGAGATTCATCCTCTGCCATCTGGATTGAGGCGAGCCACTGTACTTAGAGCACACTGAGAATTGGAAATTCCAAATTGGGGAGAAAATAAAAAAACAGAAAAAAAAGATCTATGTTACATCTGTATGTAAATCCCATACATAGCACTACCCCTTTTAATTTTCTCTTTTGCATTTTATGTTAAATTTGGCACCAAATTCAAAGGATGAAATAAGGAGAAATGCTCTTTTTCACACTCCCATGCTTCTCATGAATATATAAGATGCCCAACTAGAGGTCCACACATATAGATTATGTCCAGTGGGTTTCAAAGCAGCAACTATTGACCAGCAGGAATGAATGTGAGTGGGATGGACACATAGCCCCTGTGATTGATAGGTGCTCATTAATTGGAAATGGTCTGTGATTTTTTTTCTGCATTCTTAGTAGACACAGCCCTGGGAGAAAGCTGGCTGTCAGCTCAGATCTGGGTACGACTTGTACTTGTTGTAAACTGCACTTTGGCAGCAGATATCGGGAGAGAGAGAGAGAGAGAGAGGCTGAACAAGAGCGAGAGAGGGAGGATAGATGGAGAGAGAGAGAGAGAGAGAGAGAGAGAGAGAGACTGAACAAGAGCGAGAGAGGGTGGATAGATGGAGAGAGAGAGAGAGAGAGAGAGAGAGAGAGAGAGAGAGAGAGAGAGAGAGAGATGGTGCATTTCACGACAACAATCAGAGAGTGAACAGATTTCATAACCACTATCTGGCAATCAGAGTAATGCAGAGAAATGCTTTTAAATAAAAAAAGTGTGCGGACAGTTTATTGTTTATTGCCATTTCTGGTGTTATTCAACTGAAAAAGTATTTGCATATTTGCTGAGATGATGTGTTGTTCATTGCATCCCTCTTTCTTTAATGAATGAATGACTGAATTAATTAATGATTACCAGTGACAGCTCTACAAATATACATAAAACTGACTCCTCTGGTTCAAAGATTATTTAGGTGCAAAATCATTCTCTTAATGTTACGATTTTATTTCTAAAATGTTATGACTTTATTCTCGTAAAAGGCCAACTATATTATTCTCAAAACAATGACTTATTCTCATAATAATATAACTATTCTCAAAATCTTATATATATATATATTCATAATTTGTACTCTCTACTCACCTTTATGTATTCAAAAGCTGTTTAAGGAATGGTAGTTTTCTTTTAAGGATAGGATTTTCTTTTACAATGACTCTGTGAAAGTTTTTTTGTGAACATATTTGGTGAAAGATTTGATCTCTGTGGTCTCTAGAAATGTTTTGATCTTTTATCATCAGCAAACAAAAAAATTGGGTTTCAGTTATTCAAGAGAGGCATGTTTTTTTCAGCATATTTGTTTTTTTTTTATTTGTATACTGTAGATTTGGTTCAGAGCACTTATGAATAATTAAAATAAATATAATATTCACCATTCTTGTTCGCAATTTCCCTAACCCTTCCCTATTCCTTTATCTCTAGACCTACTTTAGTTTTTTCTTTTGTATTTCAAACCAGTAGCTTACAACTCCCGCCATTTGCCTTTCAATACTGCCAGCTTCTCACAACACTGCTCTTGGAACACTGAGAGATACTGACTTTGCCCATATGATGAGTTACTGGGGTTGTACTACACACGTTAATGCATGTTAACTTGGTTTGCACTTTTGTTTTCATGTAGAATTCACTGTTTGTGCATAAGATGAAATAGTACAGTGAATCCAAAGCATTCTCCTCGGTATACTGGTCCAGGCTGACCCACCCACTCAACTCAGCGATGTTCTGCTGGCTCTGCAATCTCTGCCTTTGAGGTTTGCCAGACAGCGATCCACCCACCTGCTTAGTGCTTACACATACAGATTTGCATGTACAAATTAAGTACTTGTATTATAGCTATTGAACAGCCAACAGCACACAAATAATGTATTGTACAACAATATTTGACTGCTCAACGCAGAGATTGACCAAGAATTCCAGAGAGTAATAATTACAGTATATTTGACTGTGACATGTTTACATATGTTTGTATTTTAAAACTAATGAGAGCACATATAATATAACAAATAACACATATGTGTGTTTGTGTATGAGAATGTGAGAGAGGAAAAGGAAAGGAAAGAATTTGAATGATAGAGGGATCAAGATTGGGATAAATGACATCCCATGGGCCTGGTGAGTCCTCCTGGTCACCTCCTCCGCAGTCCTGGAAATCCACACAGCAGCCAAAAAGCATGATCACATCATTGATTTGATGCCATCTTCGTTTGATCATACAGGCCACTGTTCATTTAACAAATGGATTGCAGACGTCCTCATGTGACTTGACAAAATTAATCAAACTGCCAGCAGCTTAACCACAAAACCACAAAGGTCAGAATAGCATTTAATAATATTCCAGATTCTGCATATAGAAATCTTACATGGGTAATATGAGTCAAAAGAGATGTGAAGGTCATAGGCCTGATTATAAGATGGAAAATCGGTGCTACGGGCCAATTTAATCTATAAACACATTAATCACAGTATAGGTTTTGTAGCTCTGAAAATAAACTAGAAAACTCAATTAAATCTATAATAACCTATCATGACCAGTTTTTGCTGGTGAAAAGCATGGCTATGATGGTCCACCAGCTATACCAGTACCAAACCAGCACTAACCAGCATTAAAAAGCATGGAAATTAATGCTTGTCTAAGCTAGTCTTTTTTGATTTGTAGGGTTCACATCTATTTTCTTTTGGTCAAGCTCATCTGCCTTTTATTTTTAACAGCTGACTGTATAAATAGCCTCCAGTCCAGCAGATGAACAGCCTTTCAACAGTGACCCACTGGTATGCAACAGTAGTTAACAGAGAGTCTGCACATCCTGGTCAGCAATCTGCTCAAAATCAAGATTAGCAGCCCTTCACAAAGAACAGTGTTGAGCCGGGACAGTCCAGATGACCTGTAGACTGAGATACCCACTTCAAAGAGCTGGACCCCCACATATCAACACCACTGCAAACAACAGCAGAAAACTAAAAATATTTAATTGAGATGAGCTACATTTTTCAGGATATTTTAACCAAAAAGAGATCTTCAGAGATCAGCTTTTGTTCTATAGAGGTTTGGGACTGTTTATACGCTGGAATAAAGCATGTATGGACCATTTGATACATTTTATGGTGCTTTTGCATCCTTTTTTGGAGCTTTAAAATGTCAGTCCTCATTTAGTGTAATAAGCAACTACAGTCTATAGACTGTTTCCTTTTTGGTTGGCACAACATTATGGTGGTCGAGGGGTGCACTGCAAAACACAACCAATTTAGAAAAGCTAATTAATAATTAATCATTTCCCCTTCATTTGATTACATTTAAGGGTTACTTTCATTGTAATGCAGTCCAAGCACAGCTGGGCCAAAGGAAACAGCTGTTGTGTTGCCAGAAGTCTATTGCTTCCTCTGTCTGTGTACACATTGGGAAGAAACAACTGTTTAGCTGCCAGATACTCAACTGCTTCATTGGGGGAGTGTCTGTGAGAGCGTGTGTGTGTGTGTGTGTGTGTGTGTTTGCACCCAAGTTTGTGTTTGCATTGTAGCTAGGAGGATCAAAGACAGGACAAAAATTACGGCACAATTGTTGCAAATTGCTGTGATAAAAACAGCTTTAGCCATGCAGGGAATCTGGGCTGGAAGTTCAGATTTGGAAAGTGGCTGGTCAGTTTATAAAATGGGACATTTTAGACCTTGGTGTGTTTAGTGCAAACAAATTAAATTAAGAAAGACCTTAAAAACAAAAACACAGTTTACATACTAGGCATTTTGAGTAATTTCGTAGTCGATTGCTTAACCCCTAAAAAGGATTACAAAAGAAATAGATTACTTTTGAACCTGTTTTTCTTTTGAAAAACTGAGCACAAGATCTAGATTCAAAAATGAAGAAAAAAGTAAACATCTTCTGAAGCGATGAAGTCACTTTAAATAATAACAGAATTTTTTTTTGGTTAACTAATGGCAAGACTTAGGTGAGACTTAGGTTGCCCATGGCAGGCAAAGGCACAAAGGAAAATCAAAATTGCAATATTTGAGTAGTGTTTTTCTAGTCTAATATTTAAAGCTAAACTAGTACTCGATTGACCGATTACTTGTGCATATCTCCATTAAATACAGAATTCAGTGTGAGAAAGGTCACTTGGCAACATATGGTTTCATTTACATAACGTAATTTGCTAAACTTGATTTCAGATATCATCTCAAGTCAGGCTTCGTAGGCAACCAGTTGGCCATTGTGGTGGCTCACATTGGGTTAACCTCCTCTTGATCACTGTAATGTGTTTCTTGCTTTCAGGGGGTTGCATGGTGAGTTGTGTGTGGAGCCTCCACACATGCTAGGTCTCAACAAGCCACACGAGAAGATGCGCGGATTGACGTCTCAGATGCGTAAGGCAACTGAGATTTGTACGCCACCCGGATTGATGCGCCACTTTTTTTTTTTTATTTATGAGTCACTACTCCACCACGAGGACCTAGAGCACATTGAGAATTGGGTGTGGGTATGGGTATGGGTATGGGTATGGGTATGGGTACCCCCCCCCCCACAATTTACATGCACTCCTTTCATTAAATATTAGTAAACATGAAATCAAACAGTAATCTTCTTTTGTCAGTCCTTTTAATTTAATTCCAAATACTTAATTTTTGTAATCTAATTGTGTAATCCGGATTAAATGTAACCCATTACTACCAAATAATTTTCATTTTCATGGCAATTTTCATGGCAATAAAGCTTAGTTGTCTCTTTACTCTTTATTTTTTCTTGAACAAACTAAAGCACCTTGGGCAAACAAAGCCTATGTTTATACTTTGCGTGGCAACATTTTAAAATTAGTTTGTTGAGGAACATAAAGAAAGAACATTACGTCAAACCACAGTCCATGATTAGTTTTAACAGTCGTCAACACGAGTTCTCCTAGATCAAGATTTTCAGGAATGAGCATGAACAAGAATAATTTGACCAAATTAACAGAACAAAAACATGAGTGCACTTTAAGCAAACATAGGGACCTGAACGCCAAGTATAAATTAGCTTTCATTGGTTTTAGTATAAAGTGTGTCTTAGATACTACTAGTTATTCCTTAACACCTTTCCACTGAACAATCACTTAACATCATCTTAACATTCATGAGTCATGCTTCTTTTAACATGCGAGTCTCTAGAGAGGATGAATAAAACTAATGAATAACACTTCACATCTTGTGAGCATGTGTGAGACACTGCATTGTCTTTTGTGCTCTTTACTATTTTGGAGACACCCCACAATCTGTTGCACTTATGTGATAATCATTACAACCTGGGAGAATGAATGGCCCTTTGGCCTCTCCAACAACAAGAAAACCATCTCTAGTCCCTCTCATGGCTCGCCTCTGTTTTAGAGCCATGCAAATTGTATCACAACAGTTACTTTTCAACAACAATGGTTAACACTGACAACACCATCTTTCCCACACAAGAGTCTTCCAGGTTAACTGAAGCTGAAGATACCTCCACTCATCCACGTCCCTCCCACCCACCAACCCACAGCCTCTCCCACACACCCTTTCCATTGTCTCTGTAGCATATGTTTGAGAAACACTGAGGAGTAGAGGGCATTATGGCCTTTGGAGAGAAGTCAAGCAGCCACATTAGCACATTAGTAGTCAGTCACCCTAGAGAGATGGCAGGCCACCACTGAAAATGGGTGGGGCTTTTGGGATGGCCACTCTGGAGGAATTCAAGACATTCAGGTCAATCCTCCACATTGATCTATGGATCCCAGACCCAGCATGCTCAGTCAATACAAAAACCTTCCAATAGCCAATAGCCTCTTGACCCATAGTGAAGCACTCAACCCCCTCACTTCCTCCAAAAACTCAGAATGGCCTTTTCCAGGAACGTCATTACAGGCCATGGGGAGGCCCTGTACATCAATGATGCAGAGACAGTGATGTCATGGATCTTTCTAAACACCAATCAATCACTCCATAATAGCCCCATAATTCAGTAAATGCACAAGGGGGTGTAAAAAAGGGGATGGATGAAAACCTTCTAATGGTTCTTACTTAAGGTGACATTGGCTGTTAATGTAAAAGTTGCAGATTTTATCCAAAGTAGTGGTGACACAGGGACAGAAAAGATGCTGTGGTTCCTAATGTTTCCCATGCTGGACTTTTTTCTAATAATTTTCTAATAGTAGTGAGGAGAGCACACATCCCTGGGGGGCACCAATGCTGATTTTACATGTGCTAGAAGTGAATTTTACCTATCTCACTAGATACTGTCTGTCCGTCAGGAAGCTGGTGATCCACTGACAGATAAAGGTGGGAACAGAGAGTTGGTGTAATTTAGAATGGAGTATAGCTGGGATGATGGTGTTGAAAGCCAAACTGAAGACCACAAAATGGATCCTTGCTCATGTCTCTGGTCTGTCCAGATGTTGCAGGATATGATGCAATCCCATGTTGACTTCATCATCCACAGACCTGTTTGCTCGATAAGCAAATTTAAGGGGATCTAGAAAGGGTCAAGTGATGTCCTTCAGGTGGGCCAACACCAGTCTCTCAATTGATTTCATGACCACAGACGTCAGAGCGACGGGTCTGTAGTCATTAAGACCTGTGATTTTGGGATTCTTTGGGACAGGAATGATGGTGGAGCATATGAAGCAGCAGGGAATTTCACACTGCTTCAGTGATCCATTGAAGATCTTTGTGAAGGTGGTGCTAGCTGGTTAGCACAGCATTTTAGACAAGTGGGTGAAACACTGTCTGGGCCCTGTGGTTTCCTTGTCTTTTGTATGCAGAAGACACAGCACACCTCCTTAAGTGCATGTTGAGTGGCAGCAGGGGGAGGAGGGGGGTTGCAAGGGGTGTTGATCTTTGTGTAAAGTGAAGGTCAGAGCGGATGTTTGGTGTGAGATTGGGCCTTTCAAATCTACAGTATAACACATACAGGTCGTCAGCCAGTTGTTAGACCACTACAGTGTTGGGGGCAGCAGTCCTGTAGTTAGTAAGTTGTTTCAGGCCACTCCACACTGATGCAGGGTCGTTAGATGAAAACTTGTTTTTAAGTTTATCAGAATAGCTTCTTTTAGCCACCCTGATTTCTTTATTCAGTGTGTTCCTTGCCTGACTGTACAATTTTTTATCCCCAGTTATGTAAGCATCCTCTTTTGCCTGACGAAGATGCCTGAGTTCTGTGTAAACCACAGTTTGGCATTGTTGAATGTTAAATAAGTCCTAGTAGGAATGCACATACCCTCACAGAAATGTATATATGATGTTACAGTGTATGTGAGCTCATCCAGATTGGAGTATCTGTGAGCTCATCTAGATTGGTGTCTGAAGGCTCAAAAACACTCCAATCGGTGCAGTCAAAGCAGGCTTGTAGTTCCAGCTCTGCTTCATTAGTCCATATATATATATATACAGTCTTTACGACAGGTTTAGCTGATTTTAGTTTCTGCCTGTAGGTTGGAAGAGGATCAAAAAGTCTCAAAGCTGCTCTAAGGAAAGAGCGATATGCATCCTTTATTGTTGTGTAGCAATGATCCAATGTATTTATGTCTCGGTTGAAGCATGTAATGTGCTGTCTGTATTTGGGCAGTTCACGTGTGACGTTTGCTTTTATAATAACGGTCCGGGTATTGTAGTTACATGTCAGTGATTTTATCAGCCAGCTGTTGAGAGCTGCGTTCACGCACGCATGTGGCGGCCAAACACACACCGAAGTGGTAAAAAAAATTGAAGTAGGCACCCAAACAATAGGCTATCTAGGGGTAAGAATATCATAGAAAATTTGAGGTGGGCTCTTTCAACTTAAGCAAACACCCTAGCAAAACCATGCCCTAGAAACCACAAACACCCCAACATAACTAACATTAGCTATGTCCCAAATGACCCAATTACACTATGCACTCTACACATCTAGTGAATTAATTTTCAAAGTGTAGTATTTTCTCAAACGTTTTTCAATAAACATTCAGCGTTCAGCATTCAGCATTTTTCAGCTGCAGGAAGTGACGTTTCAAGCGCATATTATGTGTTGCTGCTAGATTTTGCATGTTAGCCAACCTCAGTACAAAACTTTTATCTCAAATAATGCACATATTTACACTGTATGGGTGATGGTAAAGCATTCTTCTCACATTTGCAAGGTTCTGTCTTTACAGAAGGTACACTATATTTTCGCACATTCACCAGTATTTATGTTTATTTTTTAGGCCCTTTTAACCTGAGCCCCCTTGCTAATGTACTTAAGTGTTCAACATTCCACACTACGTTTTTTTCTTCTTCTATTAAACAAGTATATCATCCAGGTACTTATAGTAGTCTTCTTTTCATTGCATTTTTATTGTAAACACAGACTACTCACTCTCCACTACAAAACGGCATAGAATGGTGCAGATATATGAGAGTTGGGACACAGATAATATAATATTTATGTGTGTTAGAGGAGATTAGATAAATCACCATATCAGCATTCCTCATGTGTGTTTATGAATGAGAGTGCAAAGAAAGAAATGCTCACACAAGTCCTTAATTGCCCTAGACAAGAATAATTCAGATTTAGATAAACATTCATAAAATGCTAATTATTATTGCACTCCTATAGACTCTCAGACCACTATATGGAGAGAAAGAGAGAGACAGCCATGATCAACCCCATACATTGCTCCATGAAATTTCAACTCAATACTGATCAATGATCTCTAATAAGAGCCAATAATCACAGTCCTGGCGGCTTACTGGTTTATTCCTGTATCAATATAAATCAATGGATTCTAATGACCAATAGGTAAGCACTTGAACAGAAACATTCTTCACAAAGAAAATAAATCTGTCTTTGTAGAATCCATAAAATGTCTGTCTGAAAACTAAAAGAAACACATGTAATCGCTCCAGTTTTGAATTGGTTAGTTCTGCAGAGATACACTGTTAATGTGCCACAGTTGGATGCTATTGAATTTATCAAAGGGGAGAGACATGAAGAATGTCATCTTATGTTTGCAAGGGTGCAGACATATATAAAGATAATCAAGATGCTGATGTTTAGCAGTCTGCTCAGGCTGTAGGACTCTAGTTAAGTACTCATTCTCAGGAAACACTGCTATTTGTTTCCCATTTGTGTCCCATTAACCACTGAACAGGACAAATCACAGATACTGAGATTAGTCAGATTATTTGATCGATTTGATTAATTTAATGTTTAGATTTAATGCAAAATAAATGTTAATATACAACATCAATTTTAATTTTAAATGTTTGTTTTTCATGTGAATATCAGGCCATTTTCATCTACTGTATGTGTTATATACTGTATAAATTAAAGTGAACACTTTAAAAAAAGGTTCCATTCGATAACATTAGTTCATGCATTTGGTATCATAATCTAATCATAAACAAGGTATATTTACTGCATATATTTATCTTTGTTAATGTTAGTTTATAACAGTACAATTGTTCATTGTTAGTTCACATTAGTTCATTGTGCATTAACATAATGTTAACAAGCTTTTATTAGTAGTTAAATCTATATCTTCAGAAGTGATATGAAAGGTTTTGGTGAGAAACAGATAACTTTATAGAGATTAACTATAAATTCTCCTTCCTGCTAAACAGGTGGTGATATGCACAAAGAATGTGAATCACCAAAAAACAAAAAAGAAGAATGTGATAGTGGAGATTTATAGTAAAAAGGGACTTAAATATTGATCTGTTGATCACCCAAACTCATTTTACGGTATCTCTTCTGAAGACATGGATTTAACCACTTGAGTCGTGTAAATTACATCTATGCTGCCTTTATATGCTTTATGGATCTTCAAAGTTCTGGCCACCATACACTTGCATTGTATGGACCTACAGAGCTGAAATATTCTTTTAAAAATCTTTGTTTGTGTTAAGCAGAAGTAAGAAAGTCATACACATATGGGATGGCATGAGGATGAGAGACTTTTCATTCTTGGGTGAACTATCCCTTTAACTCAAGTTGTTAACTAAAAACTAAATGGAACCTTATTTTAAATATGTTTAATTAATATTTAATTCACTTTGGCCCTCACTTTTTTTTAAGTCTGTTATGCTTTGACACTTCTCCCCTTTAGAAGTAATACTTTAATCTCACATCATATTTGTGATAGAGACATATTTATATAACTGCATTGTGATAGTGTCTTTTTTACCAAATGGTTCAAACAGATATATGTTTTTCCTAGTCTTTATTGAAATTTCACTATTTACACTTAAACTCGCTCGTTATGATCAATATGAATATTTAAACTCTTTTATAGAACACCCCCCCATAATTTTTTGTGGTGCTAAGATATTTGCTACTTCAGGTCATAAGTCATCAGTAGTTAATGTTTTGTAAGAGAAATGTCATGAGTTCTAAATATTTTTTCAATCATAATTACAGTAACATTTAACATTACATTACATTAGGTTACACCAACAAAACCAATTGTTTGCAGTATGTCCATGTCACAACAGATGGGATGGTCACTGCATCCCATCAGCCCCCTCTGCCAACAGAATGATGGACCACTGTATGAGTCTCTTGGGAATCCCTTGGTGTGTCCTCATCCTCAGAGAAGAGCTGTCATTGAATGTGATTGATCTCCCTGCACCTTTCCACCCCTCACACACACATATGCAGACTTTACACACTCACACACTGAACCATCACTCTCTGGCTGATCTAAGCATTATTCATCATGTACTGGAAGAGGGCTGGGGGTGCGCTGTGGAAATGGACCTTCTGTCCACTTATAAAACCATTAAAGTGCTGTAGTAATTACACAACCTCTCCTCACATCTGAAACAAGTGTACCTTAAATACTTATGTCTCAAATTACAAATTTCCTGCACTTGTGCTGTTCATTTCTAGTTTTCCTACAGTCTGAGGCAGTGGAGGAATGACTCTCCTTCATGGCTATATGAATGAATAAATGCATGAATGAATGAATAGAGTTTTGGTTTGGAAAGAGAGGTGACAGTAGAGTCAGAATGCAGAGGAAACACTATCAAAATATCCCTGAAGTTTGTAATAAGCCCGTTTGGCAGCAGAGTTGAATTTTTCCGGCTGCTGAAACATTTAAGGGTTAAATTATTACAACACTCAGCTGTTGGGTCTGGCACGAGCCAGAACCCCCCTGAGAAGGAGAGTCAGCTGTTTCAGCATGCATGTGTTTATGTGTGAAGAGTGCATGTGTTTTTATCACTCATAAAACCTCACATAAAAGCAATAAAATAAAGTGATCTCAATGCAGAAAGTACAGTTTGTTCTAGGAAATGTGTGCAGGCATGTCTATGCATAAGTGTAGGACCAATGGGTTGATATGAGTATATCCCATATCATATGGTAAAAGGGGTCCATTTGCTGTAGATCACCTAGGGAGGCACTCAGAGTGCTGTAAGCTGATGCCCGTAGGGGGTAAAAAGCTGTTCTAGCTCATCTGTCTATCAATTTTGTTCAAAGGACTGATTCTTTTGCCTTATGCATCAAGGAGTTCCTCGTGATCAGCCTAAAACTTTAACTTTGTGTGGGGTGTCCCAAATGAGATTAAACATGTATGTTACATTTATAAAATCCATATTTTATTTCAACATATGCTAAGTAACGGATAATGTATAGCCAGCTGGTTATCGCAAAATAAACCCAGACTGGAAGATCAGGACATCAATGTGAAATGGGGGGGTCTTATAATCACCCTTAAACCTCAGAGACCCAGCGAAGCAGAATTGCAATGTTTGTTTAAAGCAAAAAAAAAAATGATCACCTATTTATTATTATTATTAAAACAGTTAAAAACTATTACAGTTGCTGACACTGAACTGTATAACAAAAACATTTTAGTCGGAAGAAAATGTGTATTGAATGTGAAAGCTTGTTTCCCACAAAAGTCACCCCAAATATATATTTTTTTTTTTTAAAAACAAGCTTATCCCAGTGACTGTTATTGTTTGCCAAAACTAAACAAAAACACTGAAACAAATTACGCTTATGTAAAAATCTAGATTTTTATAATCAGCGTCTTCCTAAAATCATATTCAAGGTGGAAAAAAAGGAAATCAGAGACAGAATAAGCTTTATTGCCAAGTATGCTTACACGTGCATGGAATTTGTCTTGGTGACAGAAGCTGCTAATGCACAAGCAGTACAACAACAATAAAAAAAAAACATCATAATGTATTCATAATTGTAATGTTGGCTGGCAACAAATTAAATGAAGAGACGATGATGAAGTGCAATGATACCAAGTGCAGTTTATTTACATGATGTATATCCCAAACATGAATCCAATTGTGAACACAAAACATAAACTATACTTGACTAAACTTGACTTGGCTTGACTATGAAACAAAACATAAACATGACTTTTAAAGTGTATTGCACATTACACAAACAATACTCGACCATGGACAATGGCAAACATGAGGGTTAAATACTTGGACTTGGAAGAACACATGACAATGATAAACAATCAACAGTTAGAACTCTAAACAAGATATCAAGACTACTAACAACCTAATGATACAATGTGAAATAATTTGTGGCACATGAGACTAGGGCAGACCCTGTAGGGGGTGGAGCCACGAGAGGCTCAAGGGGCAGAGCCATGGAAGGCAGAGTTGTGATAGACTCGAAGGGTGGAGCTGGAGGCAGGGAGGACCTAGGCGGAGTCGGGGGATTGAAAGACTGAGGCAGAGCCGGTGGGGCTGAGGACCAAGGCGGAGCCATAGGGATGGAGGCCCCCGGTGGAGCTGAAGGCGTAGCCAGAGGATTGGAGAGCCAAGGCGGAGCCAGGTGACTGACAAATCAAAGAGGAGCTTAGGGACGAGGTACCACTGTAAAGCCGACAGGCTGAAGGACCGCGGTGGAGCCAAGGGAAAGTAGAGCCGAGGTGATGTTGAGGAATCGACAGGCCAAGATGGAGTCCAGGGCTCGGAGGGTCTAGACGGAGTCAGAGGTTTGAAAGTTCTCCATGTCTGGGATATCTCAGAGGGTTATGATCGAGCCGGTGGCTTGGGGGGAAATTGGCTGATCAGGAGAACTCAGGGTGGGCACAAGGGTGGGAACCAATTCCAACTAAAATACCAGTGAAACCCAGTGAAAGATGGCTCTGGGATGGACGAGGCTTGCAACGCTGGCTTGTTGGCCGTGGCAGAGGTAGGGGTTGGCTCGTTGAACATGGCAGGCTTTTGGCTCGTTGACCATAGATGAGCCTGAGACATTGCATGGAGCAGATTGAAACTTGGCTGTGACATGGCATGGAGCAGGCTCAGGCGTGGCTGTGACAAGACATGGTGCAAACTGAGGATCCGGGGCAGAAGGTGGCACAAGCTCGGCGACCTTGAAGTGGAACTCTGGCTTAGCGGCCATGACGTGGAACTCTGGCTTGGCGGACACCTCCCTCACAGAACACGATGAACCACATATTAGTAGGTCAAGGTTGATATACTGAGCCAGGCTGTGGGTATTCTGACCACCTGGCATCAGGGAAGAGACTGGCTCATTCAGTCCAAAGCGAAATCCGTCCTTGAGGGCAATCGCATTAAAATCGACCCTGCTGGCCAGAGCGCAAAAGTTCTCCACGTATTCCACAATCGAAACGTTTTCTTGGCATAGGCGAAGAAGTTGAACTGCTGCGTTAATATTGGTTGGTCAAGTATTCTGTAATGTTGGCTGGCAACAAGGTAAACAAAGAGACGATGAAGTGTGATGACCCCAAGTGCAGTTTATTTATATGATGAATATCCCAAACTTGAATCCAGATGTGAACACAAAACATAAACATGGACATGACCATGGAACCAACATTACACAAACAATAGTCGACCATGGCAAACGTGAGGGTTAAATATCAGGATTTGGGAGAACAAATGACAATAATAACCAATGAAAACTTAGGAGATAAGTCTAAACAAGATAACAAGACTACTAACAACCAAATGAAACAAAAAAAAACAATGGGGACAAGACACAAAATCATGGAAAACAATTGACAAGCTCACATGACAAGGAAACACAATGTGACTTGACGTGGTTATATGGCATGACATGGTAACTTGGCACGGCAGGATCCTGAATTGGCCATAGTAGCCGTGGATTCTGACTCATTGGTCATGGCAGGCATGAACGCTGGACTGTGTACCAGACACGGGCCTGGACCATGGAGCAAAGGCTTGCTTGTGACATGGCACGGAGCAGTCTGGGGCTTGGCTGAGACATGGTATTGAGCAGACTGATGTTCGAACGTGACATGGCGTGAAGCAGACTGAGGCGTTATTATGACGGGATCAGGCGTGGCTGTGACACGGCATGGAGCAGGATCAGCCGTGGCTGTGACACGGCATGGAGCAGGATCAGCCGTGGCTGTGACACGGCATGGAGCAGGATCAGCCGTGGCTGTGACACGGCATGGAGCAGGATCAGCCGTGGCTGTGACATGGCATGGAGCAGGATCAGCCGTGGTTGTGACACGGCAAGGAGCAGAATCAGGCATGGCTGTGACATGAATTGGAGCAGGATCAGGTCGTGGCTGTGACACGGCATGGAGCAGGCTCAGGCGTGGCTGTGACACGGCATGGAGCAGGATCAGCCGTGGCTGTGACACGGCATGGAGCAGGATCAGCCGTGGCTGTGACACGGCATGGAGCAGGATCAGCCGTGGCTGTGACACGGCATGGAGCAGGATCAGCCGTGGCATGGAGCAGGATCAGCCGTGGCTGTGACACGGCATGGAGCAGGATCAGCCATGGCTGTGACACGGCATGGAGCAGGATCAGCCGTAGCTGTGACACGGCATGGAGCAGGATCAGCCGTGGTTGTGACACGGCATGGAGCAGGATCAGGCGTGGTTGTGACATGAATTGGAGCAGGATCAGGTCGTGGCTGTGACACGGCATGGAGCAGGATCAGCCGTGGCTGTGACACGGCATGGAGCAGGATCAGCCGTGGCTGTGACACGGCATGGAGCAGGATCAGCCGTGGCTGTGACACGTCATGGAGCAGGATCAGCCGTGGTTGTGACACGGCATGGAGCAGGATCAGGCGTGGTTGTGAAACGGCATGGAGCAGGATCAGCCGTGGCTGTGACACGGCATGGAGCAGGATCAGCCGTGGCTGTGAAACGGCATGGAGCAGGATCAGCCGTGGCTGTGACACGGCATGGAGCAGGATCAGCCGTGGTTGTGACACGGCATGGAGCAGGATCAGGCGTGGTTGTGACACGGCATGGAGCAGGATCAGGCGTGGCTGTGACATGTCATGGAGCAGGCTGAGACATTGTTGTGACATGGCACGGAGCAGGCTGAGGCGTTGCTGTGACATGGCACGGAGCAGGCTGAGACATTGTTGTGACATGGCACGGAGCAGGCTGAGGCGTTGCTGTTACATGGCATGGAGCAGGCTGAGGCGTTGCTGTGACACGGCATGGAGCAGGCTGAGGCGTTGCTGTGACACGGCATGGAGTAGACTGAGGCATTGCTGTGACATGGCATGGAGCAGACTCAGATGTGGTTGTGACATGGCATGGAGCAGGCTGAGGTGTGGATGTGACATGGCATGGAGCATATTCAAGATCTAGGGCAGAATGTGGCGCAAGCTCGTTGGCCGTGACATGGGACCCTGGCTTGTCGGCAGTGACGTGAAACCCTTGCTCGTTGGCCGGGACATGGAACCCTGGCATGTTATCTGCCTCCCCCACAGTGAACAGTGAACCACTTATCAGTAGGGAAAGTTCTACATCGAGTCAGGCTGTAGGTACTCCAACCGTCAGTCATCAGGGAGGAGACCGGCTCATTCAGCCCAAAACAGAAGCAGTCCTTGAGGGCAATCTCATTAAAAGTCGACCCTGCAGGCCAAGGCGCAGAAGTGCTCTACATATTCCTCCAGGGGATGATTCCCCTGACGTCAACAAAGAAGCTGAACTGCTGGGTTCATTTTGCGGTCAAATATTCTGTAACAATGCTGGTAATGACAAGCAGACGATGATGATGAAGTGTAGAACCCAAGTGCAGTTTAATACAAACGTGAACAAATCATAAACTGGACTGGACTGGACTGGACTGCCAAATAATGTTATAACACACAACACCTGACAAGAGACAATGACAATCATGAGGGCTTAAATACACAGATAGGGGTAACAAGAAAACAAGACAAACAATCACAAGACTGAACTAATAATAAGACCATGAACCAATCACAAGACTGAACAAATAAGAAGACAATGAACCAATCACAAGACTGAACTAATAATAAGACAATGAACCAATCACTAGATTGAACAATTAATAAAACAATGAACCAATCACAAGACTGAACTAATAATATGACAATGAACCAATGAAAACTAGACACATGAACATGGAGTGGAACAGGATCTCACATGACCAGGAACACATGAGGAAACTGGAAATTAACTTCCAAAATAAAAGACATTAACACAAAACATAAACAAAAACACATAAAACCATGACAATAGGTTGAAATTAACTTTAACAAAGATTACTGTATTAAATGCTGAAAAAGTATTGTTCATTGTTTGTGCAACTAATGTGAATTCCTTTTTGTAAAGGGTTCTAAGCTGTTTAAAAGTAAAACATTTACAGTTTTGTGCTCAAACACGAAACATTTTGACCATAGATTATCAGCATTGACCAATCAGAATCAAGCATTCCATAGAACAATGTAATTAATGCAATCAGTTTAGTAGCTACTGTTGAAGCATAATAAGCTGTTAAAGCAACAGTACAACATGCTACAGTATTTCAGTCCTTGATAGAAGAAATTTGCAATGTTTTATTTTTAATGTTTTTTTTTTTATTGTTATTTTTACAAAATGTTGTGTAAGATCCATCTGTGCTCTCTCACAGGCAGCAAAGCTTTGATTTCTCTAGACCGGGATATTTTTAATTAATATTTTTTTATAATGAACTGACTGAATGAAACATCCTTTGTGTATGTGTGTGTGTGTGTGTGTGTGTGTGTGTGTGTGTGTGTTCTGCTTGCAGAACTCATTTTAAGGTGATGGATGTCTAGTGTTATTATGTTATATGTCTTGAGAGTAGTATATACTGTTAATGTATCCGGTGATGTTGTGTGATGTGTTTCACAGTTAACAGGAATGTTGTTTGGAAACAGCTTATATATGGACATTAACAGAAGATGCCCACCCAGTGCAACAACAAGTAACCAGTGATGATGTTGGTTACCTTGGTATTAGAGCTTTCTTAGTTTAAATGTGATCACAGGAGTGTGCTGAATACTTATTTCTTTACTAAGGTGGTGACATTAGACTTCCCAATGATAGAGGAAAAAACTTGTTGTCCAATTACGCCACCTGCTGGGGATTTAAAATGTAATTAAAACTATACAGTATTATAAGTCTTCAAAAATGATGAGTTTTGAGAGATTCTTATTGTTGTACACAAAATGAAGCATGTGTATTCTCACTTAAGAATTGAACATTAAAACATGAGGTTTTAAATACCAGTAAACTAATTGCTTGTTTTATTTTTGTGGCAGCTACATACCAGGATGAATCTCTACACTTTTGCTGTTTGTTTCTGCTGTATATAGAGAACAATGCTGACACAATGACCTTCCTCTATGTAACCACACAAGTTCAGATAAAAAGGTGGTATGTTTAGTTTTCAGTTAGACCACAATCTTCAGGACATTCCAGCAGCAAATGTGTTAACAATAAATAGCTCAGGTGACTGTGTCTAAAGGCTTTTCCAATTCCATTCTCATTCCAGCCCACTTTTGCCCATAAATGGCACCAAACACTGGCAGGTCATGCGCTATTTTGAAGTTCAAGTGTGTTCAGGGATTTGCATTACATTGGCTGAATAAATCAAAAATTCCTAAATTAACTGTTTAGATAATCACACTATTTGCATATGTTTATTGAAGAAAAGCCTGAGAATTAACAATCTCTTATTATGCGCAAAGTGGATCTTGGCAGAGGGATAAAGTAAAAGGTTCACATGCAAGGTTTTGGAAAAATCTCCATTTAAGCCCTAATGAGTATAATGCACAATAGAGGTAAAATACAATACTTTGCATGTTACTTTGCATTGTATATACAGAAGCACATAAGAGCTATTTTTTGTATTTTTACACATTCAAAAAATATCCTACTGTATGAACACTGAAAAAATGGATAGCATCTCTGTTGAATATACTAAACCAGTACACTTAAAATCCACATTCATGTATGAGATGAGAGCATCATTATATTGCGTAAAGTCCAAGTGATATTCAACATAGTCGTCAAAAAGTTAAATGAAATGTTTAAATGTATTCAGACTTATAACAGATGGTGTTCTCTCAACATTATTATGACTGCTTGCCCAATTAACTTATTTAAAATGAGCTAATGCAGCAATATTTTAGCATTTGGTCTCAACTTAATTACATTTTGTGTTACGACTTTGTGAATAATATTTGTTTCATTAATGTATTACTGAAACCAGACAGATTTCCAGTTTCCAGCATGCTTTGCATGGGACTGGATTGGGAGTTATTTTTATGCTTTTTTTTTTTTAAGCAAAATGAAAGCAGTAGGTGGCTTGTTAGTGTTTATTGTTGTGTCATGTTGAATTTTTTATTAATTATTTTTTACCATTATGGAGAAGAATTGAGCTAATGGTTTGGTCAAGGTTGGGGTAAAATGTTTTCTACTGAGAAATTGGTGTGATTTGCTTTATTCGTGAAGCAAATACTGTGGGATCATAAATATACTGACTTGTAGATTTGTAGAAAATTTCAGCAGCACCATACTTATTTTATAAGTTATGCAAAACATATCTATAACATGCTTATGTGTTTTAATTTTAATGATTGAAGATGCAAGGTTTAATAGAGGTATTTGAATATATCCAATTTATGTTAATTTAACTAATTTACAGTAATTTAGGCTTTCGTTATATAAAGGATTTGAATAGAGCCTACATTTTAATTTCATACCAGAGAAACATATATTCATTGTATGGAATCAATGTCCACAATTTAAGTAAGTTAAACCAACAAAAAATGTCAGTGTATGGTGCATATAGCTGCAACTTTTTAACAATTTAACGGACAATAAAGTGCCATGTAGTTTGTGGCAATACATATTCTATTCTATTCAGTTCTTCCATGTCAGAAACAAATAGTATTAAGATTGTATTCTAAATTTTAGACATTTTAAGTCATTTTCTTGTCCAAAGCAATTTGATTTCACCTCTTTGAACTGCACAGATGTAGTGTAAAGCACAGATCTATAATCACTAAAGTAAATCATCACATGATAACACTGTAACATTATAAATGTACCATGCAGATCTGTGGTAAAATCACACTTGCATGCTGAATGTCACACTAGAAAAATTAAATTAAGTAAAGCACAAGGTTGCTAAAGTTCATGGGGCTCGTCTGGGATTTAAGTCTTGGGATATTTTATGCTAACTTGTTTGAGTTTTTGGAGTTCTAGTCACAATTCACTTTCATTGTATGGACCAACAGAGTTGAGATATTCTTCTAAAAATATTTGTTTGTGTTAAGCAGAGTCATAAAATCTGGGATGGCATCAATGTGAGTAAATGATGAGAGAATTTTCATTTTGGGGTGAACTATCCCTTTAAATGTACAAGATCACAGTTCTCTTGCGCCTTGTCAACTCCGTGGTACCACCCCAATGAACTCACAAAAATCATAAATAATATCAGAAGATACAGCTAATTGTTGACCCATTGTAAAACATATTTCAGCGATTGTGATGATACAGTGATAGTTGTGATGCGATGAGTGATTATGCAAAATCTGTCCTCGCTAATTGACCCTTTTCGCACTCTGGGTTTTGGAACGCGGAAGTAAACATTTACAGGATAGACTTCAACAGCGGTCAATGGGAGTGAATGTGACGTCACATATAATTTTATTTTCACTTATCCATTTGGTCCAAGAGCAAAAAAAAATAAAAAATAAAAAATAAAAAAATCCACTTTAACGTTTAAATGATTTTCCAGAAGAGGAAAGAAATAGAGAGCGGCGGATTAAGACAGTCAGATGGGAGAAGATCTCTCAGCAGCTGAGTCTGTGAAAAAGGTCTATTAATCAGCTACAACGTGACTGAACAGCAAATTCCCATACATACAGATAGAGCAGCATTGTGTCAGATTGGATCTCTCTACTTTATAATGCATAACGTGATGCCAGTTACCAACATTAGATGGCACAATCTCGTTCAATGCCAGACAAATTCCCTGCACTCAGACTCAGATGTCAAGGGGTGCTTTTGACTTGTGTATTTTGAAATAGCTCCCCATATTTGGTTTGTTTTTAGCGTTTTATGTTTGTTTAATACCTTTGTATATTGACAACATTTGTATATATACATGTATATTCTTTTTTCCCTTACAAGAGTTTGTATGTTGATATTCTTATTAATAAAAAAAAAAAAAAAAAAAAAAAAAAAGATGTCAAGGGGTATCCACAACAAATCTGAATTGGATTCTAGCTTTTATTTATTTAATTATTATCATTATTATTATTGCATGTGATAGTTATGAACACCTACATAAATATTATATGAACTCAGTGAGCAAAATGTTTGGAAAAAGAACTGTCATTTGAAATAAGGTTGATACCATGCACATGAATGGAAAGAGAGTTTTATTTACTGTATTTCAGGTTTGTCCTTGTACTCTGTAAAATCCCTTCCGTGTTGGCTGACCCTTTTCCACCTGATCCTGGGTGAAATGGCGCACAGTTGACAAGCACAAAAAGAGCCATAAAGATAAAGTCCCACTCTTTTCAGATTTCATACTAACGCCATGATCCATAATAGCAACACTACAACTTCTGGCAAAAATTATGTAATCACCACACGTGGAGGAGGTTCACCCAGACTTTTTACTTCCTAGCAAATAAACAAATCACAGATATGACACAAAACAATCTTTGTTTAATAGCTGAACATTCTGTCTTTTTTAATCATCCCTCAAACATATTAAATTACATTATTTTAATGAATGGCATATTTTTTTCCAGATCAAGTAGAGGAAAAAATTATGAAATCACTCAACATAAAAAAAAAATCACAATTTGTACTTTGTTGCTGCTCCGCTGGCTTTTATGACAGCCTGAATTCTTTGAGGCATGGACTTGACTAATGAAAAACATAATAATATTATATAACATTATAATATTCTCCATCGAGCTGGTTCCAACTTTCTCGAATAGTGGTTGACAGATCAGCTTTGCAGGATGGAGTCTTGTCATGGACCAATTTTTTCAGTTTCCACCACAAATTTCAATCGGATTGAGATCTGAACTGTTTGCTGGTCATATCATTGAGTTGATATGCCTTTCCTGAAGAAAAGCTGTAACACTCTTTGCTCTGTGGCAAGATGCATTATCATCCCGAAACCGACTTCATCACCAAACATATTTTCTATCAATGGAATGAGAAAAGTGTCCAATTTCAATGTACACCTGTGCATTGACTGTTGAGGTAATGATTGCCATCTCCCCGGTCATTTACCTGACATGCAACCATATATCATAATCAGGGTTGGGGAGTAACGGAGTACATGTAACGGGATTACATATTTTAAATGCAAAATATAAGTAACTGTATTCCACTACAGTTACAATTTAAATAATTGGTAATTAGAATACAGTTACATTCAAAAAGTATTTTTATTACTGAAGAGATTACTTTGCATTTTATTTTAATTTGTTTAATTTAATATTTAGTCCTTTCAGATGGAAAACATTTACACATATAAATGATGCGATCCAAAGTGCATTTGAACAGCGGTGAAACACTTTCAGAAGACAGAGAAGTACGTCTGAAGTAAGTTTGAAGTATGTTTGGAGCAGAAGAAATAGAAATAAACCTTTTGTAAATTGTCAGCTTTATACTAAACTAAAATTATATTTCTATCCATTTTACATGCACATGTTACCAGGCACGATCATATTTTTTTATCAAGAAAATTCATGTTGGATCATAATTTATATTTTTCTAGTAAGACCTTTGATATTTGGGCAAAAATCATATTTTTGATCATATTTTTTATTGTTTTCCTGTAAAAATAGCGAAAAACCCTTAAAACAAAATCAATTTATTTGATCTTGTTTTAGAAGCAACACTGCATAAAATATTTTGTTTTCTTTAGAGAATGTATTTTTAACATGTGTATTTTGTCTTAATGTACTGGCAGAGTTTTTATAGTCAAAACAAGACTGAAGAAGTAATCCAAATCCAATATTTTACTCACCTTGAGTAATCTAACGGAATACATTACAAATTACATTTTACAGCATGTATTCTAGAATCTGTAACGGAATACATTTCAAAAGTAACCCTCCCAACCCTGATAATAAATGACTGGGTCATTTGATTGTTTTGTTCCAGCAATCATCTTTATATGGTTCATTTGAATGGAACCAGTGATAAAATGCACGGATTGACGGTATCAGACACGGAGACAACTGAGATTCGTCCTTCACCACCTGGATTGAGGCGAGTCACTACACCACCACGAGGATTTAGAGCACATTAGGAATTGGACATTCCAAATTGGGGAGAAAAAGGGGAGAATAAGACTACTTGTTTGTTTCCCCCTTTTTTACCATTTAACTGTCACTACAAGAAATTCTTAAAGGAGAAATAAAAAATTAAAAAATTCTAGTGAGGGGAAACAACAGATTATTATTATTATTATTATTATTATTATTATTATTTTTTTTATTTTACTTTAATGAAATAAATAATGGTTGAGATGTCCATAAAATATAAATCTTTAAAATACATTGATTAGATACCAATAACAACAATATTAAATGCCATTATTATGTCTGAAAAACATATTTAAGCAACCTATTTTATTTTATTGTATTATTTATTTTTATATAAGAAAATTCTCATAATTGAATCCAACTGTCTTCATATGACAAATGTCTATTGTCAATGGTGGTATGCAACAAAACATGGCTGCTTAAGTTCAATCATAGAAAGATCTTACATTTATCTCCATCAGTGGGGGGTCGGTGAACTGACGGAATCATCTAGATTAGTGTTTCCCAATCCTTGACATCCCAATCTTTGGTTGAATTTAATCCTACATTTAATATGATGTATATTACTAACATACCATATGTAAGTTTTAGCTCTTCTGGGAACTCTAAATGAGAAATAGCACAATTGATAACTTTATCTAACCACCATCTAACATACAGTAAACATCAATATTGTAAGGATAATTAAAAAATGAAAATGAAAGAAACAGTTTGTTTAATGGAGGAGCCAGAAGTACTTTGTGTGAAAATAACAACAAACAACAAAATATGCAAGTCAGCGTTTGGTCTTTATCCCTGACACCTTTAAACACTCAAGGTCAGGATGGAAAATTCACAATGGAGGCAAAGAGCTGCTATGAATGTCAATGGCATGTCTAAACTCTGCAGAGTTCAAATAGGCTGAAGCTGTCAGTGAGACATGAGTAATGTGCACATGGAGCATCATGAATCCAAAAAGGGCTGTGTTGTGGCTGGCCCCAAAACAGGGAGAGAAATGACAAGCTTACCACATGTCTCCTTTTGATGTACAGTATATACAGCTGTGACATACTGTTGTTTTGGAAGAAATCACTTTAGTTCATTCTTTTCAAATCAAATCAAATCAAATCAAAAATCAAATCACTTTATTGTCACACTACTGTGTACACGAGTGCAACAGTAGGTGAAAGTCTTGTGTGCAGGTCCGAGCAACATTGCAGTAATGACAGTGACGAGACATAAACCACTTTACAATAACAACATATTTACACAAAACAATTTACATAACAAATGTACACATACTTACACAACAATTTACATATCAAATGTACACAATACACACAATGTAGAATACACATACACTAGATAAGGGTATAAATATATATATACACTAATTGAATTGGGGAGAATATATTTGGCAGAATGAAGATTAATAAAGTGCAGTGCTGATTGTAGATCGTGAGAGATCATGTGTTCAGAAGTCTTATTGCTTGGGGGAAGAAGCTGTCATGTAGTCGGGTGGTTCGGGTTCTGATGCTGCGATACCGCCTGCCTGATGGAAGCAGTGAGAGAAGCCCATGACTCGGGTGGCTGGAGTCTCTGATGATCCTCCGAGCTTTATTCACACACCGTCTGTTATATATATCCTGGAGGGAGGGAAGCTCACCTCCGATGATGTTTCTGGCAGTTTGCACCACCCTTTGCAGGTCTTTGCGGTTGTGGGCAGTGCTATTGCCGTACCAGGCAGTGATGCAGCCAGTCAGGATGCTCTCTACAGTACTGGTGTAGAACCGTGTGAGGATGTGGTGGTTCATTCCAAACTTCCTCAGCCGTCTCAGGAAGAAGAGGCGCTGGTGAGCCTTCTTCACAACGGCCTCAGTGTGGACGGACCATGTGAGTTCCTCAGTAATGTGGACACCGAGGAACTTGAAGCTGCTGACTCTCTCCACCGGTGCTCCATTAATGGTGATGGGGCTGTGTTCTCTGTCTTTCTTCCTGAAGTCCACTACAAGCTCCTTGGTTTTACTGACGTTGAGGGAGAGGTTGTGCTCCTGACACCAGCGCGTCAGAGTGTGCACCTCCTCTCTGTAGGCCGTTTCATCATTGTTAGTGATCAGACCTACCACTGTCGTATCGTCAGCAAACTTAATGATGGCATTGGAGCTATGTGTCTCCACACAGTCATGTGTGTAAAGGGAATACAGGAGTGGGCTGAGAACACAGCCCTGCGGGGCTCCAGTGTTGAGGGTTAGTGATGAGGAGATGTTGCTGCCCATTCTAACTACCTGACGTCTGCCTGACAGGAAATCCAGGATCCAGCTGCACAGCGAGCTGTTTAAGCCCAGAGCCCGGAGTTTCTCATCAATCTTGGAGGGCACTATGGTGTTGAATGCTGAGCTGTAGTCTACAAACAGCATTCTCACATACGTGTTCCTTTTTTCCAGGTGGGATAGAGCAGTGTGTATTGTAGATGCAATAGCATCATCAGTGGAGCGGTTGTTGCGGTAGGCAAACTGCAATGGGTCCTAAGAGGTGGGCAGAACAGAGCAGATGTAATCTCTGATCAACCTCTCAAAGCATTTGCTGATGATGGGGGTGAGGGCAACAGGACGCCAGTCATTTAAGCAAGTGATTTTGGCTTGCTTCGGTACAGGCACAATGGTTGATGTTTTGAAGCATGTGGGGACTACAGACAGGGAGAGGGACAGGTTGAAAATGTCCGTAAAAACACCAGCCAGTTGGGTCGCGCATGCTCTGATGACGTGGCCCGGAATGCCGTCTGGACCCGCGGCTTTGTGGATATTCACCCGTCGAAAGGATCGGGTTACATCCGCAACAGAGACGGAGAGTGAACCAACCTCTGTAGTATCGGCTGCGAGTGCTCTCTCCGTGAGGGCAGTGTTGTTGTTTTCCTCGAAACGAGCATAAAAAGTATTAAGCTCGTCCGGGAGAGAGGCGACGGTGTTCATGGCGGAGTTTTTATTCCGTTTATAGTCCGTGATGGTGTTAATTCCCTGCCACATACTTCTGGAGTCAGTGGTGTTGAACTGTCCTTCAATTTTGTGCCTGTACTGGCGTTTGGCTGCACGGATGGAGTTACGGAGGGCATAACTGGCTTGTTTACGCTCCTCCGCGTTCCCGGAATTAAAAGCGGTGGTCCGCGCAGTAAGTGCCGCGCGAACATCGCCGTTAACCCAGGGTTTCTGGTTGGGGAAGATCCACATAGTTTTTGTCGGAACAACGTCCTCTACGCACTTCCTGATGAAACACGTTACGCTATCAGCGTAAACCTCGATGTCGTCATCGGAGGCAGACCGGAACATCTCCCAGTCCGCGTGATCAAAACAGTCTTGTAGCATAGAGTCTGATTGGTCCGACCAGCACTGGATCGTTCTGAGGGCGGGTGCTTCCCGTTTCAGTTTCTGCCTGTAAGCGGGCAGAAGCAGAACGGAAGAGTGGTCGGATTTGCCAAATGGTGGGCGGGGGAGGGATTTGTAGCCATTCCGGAAAGGAGAATAGCAATGATCCAAAACCCGGTCCCCTCGTGTGTTGAAGTTGATGTGTTGGTGGTATTTTGGTGCTATTGTTTTAAAGTTGGCTTTGTTGAAGTCCCCGGCAACAATGAACGCAGCCTCAGGGTGCGCGGTTTCCTGCTCACTTATACTGCCATACAGTTCTCTGAGTGCCCGGTCTGTGTCGGCTGTGGGGGGATGTACACAGCAGTGATAATGACCGCTGTGAATTCCCTCGGTAGCCAGAATGGTCGACACAGAAGCATGAGAAATTCCAGATCAGGAGAGCAGAAAGACCTGATAAAATGTACATTCCTCTGATCACACCATGATTTGTTGATCATAAAACATACACCTCCACCTCTGCTTTTACCTGAGAGGTCTTTCGCTCTGTCCGCTCGGTGCACGGAGAAACCCGTGGGTTCGATGGCCGAGTCTGGAATCTCCGCGGACATCCATGTTTTCCGTAAAACAGATAACGCAGCATTCTCGCGTCTCTCGTTGGAAGGAGATCCGCGCTCTCAGCTCGCAGAGCTTGTTGTCCAGAGACTGAACATTTGCCAGTAGTATACTGGGTAGCGGCGGGTGATTTGCGCGACGTCTTACTCTGATGAGTACGCCGGCTCTTTTTCTTCTTTTCCTTCTGCGTTTCTGCAGCCTGGCAGCCCAGACAAAGGGCTCCGCTGGCGTGTTTGTAAACTGCGGGTCGGTATTGAGGAATGTGAAGTCCGGTTTTCGGTGTGTGATTGCCGAACCAATGTCCAAAAGCGTTTGTCTGTCGTACACAATAAGGCAGACAACATCCAAGACAAAAAAACACAAAACTGTAAACAAAACAAACAACAAACTGCAGTGTTTTGACGGAGCCCGCGACGCAGCAGCCATATTCGGCGCCATCTTGAGCTGTACTTGCTCTTTTATATTAACTATAACTACTATCATTAATGCCAAAGTGTGTTTTAGTTTATGCAAAAATATTTTTATAGTATGTATGTTTTAACCGATTTCAAAGTGTCGTTATTATTGTCAACAAAAAGATTTTTGGATTTTGATTTTCATAATTTTTCCTGATCAGACTTCAGAAATCACTCAGAACATTAATGTCAAACTAGATAGGTAATGTTTGTCAAGACAAACTTTGATGTTGGACAAGTCTTGTCTGAAAGTTGATACTAATTAAAAAACTATGAATGTGATAACAGTTGGACTTTGAATTCACAAACATTTTGTTGGCTAATTGAAAGTTCCATTAATGCAAGTCTATGGGATTTGGGGGATTTTTGATGGTCCGCAACAGGAAAACAGTAGGTTTAATCAGTAAGAAAAGTCAAAGCAACCCAATTAAGAACAGTCAGAAGGTTCGGTGGATGTAGTTTAAAAGCTCTTGGATTTGCAGTCAGAAAAAATACCCCTAAACCAAGACTGTAGAATTGAAGTCTAGTCAACACACACTGCCTGGCAAATAAAAGTCACAGTTTGGATTTAAATAAGCATCTACTTAAGAGTCTATGATTGGATCATTATTGCAGTGATTAATATGTTTCAGCTGGCAACATTTATTTTAACTGATGCAATGTGTAGCTTCTCATTTCTTAAACAACCATGTCCAGAAGACTGGAAAAGAGGTTACTGTGTTTCAGAAGGGGCACATTATTGGCCTGCATCAAACAATGAAAACAACTAGGAGATTGCTGAAATCACTGGAATTGGGTTAAAATCTGTCCAACTCAATATTCAAACCTGGAAGAATAGTGGTGAACCGTCAGCTTCACCGAAGAAATGTGGTAAAAAAAAAAACAATCTTGAATGATACGCTTGATGAAGTCACATTGTAAAAAATCGACAGTCAACTCACGGCTATGTTAAATAGTGAAAGTAAGAGAATTTCCACACGCACAATGTGACAAGAATTTACAGGATTGGGAATAAATTGCGGTGTGACCACAAGAAAGACACTTATTAGTGAGACTAATCAGAAAAAAACAATTTTAATTTATCTAGGGAACAGAAAGATTGGACTGTGGAGCAATGTGAAAAGGTCATGTGGTCTGATGAGTCCAGATTGACCCTATTCCAAAGCGATGGGCGCATCTGGGAAAGAAGGGAAGAGTATGAAGCGATGCACCCATCATGCATAGTGCCACATGTACAAGCCTCTGGAGGCAGTGTTATGATCTGGGGTTGTTACAGTTGGTCAGGTCTAGACTCAGCAACATTATGTGACGGTAAAATGAAGTCAGCTGACTACCTGAATGTACTCAATGACCAGGTTATCCCATCAATGGATTTTTTCTTCCCTGACAGCACGGGCATATACCAGGATGACTCAAATTGTGAAAGAGTGGGTCAGGGAGCATGAGGAATCATTTTCACACATGAAGTGGCCCAGTGTCGGATTTAGGCATGGGCCCCCTGGTGACGCCACCATGTCGGTGCCGGCACGAGGCGCCCACACAGAACTGATGTAGACACCGAACACAGAGTCCTGATCTCTTTGGGATGTGCTGGAGAAAACTTTACGCAGTGGTTCGATTCTTCCATCATTAATACAAGATCTCGGCCAAAAATGAATGCAACTCTGGACGGAAATAAATGTTGTGAAGTTGCATAAGTTTATCAAAACAAAGCCACGATAATCAAAGTTAAAGGCGGTCCAACTAAATATTAGAATATGCAACTTTTTTAGTTTTTTGGCCAGGCAGTGTAGTTAAACATTTGTATTCAATCTTAGTTAACACAAATTTTGGAAGCCCTAAAAAACTTAAACTAAAATAAAAACTAAATATATTGGAAAAACTAAACAAACTATAAGTCATGGAGTAAAAACTAACAAAATGAAGCAAAAGAGACAAGACAAATTGAAAATAAAATAGAAATAAAAACCTAGTTTCAAGCCATGTTTATGGTATTTTTTACATTATATATTTAGGTTTTGATATCACATTTCAACTCAAAGGTTTTCTTAAAGGAATATTCCAGGTTCAACACAAGTTAAGCTCAATCAACAGCATTTGTGGCATAATATTGATTACCACCAAAAAATAATTTAGACTCATCCCTCCTTTTCTTTAAAAACAGCAAAAATCATGGTTACTGTGAGACACTTACAATGGAAGTCAATGGGGCCAATCGGTAAACGTTAAAATACTCAAAGTTTCAAATGTACAGCCACAAGACCTAAACAATGTGTTCTAACATGATTTTAGTGTGATCAAATCGCTTACTAACCTTATCTGTGCAATCTTCATTGCTATGACAATGTAATGACAACAAACCCTAAAATGTCTGTAAAAATGACGATTTAAACAAATTTGCTGCTCAAATAATAAATTAGTATAACAAAGTTCGTAATGGGGTTGCAAGGAGTAAACGGGAGACGGCGAATCCAACTTATAACAAAATTGGCTTTTCAGCACTTCACTCAAAAATCACACTTTTCAGTGCAAACAGTTTAACAGTTTAACACTGTGCCCCTATTATGCCACAAATGCTGTCGAATGAACACAACTTATATTGAACTTTTAGTGTTTATTTATAAGGACGCACCAGTGATCCTTAAACAGAAAGCCTTAAATAGTCAAATCCTAATAATGAGAACAAAGTGAAGAGAGTTTATTGGTGAATACATGTGTAAATATGTCATTGAAATGATTATTTTAGACTTGAGTAGTTTCAATCTGTACTAAACCCTACATGGGCAAAAATATGTGCACACTCAAACACCACAACCAAATATACTTGTTGAACAGTGAATATAAAATCCAAGGTTATTAATGAAGAGTTTGCCCTCCCTTTGCTACCTATAACAGTTATCACTCTTCTGGGAAGGCTTAAGATGTGCTATGAATTATTCCCATTCAGACACAGGAACATGAGTGAGGTCAGGCATATATTTCGGGCCATGAGGTGTTCAAGTGAATTTGGGGTTCAGGTGTGGGTTGTGCAGGCCATTTATTTGCTTTGTGCAAATGGACATAGCCATGCTTGAATAGAAAACTTTGCCAAATTTGGAAGTACACAATTTTCCAGAATATTTTATACCATATCCTAGAATTGTTTTCATTGCATGGAATCAAGGGGCTAGCCAAACCTCTAGATTACATTGGGTGTAGTACATTTTTAGTTATGCTGCACACACCAATTTACTGGATGTTCTTCAGTTAAATGGTAAACTTGCTCTTAAAGCTGTAATTTCTGTGCCACAAGTGCCACCAAATGTATTGCAATAATAATACGTTTTCAAACAGCTTTAACCCATGCCATTGTGTTGCTGTTGCTGGATGGGACACTCAAACAAACACATCAATGTTTTAAAAGTGCCACTGATCCACATTGTTTACAGTTTTTAAGGAAATCAACCTACAAATGTCTTTTGTTTTAATGATACTTTTTATAAATTAAAAGTTCTGTTTTGGGTCAGAGAGACCACAACGATGTACATGTAAAAATAATAATATCATTTTTTTTTAATTAACCTCCTATTTTCCCTTTTACTATTTTCCCAAATTCTTTCAATAAGTTCATCTGACCTGAGTTGGCAGATATTACTAAAGCTTTATCACTCTGTTTACTGTAAAATAAACATGTTGTCTTGCATGTGACTCTTATCCATTATAGTACAGTTGTTTTTGTATAGTCAATTTGCCCCTACAAAAATTATCCTAGAAAGCATGACATGTCCCTCACCCACAATACTGACGGAGATACAAACATCACAGACTGACTGAGGTAACTGTATAATCTGGGGTAAACAGAACCAGCATCACCAAATATACAAGCATTCTTTGTATTTCTGACCCACAGCCACATACACAGTTTTATTGGACTTTGACACTATCAGCAGAGATTCATGAAATGAGTGCATACGTGGATTGTTAAACCTCCCTTGGGTGTGTCCATTTATCTCTGTTTGAATGAATGTTTGCACTTTGTTTGCACACACATTCGAGTGAGAGTTTCAAGCGGCAACGTAAGCCTATAGGTGAGGGGCCCACACAGGTGCAGGGAGTGAACGCTACCTGTTTAGCTATCCAGATATTGTAAGAAGTGTGTGTGCTTACTGTTGATCAAACTTGTAGCTTAACTCTGGAGTAAAGAATGAATGGAAATTATTACAGAAAATAATACTTAAGTGCTTTTTGACCAATTTGCCTCTAGATATTAAAATGTGCAGATTTTTTACAAGTGAAAGTTTTGCATTATTACAATATATGGCTGCAGATATTACGAATAGCTACACACTGCATCTGTCATCTAGTGAATAATGCATTTTTTCTTAAATAAAATATGCATTGCAAGAAATGTTGTGCTGTTCACCTTAAATGCTTTTTTGATTTTGAGCTTTCCAAGTGTCATGCTTCAGAATCAGATACGCAGGTTTCTGCGTGTGATCTGCTTACTAATTAGACTACATGCATTGACTTGCATATAATATTTTTTTGCCAATATCTCAAGTATTGCTATTAAATATCTTTTATTTGTATTTCTCTTCCGCTCTATCCTGAGAATCATTGTGCAGCCCTCTTTGTCTGTGAAGGTTATGTCTGTACTAGCCAGCCATTATGGTTGCAGTTTTCAATCAAAGTATATCAAAGAACAAACAACATAATCTGTTCCTTACACACACATACACACGATCAAACGTACACACAAACACAAAGACTAGAAAGGCACTTCTGTGTGTATAGAATATACACAAAGGATATTTCATTCAGTCAGTTCATTATAAAACATATTGGTCAAAAACCACCAGGTAGAGGACAATAGATAAACAGCACACAACCCTTTTGCTTCTATTTCTTTTTATTATTATCAAAATTTGTATTGATTAATAAATAAACACAAAGAAAGTGTATATATATATATATATATATATATATATATATATATATATATATATATATATATATATATATATATATATACACACACACAATGCATCCGGAAAGTATTCACAGAATCCTGTTTCCACTGATCATCCTTGAGATGTTTCTACAACTTCATTGGAGTCCACCTGTGGTACATTCAGTTGATTGGACATGAGTTGGAAAGGCACACATCTGTCTATATAAGGCCCAACAGTTAACAGTGCATGTCAGTGTGTGAAAGAAGATTTATTTGAAAAATAAAATTTCCAAGGATCAGCTTATAACTGGCGAAAACAACGGGCTTGGGTGTTCGAGGAAAGCATGTTTATCAACTGGAGGTCAAAAACGTGGAGAGCTAACAAGAATGGGAAAATCAAATGAAATGAAGAAAGCAGTGATGGGTAAGCACAGCTGTGTTGTGAATGGAACAGAGTGGGGGGAATCTAATAGTGATGATAGTATGGAACTAATGGTGCGTTCACGTGCTATGGTAAATGATATTTTCCACTTGTGAACTGGTATTTACCAGTGTGTTGCGTTCAAGTGCTTTTGTTGTCGTAATGTGGTAAAAAGATGGAGATACACAATTGCAGCCTGTTCATTATGCTGCGTTCACACCAAACGCGAATAGAGCGTAGTATAATAGTATCGCTATTTAGAGTTTTATTTATTTTTACAACGTGTATTCTCCGTGTAAATTCGTGCACCGGACCGCGCCGTTTCGATTCAACACGAATGTACCGTTCCACCCCTAGCTAACAGTAGCAAAAAAGGTTTGGTTTTGTACAATGCTTACCATTCAACACTCTCGCGATGCTCTCCGCCATTTTGAAAAGGTCAAAGGTTATCTCATCTCGGCAACTCGGGCATCAAAATATTCTACGAGTTGCCCAGTGGAAAATACCACATGAGGGGGTGTTCATGTGCATTTTCCACGACGGCTTTTGGTATTTACCATAATTACCATAGCACTTGAACGCACCATTAGTCAAGGAAGCGGAAGAATGAGGGAGAAAAGAGAGAATAAGTTTGGAGGAAATAGGGCAAAGAAAATGAGGCATAGTGGAATTTATGAAAGAGGAGGGGAAGAGAGTGAACGAGAAAGTTTGGAATTAAAAATAATATTGAGATTTGGTGAGGAGAAGGGAATTTCAACAATGAGTCAACAATTCAACATTAATTGACAACTGTTTTGTGAAATCAGATTGGGGATATAAATATGGCAAATATTTTGAGAGATGGAAATCTACTGATTGTTTGTGGAAATGAAGAACAGATGGAGAGGGCTAGCAGAATAAAATAAATAGGGGGATTGAAAGGGAAAATAAGTGGAGTAAAGGAGTAATTTGGGGAGTTCCAGTAGGAGTTTCAATGGAGGAAATTAAATCAAACCTAAAAGGAGGAATTCTAAAGGGTGCTCTGAGGATTCAGATAACTCGAGAGGGAGAGAGGAAAGATAGTGAGTATGTTGTACTTGATTTTGAAGACGAATCGCTACCCAAAAAAGTGATGTTAAGGTTTTTGAGCTATAACATTAGAGAATACATTCCAAAGCCAATGAGGTGTTACAACTGCCAAAGATTCAGACATACAGCCAAGGTATGTAAAGGCAGAAGGAAATGTGCCAGGATGTGGAGAAGATCATGAATATGGGCAATGCAATCATGAACTGGAGCAGTGTGAAGTCCCATGCTGCTTCAAACGCTCAGTTATAATCCCTGTCCCTAAGAAACCTAAAATCACAGGACTTAATGACTACAGACCTCTCGCCCTGACATCTGTGGTCATGAAGTCGTTTGAGAGACTCTGTTGGCCCACCTGAAGAACATCACTGGACCCTTTCTGGATCCCATTCAATTTGCTTATCGAGCAAACAGGTCTGTGGATGATGCAGTCAACATGGGATTGCATCACGTCCTGTAACATCTGGACAGACCGGGGACATACGCAAGGATCCTTTTTGTGGACTTCAGCTTGGCTTTCAACACAATCATCCCAGCCATTCTCCGGACTAAGTTAAACCAACTCCCTGTTCCCACCTCTACCTGTCAGTGAATTACCAGCTTTCAGATGGACAGGCAGCAGCTTGTGAGGCAGGGAAAATTCACTTCCAACACCTGTACCATCAGCACTGGTGCCCCCCAGGGATGTGTGCTCTCCCCACTACTCTTCTCACTCTACACAAATGACTGCACCACCCAGGATCCCTCTGTCAAGCTCCTGAAATTTGCAGAAGACACCACTGTCATCGGCCTCATCCGGTATGATGATGAGTCTGCATATAGAAAGGAGGTTGAACGGCTGGCTGTCTGGTGCAGTCAAAACAACCTGGAGCTGAACACACTCAGAACGGTGAAGATGATTGTGGATTTTAGGAGGAACACCCCAACATTGTCCCCCCTCACCATTCTAAACAGCACTGTGGCAGCAGAGGAGTCATTCAGGTTCCTGGGCACTACCATCTCACAGGACCTGAAGTGGGAGACACACATCGACTCCATTTTGAAAAAGGCCCAGCAGAGGTTGTACTTCCTTCGCCAGCTGAGGAAGTTCAACCTGCCACAGGTGCTGCTGAAACAGTTCTACTCAGCGGTCATTGAGTCTGTCCTCTGCACATCAATAACTGTCTGGTTTGGTGCAGCTACGAAATCAGACATCAGAAGGCTACAGAGGACAATCCGGACTGCTGAGCGGATTATTGGTTGCCCCCTGCCCCCCCTTCAAGAACTATACACTTCCAGAGTGAAGAAAAAGGCTGGTAAAATCACTCTGGACCCCGCTCACCCTGCCCACTACCTTTTTTGAACTGTTGCCTTCTGGCCGGCGCTTCAGAGCACTGAACACCAGAACCGTCAGGCACAGGAACAGATTTTCCCTCAGGCTATCCATCTCATGAACAATTAAATTGCCCCATTGAGCAATAATTATGTGCAATACACAGTTTAAGTCTATTTATATTATCCAACATATCCACTTCTGCCATTACTTACATTGCTCTGTACATAATATACTGTATTTGTTCTTTATAATCAGATTGTAATAGATTTGCACTACGTGTGTATATGTGGGTATGTATGATGGTGAGTGTATGTACATATATGTATAATTATTTATTTTTAGTCTTTTTTTGTTTTAATTACCTATGTCTTGCTGCTGGTTTTGGTATTGTTTGTATTGTTGTACACTGGAAGCTCCTGTCACCAAGACAAATTCCTTGTATGTGTAAGCATACTTGGCAATAAAGCTGATTCTGATTCTGAACAGCCAAAATGTTGTAACTGCGGAGGGATTCACAGTGTGGCTTATGGGGGGTGTGAAGTGATGAAAATGGAAATGGAAATACAACAGATACGAATTCAGAATAAGATCACATATGCAGAAGCTGTTAAGATGGTGAATCTGAGAGAAGGGAGAAATTATAGTAACAGAGTGGGAAAACATATCACAATAGAAACAGAACAGGCAAATAAGGAAAAAGAATTGGTTGACCTTAAGAAACTAGTTATTTTCATAGCAGGGGTTGTTAATGCCACAATGGAGATTAAATCCAAGACTGAAAGAATACAGTAATTGCAAAAGCAGCAGTGCGTCATCTAATTATCAATGGGCTGACATGGGAGGATGTAAGAAATGATCTCAGCGTTCAGGCAAGCATGGAATACTAATAATGGTCCTCTTGTTACAATGGACCGCTAGAAGTTTGTTGGCTAATGGACAAGATTTTAAAAAGTATATAGAAAAGTTATCTAGTAAACCCAATGTTATTTGTGTACAGGAGACATGGTTAAGCCAAATTTAGATTTTATACTAGTTGGATATGACTGTGTTAGATATGATAGGAGGGAAGGATTAGGGGGTGGATATGTAACATTTATTAGAGAAGATGTTGCATTTAGAGAGATAGGAATAGGAAATGAGCAAGAATTTATAATCATAGAGATCTGGACAAAGGAAAGAGAGCTCATAATTATTAATTACTATAATCCTTGTAAGAAATTAGACCTGAGTAGTTTAATGCAAATCGAAGGAATGGATGGAAATAGGAGAGTGATATGTGGGGATTTTTGTTACAATCCCCGTTGTCTGCCTTGTGTTTTTCCACTGTCATCTCTCCCTCACTACATTTCCCAGAATTCACTGCACTCATCACTGCCATCTGTCTGTCATTGTCTTCACCTGTTTATCGTTATCCTAGTGTATTTAAACCCTGTTGTTTTCTCCACCCAGTGTCGGTTGTTGAATGTTGCATGCTGTACCCACATGTGTGTTATCCTGCCTGAGTTCCTGCCCTAGCCCGTCCTGGATGTTCCCCGCCTTATTAGCCTTTGTTTTTCCCATCGTGGATGTTTTGTTTTTTCCTATGTTTTTAGTCGTTTGTCTCAGTGTTTTTTCAATAAAGCTGCACCTAGATCCCCACTCCTCGTCTGCTCCATTCATTACAATTTTAATGCAAATAGCACATTATGCGGAGGAATAAAAACCGATGTAATGGAGAGGTGATTGAAGAACTGTTAGAGGAAAAGGACATGGTTTGTTTAAATGAAGGGAGAGAGACGAGACTAGATGTGGATTCAGGGAATATGTCAGTATTGGATTTAACTTTGATGTTGAATAATTTAGCAGGGAAATGTGAGTGGGATGTATCATATGAAACATCAATCGGAAGTTTATCATTATCGAGTGTTTTGTAGAATATTACGTACTACAGGGAAATAAACAATGAGGAAATGGATATTTGACAGTGCGAAATGGGAAGAGTTTAGTTTTATTCGTGAGAGAGAAATGGACAAAATTAGATTAAAATGAAGATATTGAGGAGATTGATAAAAAATTTAAAACAATATTGATTGAAGCTGCAAATGAGTCAATTCCTAAAAGTAAGGGAAACATTAAGAGAAAGGTGATCCCTTGGTGGACAGATGAATGTGGTAGAGTAGTTAAAGAAAAAATAAAGCTCTAAGAATATTAAGAACTCATCATTTTCAAAACTTAATTAAATATAAGCAAATGCAAGCAAAGGTTAGGAAAATTATTCGTAATGCAAAAAGACAAAGCTGGCAGATGTTTTGCAATAAAATTGGCAGATCAGCACCTGTGGGAGAGATATGGGATCAGAAGAGACGGAATGAAATGAACAGCTCAATGGATTCTCTGTTTACTATAGAAGAAATGAAGAGGGCAATAGCAAGACCTAGAATAACATCTCCTGGGAAGGATGAAATCTGCCACATAATGATAAACATTTGGGTGTTTTGGCATCTATAAAGCTGCTAGGCTTTTATAATAAAATTTTGAAAAAAGGAAAGTTACCAACTGGATGGAAAGAAGCAGTGATTATTCCTATTAGGAAACCAGGAAAGGACCCATCAAGTCCATAGAATTATAGACCAATAGTATTGACTTCACATATAGGAAAGATAATGGAAAGAATGATTATGGAAAGAATAGCATTTTATTTGGAATTTAGAGGAAGTCTATCACCTCAACAGAGTGGTTTCAGGAGAGGGAGAGGAACTATGGACCCAATTATATGTCTGGAAACAGATATTAAGAAAGCTTAAGCTAATAAAGAATCAATGATGGCAGTTTTCTTTGATGTCGAAAAAGCATATGATATGGTTTAGAAAGAAGGATTAATGATCAAACTTGATATTATAGGAATAGCAGGTAGAATTTATAATTTGATTAAATACTTTTTATTTAATAGATTTATTCAAGTCAGAGTTGGGAAAGCCTTATCCAATACTCTTTTCCATTATGATAAACGATGTAGTTTCTCAAGTCCAAGGAGACATTGGGCGATCATTGTTTGCTGATGATGGAGCATTGTGAAAAGGGGAAGGAATATAAATCATATTACAGGAGGCAATTGAGGTCATTTGCATGGGGATTCAGGTTTTCAGTAGAGAAAACCAAAACATTAATGTTCACTAGGAAAAGAGTCATTGATACACAGATAAAGATGTATGGACAAAATATTGAACAAGTTAAAGTTTTTAAGTTTCTGGGTGAGTGGTTTGATGCAAAATTAACATGGAATGAACATATTCATAAGATAGTCACTTGAGACTCTGTTGTGGTGCTTTTAAAATGACTCCTGTATCTGCTCTTCAGGTTGAAGTGGATGAAATGCCGCTACAAATCAGACGCAAGCAGTTAATGATGAACTATGGGTAAATCTTCAAGGTCATTCATGGACCATCATCCAACAGTAAAGGTACTCCTTCCGTGCTGGGAAAAGGAAAGGTCTAAACAGAAGTGATTTGCATGGAATAGTGATGAAGAAGCTAGAGAAATGACTTTAAGTCATAAAAGATACATTCCTACAGTATTGCTGTCAATAACTCCACCTTGGATGTTTCCTGCAGTATTCAAAGATTTGTATATTCTAGAGTTAATGAAAGTGTATAAAGACTCTGGATATATTGTAGATGTTGAAGATAGGCTATAAACTGTATACTAAGCATTTGTCCAAGTATATACGGATGGATCTAAAGATCCTAATACTGGGAGAACAGGTTTTGCTTTCAGTATTCCATCCTTAAAAAAATATTTTAATAGGAGAACATTTGTCAGTATACACAGTAGAGATGATGGCAATTGCAACAGCATTACAGTGGATAGAAGAGACATAAATTAAAAAAGTTGTTCTTTGTACAGATTCTTGTTTGGCACTGCAATCATTCACATCTCACAGTAGACAGGATATAGTCAATGAGATGTATGAAAATCTGTATAGATTAAAGAATATGAACATCATGATAATATTTATGTGGATACCAGCTCATAGGGGGATAAAGGGCAATGAAGTGGTAGATAGGTTAGCAAAACAGGCTTTGGAAAATGGAAATAATGAATATCTCAATTAGAGAATATGAAGCAAAAGCAATAATTAAAGCATATACTTCTAAGGAGTGGCAACAAAAATGGGATACAGGAAACACAGGACACCAACTTCATGAAATACAAAGAGATGTATGAGTAGCGAGGATAGCTAAAAGAAGCACCAAAGGGGAAAATATTTGAACAAGATTAAGAGTTGGGTATACCATGCTGAAGAAAACTTTACAATTAATTAATAAACACCCAACAGGATTGTGTGAGCACTGTGGAATAGAGGAGTCAGTAGAACATATTATTTGTGTCTGCCAAAAGTATTCTAATGAACGAGAAACAATGGAAAGGGAACTTAGAAAGTTAGAGTGGAAGAAATAAAGCTTAAAAATATACTTATTCATGGATTAGAGAGTGTATTTCATTATCTCAAGAAAACCGAGTTAATGAAGAGAATTTCCTTAATGTTGGTGCCACCTGCCATAAAACCGAAGAAGAAGAAGAAGAAGTGCATGTCAGACCACAAACCAAACCATGAAGTCCAAGGAATTGTCTTTAGACCTCAGAGACAGGATTGTTACGATGTACAGATCTGGGGAAGGGTACAGAAAAAGTTCTGCAGCATTGAAGGTCCCAATGAGCACAGTGGCCTCCATCATCCGTAAATGTAAGAAGTTTGGAACCACCAGGAATCTTATTAGATCTGTCCGCCCGGCCAAACTGATTAATCGGGGGAGAAGGGCCTTAGTCAGGGAGGTGACCATGAACCTTATGGTCACTCTGACATAGCTCCAGCGTTTCTCTGTGGAGAGATGAGAACCTTCCAGAAGAACAACCATCTCTGCAGCACTCCACCAATCAGGCCTATATGTTAGAGTGGCCAGACGGAAGTCACTCATCAGTAAAAGGCACATGACAGCCCGTCTGGAGTTTGCCAAATGGCACCTGAAGGACTCTCAGACCATAAGAAACAAAATTCTCTGGTCTGATGAAACAAAGATTGATCTCTTTGGCCTGAATGGCAAATGTCATGTCTGGAGGAAACCAGGCACAGCTCATCACCTGGCCAATACCATCCCTACAGTGAAGCATGGTGGTGGCAGCATCATGCTGTGGGGATGTTTTTCAGCGGCAGGAACTGGTAGACTAGTCAGGATGAGGGAAAGATGAATGCAGCAATGTACAGAGACATCCTTGATGAAAACCTGCTCCAGAGCACTCTGGACCTCAGACTGGGGTGATGGTTCATCTTCCAACAGGACAACAACATTAAGCACACAGCTAAGATAACAAAGGAGTGGCTACGGGACAACTCTGTGAATGTCCTTGAGTGGCCCAGCCAGAGCCCAGACTTGAACCCAATTGAACTTCTCTGGAGAGATCTGAAAATGGCTGTGCACTGATGCCCCCTGTCAAACCTGATGGAGCTTGAGAGGTCCTGTAAAAAATAATGTGAGGAACTGCCCAAAAATAGGTGTGCCGAGCTTGTAGCATCATACACAAAGACTTGAGGCTGTAATTGGTGCCAAAGGTGCTTCAACAAAGTATTGAGCAAAGGCTGTGAATACTTGTGTACATGTGATTATTTTTTTTCGTTTTTTATTTTTAATAAATTTGCAAAGATTTCAAACAAACGTCTTTCACATTGTCATTATGGGGTATTGTGTGTAGAATTTTGAGGAAAATAATGAATTGAATCCATTTTGGAATAAGACTGTAACATAACAAAATGTGGAAAAAGTGAAGCGCTGTGAATACTTTCCAGATGCACTGTGTGTGTGTATATATATATATATATATATATATAGTGAATCAATCACTTTTAACATTAAACCCCCTCAATATCCCTCACCCTACCAAACTCCCACCCCACAGTGACCCCCCCACGAACACTCCTGTGGTCAATAGAATATAGACACACACATAAAAAGAACGCATAACTAAAACAACAACAACAAAAAAAGAACAAATCATCACACTGGTCAAAACCCAATTTTTGATGTACTTATCCTCCACATTTATGACCTCCCCATCTCCCAATATACAGTCTGGGGCAGAACGAGATTTGAGTGTTCAACAGATCACATACAAAACTTTGCACATTCAGCCAAAATTCTTGGATGTTATGAAACCCCCCAAAAACATCTCCATCTTCTGAATGGTATCGCCAGCATGTAGGTGTGTCTTTAAGACCAAGCCTATGAAATTTAGAAGGGGTCCAATATAATCTATGTTAAATCTTAAATTGCAGAAGACCCTTGCATCCCTAGATGCAAACTTGATGTTTTTTAGAATCCTAGCCCACACTCCCTCCTCCAATACCAAATTTGAATCTTCCTCCCATAATATTTTGAGAGAATTTAAAGCTCCGTCTCCCAGACTCTTAATTAGAAGGGAGTAATACACTGATGCCTCATGACAATCACCACTCCCAGAGTATCTGCCGCTCTGGGGGGGATGGGGTGGTGCAGAGCAGGTGGCGCAGCTGTAAATACTTATAAAATTGCGATCTGGGAATCACAAAATGTTGAATAAAAAAAAAAAATAGATCACAATACTCCACTCTCATATAGTTCACCAAGCGTAATAACCCTCCTCACAATCCACTCTGACCAATAGAAAGGGGACTTATTAATACATAGTTTAGGGTTCAGCCATATGCTCGAGGCTATGTTTAAATAAAATATCAGAGATAAACTCTCTGCAAACTTTTGTCCATATCGAGTGTAAATACAAGATAACAGGGTGTGACTTAACTTCTCCAATTAGTTTGATAGAAGGCCTTTGCAGTGAGGGGCAAGAACTTCCTTTTCAATACAAAACCAGGGAGGAGCTCTCTCAGGTGGAAGCGACCAATGAACCAAATGTCTGAGACCGAATGCATAATAAAAAAAACAAAATATTCTATTTCTAATTTCTGATCCTTAATGCATTTTAAGCACAAGCCTTTAGACCAAAAGGTCTTTGGGATCATGAGAAACATACTGTAAATTCAGTCAGGTTTGCTCAAACTTTTCATATCGTACAGTATATTGCACAAATTAAAAGTGATTTCACACACTGTGAACCTGATAAGTAAGACTGTTACAAAAGCTGACTGTATTTTAAAACTATTGCCACAATGGAAAAATGCTCACATACTGTACACTTACGCACACACTCAAAAAACCCACCTCCTTCCTTGTGATTTTCCATAACACCTGTGTCTATGTATAGCACAGGGTCCTTGAGGCAGGAACAGCGGTCAGGGTGCTAATCATACCCGTGTTCTCTGTGTTGGACAACAAACTCATGTGAGCTGACAAAAAGAAAGTATATGAATGATGGGCCATGATATCATTCATCACATGGAAATGAGTTACAGAAGTGAAAGCAAAAGTGGTTGATCCTCCCAACTCCCAATGATCCTCCCAACTTAAACTAGTGGGTGAAGTTCATTGCTTGCATGTTATAACCACAAGCTACAAAGCCCACTACTTTAATTCAATAATTGAAGAAGACAATGAATTCTGAATAAGAAGGATTGCGAAAGGTCACGGGTAAAGTCAGAGCTACTGGTTTTGACAGCAACACTGAGAATCATATTGTGTACCAAAGAAAAATGGGGACTGCGTCATAAGTTTCAGGAGGTAGGAGGCCAATAAAACTTCAAGGCTCACCATGTGAAATACAATACCTAATCTGTTCATGCTGGCATTTGTTGTGCTTTTGTAAACAAGAGCAAAGTGACTTCTAGCCAAGACTGAAATTGGTCATTTTTCCCAGACAGGCAAATATAAAAGGGGCATATTCAGGTTCAGATATTAAGGGGGGCTCATGGCAAAATGGCATTTTAAATGTTTTTCATTTATAAAACATTATATCGTTCTTAATATTGTATTTTAGACCTAGTTACGTTAAAATACGAGTTGATGTTGATTTAATTCTATACGGTAGAGGTAATACATTCTCAATCCTAAAACTTTGCATAAATTAATTGATTACATATAGGCCAATGTTTAATTAAGCTATTTTATACATAACGTTTCAAAATCCCCTTTCAGAGATGACAGCTTTGCGTGTGTTCTTTTACGTCAGCGTGTTTGACGTAATGTTTCCGAGTGTCCCGTTCCTCCACGGGAATGGGGTGAAAATCATACGAGGAAAAGAAGGAGGGGTTTAAGCAATGAATGACTGGTGGGTGGAGTTTCGAATTCTTCAGTTACTACACCCGGCCGTTACAGGAATCGGTAGAAACACAGGTTGATTCCAAAGAAAAAGGCTAAACTCAAACGCACTCAAACAGTGATTTAATTTTTTTTTTTACTGAGCCAGTTATTTTTTCCTCATCATTTTATAATTCGACTGCTGTAAACGATTGTTAACGAAATGGCAAGAGGAGAGGGCGCGGAGCATTTTTCCAATGCGAGTCTCCTGGATAAACCCAGCTCAGATGGAGTCAAAACAGCAGCAAAGGTAAGAAGTCGAACATAATTAGTCTTTGTTTAGTTATTAGTTTATTTGCAGCCCCATGTTTCACATTCAAGACTGGGAAGAAGCGTGTAGGTGGAGCGGCGAGCGCTGATCTACGTGTCATTGTGTCAGGTTGAATTGTGCGCGAGCGCGCACACCCTTTATCTACACGCGCTCGTTTTAATCACCGAAGATTTCGTTTCACGCGACCAAAGCGGATTCACTGGTATTAACGGCCGAATTTTGTTGTGTCGGTCGTTTGCAGTTCAAATGTGGTGTCAGATTTTGAATAGGAGTCGCCCACTGATTATTTTGACTATTGATGATTTTTGAATAGGAGTCGCTGGTCTCACCACAGCTTTCGGTCTGCTTCACCAAGTGTGGGGTTGTCCATATGTGTAAGCATAGCGGTAGCATGTAAAGTGTTTGACACAAGGCGAAAAACGTGAACTGACGGAACAGTTGTAATGCGAATTGCAAATGGAAAAAGTATAACTAATGGGACGGATGTATTAATTAATAATGGGTGGCTACCGGCTTTTATCAAATAAATTAATACATTGAAATCACGTCTGTGTTGTAATATTGAAATAACCTCAATACACCTAAAAACTATTTAAACTAAACAATTAGGTATATTCTAGTAGCCACATAGCAACGCATCATATAATATAAGTTTGTATTTTAGATTGGTGTGAATATTTGGGTTTTAATGCACGCCATGATTGATCAAACCCACATAGAAACGATATTTGTCATGCATTGCCACATCATCAGTACAGGCCTGGATAGATAATGTTTGCATGCAACCTGTGATCATTCAGTTATTTGATTTACTGGTTTGATAGCATGTGATTAGACTTTAATGCTGTAAATCTTATGGCTTTACTGCAAATTAAGGTAAGCTTAATGGGTTGCAATAAACATGAAATCCTATGCTGGATTTCAGTACTATTTGTCCTTATTTACAAGGTCAATACAACTACAGTATATATATTTTTATATACTTTATATTTGTATTGTATGTGTATTCTATATTGTGTATTGTTTACTGTACATTGTATAATAGGATTATGTTGTGTAAGTATATGTACTTGATATGTAAATTGTGTTGTGTAAATATGTTGTTTATTGTAATTGATATATGTCTTGTCACTGTCATTACTGCAATGTTGCTCAGAACTGCACACAAGACTTTCACCTACTGTTGCACTTGTGTACATGGTGGTGTGAATATACAGTCAAGTCAAATTTATTTGTATAGCGCATTTCACAACACACATCGTTTCAAAGCAGCTTTACAGAACATCAAGCGTTAACAGATGATAAAACTTTAATGTTGATGAATCATCATTGTGTAATTAGATAAAATATGATTGTTAATTGTGTTTAAAACACTTCACTTTTCTAGGTCAAAAAAATATTAAGCAATACATTTTTACTCAACCATAAAACAGAGAGTGAAATACATGATATCACACATACAATTAAAATATTATGCAATGTAAACATCCTGTTAGATGTAAAGTGATTTGATTTATTTGTATATTTACAATACCATCATTTCAATTAAGGATGGCCTTTGACTCATGTTAATTAATTTTGACCATCGCAAAAATGAAAGGAAACTTTCATCATTTGGAGGATGGTATTACAGATCTTAAATCTTGAAGAAATGCCCTAGTTTGAAAACGGCAATATTTCATTGCTAAGTGTTATTACAACATCATGAAGTGTGCTTTTACTTCCTTGAGTTCTTAACAACTCTAACTTAATCTGCGTAGAGGCATTAAAAGAGAAAGTGTTCTTGAATTAGCCTAGTGCAACAATGTGGCATCAAATCTTCTGTAAACAGTCCTTTCTTTGTGTGGTCATATTTGGTGAATAATCTCTTTGCATTTCTAAAACAATGGCTCTGTTGCCAATATATTGTGTTCATGGCAGTTTGGTCATTCAAAGGACTGTAATCCAGTGTCTTATAAAGATATTGTGTGAGAATCTTGTCCCATTGTCCTTTAACAGGGTGCATTGCAGAAACACCATGCTGATATAGACAGGGCTGTAGTCTTCACATTGCAACTCCTAATGGTTTATTTTTGGAGTTTGCATGTGACAGACTCCCAACTATTTCTCAGTTGTGTATGCAAGTCACTGCACCAAGTATAAAATCACACTCCTACTATACTTGGAAAAATGAGCATTGGGGTGTGAAACCAATACTCAAACTCTGCGACCCTCTTTCAACCTTCTAAACTAATCAGCATAACACTTTACATTTAATCTTATTGTGTTCAATAGGATTTCTTGCCCAAGGGTGGATAGCCTGACCCAAATATTGCTGTATGGGGAATGAGGTTATGTTGTTGATTAGGACCCAACAGCAAGCCAAGCAGAAATGCATTGTATTAGCATGACTGAAACGGCATTTGTCTCACAGATTGGAGATCCCAGCCATGCAAAAGTTAAGTCCAAGTTATGAGTTGTGTCTGGCTGTAGTGTGGCCTATTTGACACCACAATTAGTTTAATAATTCCCAGCATATACACTAACCTTTCTGAAGTCAGAGACCACGTTTACATGCACTTAAGAAAACCATTTATTCCAGGGTTTTTGCAGAAAGTGGCGTTCTAAAACGTCATTTAAAATAGAATGACAATTTCCTTATGCCATTCATGGTATAAAGAGAAAGCAGTGAATTCACTTGTGTTTCTACTGGAGAATGTGGCTTATGCGGTCATGTAAACGCATACGAGAAGTTCTTACAGGTATTTGAGAAGTGCGCATTTGCGTGAACAGACAGGATCACAAACGTCATTGGATGGAACCCAACAAGTCAACACTGTGCAAAGAATTAAACATTTCTGGGAGTACAGTGGGAAAAGCACACACTATGAAATATATCTATTTATACACACCAATGTAAAATATCAACGGTCCCTCACATTTGCCTGTATGCACTGGTACTTTGGGGGAATCCTGGAATTTTAGGTAAGAGGGAAACCCCACTGTTGCAGTGCAATTCTGCTGCAGGTTGTGATAGAAACTAAAGGAAACAAATGGCAACAACTCTGAAAATAAAGTGAAGTAACGGAGATTGAAATAGTTAAGTCTTCCTTGCATGCCATATTTGTTATTTTCACAAGGAAATTACGTTGCTGTGGAGAAAGCTGCTTAATGATGAAACTTAAGAATATCTTGTTTCATTTCTTCTTTTTTGAAATAGCGTGAGGCGAAGGGCCGGTTATCGATCTGCAGTAAGTTGTGTTATGCTGTTGGAGGAGCACCATATCAAATAACAGGATGTGCAATTGGCTTCTTCCTTCAAATCTACCTGCTGGATGTTGCTTTGGTGAGTAGAGCTCTGTGTGATTGATTTTTACCAGTGCGCTCCTTAATCATATTAATCAACTAAGTTTGAATTCTGAATTAAGTTGTCACCATTAGTTAAGATTCCTATTCCCAGAGTGCTCTTCAAATCCTAGCCTGCCCATTCCTATTTCTGTAGCTCAATTTACAGCTTGCCACTTTAACCCCAATGTCATGGGCTCAATTCACATGGAACATAAAGTGATAAAATGAATGCACTGTAAGACACATTTGATAAAGTGTCTGCCAAATGAGTGCTGTAAATGCAACCGTTAATCTTTAAAACCAGTAAACTTATTGCCGTAATTTCTAAGCATTAAAAACCAATCCATTCAGTGTTAAAATGCCACCTGAAACTTAGAAAAACAAATGCAAAGCAAGTAATTATCCTAATTATCAGATTAACTATGGGTCTTATTGTGATCATCAGGAGGCACTGAGTTTCTTTACATGCCCTGTCCACACAGTCAGATATGACAAGTACAGTCACAAAGGGGGAATTGTACTGGAAAATTAATAGTTTGAAAACAGGTCTTTCAACATTTCAGGGGCTACTGTAGTCTTGGCAGGCTTATTGGCCACATTAAAGAGTGTGAATGCCACCAGCTCAGGGTTGTTCTTAAAGCTTACAACATTCATCATGTCACCAAGGACTAAAGAAGTCATGTTCACAATGTGAGTTATGGTAGTGTATTTATGTCCCTAATTAACAAATATTCCAGTTTTAGACGAGTTTTTCTTTCTACTGGAATGCAGCATTTTTTTTTAACTTCGCAACTCCATTTGCTTTTCATGTAATTTTATGATTGCACGCGTCTCAAGTTCACTGGGCAGGCCTCATGAGCTCCTCCTAATTTCTGTAAGAGGTTCTTGTAGTTCACATGCTGCGTAAAGGTAAATTAAAGCTAATTACTTAACATTAATTCATGCACTGATTCAGGTCTTCGTAAAGGTGATTTTAAATAAAGAGTTTACAGCACTGTAGTGAGTGTGATGAGACGGTTCAGTTTGCATACGCTAATGCTATCAGGTGGGTAATCGCCATTAAACAAAGCTTTTCTCTTTTAAGAGACAATGATAATAGTTTGCCTCTATTTTGATTCACAGTCTGCACAGTTTTCAACAAAATTACTGTAAAATTTACCTATTTCTTTTGCTAAAAACATCATATAAATATGCTTTAAAATGTCTCTCTTCATTCTATCCCACGTAAGAATATTATCAATTCAGTTTATGAAAGTATTTTGCCAAAAATTGTGCGTTTCACTGTAATCTGCCATTCACTCCTATGGGAAGTTCTGCAAAGCTTGTCAGAGCGAGCAATGGTAACCAAGTGGGCGTTGCTTAGTGAAGGGTCAATTGACAAGTCATCTCCAGTAATAAATAGCAGAGCATATATTTCCTTTATAACCAACACAATGACCTATGCTTTTTTGCTTAAAGGTGAAGACCCAACCTTATGTATGTTTTGTAATATTCCCTTATCTGTCAAACACATTTTACTAGATTGTCCTGGACTTAAAGCAAGTAGAATGCTCTTTTATGAAGTTACTTCATTGAAGGACATATTTAATGAGATAATGCCAGAAAAGGTTTTGGATTTTTTATCATATGTTAATCTAAAAAAAAATATTATATAATATGACTTGCTGTTTATATTTGTTTTGTTTTTATTGTATTTATATGATATTTGTATTTTTGTAATTGAATTTTTGCCATGAAAATAGCTTTGAATGCTGACATTGCATTAAATAAAATAATCTAATCTAACCAACACAAAGTAGTTATTTATTTTATTTGAAATTATGTAAATTAGTATTTAGCAGAATTTTTTTTTACCATGCAGAGGTCTTAAGGTTAGTATTTTTAAAAACTGTTATTTCATGTTGAAATTCTAATTGGTGGTTCGTTCTAATTTAGCTGCCGTTTAAAAGAAATTCAAATTCTCAGTGAGTAATTGGGTGAGATGATGACATGTTTGTCTTTCTCTTTTTTTCTGTAGTTGGATCCATTTTATGCCTCCATCATCCTATTTGTGGGTCGGGCATGGGATGCGATCACAGACCCCACGGTGGGCTTTTTGGTCAGCCGAAGCCCCTGGACCAGATTTGGACGAATGATGCCCTGGTATGTCTTATTTCTACCTTGCTCCTATTTCTTTATGCTTTTGTATCTTGATGTTTCAGAGGCATCGTTCACATTGCACTTCGTGGCTTACTGAATAAGAGTCAGGATTGTCTTGTTTGAGGATCAGGTTGCCTGTAGTAACTTTCTTGCATTGAAAGCCTTTCTCAAGAACATTAGTTGCACAATTACACCCTCCTCTTAACTTGGTAACCACTCAGTGGTCTTTTTTGTATTACATTTAAAATAAGTGCCAAACTAATCTCTCTGGTCTGTCACTTGCGTTGTCTTCTGACCTATTTCTTTATGGTTTTGAAATGTCAGGAGGTGAAGTCTTTAAGTGAGAGTGCCAAGTGTGTCTGGTGGTGACAGACCCTTTGAGTTCTTTTGGGGGGTAAAGGGGCTTGCAGGGAGGGGGGCTTGATGGACTGCATTAGGTTTGCCATTGGCCAATTTGTATTTTAAGTCAACCGTTCAGATCTGATTTCACTTGACCAGCATGAATAATTGCACTTCATCCGTGTCATCTTACCAAACACAAAATCAGCCCAACAACATCAAAAAACAATCAACTGATATTTCACTTTGAGGAGTGTTGCAGTGGCCATACTCTTTAATGCAGAATGCTATGTATTCAGAAGTCACTCATTATATGAATAATTGGAATCCTAGGAGGAACCTGGAGGAAGGGAATTGGGGGGTTGGGGTGTGGAGATCACAGGAATCTGGACGGAAACTGGTGAGAAAGCTTTGCCCTAATGAGTTACTTTTAACGTCATTGGATCCAAGGTTCTCTCAAGGTGGTTTATTAGAAGATCATTTTTTTTGGCTTTGTTGAGCTAATATATAAAGTAACTATAAAGACATGTATGAAAAAACTTGAAAATCTCAGATAAACCACAATTGGCTTTCATTTCAGGAAACCACAAGGCAAAAATCTAAATCTAAGATGATCAGAGTCAGAGGGGCACCAAGAATCTCTGATCTTCCATGTAATCCTTTAATCCTATGACATTTTCTGTCTTGAATAATCTTAAATTGTGTGGAGTAAATTCTGTAGTCTTATCAATCAAATACAAAGATATATGTATTTTGTTATGTGCTTGGAAGCAAGAAATGTTTTTGTGACATGCTTTAGGGGGTTGGTAAAAGGCTGTATGCAAATTGCGAAACTCTGAGTGGTCCAAACCACAACACACCACTTCTGTGAACCAATCAGAAAGAGAGAACGGCAGACCAGCTGAGCCTCAAGTTGAAGGCGGCATACAGATTTTTTTTTAGGAGTGGTGGGGTTATTTTATTTCCTAAAGGCAATCTTGGTGGTTGAGTGAGATGCTTCTGTTTTGACCAGTTAACTGTTGCACCTAAACTTGAAATGAGTTGGCCCTTTTCCTCATTTTTTGATTAAAATAAAATAGTGCACACATTGCTGAGAAATACAATATATATGCAGTATTTCATAACAAATGCTTTATTCCTTGGATGGAGAGTAGTATAATACAGGCCTCAATGGCTGTAAGTTTTTACAGCCACTAAAAGATGGCTTGCCAGTTTTTTTTTGCTTTTAATTCATTCTAAAGCTATGCTTTTAACCACTCTGATCTTTCGTTTGATCAAACCACATTTCATGTTATGAACCCTGTCCAGTGCTCTGTACAACCGCTATATTTAACTGGCATGTGATGCAGAGTACCATGTGTAATATTCCTGTAATTTCAAGTAATCTAAATTGTTATAACCTCCGATATAACATATATATATAACTTGAACGATATAACTTGAACCTGCTTTTTTTTGGCCAATTAGACTATTACAAATATTTACTTGTGTTGGCAGTCCAATATCCAATCTAGGCTACATGCACACTGAAAAAAATTACTAGTCAGATTTACTTAATTTTTATTTAGCAATTTTATGCACACAATTTTTCGGAGTAAGTCTTAATGGTATAAAATGAAGTAAATCTACTTATCTTTGACATAACATTGAGTAAATTTAACTTAAACTTTTAGAACATTCAGTAACTTCAACTTTTTCATGGGTAATCTTGAGTAGAATATGAACCGAGCAAAACAAGTAGTTACCAGATGTAACAACAAAATTAACACTAAAAATGAAGCAAGTTAGCTTGCAAACAGTGAAACCATGCAAACTCATTAATTATGCAAGCCTAGTGCATGCTGGGAACAACAGCTTCAAAAAGTAAAGTAAAATGTACTTATTTTATTTACCTGTAAAATTTACTCAAATTAACGAATAAATATGTAAATGTTTTCTACTTTCGGTTTAATACATGTTGACACATTGTAAAAATAACAAGCAATCATAAATAATATTTACTTATAAGCTAGAGTATTTTTAAAAAAAATGTTTTTCAGTGAAGGTGGGGTGGACTTTTTAATAAAAAAAAAGTTTCTATTAATTCATTATTTTCTAATTATTAATAGTTTGCATAACTATTCCCTTTAAATTGTTATTTAATTTATATAATTTGACACTTTTTGTTGTGGAGCTTACTGAAAACACCCTTATTTGTGTTTTATTACATTACTGTGATGCTGAGCACATTTGTGCAATAACTTAATGTCTTTAAATTAAAGAGTCCTGTACCAAAGTGTACCACTGTGCTTTCCTAAACTATAAATGCAAGTTTCATGCTTTTTTTGTGCTGAATGAGGGAGACAGGTCTGAAGAATGGAGCTAAGAGAACTAGATACAGTCTTATTGGTAGATTTAACAAATAATCAAAGTAGCAAAAATATCTACTACACAACAAGCGGGAGTGGTATGACTTTGTGAATAACAAGCATGTGATTTCTGTGGAAACCTACTGAGCTTTCCATGGAAATCTGTGGGTAGAGTTTAATAAAAGCCAACTGATAGCTTAAAAAAAAAAGGTTCTAAATGGGGCTCCACAGCTAATTTCTGTGTACTTTTTCCATAAATTATGCTGGGAATATAATGCTGGGCTGTTCTACGCTGCATGTTTAATCACTCTGAAGAAAAAACACTGTGTGGCACCATTCAGTTCCAACTACACCGATCAGCCACAACCTTAAAATCACCTGCCTAATATTGTGTTGATCACCATTGTGCTGCCAAAATGATGCCAACCCGCATTTCAGAATAGCATTCTGAGATGATATTCTTCTCACCACAATTGTACAGAGTGGTTATCTGAGTTACCGTAGACTTTGTAAGTTTGAACCAGTCTGGCCATTCTCTGTTGACCTCTCAAGGCATTTGCTTCCACAGAACTGCCGCTCACTGGATGTTTTTTGTTTTAGGCACCATGTGGAGTAAATTCTAGAGTGTTGTGCGTGAAAATCCCAGGAGATCAGCAGTTACAGAAATACTCAAACCAGACAGTCTGGCACCAACAATCATGCCACGGTCCAAATCACTGAGATCAAAATTTTTCCCCATTCTATTGGTTGAAGTGAACATTAACTGGAGCTCCTGACCTGTATCTGCATGAATTTATGCACTACACTGCTGCCACAGGATTGGCTGGTTAGATAATCACATGGATGATTGTTGGTGCAAGACGGGCTGGTTTGAGTATTTCTGTAACTGCTGATCTCCTGGCATTTTCACACAAAAGTCTCTAGAATTTACTCAGAATGGTGCCAAAAACGAAAAAAACATCCAGTGAACGTCAGTTCTGCGGATGGAAATGCCTTGTTGATGAGAGAGGTCAACAGATAATGGTCAGACTGGTTCGAATTGATGCTGTTTTTTGCAGTACGAGGGGGACCTACACAATATTAGGCAGGTGGTCTTAATGTTGTGGCTGATCTATGTATATTGATTGAACAACCTGAGAAATTGTGTTTCCCTCATAAGATATGACAAATAGGAGTAGACACTGTATTTCCACCTTGGCATCATGTTGGCAAACTTTGTGCTGTGTGGGTCATGGAACAATAAATGTGAGGCAATTGTTATCCAATCAAATCTTTCCATTTCTCAATATGTACAGCAGCTCATTATGATGACGTGGTTGTAGTCATAGACAGGGAATGGAAAGGAAAGAAATGTTTGGTGCTGGTTTACGTTAGAGGATGCGGAGGTCTACTTCCCTTGGAATTATTTCCTTGTGTGAGATGTTGGAAACTTTTCCATTGAGTCACCCTCTGAACTGTCATAAATTACATCATGGGTAGAACAGTACACCAATCCTGTTTTTATCTGATTTTAAATGGTTTAATTCAGCTCTAGTAATGGTATGTATCCTTTCCATGCAGGATTGTACTGTCTACCCCACTTGCTGTGCTGTGTTATTTCCTCATCTGGTATGTTCCCGATTTTGGCCAAAACAATGTGGTCTGGTACCTGATCTTTTACTGTGCCTTCCAGACCTTACAAACAGTGAGTAACCATATTTATATGGGCATAAATGGCAGTCAGTGTGGTTTTATGCGAGTTTGCATTGAATTAATTGGCATTTCTTGTTTCCAATAACAGTGCTTCCATGTACCATACTCTGCACTTACCATGTTTATCAGCTCTGAACAGAAGGAGAGGGATTCAGCCACAGCTTACCGTGAGTTTTTTTTTTTTTTTAATACAGTCCTTGTAGAAAAGTGCAAAGTTTACTTTTTGCCACATTTACTGGCAATAAATATTTCTTACCTGGCTTGAAATGTTGTTTTAATTTTAAAAGAATTAATCCCTGTGACAATGGAATTATTTAGCAATTTGCTGTTTTTCCTTGCATATTCATTGCAACGGCGATGAGCTGGTTTCTGTCTCTCAGTAGAATTGTACCTGCCACAATAACGAAGAGCAATAGTGATTTTGTCCTTCATATTTTAATTTTGGTTGTTTAATGCAAGGAATATTCCATGTTCTGGAGGAAAAAAACCTTGGCATCCTAGATACATTTAAGGTTCATTTTTCATGGAGGAAAAAGTCGTTGGAAGATGTGCGAGTCACGACAGATGTTTTCTTTAGTAGACATTTTCTTTCAGACCAGCCAACTGGTGTGAAAATCTATTTTAATTACTTGCCAAAGCCAATATTTTATCAGATTAGGCACTTGAGTGCTAATTTTGGACCTTATTTAAAAGCATCTTTAACTAGCGGTGTCTTTTGACATTACAGTTGACATACTGTTCTCCATTTGCATGGCTAACCGTTAGCTCTCTCACCTCAGGAATGACTGTTGAGGTTTTGGGCACTCTCATTGGCACTGCTGTTCAAGGTCAGATTGTGGGAATGGCTAATGCTCCCTGTATCCACACTGTGGAGGACCTCAACTCCACAAATCTACAGGTGGCTTCTGAGGTCAACATCACTGAGCCTCATACTTCACTTGTGCATCTGGTAAGGTTTTTTCCAGGTCGATAATTATTACAATTATTCTTCCATTGGTGTTAAATGCAAGGTATCTTACAGGTCTCATTCTCCCACAGAGAAATGCTTATATGATTTCATCTGGTGTCATCTGCTCCATTTATGTCCTCTGTGCCTTGGTCCTCTTCCTTGGTGTGAAGGAACAAAAAGGTATGTGCTGGATCCATTGCAAATTACATCACACAGCCCAAACATGTTTCTCTTCTTTTGATGGCATTAAGCTCTTTCAAGGAGTTAGTTGATGCGTCACCGATTTCCAGTAGAAATGAGTGCTGATTGCTGACATTTCCAGGGCTTTGCCACAGTTCTCGGGCTACTTTGAGTCAAAAGTTGGCACACAAGCAAAGCTCAAGTTCCAAAGAATGCCTGTAAATAAGCGTGTAAACATTTGGTGGATGTCATTGATCATTGGGCCATGTCTTGCTGTTTTTTTTAGAATTTTGCACGAGTGCTGCGTTTTTAAGACGGTGTGTCAAGTAAAATGTTTTATTTTTTTTTTAACAAAAAAAAGTGTCTCGAGACACTTCCATTCTTTGCGCTGCTTAGTTTTTTTTGTTTTATTGCAAGAACACATTTGTTTTGAATGGCCCCTAAGATTGTGATTGGTAATTTTGAAAGATTACTCTGATATTCATTATGTTGGCTTGACAAAGCCATTCTACTCTTATTCTATAGACCAGGTTTATGGGTTTCTCCAAGATCAAAATATCTGACTTATTCATCCTAAAATGTTCAAGCTGCATCCACTGAACTTCGCACTGATCTTCAGACTTTTCTGACTCGAGTTGCTATGACTTTTCTATCTAATTGAATTGTTTATGCATAGTGTATGATCAAAAATCTCCAAAATCCCATAGCTTTTGTACATTGTTGGAATGTTCATAGCGGCACAAGACCTTTCAAATTCAAACTGTAAAAAAAAAATTCAAACATTTAAATTTAAGCAAATCCACACAAGGTATTTAATCTGCTTTAACTCTATTGCTCTCTATGGCCACAACTGCACTGATACATTTTAGTTTGAAAACACATTAATTTAGCTATGTTTATAATTCTCCTCACACTGGAATGGCAGTGAAAACGGAGACTTTCAAAAACGCTCTTCATAAACGCACACTTTGGAAAGAGATGATGATGGGAAACTGAAAACACCAAACGTAAACCGATTAGTGAGGGTGTGACCTGTCTGTCTGTCTATCTTTTTATCGATCATTTTAAAGGTCTATTGTTTTTTCTATCTCCAACATTTTTTAACAAACATTTAGACAAGACTTCTTCAAGCCATCTAGTTGGATTTTCTGTAGCAACATTAATTGACAATCATTTGCTCTAGTACCACTTTCCATTAAATCATTCTCCCTATCTTCTCTTTTACAGAGACCTGCAGGATAAGGTCTGAACCCATGTCGTTTTTCCAGGGAATTCGTATGGTAATGGGCCATGGTCCATATGCCAAGCTGGTCATGGGCTTCCTCTTCACCTCTATGGCTTTCATGGTGAGTCTGGTGGTGTGTTTCTCCATGGCATCAAAGTCATGTTTGCTTTAATGGGATTAGGTTGAGTTGTGGTCAGCACCAGCCTTTTGGTGTTTATGAACCTCTGACCACAATGGACAACTGTATTTGCCTTTGGCAATCATTTTATTTTTAAGATTTTTATAATGGGTATTTAATATGCAGCTACCATGTCTATAAACTTTTTATGCAGCTCCTGGAAGGAAACTTTGCACTATTCTGCAGCTACACTCTGGGTTTCAGGAATGACTTTCAAAACATCCTGCTCGTCATTATGGTAAGTTTACTATCCATATGTGTGCATTGTTGTATCTATTAAGGAAAGGGATGGTGATTTTGGACACAATAAAAAAAAAAAGAAAAGTTTCCTTGTTGAATGACTGTATTGACTGAGGCCAGTAAAGGGTGTAGTTTCTGTAGGAGTGTAATGTAACAAAATACTTTGTATTAAATTCCCGGACTAGTCTGTTATTTTGAAAGTACATTGTCTGTATTGATGGTTGATGGATTCATTATGACACTTTCTCTTTAATCTGGAATGTGGTCCAGTTAGATGCAATAAAACCCAACACTTCTTCCTCATGTCCTGAGTTTTACATCAGGGATACACTTTTGGTAATTGAGTCCTATTCATTGGCTTGAAGGTCAAAGGCATGTTTAATGGCAAGTGTACAAAAGGAAACTACTTAAAACGGGTCCATTACATAATACATTTCTTATATGCTGTACAGCTCCTGATCCAACATCTCGTCATTTCAAGACTGGAATACTGCAATGCTCTGTTAGCCAGCCTCCCAGCTAGCATGATTAAGCTACTTCAGTCAGCCTAAGTGGGCTTGCGTCACCCCACTCTTGATTTTACTCCATTGGCTACCTGTAGATGCCCGCGTTGAATTCAAGGCTTTGACTCTTGCCTTCAGGAGAGCCTGTAGAACAGCACCCTCTGTTGACTGGTGTTTATAGTTAGGATATGTATTGCTGCTTGATCAACTCAAATTCAACCTGTGCTTGCTTTAACCATTAAATTCTGTAGGCACCTTTGCAGAAAGGTATATACAATTATTGAGATGGTTCTCATCAGATTTGAGAACACTTGTGGGTGTTTGTAACCAGATTATTGTTTGAAACAAAGCAGTGTGTCTAGTTTCAGAGAACAAGAATGTCTTATTCTTGTGCTTTTACCCGTGGCATCTGAACATCCTTCAAGAAGCCAGTTCAATAAGGGACAAATATTGTGGTCATATAAAACCCATTAAAACCCCCATAATTCTTATGACTACAATAATTCTCTGTCGAAATTAGACAGGTGCATAAATTTGGGCACCCGAACAGAAATATCACATCAATATTTAGTTGAGCTTCCTTTAGCAGAAATAACAGCCTCTAGACGCTTCCTATAGCCTGTAATGAGTGTCTGGATTTTGGATGAAGGTATTTTGGACCATTCCTCCTTGCAAAACATCTCCAGTTCAGTTAGGTTTGATGGTTGCCGAGCATGGACAGCCCGCTTCAAATCACCCCACAGATTTTCAATGATATTGAGGTCTGGGGAATGGGATGGCCATTCCAGAACATTGTACTTGTTCCTCTGCATAAATGCCAGAGTACATTTTGAGCAGTGTTTTGGGTCGTTGTCCTGTTGAAATATCCAGCCCCGGTGTAACTTCAACGTTGTGACTGATTCCTCTGCATTATTCTCAAGTATCTGCTGATATTGAGTGGAATCCATGCGACCCTCAACTTTAACAAGATTCCCAGTACCGGCACTGGCCACACAGCCCCACAGCATGATGGAACCTCCACCAAATTTTACTGTGGGTAGCAAGTGTTTGTCTTAGAACGCTGTGTTCCTTTGCCGCCATGCATGACACCCCTAGTTATGACCAAATAACTCCATCTTTGTTTCATCAGTCCACAGCACCTTCTTCCAAAATGAAGCTGGCTTGTCCAAATGTGCGCTTGCATACCTCAAGCGACGCCACTGTTTGTGGCGTGTGTGCAGAAAAGGCTTCTTCCGCATCACTCTCCCGTACAGCTTCTCCTTGTGCAAAGTGCACTGAATTGTTGAATGATGCACAGTGACACCATCTGCAGCAAGATGATGTAGGTCTTTGGAGGTGGTCTGTGGGCTGTTTTTGACCGTTCTCACCATCCTTCGCCTTTGCCTCTCCGATATTTTACTTGGCCTGCCACTTCTGGCCTTAACAAGAACTGTGCCTGTGGTCTTCCATTTCCTCACTATGTTCCTCACAGTGGACACTGACAGCTTAAATCTCTGCGATAGCTTTTTGTAGCCTTCCCCTAAACCATAATGTTGAATAATCTTTGTTTTCAGGTCATTTGAGAGTTGTTTCAGGCCCCCATGTTGCCATTCTTCAGAGGAGAGTGAAAGAGAACAACAACTTGCAATTGGCCACCTTAAATACCTTTTCTCATGATTGGATGCACCTGTCTATGAAGATCAAGGCTTAATGAGCTCACCAAACCAATTGTGTGTTCCAATTAATCAGTGCTAGGTAGTTTCAGGTATTCAAATCAACAAAATGACATGGGTGCCCAAATTTATGCACCTGTCTAATTTCGTTTTGATGCATATTGCACATTTTCTGTTAATCCAATGAGCCTCATTTCACTACCAAAATATTACTGTGTCCTTCAGTTATTTGATAGATCAAAATTAAATTGCTGATCCAAACACCCAATTATTTATAAATTAAAATCATGGAAATTGTCAGGGATGCCTAAACTTTTGCATACGACTGTAAATGGAAGGTTTTGTGTGCCTTGGATGTGGAACATTATTATGTTGTTTGTCATAGAGGTATGTTAGGATACGTTTTTGCTCATAGGAATGTGTGAACCACAGATACAGTACTGAGCAAAAGTTTTAGGCACTTATGAAAAATTTTGCATAGTGAGGATGTCTTCAAAAATAATGACAAATGTTTTCATTTATTAATTAATGTCATACAAAGTCCAGTAAACATACAATAGCTAAACCAATATTTAGTGTGGCCATCTTTGCCTTTTAAAACAGCCCCAATTCTCCTATGTACACCTGGACACAGTTTTTCTTTGTTGTTGGCAGATAGGCTGTTCCAAGCTTCTTGGAGAATTCGCCACAGTTCTTCAATCTATTTAGGCTCTCTCAATTGCTTCTGTCTCAAGTAATCCCAGACTGACTCAATGTTCAGTGGGGGTCTCTGTGGGGGACATGACATCTGTTGCAAGGATCCCTGTTCTTCTATTCTAATAATTTCTATTTGCAAAAGTAATGTTTGGGTGTCTAAAATATATTTTCCTATTGACACACTAAAGCTGAAGATATAAATAATCATCTTAAGACAAATGTTTTTTAGAAACATCTTAAGTGCCTAAAACTTTTGCACAATACTGTATCTTCAAGCACAAATGAAATCTTAGCTACCTCCTTGTTTATGAAAGTAATCATCTTGTGCATTTCCTTTACTGACAAACAATAATTAGGCATAGGGAAATCCTGTTGATTCTCTTTAAATTTCTTTCTAGCTCTCTGCTACACTTGCTATTCCATTCTGGCAATGGTTCCTCACAAAGTTTGGCAAGAAGACGGCAGTGTACATTGGAACAACAGTAAGTATCAGCAGACTTACAAACCCTTATCTTAAAGAAGCAGATTCATTTTAACTGCCCTGCAGATGCATCTACTGGTCTGTAATTTAACTTGTGCATTTTCTTTGCAGTCTGTGGTGCCTTTCTTGGTCTCAGTAGTCTTGGTGCCAAGCAGTCTTATTGTGACCTATATTGTGTCCTTTGCTGCTGGAGTCAGTGTTGCAGCAGCATTCCTCCTGCCCTGGTGAGTGCCTGAGAATAGAAAGTGTGTGTGATTACAAATGTGCTAGTATTATAGTCAAAGACTGGATTCATGGTGTTTTCCTGTGTGCTCAGGTCCATGCTTCCTGACGTGGTGGATGATTTTAAAGTACTCAATCCTGATTCTCAAGGGCATGAAGCTATCTTTTACTCCTTCTATGTGTTCTTCACTAAATTTGCATCTGGAGTCTCCTTGGGAGTCTCAACACTTAGCCTTGAGTAAGTTGAACACATTCACAAATTCTATTTGAAACCACACTATAGGTACATTGGTGGTGGCGATGACAACGTAAAAGAAGTTTGTTTGAAATCTTTGCAAATTTTATTAAAAAATAAAAAAGCAAAAAAAAATCACATGTACATAAGTATTCACAGGCTTTGCCATGACACTCATGGCTGTGCACCGATGCTCCCCATCCAATTTGATGGAGCTTGAGAGGTTCTGCAAAGAAGAATGGGAGAAACTGCCCAAAAATAGGTGTGCCGAGTTTGTAGCATCATACTCAAAAAGACTTGAGGCTGTAATTGGTGCCAAAGGTGCTTCAACAAAGTATTGAGCAAAGGATGTGAATACTTATGTACATGTGATTTAAAAAAATATATATATATATATATATATATATATATATATATATATATATATATATTTTTTTTTTTTTGTTGTTTTTTTTTATAAATTTGCAAAGAGTTCAAAGAAACTTATTTCATGTTGTCATTATGGGGTATTGTTTGTAGAATTTTGAGGAAAATAATGAATTTAATACATTTTGGAATAAGGCTGTAACATTTCAAAAAGTGGAAAAAGTGAAGCGCTGTGAATACTTTCCAGATGCACTGTACCTTTTCATTGGATTAAAACAATTTGTCTTTTTAAAATGTAATGTAAACATTTTAGAATAGTCGGAAAATGTTCTAGTCCATTTTAGGTAAAGTCGAATTTACAGAACTAGATAATGCGATTGTAGCTCTGCTTCATCTAGCTTGTATACATGTTAATCAAACCACGACTAGCCTCTGCATTGTGCATATACTCTGAAAGACAGAGGTAAAGTGCCACACGTATTTGTCGAAATTTCTTCAAATAGTCAATTACGTATTGTGTATACTTGAGCAACAAGTTGAGGACCAGCTTTAGCTTGATTATAACTATGCATATAAACGTAATGAGTTTGCGATTTATAGTTGTATTTAATAACAGGTGTTACTCTCAATTTCTGTACATACTGTACATTGGCAGACAGGAGTGGATTGGATACTTTCTATATGAATGAGTAACCAAAATCAATCCCCTTCTCTAACTGGCCTGTAACCACAATGACAGAAAACGACAGTAAATATCAAAACTTTCTATTGCGTCTTTAAGGTTTTAATACTTCTAAACGATTTGTGATTTCAGGACACTCCTACTGCTTTATCCTCTCAGATCTGTGTCTAAAATTCTTCAGATTTGTTATTTTGTCATTTTGTTTTTGCGCCCTCCTCCTCAAGATGTATATGTAACTCCTGAATTCATCTAAAGATGCTAAATGGAAATCACTCTCTTAAAAAAACTAACAAAACGACACTGTGTATTCTTCTGTGTGAACATTGTTTAATGTAATCCAGAAATCCTGTATGGCAGTTCCAGGCTTTTAAAGTTGGATTATGTTGGCTGCTTGATCCAAAAAGACTGCCTTTTTGTTACGTTTCACTGTATGAGAATCATTCTGAATCCCTGACTTTGAAATATAATGCGATTAGTGCCTTTTCTCTAAGAGTCATCTGGTTTGGAGACCCGTGATTATGTAGGATCGAGTTTCATGTGAGACTCTCCATCGGTGATCAGTCATGAGGTTGGATTTATCTGGATGAACATTAAGAAAATTACTGATCGTTACTCTCTCCTTTTTTGCTCTTTTGAAAAGTTTTGCTGGCTACGTGACGCGAGGTTGCGCGCAACCAGCAGAGGTTGATTTAACTCTGAAGATCCTGGTGTCTGCGGCTCCAGTTGTCCTGATCATTATTGGGCTGCTAATATTCATCAGCTATCCCATAAACGAGGAAAAGAGACAAGGCAACCGCAAGCTACTAAATGAACAACGGTAAAACCATCTATTGATTTTTATTTTGACTAAAATAATCACGTTCTGCTCCGAAAAGTTAAGCCAGATCAATCAGATTCAGTGTAACAATATATAAATTAACATGATTCTTGTGAACCTCAATAGCTGATTAAAATGAATAATTTTTTTTGTTCTAATTATTTTGCTTAACCGTGGTCTTCCTCTTTCTAGAGAAAACGAGGTTGACTCCGAAACAGACTCAACTGAGCTCAATGTGGTTTAATAGCACCAGACGCTAGACAAAACATCATCCCACTTGCTTTGGACCAACAGAGGCAAAACAAACAACAACTTCTTTGAACCAACCATGTGTGCTGCCTTGTGGTTGAAAAATTCCACTAGTCACTTGAAACGAAGCCTTAGAAAGCTCAAGTTCAAAGTGCCTTGTCATTTCCAGTCGTAAAGTGCTAATGGACAATATGCATATATCCCTCTGATTGGCACAAACCTTCATGGTGACCGTAACATCGTGTTTGTGTTGCCAGTGTTTGTGCTGTTTGTTGGAATACTTTTGTTAAAAGCACACATATAAACTGCACTAATTATATGTGAGGTGGGACATGTCTGCCATGAGAAGAAACTTGAAACATTGGACATTTTGGAAAACTGATTTGGTGTTGAAACCAAAAATGCTTTTTAGTCATTGCATGAAAGTTACACTTTGAAAGGAATGTCTAAAAACTATACACCATGTACATAAGATTTGTATCTAATTTAATATTTATATTTGTGTGCATCTAACTGAATAACTCGAGCAAACTGAAACAATGACATTTATTCTGCCAAACATTAGTACTGCTCGCAGAAAAGGTTATTTTATTATTTTCTATTGCTTTCCTTTGTGCACCCATTTCATTACATTTCAAAAGAAGCAGATTTTTCTCTCCTTTTTGTTTCAATTTTCAACTTTTTCAGATTACATTTTATGGGCCTAAAGAGTTTATTTGAAGGACACACTGAGGGATGAACTAACAAATTTGCCCCCTCCCCCATGTCTTCAAATGATATGCTTCAGATAGGTAGCTAAAGTCTGACAAATCTACTCTGTAGCCATTATCTAATGTACTGGTAGGAGGTAAAACGTAGAGACTGTAGACAGTATAATCTACCAGGACGCTATCAGAGCTATTGAGTGTTTAATGGTTAAACTGAATGAGCAATTGCTTCTGATGTGCGATGAACAAGATTAAGTATTTATTTCTTGTTTTAAATCTTATGTTGATTTGATTATGCTTTGTTCTCCCATCTTTCTTGTTTCTTGTATACTTGGTAAAATAAAATAAGGGCAATTAGAATAGATTTGTTGTCACTATTGAAATATTACTTCTAGTATGCCAATAATTCATTTGGAAAAAACATTCAATGTGTTTACAAGTGAGACTGCTATTAGTTTGGGTGTTAAATATTATCTGGTCTGTTTTGTTTGGTGTCAGTGTCCTTTTGATTGTCCATATTTGTCTCAAAAGTGCTTATGCAAGACATTTGTTTATTGTATAGAAATGATGTAATGTCAGTTCCCTGCCTGCCACGTACTGTATGTGTGAAAGATTTGAAAAAGTGTTTCCTTGCCATGTGTATGTGCTGTGATCTATATGTACATAGATTGAAAGTACAGATTTCGCATTTTCTCTCTGGGAAAATTGTGGCATTTGTATAAGGTGTCTCATCAGTGCATATTTTAATGCTTTGTATAGAAGTTAATACCATTTTCTTACAGGAAATTTTGAATTAGTATTTAATTAGCACTGGTTAGGGTGATTTATTGAGATTTCCTTATTCCGATACCACAAAATACAGTTATTGTATATAATATATGTTCCAATGTTTGTGAATATATTTGATATTTTTTTGAATGGAATTGACCCAAATGTGGATGCGTGTAGTTATTTAAAAAAACAATGTTGCCAAAATGTTTGTTAATAAATACTAATTAATATTTGAGAATCATTTGCTTTTGTCTTTGTTTTTACATAATTGTTATACTTGACATCAAGTCTTTTGAACCCATCTGGTAGGTACTATACATTTTTTGCATGAGTCCATAAGATTTATTCTAGAATAGATTTTTTTTATATATCTAAGTACCTCATTTCATCTGTTGTTGATTGCTTAATTGGAAACATCTTAGTCTCAAGAGCATTCCCTGGAGAGTGTAGAGGTGTTGCAGAGAAAAATAAATCCTATAGTTTTTGCTTTAATGTATCCCTTTTGCAAAATCCTGAATTCAAACATGTAAGGCTGAAATTAATGTTTATATGGAAACTGGTCATCAGTTTCCTCTGTGGGCATGGCTTGGGAGGCACTTATGGTAGTTCTTAGGGGTCGGATCATACAGTATGCATCACTCACCAAAAAATCGAGAACTCTTGGAGTTGAAAGTGAATATTAAAAGTGCCAAGGCAAAGTTGAAGCGCCGAATGTGGTATGATGGCCTCAGAGAATTGACCCGATTGAAATACAAATATAATTCTATTTTGTTGCGGAAGGTGGAGTTTTGGCAATTCAGGGCAAGACAGTCATACATTGAATCGGGCGACAAAGCAGGGAAGCTTTTGGCTAGATACATAAAGCAGAGAGAGTCTTTTTTTACCATTCCCTCTGTGAAATCTGCTGGTGGGGACCTTGGCCATTGATATTAATAATGCTTTTAAATGATTTTATCTTGATCTCTATAGTTCCACGTCTTCGTCTACTGATGAAGATATTAGAGACTTTGTGAAAAATTAGAACTCCCTGAACTGACAACTGAGCAAAACAAATTTGCTTGATTCTGAGATAACCTAGGAGGAGCTTAGCGAGGTAATTAAGGTCTTGCCTATAGGCAATGCTCTGGGGCCAGATGGTTTTGCAGATGAATTATTTAGATCTTATGCTACAGAATTGGCTCCACTTTAGTTAGAAGTTTATACGGAATCGTTAAAGAATGGAAAGCTCCCACCAACCATGACACAAGCCCGGATCAGTCTGATTCTTAAAAAGACAAAGATCCAAGTGAGTGGAAGAGTTACCGTCCAATTTCCCTGATCCAGCTAGACGTAAAAATATTGTTAAAATTCTGGCTAACCGGTTAAGTAACGTTATGACATCTCTTATACATATAGATTGGGTGGGGTTTATTCAGGGCCACAGCTCTTCTGATAACATTAGGTTTTTTATCAATATCATGTGGTCAGTAGCGAATGATCAGACTCTGGTCGCGGCCATATAACTTGGCGCTGAAAAGCCATTTGATATGGTAGAATGGGATTATATTTTTAGGATTTTGGAAATATACAGGTTTAGGAAAACATTTATTGGATGATTAAGTTACTTTATAGACAAACGGTAGCAGCGGTAAAAGCGAATGGATTAATTTCAGATCATTTTACTCTGGACAGGGGCACTCGGCAGGGTTGTGGTGATTTTCCAGGGGTGGTGGTGGTGGCAGAAGGTGTGGTGCATAAACTTTTGCTTTACACAGATGATATTTTATTATTTGTCTTTATGATTATTGAATTTCGTTTTGCCCCAGACTGACCAGTATTATGATTGGCATGCAGATTATTTTAAGGGAGTGGAAGTCTGATGGGGCTCCCTCATTTCCGGAGTGGTGTGAGGAGATGGGGAGGGTGGCGGCTTTTGAGGAGATGTTGAGCAGAGGACTAGGAAGTGGGGCAGGTATTTGGTGTTTTTGGGGGAGTCACAGGGAGGGGCTGTGGAGAGAGAGGTTTAGTTTTAATTATATATAATAATTATATTTTTTGAGTGTATTCAATTTTGTGTCCTCAGAGGTGTTCGATGGGGGTCGGGTGGGGCTGGTGATTGGGGAGGGGGTAAAATGTAGGAGTATTAGTTAAATGTTGACTCAATGAATATATGTTGTGTTTTTTCTTTCTTATATGTTTGAGACAATAAAAAAATTGTTAATTGAAATTCTTTTTTTTTTTTTTTTAAATTTGGGTCAAACATTTTGGGTAGCCTTCCACAAGCTTCTGACAATAAGTTGCTGGAATTTTAGCGCATTCCTCCAGACAGAACTGGTGCAACTGAGTAAGGTTTGTAGGCCTCCTTGCTCTCACATGCTTTTTTCAGTTCTGCCCACAAATTTTCTATTGGATTGAGGTCAGGGCTTTGTGATGGCCACTCCAATATCTTGACTTTGTTGGCCTTAAGCCATTTTACCATAGCTTTAGAAGTATGCTTGGGTTCGTTGTCCATTTGGAAGACCTATTTGTGACTGAGCTTTAAGCAAGTGCAACATAGCAGATGTTTTAAGATTTTGCTTCAATATATCAACATAATTTCTTTCCTCATGATGCCATCTATTTTGTGAAGTGCACCAGTCCCTCCTGCAGTAAAGCACCCCCACAACACCCCCATGCTTCACGGCTCTGATAGTGTTCTTCAGCTTGCAAGCCTCACCCTTTTTCCTCCAAACGTAATGATGGTCTATATGGCCAAACTGTAAAATTTTTCTTTCATCAGACCAGAGGACATTTCTCGAAAAAGTAAGATCTTTGTCCCCATGTGAACTTGCAAACTGTAGTCTGGCTTTTTTATGGTAGTTTTGGAGCAGTGGCTTCTTCCTTGCTGAGCAGCCTTTCAGGTTATGTTGATATAGGACTCGTTTTACTGTGGTATATAGATACTTGTCTATCTTTTTCTTCTAGCATCTTCACAAGGTCTTTTGCTGTTGTTCTTGGATTAATTTGCACTTTTCGCACCAATCTACATTCATCTCTTGGAGACAGAATGTGTCTCCTTCCTGAGCGTTATGATGGCTGCATGGTCCCATGTTGTTTATACTTGCATACAATTGTTTGTACAGATGAACGTGGTACCTTCAGGCATTTGGAATTTTGCTCCCAAGGATGAACCAGACTTGTGGAGATCCACAATTTTTGTTTCTGAGGTCTTTGCTGATTTCTTTTGATTTTCCTATGATGTCAAGCAAAGAGGCACTGGTACACCTCCTATAAGAAGCTAATTGGCTAAAGGCTTGACATTGTTTTCTGGAATTTTCCAAATTGCTTAAGGCACAGTTAAATTAGTATATGTAAATGTCTGACTATATCTATCCCACTGGAATTGTGATATAGTCAATTAAATGTGAAACAATCTGTCTGTAAACAATTGTTGGAAGAAATACTTGTGTCATGCATAAAGTAGATGTCCTAAACAACTTGCCAAAACTATAGTTTGCTAATATGAAATTTGTGGAGTGGTTAAAAAATTTGTTTTAATTACTTCAACCTAAGTGTATGTAAATTTCAGACTTCAACTGAATGTACATTATTTTAGATATATGTGTTGAACTAAGTGACAAGACATCGCATTAATTTGAAATGTCACTTCCGATATGCTGTTAAATGTCAAATGCTTCCGTGCAGTAAAAAAATATAAAGTGTTTAATTTGGGACGATACTACACTTTGAAAATACACTCACTGAGCAATTTATTAGGAACACCTGTAGTTCTACTTATTCATGCAATTATCTAATCTGCCAAATCGTGTGGCAGCAGTGCAGTGCATAAAATCATGCAGACATGGGTCAGAAGCTTCAGTTAATGTTCACATCATCCATCAAAAATGGGGAAAAATTGTTATCAGTGATTTGGACCATGGCATGATTGTTGGTGCCAGACTGGCTTGAGTATTTCTGTAACTGCTGATCTCTTGGGATTTTCACACACAACATTCTCTAGAATTTATTCAGAATGGTGCCAAAAACAAAATACATCCAGTGAGAAGCAGTTCTACAAATCATACTATTGTTTGTACAGATGAACGTGGTACCTTCAGGTGTTTGGAAATTGCTCCCAAGGATGAACGGACTTGTGGAGGTCCACAATTTTTGTTTCTGAGGTCTTTGCTGATTTCTTTTTATTTTCCTATCCAGTGAGAAGCAGTTCTGCAGATGGAAACTCCTTGTTGATGAGAGAGGTCAACAGAGAATGGCCAGACTGCTGATAGAAATAATACAGTAACTCAGATAATCACTCTGTACAATTGTAGTGAGTAGACTAGCATCTCAGAATGCACAACATGTTGAATCTTGAGGCGGATGGGCTAAACAGCAGAAGACCACATTGATCACTTTATTAGGACCATAGTGTTACTAATAAAGTGTTCAGTGAGTGTACAGTATATTCACTACATGGTTGAGTCCTGAGTGTATAGTGTATTCGTATTGTATAGTGTGTCATTTGGGACACACCTTGTGGCTTAGTGGAGGATTGTTTCCTAACTGAGCGCCTATTTTTTTACGATTTTACCATTTCAATTTCATAAAAAATACAAAATAAAAATTAAATGTAATTGTTTAACTTTTAATAACATTTAAATTACTAAAACTTTTATGCATTTTATTTTTATTTTATTTTATTGAACATTTGATGGAATTTTGTAATGAAGTTTAATTTTTTGTCTGTGTGTAAGCGCCCCCTGGAGGTCATTCGATTTGATGCTCCGTGTTCACACTCGATTACTCTTTCCTAATGGTACAACACTGTCTTTACATGGCAAACTATTTAGAAAAGTACTTATTAATATATATTTATTGAATAGTATCATATATATTTTACCCATGTATTCAAATATATGTTGTTAATTGATTTATTAATGTAATGACAATGTATATGCATAAATTAATTGACAAAGCCAGTTAAGAATTATATTTTGGTGACTTTTTATTATGAAACAAGCGGAAGAGTCTGTCGCCATACAATTAGAGGAGGTGATTCCATCCTAATTGCAATTTGGACATACAGGGCTTAATATATCATTACATTTAATGGGTAAACATTAAACAGGCAGATGTGCTTTTTGTGGGCAAATGGACTGAAATGTAGAAAATATTATGTAGAAAGAAAGAATATGATTGAGAACTTAAAGGGTAATACAAAAGATAAGTATGATAGATTGGATCTTAAGGTATACAAGACCAAATTAATCAAAGAGTAATTATGACTTTCTTGATAGACACAGGTTTAGACAAACTTGTTTGACATGGAAGATAAGAGGATATTGGTGTTATTAATATAAAACTACATACACAACTGATATCGAGGGAACTCTCATGGTGAGGTTTAGGCATGGGAGCTGAACACGCAGCAGCATGAGCCCACCATCGTTAGAACCCAAAACAAACATAAGAAGAAAGGTAGAATGATCCCCAAATGTTGTGGTTGCACAAAACATAAACTCAACAGTAGGTGGCGGTATGTGCCCAAGGTGCGGAATACAGCAAAACCCAAAGAAGAAGAGTGTCACCGGCACGTGTGCGTGTTGTCACAGGCTTTGGTGAGTTTTAACACGATTTTCTTTTTTGGCGACTTTTTATTTATAATTATTGACAACGTAATGACAGTTGTTATTAAAGTTATTGCCTGAACAGTAGCATTTTATAACGCGGTGTTGTAGAGGATAAGCCAACTCATCCTCAGCAGTTCATTGATAGTGATGTCACTGTATGTAATATAATGTGATATAACTGATCTGATTCGAGAAATGTCGGGCTTTTTTGACAAATGGCTGCTATCAATAAACGCAGAGTTTTGTGGATTTGTAATACATGTTCAACATGGCGTTAATTTGACATTTGAATGCGCAGTAAAGAATTTACATTAGAATGTAGCATATGTTAAATTCAACTGCCTGATGCATAACAGTGATTTACTTGGTTGTTTATATATTGTTTGCTAAGTACTTCATATATATATATATATATATATATATATATATATATATATATATATATATATATATATATATATATAACATAGGCAGAAGTAACCATGGGAGAACAGCTAAGCCCAGAGGAGAAGTTCCAGCTCATCACCAGGAACCTTCAGGTGAGAGATACTCCAAGAAAACAGCAGTGATCCTAGATGTGAATCTAATTAGCTTCATAGTACTATACTGAGTTTTTTTGAGTCCTTTTTATAATCCAGAACCATTTAACTGTACCAGAAAGTGCACCAAGAGGACCCCATTTCTCCAACCAATGTGGCCCTATAAAATAAATCCAGTATGACAACGCAAAGACTCTGAAATTGTAAATGATGAGGCAATTGTTTTATGCTCAGGAGGTTCTTGGTGAGGAGAAGCTGAAGGAGATCCTGAAGGAGAGGGAATTGAAAGTTTACTGGGGTACAGCAACCACAGGCAAGCCTCATGTGGCTTACTTTGTTCCCATGTCAAAGATCGCAGACTTCCTGAAGGCGGGTTGTGAGGTTTGTCTTTGGCATTATGCATCATGCTACTTGTCTCCATACAGAATAATTTAATGCTATAATATCTTAGAAGAATATTTAGATTTATATTGGTCAGAATATTGACAGAAGTTTTCCCATTATTTAAAAATTCACATATCCACTCATATTCATCCATGTCTACATGTTCCTGTTCTGTAGGTTACCATTCTTTTTGCCGATCTTCACGCCTACCTGGACAACATGAAGGCTCCCTGGGAGCTGCTGGAGCTCAGGGTGAAGTATTATGAACAGGTCATTAAGGCCATGTTGGAGAGCATTGGAGTTCCCCTTGACAAGCTCAAATTTGTCAAAGGCACCGACTATCAGCTCAGCAGGTACACACCACCTTGTCATTTCAAACAGTTAGTTTTGATGATTTTCCACTAAGAACATTGTATGGATCTTCCAGTTGGTTTGCCTTGTACTGTGAAAGCTATGTTTTAACTAGTGATGCTCTGATATGAAACTTTTTGACCTATACGATTCTGATTATAACAAACTATAGGCGATATAGATCATTTACAACTTACCTTATTTTGACATCAGATCACTGTTTTACTTAGGAATGCTTAAACAATGTACAAAGAGGTAGAAAAGATTTTGACTGTTCTAAAAAAATTTCCATTGAATTGTTGAACACACGACAGGCCAACATTTTTAAGAGAAAGCTACAGTGAAAGATACAAGATAAGAAAGAAATGACTGAATATAGCATGATGATTGATATGAAAAAGGTTATTTTGTACTTTAACATTCTTGCAATTCTGTTTTTACAGTTTAAAACGCAACCTTTTTAGTTAGTAATCGCACAAAGCCATATTGCAATTTCAATCTTAATTCAATCAATCATGCAGTATTAATGGACATCATACCGATATCTCAGATTTCAAAGTCTGCTGGTTGCAAAGTGTTTTAGATTGTTTCTCTCATCATGTAGCGTATAGGTAAGTGGCGCTTTTTCAACTGTCCATTTATTTAACATACGAGACAGAATAAAAATGAAATATTACCTGTTCTTAGGAGTGCCAACCCTTTTACATATTGTGTCTTATAATATTTTTGGATTGTGTATTTTGAGTTCACAAAGTTTTTCCCAAAGTATTTTACTAATTCATTGTAAAGCAGTTAAAGTTTTCCGTGCATATTATCGATATGCTGATGGTTTTAATTTGGTCAATAATTGGCTGATAGATATTGTCAGCCGATACATCAGTGCATCGCTAGTTTTAACTTTGTGTTATCAATTTTTTTTTTACCAAGACTATAAAGGAGGTGTTGTACAGTTGATACACATTTATTTATTTTTTAGCTGACAAATGCCAAGATACCCTTTATCTGTGCCTTGTTGATCCATTTTAGAGAGTACACTCTGGATGTGTACCGACTGTCATCCATAGTGACTGAACATGATGCTAAGAAAGCAGGAGCTGAGGTGGTCAAACAGGTGGAGCATCCTCTTCTCAGTGGTCTTCTGTATCCTGGACTACAGGTATGTAGATCATCTTTGTAAAACCTTTTGTTTAATGGTTAAAAATTGTGTTTTCTATGGTTTTATAGAGAAGTGGTTCCCAACCCTGTTCCTGGAGGCCCCCCAACACTACACATTTTGGATATCTCCCTAATCAAACACACCTGATTCAATTCATTAGCTCATTATTAGAGACTCTATGACCTGAATTTGGTGTGTCAGAAATGGGAGATATACAAAATGTGCAATGTTGGGGGCCTACAGGAACATTTTATAAGTAATGATGCTGGTTGTTACATATTGATAGATTATTAATTACATGCTTCTCACACTGAAAACCATAATAAGTTGATTTTACTCAATTGCTTGAGTAAATTCGTTCCCTGAATTTTATTCTGTATTGGTTTTTCCAAATCATGTGTAATTAAGTTCACTTAACTTGGTGATCATAAATAATTAACTTAAGAATTTAATAGTGCTGTCAGTCGATTCACTTTTTTAATCAGAACATAGCCTTCCAACTGTATAAAGATAGAAATGCACTAATATATCACCAATTCAAGTAACATTAAACTTTTCACAAAGTCTAAGTGGGAGTTTGACTGATTGAAAGAACAGTTAGTTTTGATTATTCATTGCAGTGGACATTAAATCCCCTAAACTCTCTACAGTATTAATCTGCCGGTATACTGTGGCTGTTCGCTTTCCTACAGCAATCTTGAAGCCATGTACATGATTTGTGTCAGGGCATCAACGTCAGCGCCACTTTGAACCTCACGTGAAGAGCGATTGCAAACAAAAATGTCTCATTCTGCAATTTGCTGATAGTTAAGACTTGACGTGCTTCTGTGTTAATTCAAATGCACCTTACATTCTTACGAAAAATACTTTATTTCTATCACAAGTCACAGCTTGGCTTGTTTTGTACATCAGATATCATTAAAAGTTCCTTTCTTTATCATGGAAGCTGTGTGTGTGTGTGTGTGTGTGTGCACACAGAGATTCTTTTATTTACTGCGATAACCTCAGTGGCTTTTAAGTCTATGAATTAAAAAAAAAAAAAAAAAGTTCAAGGAACATAAATATTTGCTATGAGCCCGAAATTTGAAAATTTTCCAGTAATGACAACGTTAGGTTTTACAGACTTTTCAATACTTCATTTGATCTATTTAATCACAAATTTAAAATGTTATTGCTGTTGTATTTTCTGATTTGCTGTTTAGTCCAGAACCGTAAACTTGTTTTTTAATTTCCATCAGGCACTGGATGAGGAGTACTTGAAAGTAGATGCTCAGTTTGGGGGTGTGGACCAGAGGAAGATCTTCACATTAGCAGAAAAGGTATATATTTCTTAGATATTTTTTAAAATGTACACAAGTCAATGCATGAGATATGGAAGGGACATGGAAGGGGTAAAATAGCAAACAAATTGACAAAACAGATTTTAAATTGAAATAACTAAATCACAAGCAGAAATGATTACAATTGCAACACCAATTGATTTTCAGTTAACATTAATAATTTTTCAAAGAAATCACATAGCTACAAGAACTGTGATTTGAGCTTCTCATATCTGAAATTGATGGTAGGTCAGCTATGCGTATGCTGTTGACAAAATCTCTGGTGCATCTTGGTGATTTGGTTACTTTATACACTTTAATACTACCTCTTTCTTTCCATTTTATGGTGAGAAGGGCATATTGTACTAATTAACAGATGTGACCTGCACACTCGGTCCTACTAAATTATTCTTTATTCAGTTTCAACTAGTATTATAATAAAATATATTTGTAGTTGACATCACAAACAAATACTTCTGTAGAAACACTTTACTAGTCACACAGTAACCATAAAGGCATAGAGACACACAAAGCAGTAGATTAAAGTAGATTTCCTTATCTTTAATTTCTTAAACAGGATGCTCACTCAGTACAGTTCTGGACATTTATCAACATTGTTTCCCTTTGTAATGTATTTGATATGAATGTAGTGTTCAATAAATTAAGTGTGAATTCCTCCTTTTGAATATTTTTTTTTTCCTTTGTCTATTCATTGGCAAAATCAAATGTTAAGAACAGCCTGAATCACTAGCTTTTCCATGCCACTGTATTGTTTTGATAAATTGTTATAGCCTGCACCTTTCTCCTGAAATATGTTTTTGGTTATCAGGTTTATTGAGGTTGCATTGTCCCCCCCCCCCCCTTGTCCTTTGCAGTATCTGCCTTCTCTTGGTTACACAAAACGCATCCATATGATGAACCCAATGGTACCTGGACTTACTGGGGGCAAGATGAGCTCCTCTGAGGAGGTACAGTACATCCAAGAACATGCAAAAATCAAAGAATGCACAAAGATAGAGCATTCTCACATTATTTGAAGCATATAGGTAAAGCATGCTATTAATATTCTCTGTAGTGTTCAATGTGTCTGTTTGATACCTATGTTCTGATTCTGAGATCTGTCATATACAAACGTTCATCTCTGACCTCAGGAATCCAAGATTGACCTACTGGATAAGAAGGAGGAAGTGAAGAAGAAGCTGAAGAAGGCATTCTGTGAGCCTGGCAATGTTCAGAATAATGGAGTTCTGTCCTTTGTTAAACATGTTCTTTTCCCTCTACACTCTGGTGAGCTCCTTACTGACCTGTGCAAATGCATCTGAGCATAAGTTTATGGTTAACTTTAAAGTCCCTGAATATATTAGTCAGGTATATGTGGTATCATTTGAAAGTATAGAATCTGACCTTTTCATAGACTACCATATATTTTACAGTAATGTTACATTAACAAAATAAGGGCAGAAACAATCTGTGATGCAAATAAGCACCACATAGAGGTAATGTGGTAGAAATATTAATGCAAATATAAAAGTCTTTCACATAGCACTTAAATAGCACAAGTCGTATATCAAATTAAAGCTCTCATTCTCAGGAATGTTGCCCTAATACCACAGTTCAAAATACAAACATCTCTTTTATTCGCTGATCAATGCAGCTGTAAGCCCCAAGAAGGCAAAAACTTTATATCTGCTTTTACTCTAGGTAGTTTTCAAAACAATTAGCAGTATTTTACTTGTCAGTGAGCTTGCTTGGGTGAATTATCCAATGTTATATCTTAGATGTCCAGTACAAAATATGCAGTCCAGCAGGAAAAGCATGCTAAAAAAGTCATAAAATTGTTTTTATCAACTATTAGTGCTAAAATTATTTTATACTACCACAAAGGGGAGAATCTCAGCTTTCTATTGGCACCTAGATTGATCTTATAGTCCGCTCAGAGGCCGAGATATTTGATGAAACAATGGGGGTGTATGAACAGAAAATTTGACTAAATGTCTATGGACGAGCACAACTGTGAGTGCTTAATTGCGTTAGAGCACCACCTACATTTCAGATCTGCATTTTATGATGGAAGGTGATAGAGAAAATAAAAATTCCTAGTACTTGCTGCCATCTAGTGGAATAAAATAAGATTTTTTTAAAGGGAGATAGCGTGAACAGAACCAGAATTACATGCTTACAAATTTAGAACAGCAACATAACAAAATTGCACCAGTGTTGAAGGGGTTAAAAAGGGACCTGAGCCATATTCAAGGACCAGAATAGTGCTAGTAATCAACCAGCTGGCAACTGTATAGCAATGCACTAAGAAAACACCAAAACCCTTAGCTTTCGTATTGCAATGTCCTAGCAACCACCAACATAAAATGTCTGCATCTAGAGTTGTTAATGTTCTATTGTTATGTTTTGCTCTCAGAATTTGTCATTAAAAGAGATCCAAAGTGGGGAGGTGATAAAGTCTTCACAGACTATGAGGAAGTGGAGAAAGACTTTGCTGCAGAGGTATCGGAGTATTGTGCATCTTATTATTTTACATGTATCATAACGAATCCTTATCCTTGTTGACATCTGAACTCGCGTTTAGGAAATCCATCCTGGTGACCTGAAGACCTCAGTAGAAGTTGCCCTTAACAAGCTACTGGATCCTATTAGGAAGAAGTTTGAGATGCCAGAGTTGAGGAAACTAACCAATTCAGCCTATCCAGAGCCTTCCAAAAACAGTGAGTAAAAATATACATTATGATGAGCTAACTGCACCAAAAATAATATTTGTCATGTATGATCTCATTTGGAACCAAAATCCGAATTTCTTCTTTCTAGATTGAGTTTTAGTGAAAGGAAGACTTTACACATTCATGTACACATTGTTTGATTTTCATTACTTCACAGAAGGAGCGAAAGGTAACCCTAAACAGACAGCAGAGGAAGAGGTGGTCATCCCATCCAAACTAGACATCAGAGTGGGCAAAATCATCAGTGTAGGGAAGGTAGAGACTGCTAGCATTAATTTTATTATTGCAGATTTTTTCCCCAATAAGAGCTTGTTCAAATGACATACAATATCTAAAGAAAACCAGTCTTTATATCCATTATAAAGTTTTTCTGTCTTCACTTTTTAGCACCCAGATGCTGACTCCCTGTATTTAGAGAAGATTGATGTGGGTGAGGAGCAGCCACGGACTGTAGTGAGTGGACTAGTGGCCTACGTGTCCCAGGAGCAGCTTCAGGACCGGCTTGTTGTGTTGCTATGCAACCTAAAGCCCCAGAAGATGAGGGGGATTGAATCCCAAGCCATGCTGCTCTGTGCTTCAATGTTAGTATTATTGATACACTCTAATTAGTAGTTCTAATGAACTAGCTCATATAACAAACCTATCTTCATAGAATTTATTCTTATAGTAAATAGTGTAGTCTTGATCTGTCTAAATGTGACTTGTTGCAGTGAGGGCGAGCCCAGGAAAGTGGAGCCTTTGGATCCACCGGAAGGGTCAGCACCCGGAGATCGTGTTTATGTTGAAGGTTATGAATCTGGTAAACCAGATGATGAGTTGAAACCAAAGAAAAAGGTTTTTGAGAAGTTGCAGGTGCGTGAATTGTATTCTTTACCCCTTAGACACTGAAAACTCTGCTCATAAATACACATACCCATTGTAGAATGCAAGATGGATATATTTCGTTCTAAATAAGAGGGGTCATAAAAATTCCCTTATGAAGCTACATATATTTATATATACACAGTATATTCCATAAGACCAAATAATAATGGCATTTACACAAATGACCCTGTTCAAATTATGTATATAACCCTGGTTGCTGAGGGACTTTCAAAAGGCTGCAAACTATCACTGATACTCAAGAAAGTGACACAATAAAACTAATGTTGTCTTTTGGGATTTACTTAAATATCTGTTATTCTTCTGGATGGCTTCTTCAGGGCAGTAATATATAAACAAAAAACTTTATAATATAGTTCATATAATTCTGCAAGAGGTATGTAAACTTATGAGCACAACTGTATTTAAAAAAAATGGGTATCACAGTGTATTATAACCTTATAGTTGGTTGTTTATGTTTGTGATCTCTTCAGATGGATCTGAAAATCTCAGACGAGTGCATTGCACAGTGGAAAGAGAACACTCTTGTGACTAAACTTGGACAGATCACCTGTAAAACACTGAAGGGTGGAAATATTAGCTAGACTGTCTTCATCCTTTTTCTCAATCTTCAAATGTACAGTTTCCATGACAACCCAATATCCCCATGACAACTACAGTGTCAGGTATTACTCCCTCATCATAGCCATCAAAAACTGCAAACTGGCACTGATGGAAGTGCAAATGGCTTTTATTGCTTTTGTTTACCGTTAATTGCTGATGTACAATTTAGCCATCTCACCCTGTGAATGATATAATAGCATACGATTACTGCAACACAATGCATGTAGGTATCGTACATGCTTTACATTGCATGTACTGCCATCCAAGATGTTAAGCATAAAGTGCATCAGTGAATAATCTTGTGCTGTGCTCATTTGTTTGGATGTCCTCAAACTCAGGTTTCCAGTGGTGCCATCTTCTTGGCTTGATCATTGCTTCCCAGTACCATGATCAGTATCCAGCTATTTCGATTATTTACCCATTGGTAGAAACGGTTCAGGCAGGGGAAATGTACATACAGAATAAACTGTTATGGGTAAATATTTTATGATTACTTTGATTTAGAACACTGAAAACAACCTTGGATTTCATTTAATATTACATTCAGAATGAATCTGAAGTGTGGACTCAATTGATGTTTCATAAATCATTCCATATATATATATATATATATATATATATATATATATATATATATATATATATATATATATTAAAATTTGGCTTATGTCAGCAGAGGTAATTTCGCAGCATTCATCATTACTCTTTTGAGAGGTATTTAAAATGTATGAATCTGAAAATTATGGTTCGTTAGCCCATTGAACAAATACACCAACCTTGTGGCTACTGTTGATATTGCACTGCATTGTGTTAAACTGGCAAACAATACAATGCATATTTAATTAAAATAAAGAGTGATTTTTGTAAGCTGTTAACCATATTACAATATATTTGAATGCTCAAAGCATTGATAATGAGTGTCCGTGTGACCTCCCAAAAAAAGATGACATTAAAAACATGAAAACAGTAATAACAGAATCAATCTATAAATATATTTAATACATATTTATTTTAAAACAGTATAGTCATTTTCTTCACTCCTGCCTTGAAGTAAAATAAATGGCTATATATTTACATCAGTCTTGGTTCCAACAGAAAGTAATGCAGCATTTTAGCTTACAAAGTGCTTTAATCTAAGGAAGTCTGTGTGTAAAGGTGTATTGTGTATATAATGTTCATGTCAGTCATTTTCAGCATGCTGTAGAACTTATTAGTAAACCACAGGTCTGTACAAGTATAATTACATATTTGCTGAAATCAAACTCTGAAAGTTGATTGCAGCAGCACTAAAACGTTTGAAATTGTTAGTATAATCTACTTCCTTCAATAAATGCTAGATAAAGGCTTCTTTCAATAAATTCTAATCAATCACTGTGCTTGAGGACAGGATATAAAAGCATAATTGAAGAGAAAAAATATGAGAAAATGATAAAGGGTTTAATAATTTTTTGCACCCAGCGATTACAACACTAGTGACCACTAGATGTCAGTTCAATCTTGCAGTCTTTAGTCTTGATAAATCCATTTACGACCACAATAAACTCTTGACTTTTCCCAGAGTAAACCACTCATTTAGAAAAATACTTGAAAGCTGTAATAAAGCTATAATATATAGTTTTTGGGGGGATGGGGGTGTGGGGACCTTTTTGCATACATTTGAAGGCCATTTCCTGGTTAAGGCTTTTAAGACCGCTATGGTATCCATGGATACTTGACCAGATCTCACTTGTGTTTCCATCACCTTTTTGTCTTCCTGTTTTTGTCAGACTGTGACTGAAGAGCCCAGTCAAAACTCATCATGACACTTCAGCATGTAGTCTCTGTTCTTCCTGGAAAATAAATTTCATTATAATTAGCTTCAGAAGAAAATGTGAGTGATGCTGTGGCAAAACTGTCCAACCCAGGGCCTCAGTACACTGCCCCAATTCAAATGTGCCCACCCCCATGTCTCTGACATTTAGATCTGGGGATATGATCCCTGTAATAATTTTGCAATGTTGAATCTATGGGATTTTTGCATATTTTTCACCTGCTTGCACAATTGCTTAAAGTCATTGCACACCCCTCCTCATTAAGGTGATTGATTTGACATGAGTTACGTGCCAAAGATTTGGCTTAGGGATTTTGGAAAATCCTTAAAGCAAGCACAGCTAATTATCATTTGTTATTGCAGATTTATATTTATTGATGGGTCTCTAATTATATTGCTAAAAAAAAAGAGCCTAAACTGGGTTGCTGGTCTTAGCTGGTTTAAACCAGTTTCCCAGCCTGGCCAGCTGTGCCCAAAACCCATCCAAAATCAGCCAATAGACCAGTCTGAAAGACCTTCTTACCAGCTTAGGCTTGTTTTAGCAAATCTGTTTTTTTGTTGAGGTTTTTTTTCAGCAGGGCAGGACTATATGTATTAATGCACTGAATAAAATAACATGAATGCTTCCTTACTTGCACGATCCTGGCTCCCTGATGCTTGTGCTCGCTGGCCAGCAGGATGCACTGTGTCACTTTGACAATTAACTTCAACACTCACTCTTTGTTCAATTGTTGCGTTCTCAGTATTGGAAGGATTTGTTCCATGCGCTGGTTTCTTAGCAACAGGTGGCGGCACCTTAATTGGCTTTTTTGTGCCATTTGTAATTATCATCTTGGCTTGGTCGGAAACCTGTATTATCTCAGCTGTAAGATTTTGTTGGAGGCTTGTCTGGGCCACAGGAGATGTAGGTGTTTCGATGACAAGTTTTTTTGTGCTCTTGGAGAAGATAAAACTGGCTGTAGATGCAGGGGACCTATGCAAGTTGCAGTCTTCTGGTGTTTTAGGAGATGGAACAGGTGAACTAGTGCTATTAGTTGAGGATAAGCGTAGATTGAGCATTGCTGGTACTCCACTGGAGGACAATGCAGCGGTTTTCATACGTATGGCCTCTTGTAGACACATGGATGGCACTGTACCTGTGACAGAAGATAATTTAATGGGTGGGTTAGATTTTAAAGTTAGGGATCTGCGAATGGGCTTTTGCGGTGTTGCTTGACTGGAGATATTCTGAATCTGATCATCATTTGCTGTGGCCTCAAGGCTTGGTTTGCTATCATGGTTTACTTGATCTTCACCAACATTTACAGATCGTAGTCGCACCATCTGAAGCAAGGAAGGCGTGACAAGGGGAATGTTGGCATCCTCCTTTGGAATAGGTGTGCTCTTGTTTCGGCAAATCAGTTCTTTGCTCCTGTTGTCCTTATTTACAAAGTTTAGGTGCCTTTTAAAGATAACAGTGGATTGGTCTTCCACTGACAAGGGAGGTGCAAGAGGCACATTTGTGCAGTTTACTTGGGTATCAATTAATGCTTGCACTGGTGAATCTTGCACTGATATAGGTGGTGGTTTTGGTGGAACCTCTAGATATGTAGTGGAAGTGTTTTCAACAAGTGAAAGAGAGGACATTTTAGGAGGGGCTGCACTTGTGTTTTCCATGTGAACAGGGTCCATAGATAAGTGGGAGACATTGTTACAACACTGTGGTTTGTCATGTTGCCTATCCTCCATAACGGTATAATTTCTTTCAGTTCTTGTTGGGATAATACTATCTATTTCTGATCTTTGCTTTTGACTACTGGTCATATCAGAGGCAGTAGGTGATACCAATTCTATATTGGCATGCTGTTCACATGATTCTTCATGAAAATTATTGGATATCTCTGAGAGGGGCTCATGGATGAATGAGGGAGGTGGTGGGGGGAAGTCAAGTTCATTTGGTTCCTCAAACATCATGTCAGCTGAATCCATTGGTGGTGGTGGAGGAGGCCAAGAAGATTCTAGGGAAGAAGCCTCTTCTATGTCTTGCATGTGTTCCTCCTCATGAGCTGGTGGTGTGAACACTGAGGAAGCTGATGTTATTTTACTAGGTGGTGGAGGAGGATAGTGTTCTGGAGGTGTTGAAGGGGATGAAGAAATGCCATTGACCTTAGGTACTTCTAAATCAAGATTTTGCATTGGTTTATGATTCAAAATGTCCTTAATGCTGTTTCTTTGGTTCTCTGTATTAGTTTCATTGCTCTTTGGGGTGGATGTTTTGTTCACCAATTCATCACCTTGATTGACATCACAGTATGTTTCTGACAGCATGCTTTGATCAACTTCAATGGTTGGTAGTTCACTTTTAAGAACTGTTTGACTTTCTTCTTCCCTTCGGTCTTCTACCTTTCTTGAAACATTTGTATGAATGATCTGATCAGTCTCCCTCACTTGAAGATTTGCTTGTTCATTTCTTCGCAACTTTGAGCTTTCATTATGCCTCAAAGCTGGAAGTTCTGTCAGAATATTTTTCTGCTCTTGTGGTGGCACAGACTCGTTTTTTTCTTCTAAAACAATTTTGTTCTCCAGTTGAGACCCAGTCTTTCTTTCTGTGTCTGAAGTCTGTTTCTTTGGGATTATTTCCTCAGTGTTAGGTACTGAATTTGTGTTTAGATTTTTACAGATTAATGGCTTGTTTTGCTGTTTTTGAAGTTGATGTAGCCTATAGGGGTTTGGTCCTTGGCCACATAATAGTTCAAATGTGCGTTTTTTGTAAATCCAGGTCTCAGGGGGTGGAGGAGAGGGGGCTTTTACTTTAGGTGGAGGGGGAATGTTGAACAGCTTCCTAATGGTGACTGTTTGTGGTGTGGGTGTCACCTTGCTTTGCACTATTGAAACAGGAGAGGAGAGCTTTTGTGCCTCTGATGTAGTGTTGGTTTGAATGTCCTGAACTGCCGTGTCCGATGTGACTGAAGACAGAGATGTCATTGATGAAGAGACTGAGAGAACTGTGGAGGTCCGTACACTTGCTCTCTCTGGTTTTGAAGGCTTGAATCTCCTCTTGTCAGGTGACGAGGGACTGACCTCTTTAGGAGAATGTGTTGGTGTACCACTTTGGCTTGAGTATCCACTCGAAGGGGACAAAGTCCTATCAAATTTATTTTCAACAGTTGCTATCTTCTGTGGAGATGAGTTATTTGATTCAGCATGACTATCAGTTAAAGCCTGATCTGGACTAAGTGGGCTGGAGTTCACAGGTGTCTGGAAGTCTTTTGGTGATCTAGGCACTGAAGAATTAACTGAACTCTTCTCTTTATTTGTGGACTGATTAATTTCTTTTGGATAATTGAGATCTTTACCTATTTGCCCATCATTTGGTACCATAACTATGAAATCTTTTACGTCTTCCCATTCCCTTGATCTCCGCTTATGTTTTTCATGGTGCAAAGAATAGGTCCTCTGTGGTGGTGCTGGTGGTAGTTTTGTCTTAATCACAGAGAGACTTCGAGAAAACGAATTGCTATTCCTACCATTTTCTCCTGCATCACTCAACTCCTGGTGCTGAAATCTCGTACATGTACGGTCAGAAGTTATCCAAATCTTTGAACTTGCAATGCTCATGTCCTTTGGGTTTAAATCTGAAACTTCTTTGGTGCTGTCAACAACATATGTTGGTGGACCTCTTTCTTTTGAAGAGATTGTGGAGGAATTGGAGACAATAGTCTCAGATGATTGTGAATGACTCCTGTTGGGGCTGGTGGTAGGTGGATCTTCATTTGTGAATAATCTGGACCGTGAAGGAGCTGGGCTAGCAGATGCTACGCTACTCTTGCTAACCGTACTTGCACTACGCCGGTTGTGACAGCGATTAATTTCAATAACATCTATTGCTGCGGGCATAATTGCGTTTGGAATGATCTTGGATAAATAGGTTGCTTGTGGTGAGATGGACATAACAGGACCTTGAGGCTCCTGCAGAAAACAGGATGTGGTCATCCCTGGCACAGCAAGAGACTTGGGCCTCTGCATAGGGCATGTTCCTGGCTCAAGCTTTTGGTTTAGGGACAAGTCATCTTGATAGACAGACTGAATGTGGTGTCTTAGGAGCAACTCGTCTCTTGATGTCTGAAGGTCTTTAATACTCTGCAGGTGTACATGGGCCCCTTCATTATTTGCCAAATGGAGGTCTCCATAAATTTTTGTGATGACAGCTGTGCCAGATGAATCATCATCATTATGCTTTCCATTATGAAACTGCTGCAGTACCGTTCCTCTTGCCATGTCTTCAGTAGAAAAAAGTAATGTCATCATTCTTTTATTGTTTGGATAATTACTTATAAAAGTTGCTATTTTAAAGTATTCAGAGGTCAAACAAATTCTAATTTTAACATCTGAGAATCTGATAATGCAATTACATTTATTAATTTAGCTGATGCTTTTATCCAAAGAGACTTAAATAGTTTCACATACCCAGTTCTCTCTGGACTTGCTGTGGTATACCCATGATAGTTGTTCTTCTATTCCTCCTCCTGGTCTTGTCCAGCTTTTTAACTGGGTTCAATGGCTTAAATGTAGAACCTAAAAGAAGGTGAAAGAGTGTATATGGAATGAAAACCAAGAGTAAAGTTATTAAGCCATTTCCTCCTGCTACTTAGTAATTCCATAACTCAAAATGGGTACAGTTGCTCCACAATATGGGCTATAAGGCAGGCATTGTTAGTCCTTTTAATCCTAATAAAGAAATATTATATCACTGATCTCTATACAATAGTAGTTGATATTGACTCGCTGTAAAGCCTAAAAAAAAGCAGCTATAAGTGTCATAAAAGTAGTCAATGGAACACATCCATCATATTCTGTCTTCTAAAGGCAAATCAAATATGGAGACGCATCAATAAAAACAAAGTTCATTGGTTCTTGTGTCATGACGTTTGCAAGAACCAATGAGATTTGAGGTTATTGATGTGTAGTAATTTTTTTTATTTAGACTTTGTATACAGGAGTTGATTAATAATATATTTTGGTTTGTGAGTAAATAACAGCTTATTTTGGTCAGTATATTTTGGTCTGGATTAGACTTGAAATATGATGCACAAATCGCATGGATGACTTATGACACTGGGGGGCCTTTTTTAGCTCTAAATTTATTCACTATTAACAACTATTGTATGAAAATCAGAGATCCCAAAATTCTTTAAAATATATTGTTTTGTGTTCAGAAGAATAAAAGTTATATGGGTTTGAGATAAGTGTGAGTAAATAATGACACTGTTAATATATTTGGGTGCACTATCCCTTTAAGCCATTGTGGTTTACCTTGGCGTGTAAGCATTGGATGAGAGGACACTGCCGAGACAGTAGACACCGAGATGACGGAGTGTCCAGCAGTGCTATCAGTCTCAAGTGAGTCATCTCTTTCTCTTGAACTGGCATCTTCCTCTGACTGTTAAGAAAACAAGGACATCATAGGTAGTTTAGGGCTCAATTTACACATGTATTTTAAAGAATAAAGTCATTTATGGTGATTTCATTACTGTAGCTCACCACAGTCTGATCATCCTGAAAATTCACCCCATTTTTGTGCTCTGCATGGAAGAAAGAATGAGTGAGGTGAATGAGAAAACAATTGTATGATAGAAGGCCAGAATATGAGCAGAGCATTAAGGTTCTTTTAAGATCGGTATGTTTTGTGAGCTGAATATGAGTGGGATAATGATCAGGATAACAGAATTCTCACCCTCCTGTTGGAATATCTCTAGTCCCTTCTGGGCCTCTGTATGTAGGTCTTCCAGATACTGTGGTTTGCTGCCCTCTGTAAACACATTCTCCTGGTAATGCTGGGAGGGTGTATAGTGTACAGTCAGCTTTCTTTGCTCATCCTGCTTTTGCCCTACTAAACATAGAGGATGGGGAAGATACTTTTAATCTCATGAATAAAATGTATGCAGTCTTTCTCAAAATCTTATAAACATGCAGTATGGGATCACCAAAAAAAAGTGTTGAGGGGAAGTCCACCATCCAATTGTATTTTGTGAATGAATTTCATTAAAAGCTTGGCAATCTGCATGTCAAATGATCTAACTCTGCCCATTCTTTTTCATTCCAATAGTTGCACCTGCTAAAGCTTGCGGTTCGGCAAGCACTAGTCAGATTGTCCATTGGGCTGTAGCAGCATATGTTGTTAGTAGATTTTCGACTTAGTTAAGGCCTTCACACTCAAGCTGTGACCTGGTAATCACTCCTCCTGATCTTTAATTCCTTAAAATACCAGATTACCCTTTGCATTGTTGCCAACATATGGCAGCATGAGGTCTGAGTCCCCGTCTCAGTTCAACAGTCCAATTAAGTTACAGAGACAGAACAGATGAATTTGTAATACAATTCTCATTTAGTAACAAAGTTATTCCTTTCTTTTCCTTCATTCCATTTCATTTCTTTCTTCCTTTCATTGGTTCCATTCTTCACTTCACTTCCTTTTTCCTTTCATTTTCTTTAACTTGATCTTTCTTTCTTTCTTTCTTTCTTTCCATATTGTCCTTTCCCTTCCTTCATTAAATTCTTTACTTTCCTTCCTTTTTTCTTTTTCTTTCCTTTCTTCCTACCCTCTCTCCGTCCTGCCTTCCTTTACTTTCCTTCTCTCCTTTTCCGTTCATTCTTTCATTTTCCTCTTTTCCTTATTTTCCATTCTTTACTTAATTCCTATTTCCTTTCATTTTACTTCCGTCCATTTTCTTTTTTCCTTCAATTTATTTCTTACCTTTTTTATTTCCCTTTCTTTTCTTCTTTCAATATTCTTTTTTTTCCTTCCTTTTCTTTATTTTCCTTCGTTTTCCTGTCCTTTCCTTAATTTCTTCCATAATGTACCTGTTTCCAATCTATAGATTCCAATGAAGCACCTGTTTATCACTCAGCATGGCTATGCTTGGCTGTAATCTGGGGAGCTGAGGTGTATCCTTCAAACAAAGGCAATGCACTCGATTCCTCAGGAGTCATAATACAGTTCATGTTGCTCATCTATTGATATTAGACTGCCAGATAAACACGCTACCACATCCCCTGTTGTGGTAATGCCAGGGCTGGCTAAAGCCACTGAAACGCCACGCCCCAGGTAGCAGATACTGCTTAAACTGGATTGACCTAATAAGAATTTAAATTCAGGGTAGTCCATCACTTTGCCACATACATGGTTGGGAATGAAAGGGATCATTCACCCCAAATTAAACTTCTATCATATATTGACATGTTCTACACATGTATGACTTTCTTCTGTGGAAGGCAGGATGTTTGCGAGTGACAGTCTCAGTCACCATTCACTTTCAATGCATCTTTATTTCCATACAATGAAAGTGAATGGTAAGTGAGGAATATTTTTCCTAACATACAGGTTTAAAACAACACGAAGTTGAGTGAATAATGACACATAATTTGCACCTGACATGGGTTAAAATGGAGCAAATGCTTCTCAATTTATAAAGATCCAGCACCATTTTAAGCCTTATTTTTAGACTTGAAAACATGCAGAGTTTAAACAAAGTATTACTATATTATTGGATTGATACAAGAATATATACAGTATCCTCAGTTATAACAATGTCTGAGTGGCAGAGACTCACTGTTTTCTGGACAATAGGTAGAAATGGGACACTTGAGGGTGGCCTGTCTTTGGACCAGGGCACTCTCAAAGTAAACAGCGAGTAGCCTCATACTGATTCCCCTATCAGTTTCCCTTGTGATAGTTTAAGGCACTATCACAAACTATCAGGCATGAGCTAACAGTTTTGATGCTCCCGAAAGGCACTGCAAAATTGAGTTAATGAGTGTTTTAGGACCGAAATCTTTCTCTTAAAATAAATCCAGGCTTTTAGACATTTATGCAGATTTCTAACTTCTTGTCTAGTACACCCCATGGGGGTTTCAGGTGTCCTGGCATTGACTGCAGGCATTGTAATGCTACAGAGCATAAAAACAGAAACCAGAGCACTAAAGTGCAATTTCTGAGTCCGTTTAGCGAATTACTCTTTGAAATTAAAGGAGTGTTCCACATTATAGAACTCTAAATACATTGACAGTTATTCACTTGCAATGGAAGTCTATGAGACAAACCTCTATTCAAAAATGATTTTTTGTCAACACATTTTTTTGTTTGCCATTACAAACTGAGGGATGAATTAAAATTATTTCCTGTGGCAATCCACAGATGCTGTCAATAGAGCTTAATTTTCCCCAGAAATTTAATTAATTCTATGAGTAATAGACCAAATTAAAAATGTGCATACATTGTTGCCTAATATTAAGGAATAATTGTAAAATGAAATTATGGTGCACACTTAGGTTTCTTAAGGTAATAGACATTAATAATAAGGTATTAAATTAACAGATGATAGGGATGAGGGTCAGTCATGTTTGGTAGGAAAAATTAGGCAAGTAAACAATGGAGAAAGTTCACATATCAAACAAACTGAACTGTATGTGTCAGTTGAACCTGTTACTTTATGTCTGTAGGACAGATGCAAAAGACAAACTAACAGTGAGACAAATGTAAAAAACATTAATAGAAATATAATGGTCTTAACCGTGATCTCCTTTTTTTCCCCATTGTTCAGGATCTGAGGCACAGTGGTGTCAAAGTGTAAACTTCATTATGAGACTTTCATTGCACATTTTCAAAGTCCCGAAGTATTGACAAACTTTAAACAGATTTTTACATATTTTGAGAGCTGTTAAATACACAAGAGTCTGTTTAAAGTTTGCTTCTGTCTATCTGCTAGTGCAGGTATCATTATTCTACAACAGTGCATTTCAGTATTTGTGCTTATTGTCCCATATACACTTGGTCTAAAAGGTTAGCAAAGACTTCTGATCCAGCCACTATCTGAAACTTTTGTAACTAGCACATGCATGCAAAGAATAGTGATTACATTAAGTAATGTATTTAAAGGGCTAGTTCACCCAAAAATGAAAATTATCCCATAATTTACTCATCCTCATGCCATCCTAGGTGTATATGACTTTCTTCTTTCAGCCAAACACAATCAGAGTTATATTAAAAAAAATCTTTGCTCTTCCAAGCTTTATAATGGGAGTGTTTGGTACCTTAGATTTTGAAGCCCAAAAAAAGTGCATCCATCCATCAAAAAAGTAATCCATATGGATTCAGGGGGTTAATAAAGTCCTTCTGAAGTGTAGTGATGCGCTTTTATAAGAAAAATATCCATATTTATAATTTAAAAACTATAATCACTGGCTTCCGGTAACGGCCGTCAACGTGTTCACAAGAGAGTCGAGTTCCGGCATATGACGTAGGTGTTGCATAAGCTCCGGTGAGAAGTGATGAACGTGGAAGCGCACGTTGTTTACAGCAAAGGAAAACTGCGAAAAGATGTTTTAGCTATAATGTAGATTTGTATTAGTCTTAAAAGGGTTCTTTCGTGCATCTATCCAGTCATTCCAATCGTCCAGTCATGGCAGCAAACACCGCCTCTGTTGGCATTACCTCGCATTTCCTGCATGAGCACCACCACGTCTCCCGTACTCTCCGTCTACCAGATTCTTTTATTTGTGCCGCTGCCGCAGCCTCCTCCATCTCCCGGAGTTCCTGGTTGTGTACTCCGGTTCAAACAAATAGGGCTGGGCAAAAAAACTCAAACTCCAATTCTCTTATATCGAAATCCTCTGACATTTTTCTCTAAAAATCCTTATTGTTGTGTTCCAATTCGTGTCCGGGATTTTGTTGTGCTCTATCATCCGTGCCTCCGCGTTCGTCACTTCTCACTGGAGCTTACGCTACGTCTGCGTATTACGCCGGAACTCAACTCTCTTGTGAACACGCGGACGGCCGTTTATAAATATGGATATTTTTCTCACAAAAATGCATCGCTAAGCTTCAGAAGGCCTTTATTAACCCCCTGGAGCCAGGTATAGATTAAAAGTATAGATTACTTTTTTGATGGATGGATGCACTAGGATGGCTTGAGGGTGAGTAAATTATGGGATCATTTTCATTTTTGGGTGAACTAACCCTTTAAGTCTACACTATTATTCTATCCTAGATAAAAATTAACTAGACGGTTCTAGATTAAAATTGGAGAGACATAACACAAACAATTAGGTTAAGTTCAAGATATACAATAAAAAATATTTTGCAGATATTTATGTTGAAAGTTCAACATCGTATATGAATTCTTGGACAATTTCAGGAAAGGCCCTATTCCACTTACCCTTCTTTTTGAAGACTGACAGCAGAGATTGAATTTTTTTACTTATGCAGACCACCATGCCTATTTCAAGATAAAGGCTCAGGCAGATCCTTTTGTAGTTACTTAAAAGTGTAAAGAAAGAGGTTCTAACTTCAACGAGAAGAGGTACACTTCTTGAAGCAGCATTATTAGGCTACTAACTGTCCTCTTCTGTAGCCAGAGACAAAATGATGTCGACTAGTCTCTCGAGTCTAGGACTATCAGGTTGGACACAATGAAATCTACTGTGTGCCACCAATCCCAGCTGCCCTGCTCCATCTCTTTCCCTCCCCTCTTCATCTCTCCTCCCACTCTTCCAACGTCTAACTGTGTAGTGTTCCCCCAACGTGTTGGCTGCTTTCCCTCATTGTTTCATGCTCCAACTGAACTTTGGATTCTTCTTCACGGGAGCCTGGATGATCTACCACACCTAAAAATCTGCTTGGAAACATGCCACACCAAGATCAGAGAATCTGCTTTACATTTTGATGCCACAGATCCAGAATAGTAAAAGGAATTGGGATCCAAAAGGAGTTTTTGTGTGTGAAAATATAAACTCAAACAAGTCTGCTAAATCATTAAATAACCTGGTGTGCTAAACTGTATGTTGAGTGTGATTCCACTTGCAAAAATCTTGTGCTTTTTGTAGGTATAATGAATTGATCCTTGAACTTTGAATGAAAAGTTCATGGAAGGAATCATTTTTTTCACCCTAACCCGCATACTGTCCCAAACCTGCATGTCTTCCATTCTTCAGTGGAACAAAAGAGATGATTTAAACAATGTTCACACTGTTCTTTGCCAAAAAATATAATCAAACAGTGAACAAGGGCTGTCAATTTCCAAAGATGCACTATAACAATACTCCATTTGACTCCATTTTACATTTCAAGTCTTCTAAAGATATACGGTAACTTTGGTGATTTGTATGCTTTTGTTACAAGAAAGAGCAGTCTAAACATTCTTCAAAATTTCATATACTCTTGTCATATTGTTAATATACTCCAAACACTACATGGAGCATCTAAATACGTTGGGGCTATGTGACTATGCACGCCCGGGCCCCCATTCAGGCTTATCAGCCAAGGAGAGGGATACAGGCATCCGGATGCGGCTGCCACGTGTGTTTGTGTCTGTTTAAATTAAATATTACTTTGACTGTTCAGCCGGTTCCCGCCTCCTCCTTGCCCATTTTAAACCCTGTTACATTGGTGCCGAAAACCGGGAAGGAGAAGGGTTGCGCTGTTGTGGAGTCCTGCCACTGCCGTCCCCCCCAAAGGAGCAGCTGTGGCCATCCACCGGGGGACGGAGGGTCTCATTGCCAGCCAACTGGAGCAGTGGAGCCGTTGCCAGGTGCAGAGGGGCTTGCTACCGGCCCCCAGAACGTGGATTGGCATGCCATCCGCCAGGGGTCGGTGGACTCACTGCTGTCCACCCGGGGAGGAGAGGCTGTCCTCCGCCAGAGGGTGGAGGAGTGGTTTGACCAGGCGACAGCATGTCTGGGTACCGGCAAGCAATTTTTTCTTCTCTCTCTCTCTCACTGTTGCTCTGCCTTTCTCTCTCCTCTTTTTTTTTTCCCTCCCCTTGTCCCCCTCCTCACCTCTAGAGAGGCAGGGAAAAGCCTGTCGGTAGGTGCAGCCAAAAGGGCAATGCCCCCCATGCCAGGGGTTCCCCGGCCTGAGGCAAAGGAGGGAGGAGTGTGACGAGGAGGAGGGCAAGACCCAATCGGGCTAATCAGCAGAGGCGAGGGATAAAAGCAGCCGGATACGCCAGTTCGAGAGAGAGAGAGCCACACGCAGCTGCCGTGTGTCTGTTTGTGTCTTTTTGTTTCAATTAAATATTACTGTGACTATTCAACCAGTTTCCGCTGCCTCCTTGCCCATTTTAAACCCTGTTAACTCATACTTAGGGTAAGGTTTTGGAACAATGAAATAAGGACCCTAACCAAATCTAGGGATCAGAATAGCATAGAGACTTGGGGATGTGCATGTTTGACATCTAGTAAGCAACAACACTACCAACTTCATAACAACTTACTAAAAAAATACTCTGAAGAACTTTAGCAACCACATTGTAGTACCCTGGCAACCATTTAAAAGACCATTGCATCGTGGAGCTGACTTTTATAAGAAACTGTAAAAATCTAGTTTTATATATTTATATCTACCCATTTCTCCCTAAATTCCAGTCTGTCAGTCAGTATACAACCAGCCAGCGGCTTCTCTATACTGCTCCGTCTTGCCCTTGGCATCTCTTCACCACCCATTCATTGATCTTATTTGTGTCTTCACGAATGGAAACACATTCTTGTAGTTTTCTCTCAAAGTCAACGCTAAATGCCTTCAGAAAGTATAGGACTGCCTGTTGTCCAACTCAAGCAATCCCATTAATATTAATTAGGTCAGCCAAAAGACACCATCTGGCACATAGTATGGGATGAGGGGTGAGGAGCATGCTTTTAAACAGCCACCAGAGCATGAGTTTCTTCACACAGAAGCTTTTGTATCTCTAAATACACAGGAAACAAATGACACACTGCAGCCTTTTTATGGTAAATTACAGAGGTATAACCCAAACACGACTGACTTGGCAATTAGCGATTGGATTTAGACAATTTATTTGTAATGTTATAACAAATTGCCGTTTTTTTAAGTGTTTGTGGTCATAAACTATTGTTACAACAAAACTACTGTTTTGAATTCCTTTATTCCCTTGAAGATGACAAATATAGTATTACAATTAGTGCTTTCCATTGCATAACTCAGATGTCATTAACTTGCTCAAATGTCATATATTTAGCTCTATATTTATTATAGTCGAGATCCAGAAAAAAAAGGAAGTACTTCGGCAAGATTTACTACTGTGTCAACATAAAAATATGGTTGATATCAATAACTCTATGGCACATTTAGATAATTATATAGAGGAGAGTGAGGCAAGTTATCTCACAAGGAAGTTGTCGCAAAGCTATATCTTAAAAATGAAAGATCTGGAGACAAAATCTAGCTGCGCAAATGTATGTTTTGTCCAACAGATGTTTTGAATGTTGGTTTCAAACAACTTTCTCCAAACACTCTTAAATTAGAATAATTTTTGTGAAGTATACCCTCCGAAGTAAATTTGAACTATTTTTCTATTTTAGTTATTGCTCTTATGTAAACAAATGCACATAAACCACACTGGCATTCATTCAGGTAAGGGTTAACAATAGTATGTGTTTCCAGGAAGACATACAGTGCATCCGGAAAGTATTCACTGCGCTTCACTTTTTCCACAGTTTCAGTTCCACCCCATAAAATACCCCATTGAAATCTTTGCAAATTTCTTAAAAGTAAAAAAAGAAAAAAAAAAAAAGAAAAAAAAAATCACATGTGCATAAGTATTCTCAGTCTTTGCCATGACACTCAAAATTGAGCTCAGGTGCATCCTGTTTCCACTAATCATCCTTGAGATGTTTCTACAACTTGATTGGAGTCCACCTGTGGTAAATTCAGTTGATTGGACATGATTTGGAAAGGCACACATCAGTCTATTTAAGGTCCCACAGTTAACAGTGCATTTCAGAGCACAAACCAAGCCATGAAGTCCAAGGAATTGTCTGTAGACCACCGAGACAGGATTGTATCGAGGTACAGATCTGGGGAAGGGTACGGAAAAATGTCTGCATCATTGAAGGTCCCAATGAGCACAGTAGCCTCCATCATCCGTAAATGGAAGTTTGGAACCACCAGGACTCTTCCTAGAGCTGACTGCATGGCCAAACTGAGCAATCGGTGGAGAAGGACCTTAGTCAGTTAGGTGACCAAGAACCCGACGGTCACTCTGACAGAGCTCCAGCATTTCTCTGTGGAGAACATTCCAGAAGAACAAACATCTCTGCAGCACTCCACCAATCAGGCCTGTATGGTAGAGTTGCCAGACGGAAGCCACTCCTCAGTAAAAGGCACATGACAGCCAAACTGGAGTTTGTCAAAAGGCATCTGAAGGACTCTGACCATGAGAAACAAAATTCTCTGGTCTGATGAAACAAAGATTGAACTCTATAGCCTGAATGGCAAGTGTCATGTCTGGAGGAAACCAGGCACAGCTCATCACCTGGCCAATACCATCCCTACAGTTAAGCATGGTGGTGGCAGCATAATACTGTGGGGATGTTTTTCAGTGGCAGGAACTGGGAGACTAGTCAGGATCGAGGGAAATATGAATGCAGCAATATACAGAGACATCCTTGATGAAAACCTGCTCCGAGCGCTCTGGACCTCAGACTGGGGCAAAGGTTCATCTTCCAACAGGACAACAACCCTTAGCACACAGCCAAGATAACAAAGGAGTGGCTACGGGGCAACTCTGTGAATGTCCTTGAGTGGCCCAGCCAGAGCACAGACTTGAACCCGATTGAACATCTCTGGAGAGTTCTGAAAATGGCTGTGCACTGATGCCCCCCATCCAACCCGATGGAGCTTGAGAGGTCCTGCAAAGAAGAATGGGAGAAACTGCCCAAAAATAGGTGTGCCGAGCTTGTAGCATCATACACAAATACTTGAGGCTGTAATTGGTGCCAAAGGTGCTTCAACAAAGTATTGAGCAAAGGATGTGAATACTTATGTACATGAGATATATATATATATATATATATATATATATACAAACTTCTTTCACATTGTCATTATGGGGTATTGTTTGTAGAATTGAGGAAAATAATGAATTGAATCCATTTTGGAATAAGGCTGTAACATAACAAAATGTGGAAAAAGTGAAGTGCTGTGAATACTTTCCAGATGCACTGTAGGTATTGTTCTTGTAAGGATTCAATTTCAAACATTTAGCAATTGCATTATTTGTTTGCCAAAACAATGTTTTTATATTTTTGTATGTTACCTTTTCTATTTTTTTTGTTTTATAAATCTTTTTGTGCTTTATTTTTTTATTTAGCTGAAATAATTATAATAGATTGTTTAATGTAGATGTCACCCTATTGGGGCATGTTGTCATTAAAGGTCAATGTGTTTTTAATGAATTGTGCCTTTTTTTTTTTTTTGCCCCCCTTAAGCATTAATGGTGAAACTGTAGAATAGCTGCTTTGTAGCCAAAACTTTATGGTATAAAGCTTTTGAAAATAAACCTAACCTGAGAAATATTAATTGGAGTGAACAGTGGGACAACTACAGCCTGTCTCCTCTAAACATTTCTGTTATATATTTTGAAAACTGTGGTTTAAAAAAAGTATTAATAACATTTTACAAGGAGCCAGTTGTGATGAACTTTGATTTTACTCAGTTGTCCATTCTTTCACAAAATGATATGCTTCAAAAATGTCCACCAGGTGGTGGTGCAGGATGACTTTGTTGTACTGTTTATTTTTGCAATGTCTGGTAGATCTGGTATGAAATCCTTCATAATGAACATCTCTCCTAAAGACCTCTAGAACTAGTCTACTAAACATCTCCATATGCACAAAAACTGATCTGATAGAGGTGAGAACCAAATGTGGGAACGATGATGCCAACATACTATATAACATCACAACAGGCCTGTTTTCAGGATTTGTCAGATGTCATCGTAAACTTTTGACATATTTTCCTGACTCCAGTGAGATAGAAACACGCTTTAGAGGTGTTCAGCAGCCAAACAAGTTCTGAGTTGCCCAGAAGTTATCTCTCACAACCCCTAACTTGAAAATCTAGAACTATTATATCTATTGTATACTGTGTCCCTTTTTAAACCCTCCTTACAATTTACCATTGTTTTGCTGTGTGAGTGTGTGTACATATAGTCAAGCATACATGCACATTTTGTAGCCTCTAAGAGTGAGTTCAAGGAAAAGGATTAGAAATCTGAGTAAGACAATATGCTTAAATATTTATATGTACCACCCAGTGAGACTTATTGCTTTACAGTTACTCATAAATGTGGGGCTATTTTGGCCCTGGGCTTTCAAAGGTGGGCATACTCATTAATGTTTGATTTAATCTGGGATAAACATCCAATAGAAAGTTTATGTTCCTTGGAGCTCTTTTAGCTTCTATTTTCCCCATAATTATTTCCTTCTTTATGTAACCGTCTCTTTGTGTCTCTGTTTAGGTAAACTATAACTGAACCATGTTTGTTAGCCATTACGTAGCCTATTCTTCCATAAAATATGACATACTTTTTTTGTTACACACAACCTCAAAATGTACTTTACCTGTTTGGCATTTGCCAAATTATATTGAATTATATGTAACTCCTACTGGTTTTGGTTTGACTAACACAGCCCTACCAATTCCATCTGAACTAAATCATGCATTCCAACACTGGGTTTCTTTCTTAAACCTTTTTCTTATAACTGCCTCTGCAGTATTTTCAAGCTCTGATGTCTAAACAAGAAGCATGTGGTCTGTTTTATGGAGATGATACAGATGTGTTAGCAACATCTCAAGAGATGATGAGGCATTTTCCTCTTCCTCTCTCCCCTGCCCTCTGTCTCCTGATAGACTGCTCGTTCATCCGGTTCATTTAGAGCAGCCTGCAGTGCACCACCGCTTCAAGTCATTAGCAAAGGAAAGCACAAAACAAGTTATTTTTTCCCCCTGCTGTGATGAAGTTCTGCATCTATCAGTGTTTACAAGTTCCTTGACATGCTGCAAAACCTTCTTTAATTTTTCCTTACAAAAACTACACTGCGAAGCAATCCTTTCCCCCACACAAACACTCCTCCCGTCCAAGGCTCCATCAATACTTGCTATAAATAGCATGAGGGGTTGAGATAAGCATGTTCTACCAGACACTCAGTCTTTTGTCCTCTCTAACAGACAGTGAACCCAAGCTAATGTTCTTAAGGGGTATTCTCACAAAGTATTCAGACATTTAAAGCACACTTAAAAATGCTTGTATGAAATGATGTTACAAAACAAAATATGAAACCTTTTAAGCGATGAAGATGTTTTAAAGAGATAAAACAATAGATTTACTGGTCAACATTAAGACAAAGTTTTGGACACATTCTGGTTGTCAGATGTTAGTGGAACATGTTTATAATTAATGCGATGAACTGCCTTCATATGATCACTACTTTGGGAGTAGATGGTTTAAAGCAGGTATTAAAAACTAAATCTTTTTTTTTATTTTGGATAGTTCGGAGCAGAAAACGTTTTTTTGTTCCGGCTCCAGTTTTCCGGGCCCTCCAAACAGTTTAGAAATAAATAAAAGAATGGTTAATAACGTTCTTTTAAAATAACAGTACTCTGTGCTAAAGGTGGGTGATATATCAGTTGCAGTGAAGTCAGATTTCGCAAGAAAAACAAGCAACTTGCTTATTCACTCATGCCAGAACAATTGATAGGGGCTTGATTTCCGTTTTCGGTTACATTCTGCAAAACAATTAGCTCCTTTTCGGTTTTTGTTCCTTGAACATTTCAATTCCCTTGTTAAAAGTTATTGCAAAAATGGCTTAGAAAAGCGAAGTACTGTATGCCCAAGTTAAGTGACATGCCTTTTCCCTCACACCGGAATAATTGAAAGGGGCTTGGTTTCCATTTTCGGTTACGCTCTGCAAAACATTTTGTTTGTTTTCGTTTTTTTTCACATTTCTGTTCCCTTGCTAAAAGTTATTGCAAAACTGGCTTAGAAAAGGGAAGAACGTCGAAAATAAGTGACTTGCTTGTTTCATTTTTGTTCCTTGAACAATTGTAGTACCTTGTTGAAAGTAATTGCAAAAATGGCTTAGAAAAGGGAAGTACGTCCAAAGAAAGCAACTTACGTTTTCCCTCACACTGGAACAATTGGAATGGGCTTGGTTCCTGATTTCGGTTATGTTCTGCAAAGCATTTTTGAAACACTGGTGTTCATTTTCTTTCACATACATACAGAAACATAATTTGTTTGTGTGTTTGTGTGTGTGCGTGCACTATGGTGGCATAAATTAATATGTTTATATTCATAATGAGATATAGAATATTAGATTTCAGGAAATGTGTTTAGGGTTTCTAACAGTGTTGCTCTCATCACAAACAACATTAGTCTCATTTTCATGACGTAGACATCTGCAAAAGAGACATAGCCCCTCCCCCAATGAACTGAACCTCATGATAAAATGTCTGTGTACTGTTACATGCTACTACCAATAAAATGGTACAATAACATCCACAAATTTGATACACGTAGCATCCAGTCTCTTTAGTATTCCATTGCATTATTATGGAGGTCGTATAAGGTCACCTGCTGTTAATGAATAGCTGTGTGTTGCTGATATACACCCTCACCTATATGGATGTACATTCTCTAAAACACATGATTTAGTGCTTAAATATGTGTAATACAGTATAAATATTGGAATAGATGGGTTTAATTCCTTGACTTTTGGGTAGAGGGTTTTTCATATATTATTTATACTATTTGTCTCTGTTTGTATGTTCATGTGTAACTGTGTGTTTTAAAACCATGTAAATGAATGCATCTATTGTTTCCTTTTATGTGAGAGCACAGTGTTGCAATTTATTATATCCATTCTACCATCATTTACAGTGCTGTGTTGTGAGCAGTGGCTGAGGTTGCTCATAAAATGAATTACAGAAATGTGTTGGAAGGACAGAAATGTAAAGTATTTTGATTAAATAAAATGGACCGTCAGTATAGTAGCTAAGCATCCTCCATTGAGATTAATGGGAAGGCTATCAGATAGCTTACTCCAGGAATTATAGAACTCCTTGACCTATAGTCAGACTGATCTCACAGTGAAATCGGAAACACTAGGGTTGTCTTTTTGAGCGAAACACTGCCTCAAGTGGCCAAAGCGGTAAATGTTTTTGGGCATATGGGCACATGTTGGCTCAATTTTCAGGGTGTAATGTCCACAAAGGGGTGCCAATTGCAATTTGTGAAGCGAGATGTTATAAGCTGTACAGGATGTAATGCAGTGAAGACGAATGCATTGTTTTTTTGAGTTTTTTTATAAACTGTACCACGCAACCCAAACCTAACCTTCAGTGGAGTCAAAATGTAATGTTGGGGTGGGATTATGCAAAAGCAATTACTTCCTGGTTTCAACGTGGGATTAGAACCCGGGTCTCCCTCACTGCTGATGCAACATGCATCCAGTCGGAAGGTAAAAAGGAGCAGTTGTAAAAATGTCTAATGGGAGTTGGTGCTTGTCAGTGTGTTGGCATAATGTGGCTGATTCTAGGGTAATGGAACGCTATGAAACAACATGCCAGCTTCCGGTGTAATCATGTTGCTTTTGCTAAGAGAGAGCCTGATTGTGTCTTAAAGGGAAACCTTCATTACACTGAGCCATTACCAATACAGTACCTTGAAAACATACACATACTCTTTTATATTTCTACTCTGAACTAGAAGTTTGTGTTTTTTTCATCCCTCTCATCTTGTTTGGTGATTTGTTTCCATATTAGAATTAAGTAGTGCAAAAAAATATTTAAATTTCATTGCCATCCATTTTCTATACAATGAACGTCAATGGTGACTGAAGCTGTCATTCTGCCTAACATCTCCTTTTGTATTCCACACAATTAATAAAGTCATACAGGTTTAGAACAACATGACAGTGGGTAAATGACAGAATTTTCATTTTTGAAGGTGAACTATCCCTTTAACCTAATCTACTCCTTTGGCCATTTGTAAAGACTAGCTTTTCCAGAATTGCAGTAGCTGTCAGCAGAGCGTGAACCTGTTTGCACTGAGCACAGTCTTTCTCGCTCTTTATCACAGCTGATCACTCATTAGTGACAAAATATCCAGGCACCAGACAGTTTAACCACAACAATGTTAATTACAATGTCACAACAATGGTAACTACGGCACTGCATCATACTGAACAGATTGTGGTGTGCTCCTAATTTCCGTACCCCACTTTTGAATTTGTATCCTTCACATAATACATTTTTATTAATGGAAATGTTTAAAAACAGCCCCGTTAAATGAGTCTTATGAAGAGATTTCAATCTCCATGTCAGTTTGATCTAAGAACTAGGAATGCGCTTTAACGGCATCCAAAATTGTGTGGTAAAACTCTCCCATCAACAGTAAGAAATGGAATGGGAGAAAGACATAAAAAGTAACCAAAAATATTTAAATATTATAGCGAATATCCTTCCACAGTGGTTAAATGTTCTTTTACGCAACAATTAAAAGAAGGACTTCTGCTCCGAGGTATTTTGACTCTTTAACAACACAACAGGCTATTGTGGACAGCCAAATAACATATAGCCTAAGACAGCAGTCCAAGCCTGTGAAGACAAGGGCTCTGAACATGAACTTGAACACACTTTTTAAAAGACTGTTTGATGTCATTTTTAACTGCTACCTTTTAAACTCAGTCAACTGAAAACAGTTGCAAAAATTGCTATGCACAAACTTCGTTCAAAATACTTGAAAGAGTAGTGCTATTTATGGCCTATATTCTTGTATGTTCTGAAAGCCACTGCCTCAGCTTACAGAAAAACAGAATACAGACTGTATGAACTCTGCACGAGAGTGTGGGTGAACCATGGCTCATGACATGATGTAAATCGTTACATCAAATAGATTTCTTATAAGTGCCGTGGTGTGGCCTCTTGAATAAGTTTGGTAACCAGAAAGTTGCTGATTTGATTCCTGCAATGAACAAAACATAAGGCCATTGTGCCCTTGAACAAGACATTTAACTGCAGATTGCTCCTATAATAAGTGAGTCACTTTGGATGAAAGCGTGAGCCAAATGACTACATACTTACATAAAGACAAACAGCAGAACGTTGCTATAAATGGGCATAACAAAGCAGTGTTTCTTCCAAAACAGTTTTATGTAACTGTGCCAGGTTCTAGCCTTCTAACCCTCCAAAAATTGGCCCCATTAATTTCCATTGTAAGTAATTTAACCTCCATTGTTGAGTTGACATTAATTTTTGTGGTAATTAACCTTATGCCACAAATGATGTCGAGACTGATCTTAATTTGAATTGAATCCGGAATATTCCAAAGCCTTTTAGACTTTTGTGGTACTCTCATTTTAGTGGTACTTCCTTTAACCTTTGACCTCATTCAAACGCACAGACAAAACAAAACTTATAAAGAAAATGTGAGGTATCATTCATATCTGTAATACAAAAGGTGTGGGATAAGTTAAACACCAAAATGTTATATTTAGGGTTAGGATTTTTGAAAAATAATAATGATGCTTGCTTTAATAATGATGCTTGCTTAATTATGTGTTACGATTTACAAGAGAGATAAATCAAAGGAGACATTTTTAAAATGTTTGTTCCATTTGTGTTTTTGACTAAGAGAATAAGATAAGGGTGTGCACTCAGTTAAAAATTATGTTAATGACAACAGTGATAAAATTGGTGTTTTGGGGGAAAGGCCACCTCACAGAGAACTACAGCAGACCCAACACAGGCAGTGCAGCTCAGTTTGGATCTTTAGCGAGACTGATGGGGGAAATAACATGCTCTAACCAGATGTGCAACAACATTACCCAGCGCCCTTCCTCTGCTGCCCTCTATTTGTCACTGTTCTCACCTGAAACAAGATGTGACGATTTATCTTATAATACCATGCATACAATTTTGCTATTTATTATCATATAAATAGTAGTGTATTTATTATGATAAAAAAGTAGGAGTTAAAATATATCTATGTTCCAAATAGTGTCTAGCATTAACTTAATAATATGAAACTATCTACACTATCTAAATGTTAGTTGCCTTTTAAAAATTTTTTTAGTCGTTTGAACAACAGAGACTCTGCAGGAAATGGAAAATTTCCTAATATACATATTAGAGCTGTCAATCGATAATTTTTTAAAATCTAATTAATTACACGATGTCCCGATTATTTAATCGCGATTAATCACATTTAATCGCATATACAAATATTTGCTGAGAAAGCCCCTCATATAACAATAATTCAATATATAATGGTGAAATAATTATACATAGTTATCTTTAAATGAGGGCTGTCAATCGATTAAAATGTTTAACCAAATTAATTACATGGTGTCCAGATTTTTTAATCGCGATTAATCGCATATACAAATATTTGTTGAGAAAGCCCTCATATAACAATAATTCAATATATAATGATTATACATACAATATATAATTATACATAGTTATCTTTAAATATCTATAAATTATATATATTTATATAATTTATATTATTATTATTGAACATATGTCAATCATTGACATACAGTTCAAAGCAATCCATTTCACAAGTGAATTTGTCAGTCAGTTGGAGATTTATTATGAGGGCTTGTTTAAGGACACGTCAATGTACACCTGCATCAGACATGCTTGTGTAGCGTCTCGGGTGTGTTGTGTCATAAACATAAAATGTTTAGTTCACTGTTTCAAGTTAAATATAGTTAAATACTCAATCTTTAAACACATCTTGAGATCCCTTAGTTCGCATTTGCGCTCCTTCAAGAATTTAGAATGCAAGAACGTAACACATGTTTGTGTTGTGTGTCTGCTGAATGTTGTTTTCTTCACTGTAATAAACTGTGTGTTGCTCATACAGCTGAAATTTCACTTACTGCCCTCTGGAGTAAACAGGTTGCACTACATGCTTGCATTTCTCAGGAATCTTCCCTATTATGGTCTGGGGGCATGCGATAAATTGCGTGAATTATTTTAACGCGTTATTTCTTGTCAAAATAATTGGACTGAATTAACGCTTTAAATTGACAGCCCTAATATATATATATATATATATATATATATATATATATATATATATATATATTATACTTTCTTTACTAATTTTTTAAATGACAGCATCCATTTTCCTTTCAATCCCGAGCAATTGCCAAGTCTCTGCTGAAGTGACACACCCCCACAACATAATGTTGCAACCACCATGCTTCACAGTAAGTATGGTATGTTCTGGGTGCTGCGTTTGGTTTCCTCCAAATTCAGTCCAAAAATTTAAATTTTTCAATTGTTCAAATTCATGTGGCCCTGGGCTCAGCAGTTGAAGTTGGGCAGGTGGTTCAACTTTTAGCATGACAATAACCCTAAACACACTGCCAAAAAAACAAAACAAAACACAACGCATTGGCTTAAAAATTTGGAAGGTCAAATCCAAGTCAGAGCCCGGAACGAAATCAAATAAAAAACCTTTGGATGGACTTGAAGAGAGCAGTCCATCGCTGCTCACCCTGTAATTTGACTGAATTAGAACAATTCTGCAAGGAAGAAGTTGGCAAAAATTCCAAATTCTAGGTGCATGAAGCTTGTAGACACATATCCAAACAGACTGATGTCATTTAAGAAAAGCTAGATCTACAAAGTATTAAATCCAGGGGAATGATCACATTTAAACCCTGTTATTCTAGTTTTTCACTTGATACATTTACGGAACTGTTGCCTTTGTAAAATTTGTAAATAAAGCTGGATTTAAGAAAAAAAAATTATTTATGGGTTTTGATTTCAGGCTCTAAGACAAAAATAAGTGACTATTCCAAAGGGGTATGATGAATTTCTACTGGAACTGTAAAGCTTCATCAGGGTGTGATGACATAACTTTCAGTTTGTTCCTCACACAAAACTAAAATATGGCTTCAGACTTAATAGGTAAAGTGTGAGACACATGGACTACTATCATGGTGTTTTTGGTCCTTTGTAGAGCTTGACAGTCACTGGTTACAGCCTACTATTGTTGTATGGAAAAAGCAACATGGACATTCTTCAAAATACCTTGTGTTCCGCAGAAGAAAGAAAGACATACTGGATGGAACAACCAAGTAAGTAAATGATGACTGAATTTCCAGAAAAATTTGACATATTAATAAACAATTCCCTGTGTTTCATTTTTAAAAGTCTTCCTGCCATGCTTGAACCCAACAACTAGTGCTCTCCACTCATGAGATGGTTTTCTGCAGGAAAAGACCATCAGCTAAATGGACATTTTCAGTACAGCTTCCATAGTTAATTACCATAAGTGGAGGAGATTACCATCCGGATAAGTATGACAATGCAAAATGTAGTAAAATTGTTATGAAGAAGAATGAAGCTTGGAGGAGAGGAGCTAATGCTGTTATATGCTCAGAAAACTACCATACTGCTGTAATGACTTTACTGAATTTACCTTTGCATTAGGATACAAATTCAAAGGTCTGTGCTACTATGGTTGTGAATGGTAAGGAAAAACAATGCTAAATGCAGATAATGAAATGCAACTAATTAAATAGTGCATACAGACATCAAAATCAAATCACACTCTACGGTATTCATTTGATCAACTTGGTAATATGGCTAATACTAATACAATATCTGTTGCAGGGTTTGTTCAATGCTGCTAAAACATACTTCTACTGTTGTTTGTGCATTTACAGAATTGTCAGTGCTCTTATTCAGCCTAAGTTATGTTAATCATTTTACATTTTGCTGGGCCTACACCTATGATTATAATATTAATAAATTCCAATGTTTGATTTAAGGACTTTTTTGTAAAATGCTGACTTCCTCAGCGATCATGTTGGTGAAACTTACTTTCAGAGACTTTCAAGCCTGGTCGTATTACTCCTTAATAAAAGGCTGAAGTATGCATTTTCTGATATACTAGCGCCACAAACTAAATTGAAAAAATAAACAATGTATACGCCCCTCTTCTGCAATTGTTCAAACGGTCAGATTGAACCAACTCACACCATAGGTAACAATATTTGTAACATATTTGGGGCGGGTCTAAGCCACAGAGACACAGTGTTTACAGTTTTCGACAAGATTAACCTATGAATGGTTTACTTATCGTTGTGTCTGTATATTAACCCTCTGGGGTCTGAGGGCGTTTTGGGCCCTGGATAAGTTTTGACATGCCTTGACATTTGTGCTTGTTTCAGTTGCTTAAAAACATATTAATGGCTAACGTCTGATAACACTGTATTCAACACAAACTGGGCTACAATAATATGTGAGCAACATGTATGTACATGTTTGTATTTTTGAGAAAATAACGTTTATGCATGGTTTTTGAAAAAACTAAATTTTTAAGTCATTGAAATAAGGCCATATAACACACACTCAACATTTGTCCACAAGACTTTTGAGAACTGGATCTTGTAGCCTTGAGTTTTTGCTACAAAATGATGTGAAAACCATCCTGATCACTCATTCATACAAAACAATATAGTAATTTAACTTTTGTAAGACAATTTTAGTGTTGAAAGGTAATATGCGAGGAGGCGTGAATGATCATGAATATTGAGGTGATTCACTCCTGAGGAGACAATGACAATGTGACAGAAAGTGAATGAATGTGAGGAGACTTAATGATCAAAATCAAGTTTTAAGTTAAAAGAAGTAATCTGACTACACATTTTTTTGACATAAAGACTTTACTTAATTTTAGACCTACACTACCATTTAAAAGAAGTCTCTTCTGCTCACCAAACTGCATTTATTTGATACAAAATACAGTAAAAACAGGGATATTTTTAACTATTTTTACAATTTAAAAGAACAGTTTTCTATTTAAATATATTGTAAAATGCAATTTGTGATCTAAGCATAATTTTCAGCATCATTACTGCAGTCCTCAGTGTCACATGATCCTTCAGAAATCATTATAATATGCTGATTTTCTAATATGGGCATATTTAAAGTGCATTTTTCTCATTTACACCTGAACACATATTTGCAAGCACAAGCATTGATGATAATGAGGCAGCATAAACACTAGTTAAAATATATTCTAAACATTAATCTAATTTTATATCATATTACATATCATATTTATATCATACAGCATACAATTGAAATGCCTGCTATAGCCGAAACAGCATTTAAATGTAACTAAAACTTGCTTATTAGGAGTCATATTTCATATTTCAATACTCTGAATCCTGGCTGGCAAGTCTGGAAACACTCCTACTTGTAAAATATGTACATGTTTATATAAAATAGCATGTTAACTAATGAAATCTAAATGACTTACTCGTCCAAAATTGTATCCTTGGCTGGATCAAGTCTCTCTTCAAAATACAAATGTTCATCGGAGTCCCGCTCTTCTTCTGAGGAAAATGTTAACTCTTCCTTACTATGCAGGAGCTTCCTCGCCTGTGTATTGTTACAAATGCACAGAAAAGTGAATGACTTTGTTTTTAAGGCACTGTCGGGGCATTTACCATTTGCATTGATCGCTTCAGCACATTAGCGTATGAATGGCACGCTCTGCTGGTGGGTGTGATCACATTACCTATAATTAGATGAACCAGTAAAAACTGTACATCGCTTTGTTTCAAACAGATTGCATTGCAGGAGAATATTTGTTTAAAATTTGAATTGTTTTATTTAAAAGTAGACATTTTAAGCTTTCTTTAGACATATGTGTCATGTTTGTGTGATAAGTATTCACGGAGTTTCAGTTCATTTTTGTGACGTGTTTCTGAAATATGCTCGTGAACACGGAGACAGCTGAAAGCTCACCCTTTTTATTTTCTTTATTTACAAAAGCACATGGTTTTGCTGTTATTGTGAGTGTACAAAAATAAAAGTTGACCCTTTATAGTCTCTAATGATGTCTTACACTTATCTGTATGCCCCAAAATGATGGAGTATTTTAAGTTGTTTCCACTGTAATGACGAAAATATCCAGCAGGACGTGCCTGCGCGTCCGTCGACCCCAGAGGGTTGCTGGGATAGATGAAAGTATTTTAACACTAAACAACTTAGAGAGTATACATCCCCTCTGCATTATTTGGGTCTATGATGATGAAGTGGAGCATGATAGCACAGCAAAAGTGAGAGTGCTTTCTCAGACACATTACTAGGGCAGCCGCTTGGAATGAATGCTAATTCAGAACTCTTAACATTGACATTCACAGGTACACAAGCCAAGCGCTGACTAGGCTAAAGGACTCTGCAGACTTCAGCACACTGACCTACTTCATTAACAAAACATACATCAAAGGACTAGCAAGGCCGATGAGATTGTGTCTTAGCACCAGGTAAAAAGCTGTGATCCGTTCTATTTGGTGACTGAAATTAGTGTTGTTTGAAGAAGATTAATTTAGGTCACAATTTACATTACAGTGTTCATGTCACTGTTTATTTTAAGTGAGTGAATTCTGAGTAATACTAATTAATTAAAGTTGATGAAAGTGTTTCAATGACAAAGACTTTTTCCTATCCCAGCTTAATATTCAAGAGACAACAAGCTAACTGTAGGTTAATTGTTTCGAACACTGTGGCACTATCAATATATTGCACTGTGTGTTTGGGTAACAGTTCTAATTTCAGTGACGCTAAACCAAATGACCTTTTAATATAGATTTATGAGTCATAATTTTTTAGAGCAGCTTTTAGAGCACTACATATTACAGGAATCAAAAACAGACTACCTGTGCAGGATGGATAGTGTTTGAGAAGTGTAAAAGAAGGCCTTGGTGTTGTCTCCTTGCATCTGAAATGCTAAACCAATTTGTCTCTAATGGAGGAAATGGCTGCATGAGGCCCATTACATTAAGACACAAAGGGCTTTATATTACAGCCTATGCTACCTGTTTGATATGAGCAATAAAAACAAAACCCCAGTCAAAACACATTCCAAAATGTCATGAAAAATCAATTTGAGCTCAGGAAATGGCAGACTAACATTGGCAGGATTTGTGTACAACTCTTGAAACAATCTTTGGCAGATTTCCTCTCTCACAGCTCTCCAGATAATAAAGGGATCTCTTTCTTCCCAGATGTATTGTGCTAGTCTGAAAACAAATCCAATTCTGAGGTCACCATTTTAGGTTTAGTTTAAGGGGGTTTAGTTGGAGAGTGCTCAAGAATCCTATTAAAATGAACATTAAAAAAATGTTACCTATTGCTATTCTGGTTATGAGAAAATGTCCCTCTGCTGCCAAAGATTATCCTACTGTTCAGTGACATTCTCCCATTTTGGCACTGTGGTTGAATGAGTGTGCTTTAAAAAGAAACTTCAAAGGAGGAAGGATATACAAGCTCCTACACGAGCCTCACAGAATTTGATGGGATTAGTCTGAGTGCTGCTTGAGGGATAATGAAAAATGAGATATCTTGCCTACTGCAGTATGTTGCTATGGAATTATTAATTATAGCATTCAATCTCTCCTCTCACTCCCTTTTCTTACCATGACTTGTCTCTGTCAGGTGGAAAATATGAACACAAAATAGCACAAAGCTGCTGGAGTTTTATCAGCAGGAACATTTTTTCGGAATAGAACGATACTATAGTACTCAATGAGTTCATATCAAGGACAAGCTTGTTGCACATACTAACTCATTAGCCCAAAGGCCCAAAGGAAGAGGTGGGGATCACAGCTGGAGAGAAATAGATCTCAATAATAGTTAGGCAAATCAGACTCAAAAAAATAACTTGTTTTCAAGCTAAAGTACTATTTATTGTGATTTTGGTCTGGATCACATATTGCATCATCTTCCACCCTCAGACCAATAAAAACAATTAACTATACTGTGTATAACTATAGACCCATAACCTAACTGTTTATGTCATGGGCAGACCTGCTGTGGATGACTTGGACTGCCTTCACATTCACGTCGCTGTGATTTTACAAGGTGAGTGCAATTATCAATGGGAAACTTGGGATTTTCTTGCAAAATACTCAAATATATAAATTTGGGAGACCAACTCAATTGTGTTATTTTCAGTGCACCATGGCAACATGATCACATGGGAAGTCGGCATGTTTTTTTTTTTGTTGTTTTTTTTTTGCATCTTCTCAAGCGTGTTTACCTTCACTTGTGGTGCGATCAGAAGCATACTGCCTCAGCAGTGTGGGAGGCCCGAGTTTGGATCCCACGTTTGGCCATTAGGGGCAGTCTTCGATTTTTGGTAAGTTGATCAAAAACAGACACATAAAAAAAAAGGGCGTGTACACTTACTTACTGCTCCAAAAGATTTTTAAATAAATAACCATGTGCCTAATGTTTCAACCCATATAATTGAGTAGTAGTATATATATATATATATATATATATATATATATATATATATATATATATATATATATATATAAATGTACATTCATATGTACATTCACAAACAACCATCACAGCTCATATATAAATATCCAACCCATGTTACATACTGATATATTAGAGATACAACTAATAACAAATCTTAGCAAAATCTTAAAGATAATGTTTTATGTCAAACTCCTCATTCAAACCATCTGGAGTCTACAGAGACAATAAATCCAATAAGTCTCCCTCTGGAGGAGTAAATGATCTATATCACCTCCCCTACGTGGGTTCCTGACTCTATCCATACCACAGTATCAGAGACTAGACACAGAGTGTTTACATTTTAAAGCTACACTTTGTAACTTTTGTCCCTCTAGTGGTTAATAAATAAAACTGCATGTGTCTTGTGGAAGAACATTGTTTTGGTAATGACGTAAGTTGTTCTTCGGCTCTGCACCTCTGCGTGGATGAATGTGGTTAGAGGCACTGGTGTACACTGGATACAGAACATCTTATCAGAGCGAATTGACAAATAAATAATGAAAAAAAGGAAAAGACGGATATCCGAAAACATGTCATCTGTGCAGATAAGTGCCACATCTAATGCAGTTGTTTTAACTTATCGGAAACATTGATGTTTTGAAATAAATGACGTTACAAACGTTAGGCAACGTTCGTTAACATTAGATTAATAATGATTGCTAATCCGATAAGGTCAAGCGTTGTATAGTTTTTATAACTGCAGGATATTCTGACCAAATAGATCATGATGGAAACTAATTTATAGATTGTCATTGTGAACAACCAGTGGTCAACATCATTTCAAGACTCACATGTCCTTGGCAAGCCTAGAACTAAAGGGTTTATTTATATAAATGATTGCCATCATAAAGAAAAGTACGCACATGTGCTAGCAAGTGAAAAGTTCTGCACCCATTACAGTAAAATTATTGTATTTCACTACACACAGATGTGTGTGTGTTTTATTACACAACTATACATAAACCAAATCAATAAAATATCTTCACTGTTGACTAAGAAATAAGCCATCTTTGGGTCGCTTTTAAATACTTTCAGATCTTGGAGTTGGCGCCACATCTGAAAATCCAAGCCCATGTTGCTTCGGGTTTTATTACGGACTCTGTCACTTTTTCTGTTTGCGTGTAGACTCTGTTCTGTTCTGTTCAGGGTTTCTTTGTTTTTACAACTTGTGATTCCCCGGAGGATTGCTGTTTTGAATGATCCATGGTTCATTTTTCTCATTCGTTGTGAGAACAAACTTTCAGGTTCAGCTACTCCCACACCATACACGCACTACAGTATCCAGAGCTTATTTTCTCTACGTACGGATATGACGTGACATTTACGGTTGAATGACGTATGTATGCAATTTCCCATGAAATCCATCCTGACACCTCTAAAATATAAATAATTATTATTGGTTTATCAAGGTTATAGGTTTATCCATGGTTTGGAAGATGGATTCATATTGCACTGTCTCATAAATAACATTGTTATTTGTTACTATATTATAACGTTACATAGAGTAGCTTTAAAAAAAAATGCATCCCAACTGGACTATTCATGTCAGCACAGACCAAATTTAGCTAAACAAAAGTCAACCCTACTAATCCGATTTCACTTTGAGATCAGTCTGGTCATGGAATGGGACAGTTGCTGCTGGGCTAGTTTGTCATGGTTTGTTTGCCGTGGTTACGCGATTCCCTGCTTTCAAATTCATGTGTCAATATGGTTTGTATATACCATTGATTAATAACCTCGAGGCTCATGGTAGGTCTGTCTTTAAATGAATGTGAATTTTACTTCCGTAATAGTAAAATGATAATATACATTTATGTGTTTTGCAGACACTTTTATCCAAAGAGAGGGGAGGTGGGAGCTGTAGTCTGCAGTGGCCATTCAAAATGCTTAGAAATGAGGACTCTGAAATCTATTTGGGATTCAAACTGTCAAAAACGTATATTATATGAGCCTCTGAAACCTATTTTAAGGTCCCTTAGATTTTTGAATATCTTTTGATACGACTCAAGTTTTAACACTTTAATGATCTTCATTTTGTGTTATTTATCGTATTTAGTAAAAATGTAACTCCAGAGGTTGTGTACATGTGGGAAAAGAGGTAATTGAATAGTTGATGTGGTTTGTATAGTTTTGCTGTGTAAAGGTATGTAAGAACTGCATTATTTCAAGGCAAAACAATCTTAATGCAAGCAGATATACTGTATCTACATGGAAACTGTCAACTGCTAATCTTAATACCTTACTCAGTGTGATAATCAGTTTTAAGCCCCATTATCAACCATGCTTTAATGTCATCCCACAGTGCACTTGGCACCCCTGGGATCATTTGTTACGGCCCCTTTTGGGCCCTATTTGTTTTTCTTCTGTGCTTGTATTTTTTGTTGCAGACTGGCAGTGAATGAAGTCGTTTGGCTCATCAGTATTGATGGGATGCACCTGTGCTAGTGTATGCTGCATGGCATTTAAGCGGCTCTCGTCCAGTCAACCCATTAAGACATGTGTTATTTTTGTTTTCTGTTGGTTTTGTTATAATTAATTTAATAAAAAAAAAAAATGTCTTTAATAAATGACTTTTATTGAGCAGTTAACCCATGTGTGGTCTCCCTTTTTATCACGGCTTACAAGCCGGTCATGACATCATTGATAGCAATGTAGTGAGTGTTTCTCTTGGCTAAGCATCCAACAGTGCATGCGTAATTTTTGATCCCAAAGGTGTTCAATGGGGTTCAGTTCTGGGCTATGTGCAGGCCAGTTATGTTCTTCCACACCACATTTGCTTTGTGCATAGAGGGATTGCCATACTGAAACATAAATAGGTCTTCCACTTTGAATCACACAATTATCTAAAATGTCATTTAATGCTGTAAATTTTGCATTTTACGATTTGTCTGCTACACATTATTAAAGCCGGGACACACAAACATTTAGACCTACATGAAAAACCACTTAACTACCTTCACTATCCTATAGGTGAAAAATCAGCCTTGACAGATGCTACTGCAAATATCCAGATTTATCAAACATTTAACAATGTTATATATATATATATATATATATATATATATATATATATATATATATATATAGCTGTTGATTTAACATGTTAATTAAAGTGATCAATTATAAAACAAAATAAAAAATAGCGCATATTTTATTTCTACGCAATTAATCATGTCCTACTGAATATTCCTTCCATATAAGAAATTCAAGCATGGAGTACCACCTGTTTTCTCCAGGGGGCAGTAATGCCGAGTTTACACTACACGATTTTAAGCCCGATTTTAGCTCGCCAAAAGTTTTGTGGAGATCACCGACAAAAGCCTGAAATCATAGGCAAATCGGAGCTCGCTCCTGCGAGTGACGAACTCAATGTATGAACTATCAAAGACGCAATTTGAGAGAAGCGCCGATGTGTCGCCGATGTCAGCGAGATATCTAGAATGTTAAATATCTGGATCTGTCTGCGATTACAAATCGTGCAATGTGAAATATGTTTTGACTGATTTACAACTGCAGCATTGACCTACAGCCAATGAGAGAGCAAGAAAGTTTCAGTGGGAGGAGTCCTGATGTACCTGAAACAGAACATCATCTAGCATGTCTGCGGTATCAAGAAAGTCTCAATGGAATGAAGAAATGGAGGAAAAATTTGATGTTTGATCTGAACAGTACAACAACCGGGTGGAGAAAGAGAAGTGTTGGAGAGAAATTGCCAATTCTCTTGGACTCTCTGGTAAGCAAATAGGTAGATTTTTCAGTAACAGGTACTTTTTCATATTGTAACCAATAAAATATATGATTATATGAAAACATACACATCATATTCTGAAATGCATAACATATGATCATGCATTTGTTTTCTTTTCTTGTGTCACTTCTCGTGTGTTCTCTGTTGTGAAACGTAATTTGGAGTCCAGGCAGAGTCATCGGGGATTCGTCAATAGCGAAATGATTTTTTAAAAATGTGTTCACCCCTGTCGCCGATTCGTCGTGTCATTTGAAAACACTACGACTTCCATGACAAGACAGACAGATGTGTAATATGAATGGTACCACAATCCGACGTCTTTGAATGTCGTGTAGTGTGTAGAAGGCATAAGCGAAATTCTGTATAGGCAACCTGCAGCTTATAAAAACAGAGAACAAAACACACTCACGTACAGCAGACAACACAAGATTAGAACGTGCTCTTGTGTACAAACACAGCTTGATGGAGTGCAAATCCGAAGGCAGGGATCTCAAGACGTGCTTTTCGAAGTTTCAAACTTCCACTTGACACAGCAACCTAAAAATGGTATGTTTATGACACAACACAACCGAGATGCTTCAAAAGTGTCCGTCTGATGTAGGTGTGCATTGCCGTGTCCTTAGACAAGCCCTTATTATAAATCTCGGACTGATTAACAAATTCAATTGCAAATTAGATTGCTGTGAACTGTAGGCCAAGGATAGGCTTATATTCAGTAATATGGAAATAAACAATATATTTCATTCTAAAGACACTTTTTGTTTTTAGACAGATAGGCTGGTTTGAGTATTTCTGTAACTGCTGATCTCCTGAGAGTTTCATGCACAACAGTCTATAGAGTTTACTCAGAATGGTGGCAAAAACAAAATAAAATCCAGTGTGTGGCAGTTCTGTGGTCGGAAACACTTTGTTGTTTAGAGAGGTCAACATATAAATTCAAGCCAGAATGTTCGTAAATTAGTTTGCAGCAAAACAAAAACACAGAGTCACACTATATCTTATGACTGTTATCCTGTAAATATTGTGCAACCATCAAAAGTTATTTTGGGAGTCTTTGCAGTCTCTTTGCAAACTTGCTTTGACCACTAAAACAAGATTAAAAATTATATTCTGTGTGAAAACCCTGCACAAGGGGCTAAAGAATGGTTAGATTTGACCACACACAGTGTTACTACAGGATGCTTAACAACAGGCTGACGGGACTGCGAGAATAAGAGGATTTCTCTCACAACAAAAGCACCACTGCTTTTCTCTCTTTAGCTGTAATTCTATTATAGACAGAGGTGCTTGATTTTCCCTCTCGGGAGTTTACCAAAGGTCAAAATGAAGCAGTTCTTTATGTACCATGTTCCACGTTGCACAGAACGTTCAGTTTTTTTATGTGGGACAGACAGTGTGACATATTGATAGGAAACTAGGAATCAAAGTTTTAAAAAGCAGCAAAGTTTATCTCACTTTTCTCTCTACCTTCTAAATGAAAACATACTTTTTAGAACGCATCCTTGGGTTTTCATTGGATCATGCCCAAATTTTGGTAAAATAATCTTGAGACAGTGGCGGTCAAACAGTAGTCGGATTTTTGATAAACCAAACCGTTTAAGTATAGTGTAGCCAATGCCAAACAGGAAGTAAGGCTATAATCTTTGAAAAGCTTTGACATATTGAACACAGTTACAAGCACAATCTTACATCGATTATGCTAGACAAGCTGGATTTCTCTTATCGGGATAAGGTCATAAACGGTCTCTGGACTACTCAATTCTGAATGGTCAATGGTGCCATCTAACGGTCAAATATGTCTAAATACCAACCTCACATCTGGGGATGAAGTCATATCAACATATTGTGAGTCATCATTCCTACTTCACGAATCACTCTGCGATCTGTACCACTAAGCTAATTAAATAATTTTAACTCATTAAAACTTTTTCATGTCCATTTATTTGGCAAGTAGTCTTGTAATAAGCTGGATAATGAGCTGTCAGACATACATTAATGACAAAATAAACAACAAAAGGACTCTGACTTTAACCAGAAGTGGAAATTCAGTTGTTTAGCTATTTCTTTCATACAAATATAATTTAGCGCTATGTCGGAAGGGGAGTGGTCAAGCGTTCTTCCGGAGAGAGAGAAAGTGGTAAGGGTGCACACACCTGAGCGCTATAATGTCTAACACCTGTTTCTGATTGCACTAAACTCTGCAGTTTACTGCACAAAAGTTATACATTTGAGTTGAAGCCCAAGTTTCCTGTGTGCTCCTTTCCCTCACTTCCTTGAACGTTTACAAGTGCAAAAAAATATTTTATGTCCATTTATTTATTTGGTTAGAAGCTTTGTAATATGCAGGATAATGTCCAGTCAGCTGGTTGTATTGCAAAATAAAACCCCATCAGGGTGATACAAAACGCCCTGTGAGGTTTTATATTGTGATTGCAACCGGCTGATGTGTGTTGTGAAAGGCGCTATACAAATAAAAATGACTTGACTTGACTTTAGATTAAATCATACAGAGAAAATTGAAACCATTTTTTCAATATTTGGTCACATTGCTCATTGGCCATTTTATTTATTTTGTCATAAAATTATGTATTTTACCAATGCTTTGGCAATTAACAATGAAACGTGGTATGTGTCACTTACTAGCTATAGTTCTTGTATTCTTTTCTCAATGATAATTTCCACAAATACAAGCAAGAACAACAGAAAGTCTCTCTATAGAAAAGCTTGTAATCTTTTTGCTGACAGTAACAAATTGCTTATTTTCTCAATTATACATATAATTCCAAATTGTTCCATGCATCTGCAAATGAATAGCAGTTGATTGGCTATAGATATGCCACACTGTTCTACATTGTACAATGAAAGGTGTTTAACTGTGAGGTTTAAGAACAATTTCAGTTGAGAAGCACGATCCAGTGTGTTACCACTAGAAATCCCAAATACCTAAAGCTTTCCTATTCAGTTACTGGTTCCTGGTAGCATTTTGTTTAACCCTCCCCCATTCCTAGCTGAACTGAGTACCGCATTCTGATTTATTGGGAAGACCAATATGTTAGAGAGTTATGTCCAAGTGTTAATCATCATTCATGTGACCACAGCCCTGGAAAGAGACCTAACATATTGCTCCCAAGTGCATTACTTGATTCCAAGGAGTTGTGGTACAGACATTAATAGGACGAGGGGGACTAGTCTAAGGAACAGTGGATTCATTGGTTGAACAGTTTTGTGTTACAAGATCATCAAGGCGGAGCTTAGTTACAAGGAATTATTTATTTTCTCATAAATGTTAAAGCCGGTATAGACCATTGGCTACATGTGCACAGCACTGCCGCCACATGGGCTGACCCCTCTGTTGTGTAGTCTGCTCATTCATGTGTGAGGATAGAAGCTGGTATGTTGGAATGCATTTAAATGCAGCTTGTTTGAATAAACTCCACTCTATGAATGAGTGAAGCTATGCATGGAAGACAATCCAAGGTAGATTTGGTGCATGTCTATGCACTACAGCACCTAAATACACCATAGTATTCAGACATTTTCTCCATAGAAACCTCTGCCCATCCATCTAAATTCCAAACTAACTGCACATTGTTAGGTTCCTCTGTCTCATAAACAAACTAAATAAATAAATGAATAAATAAAATTTAAATAATGGCGGTATCATTTAAGGATACCTTTTGTTAAGGGTTTATAAAGGAGTTCATTAATGACTAATAAGCCATTTAAAAATGTATTATTAAAATGTATTTGCGGTTAACAACATGTATAAAAAGGGTGAGTTTCATGCAATACTTGCTTATAGATGCTTAATAACTATTCTCAGTAAATGATTAATAAAGTCACTTATTCATACTTGTATTAATCAAACATAAAAAACGGCTTATTTCATAATTTACATCACAATGTAGCAAAAAGATTAGGGGGGATTGTGCAATTTTGCTACAGTCTGCTTTGTGTTTATATTTATTACTTTATATTAATTTCTTGACTTGTGTGGTCACTTGCCTTGTTGCGTTGGTGCCAAAAGAACGGTGCTGCTCCGAGCGGTGTCCCAGCTTACTTAGTATATATTCACAACATATATTTGATAGTAAATCCTCCATAAACTCATACAGAGATTTATGTACATAGATTTTCCACTGTTGGAACTACTTAATAAACTATTCATATGCCCACTTTAATTTAAGGTATATTTTCATAGATAATGAATATTGAATAAGTGTTATTAAGCATTTATAACATGTGAGATAAAATACCCACTATTTTGCAGGTATTGCATGAAATTCATCATTTTTATGTATATTGTGATAACTGCATATTTATGATATATAATGCATTTTAAATGACTTATTATTCAATAATGAACCACTTTATAAACCATTAACAAGGGGAACATTTTTTCATTTTGAAAATACAAAAACAAAAAAAAAACAAAAAAACATGGATCTAGAGTTGGGGTACAGGAGTTCTGACTCGGACTTGAGAGCCAATTTTAATGGACATTGACTTGTCACGTACTCGGATGCATTTTTACTCGGACTTGACTCGGACTCGAGCCTTTGTGACTCTGGATTTTTTTCAGAGTCCAGCTGAGTCCATGACATTTGTGATGCAATTAATTTTTTTTTATAAATAAATAACAAAACAGAAATTAATGAACACATCTGTGTCTGCATGCTGCTGTATTAGCCCCTGAATCCGTAGACATAGGCAGAGTTGTTTCACTGTGTTTAAGCAAACATAGGCACACAAATTCGCACGTGCACAGGCACACTCATCAGTCAACCAATACGCTTGAACGTTACTACAGAGACTACTGTATAACATCGACTACCGAGGTGGCTGGCATGACAAAAACATAAAGACAGGTATGTATCCAATGCAATAGAAACTAAAAAAGGCAGTTTCACATGACACGTGACCTGACAATTGGTAAAATTGTGTGTGGCGTTTGTGCAGCCAAGATGGTGCCTGTATTGCAGTTTAATCATGGTTAAAAACTTAAAATCAAGAACTTTGTGTCAAGTCACCCACATCATGTCTCTCCAACACACTCTCATGGTGAAATCAGCAGGATTCGTATGACTTTTCTAAATTCGTATGATATTGTGCGACTGCGCTCATTTGAATTTCTATGACTTTCACAACAGCCAATGACGTCACTGGACATCATTTCCATCTAATATACGACAATTACTTGCTTCTGTCACACACAACAGCTTCCTGTCATGTTTACACACTCTACTGATTGGTTAAGTTTAGATAAGGGGTTTGGGTAAGGGCGTAATACTAATAAGTATGTCTTTAATGCCTCGTGGACGGAACTCCCCCTTACTTCCGCATTAGGCATCCGTGAATTTGCATGTGATGAAGTTACTACTGTGTTGACTCATTTGTATGTACTGTATTTTCCCAAATCAGTCAGCAGATAGAGAAAAAAATTCAGAAAGAAATTTCAGTATAGACTATTATTTCTTTAGATAGGGATGATTTTATATAAAACTTAATTTTAAACTGAATTGACAAATTCAATTTAAAGAAGTAGAAATAAAAACTAAATTAAAATTTGAAACATAATAATAACTTTGGTTGTAATGACTAACGTAGCTTTCACTTTCTTTAGTCTATGTTTGAGTGGAGGGAAAAAGCAACAAATAATTGAAATGTCAATAGAAGGCAATAAGAAGTGTGTTGAAGGACAGTTTTGTCTTCATACACCTAAAGCATAATCTTTCATTCTGAAACCACTTTGAAGTCTGTTCTGCAGGATACTAATCATAAAATATATATCAAAGGCAACAGAGTTTTTGATACATTTATATTGACAAACTTTTTTTCTTAGTTTTGAAGTTTAAGCTTAAAATGTTGAGTTTACGGTCACAATTTGAATTCAGATTCTTGAACAGATTAATTCGGTCTCAGACTCAGCCTGTTATGGACTCGTTCTTGAGTCTGATTAGGCCCCTTTTAGACTCAGCCTCGACCCGGACTCAATTGTTTAAAGACAAAGGTGGACTCGAACCCAACACTACAGAACATGGATCTTTTACCTTTAGGAAGACCATGAATATATAAAGGGGAAATCTTTGGACACTATGATGACCCCTTTTTACACAATTGCCTTTACTGCTAATTTGGGTTAACTGCACACACATCAAACATTTCCTCAACAAGTGCCTGATCAAAGCATAAACGTGAAGAGATAGATCCACACACTGTTATACTATTCCCTTTTACTGATTAAAAACAATAGCAATTACTAATAATTGGCAAATTTCCTTGTTCCATTTCTTCTGCCGAGATACAGTAAATGGGCCAAGGACATTGGAACAACTTACCCATATATGCCTGTTAAACATTTAATTTAAAAACTATGGGAATTAATAGGGAGTTGATCCTCCCTTTGCTGTTATAAAAACTTCCAGTCTTCTGGGAAGGCTTTCCAATAGCTGTTGAACAATAGGGTTCAGGGGCTGGATTCACAAAAAGTTTTCAAGAAGAAAATTCTTCTTAACTACCATTTTCTTCTTAATTTCATAAGATAAAAGTTACAAATATTTTGTTCTCCTGAAAAAAAAAAAAAAAAAAAAACTCTTAAGAATGTTCTTATCTTGTTTTATTTTAAAAAAAGTTTTCTTAAGAAAAAAACTAAAATTCTCAAGAATTTCTTTAAAATAGTCATGAAGAACCCATGAATTTACTGGGTTCTTTCAAATGTGATGCATTCTATCCAGTTGAGCCAGAAGTCGTAACGAACTATTTATGTAGCCTAGAAATTCGATTTTTAGACCAAATCACAGTTTTGTGTTTTATGTTATTTTTATTTTTCAGATTAAAGCACGTAAATATTACCACAAAATTCAAACAATACATGTTGTTTTGAAGTTTCTTAAAGTTAATGCTAGTCAGTTAAAATTATAGTCAATTCAGCACTGCATAGCGCTCTCTCTCCGCGATCTTTAGAGTCCATAGAAACATAATTATATCATTAAAAAGCTAAGTCTTTCTTTTTCACCCATCCACATCCCTCTTGGAGTTGGCCACAGCAGAGACAGCCTCCGCCACCCTTTTCCATACCTCTTACTTTCAGACAGTATCTAATTATCAAGCTTCCCAGGGAGAACTTTCTTGCAGTAACCTCCTCAAAAAGGACATCCAGTTTTTGTCTACTGAAGTTTTGATTCTTTTCTTTTGCTCCCTGTCAAATTAAATGTTGTCAAATTGTTACCAACAAGACAAGTAAATTCTACTATGAAGGTAGTGTCATTAAATGAACGCATTTCACGCACTTTACATTCAAAAAGGTTAAGATAAATGTATCATTATGATCTGCAAGTGTTGAAGTATTGAATTTGCTGTAGGCTATTAGACAAGGCATACACGAGCAGGCTATCCGTACGATCAAACTAATGCCAAAGCCTGTCATTCTATTCTTAATAAAAACATTTCTTGAAATAGAAAATAATATAGAAAAAGAGTTGCACTTTTGTTTGAATTGTTTTCTTTAAAATGTTCAGGAACGGTGTCTCAGTGCTTTGGCATTTCCCCGTGTTTTTATATAGCAGAGAACTGATTGTCTTCTCGTAACACTCAAAGCTTAAACTCGCAGATCAATGCTGATGTGTCTTCACATTAGTACGAAACCCCTAGTATCTTCTAGTCTCAGACCTCCTCTGTTGGACGCTTTAGAAAATGAGAGGTTACACAAAAACAGAATGTCTGATGGCTTAATAATAGAGCCGTGATTGCAGGGTATTTCTGGTGTGAACCTGTTTATCTGATTTCACCGCCGGAGGGGAGAGGAAAACAGGCCATAAATGATGGAGCCATGACAGGTTTACAGCATTTTTCCATTTCAATAACACACCTAAACCTCCCAAGCCTGTGAAACAACCCACTGGAACAGAAGAAAAGATGCAACACCTGGATCTCTTTACCTCCCACACTGACAAAAACTGGGACACAAACTCTCAAATTTTGACAACCCACACACTGACAAAAAAAGTTTCAGAAAGTACTTTTGTACTATCATATGTTTTGACATGGTAACATCGAAAGAACCTGCTTATCAAAGTACCATGTTATTACCATAATTCATGTAGCTCTGATAGAACATGGCGACATAGAACAACACCAAATTCATGGATTCATTTCCCAGTGAATACACATACAAACATACCTTGATTGCACCTTAAATTGATTTGGATAAAAGATGTGCAATGCATAAATGTTAATGCTACCAATACTGTTCTATGGACCCATCATCGTACAAATAAGAAATCCATTTGTATACAATTAAAATGGGAAACAACAACATACGCAAATGTCTACTGTCATTATAATGGGAATTCAGTGCAAATATGTGTCAGCAAACGAGAAGGCATGTACTGTGTAAAGTGAACATACATATGGAAATAAATTCACAAATAAATATATCCTTGTAATAAAAGTAAATACTAGTGTTATACATGTCATTCTAAATCAGCATAATTACCTAATAAAATCTGAATAAGTATTTCACTGCCACACAACTTATTCCAAGCAGTTTAGCTTAATATATAGCCTTTTCCAGTCTTCCCTTACCTTCTTTGAATTTATCCACATGTCTAAAGTGCCAGATAGACTTCACTTTGCTGGTGCGGTGACAGATGGTAATGTTGGCCTGGGTCTTCTTCTTGCTGTTGGAGTTCCCCATAGTATTATCTCATTACCTTCTCTAAAACACCCAAATACACCAGAGTGCCTCATGTGGACCTGTGCTTCCCTTCTTCCTGTATCTTCATATTCCTTTTCTTGCTCTCCAGCTGTCACAGCAGGGTCAGAGATGTCCCACTCTCTGCTGCGCTTGTGATCCAGCGTGTGCGCCGAGCATGTGTATGTGTGCCTGAGACCCTCCCTCCTTGCCTCTCTTGTTCAGATCACACTGTTTTCAGCAATGAAATTCGCTCCGACCACTTGCAATGTGAAGAAGGAGGGATATATGCTTGCTTCATCCACTCATGGTTATATATACACATTAAGTCACTCACACATGTCTAATGGCTGCAGTTTAAATGCAATCAGAGCTATGGGGCTGATCAGAAGGTTATAGAATATGCTCTGTTGTCTCTCAGTGGCTTTCTGTTTTATAGGCTTTGCTTAGCCAAAATACTTCGATTTATACGGATAACTGGTTTAGGGTTTGGAATGACACGAGAAATACTTATTATAGGTAATTGACACACATCAGTCATTTGTATTGCATAAATAAAAATGGAATGAGTAACCAAATTTGTTCAAAGAGGTTTCCTTTCTAAAAAATAAAGTGTTGGATAGGAGGCTAGCTATAATTTATAACCGGTTTGAAATGCTGTTTGTTGATTGGTTAGTCTCTATATAGCAATAAACAAGTTAGTTCTGGTACTCGAATCTGATTGGACGATATGTCTCAGAACTGCTGCACTTGTACGCTTTGTATCACTGTTTGTATCACTCCACTTGTGATCGTTGTGTTCTAAACTAAAGTGTAAGAGCAGTGCAGATGTTAAAAAGCTAGATGCATCTATTTTCATTTATCCCTGTGACATTAAAGATTTTAGCCAGCAGGTGGCAACAAATGGTAATTTTTATGTGTTGTGAACCAGAGGAGTTGATGACATTCATTTAAGTAAGAGCTACCAGTCAGCAAGTGGTTTCTTTGAAGTCATCGTCAATTGCCTCTCCACTCCATGATCACTAGGATAACTACTACACTACAGCTGGAAATAGAGTTAAACCAACAGTTTCAGCATTAAGGCTTATCACAGCGGCGAGACACAACAGACCTGATACTGATACTGTTGGATACCAGAGTAGGTTTGCCAACCGTTCTGTATAATACGGAATCATCCCATATTTAAACATCAAAGCAGCGTTCCATATTAAACCCATACGGAACGCAGTTTGTCCCGTATAGGCTACATATAGATTAGAGAGGCGTTTATAAATGTGCAAGATGTAATGTCTGTGCAGTATGTACAGTTACTGAATTAAAGCGTGAATTTACATATGCACATGAGATGTGAGAACACTCTGTCATTGGTTGTTGCTACATAACCAGGATCATCCAATCTGATGCTAGCTGACAGTGGCGGGAAGCTTAACTTTACAGTGAGTATCTCATGATGGCAACTGTTACTAGAGTGTCCGCTTTGGAAGAAATGTAAACAAACATTCAGCATGGCGGAGGAGAGTATAGTTTCTATAGTGAGTGACTCTTGCACACTGTTACCATGAAACAGGGAGGAGTACCCCCGCACGGACAGCTATTTTTACGTAGAGAAAATAGGATGTATTTGACCAAAATGACATTGTATTAAGCAAGCTGACTTACACTACACTATAGCTGAGGAATAGAGTTAAACAGCTATAGATTTACTGTTCATCTATGCTTGGGAGTCGCAACAGACGGAGGTAGTCTCACATGCTCAATAGCTCTCGATTTCTCTCTCTGAAACACACACACACAGACACATCTTTGGTTCTCCAATAACTTGTTGGAAACAGCCAAAACCATTGTTACTTGTTATAAAGCAATGTTTTTAAACTGGTAATGGAGGCTTGTAGACTTCTTCAGAACTAGCAAAGGCAGATCCTGATCCGTGTCGTATAAAAGTAGTTCAATGCACAAATGTGTGTTTTTGTGACAGTCCTTAGTCTTTTCTTAATTTTTTATTTACTTGTTCTTTGGACTGTTGTATATTTGCAATATCACACTTGCAAACGTGCCGTATGGACCAAAATCAGCACGGCTGTGATACCTTGCCTGCAGCCAAATCAAACCCATGCTGATATAAGTGCATACAGCATGATTGTGATAGTGATAGTGCTTTAATAAAAATCATTCCTTTAAATGTCTTTCAATTTTGCCATCTCGCATGAATTATTACAAGCTTTCATGAAACTATGTTGGCTCAATATTAAAAAGGCATGATCTAAACATCTCAGAGCTGCATTTTTGACAGCATCTAAATTGACATCACTTGATAAATTACTGCTGTGGGCATGTACAGTAAGTCAGGCTGGTCTACACAGGATTCAAACTATTTATTATTCCACCGCTTTCTTCCATCAGCATCCCTTTCTTTGTCCTATTTCTGGTGCAATCCTCTTGTGTCACACTCTTCTTGTGTTTCCAACTTCCTCTACCTTATTGTCTTTCAATTTATCTTTTTTTGTCTTTCTCTACGAGTTCAGGTAACCTAATATTTCGTTTGACTCTGATCTATTACAAGGAGTGCATTAATGGTGCCCAGGATACAGTCCATTTCAACAACTCTAACTGTTCATATTTAATGGCCTGTCAACACATAATGCATCTTCTTTTACACTCCCAAATTTAAATAATAATGTAATCACAGATGAGAAATTAATTTAGGCAAACAATTGCACTTGTGTGGTTTAGTTCTGAAGATGATGTAAATATAAAGCATGAAAATATGATTATTATGTTTTTTTAGACAGAGCCAGGAAAGTTAGAATTACTGTTATGAAGTTAATATTAAATTAAACATTAGAATACAACTTTATATTTCAATCAAACATTCTTTATGTATGCATTTGATGTGGTTTAGGGTTTGATCTTAATTAAAAAAATATATTTTTTCTTTCTAAATGATATACTGCGAAACATTTCTGACATAATCATCTGGAAGAAAAGGAATGCCCACTAGAGATTTTATGTTGACGGTTTCCAGGCATCACTTGTATCCTATCTCCTCGATCCTGCTCTTTCTGTGATCAAGAGTCCAGGCTTTGGAAGTACCGAATGTTGGCAAATCATTGTAAATCTAAAACAGACAGAAAACACGAGAGGGGCCCTTAGGAAAAGTAGATGCAAACATAATGGAATCCTGAATTACGTTATTCTCTTGGCAGAGGAAACACTTTAAAAGACCAATGCATCATGCAAAATCAAAGGCGCTGTATTCACAATGCCTAACAACCATTTTAACCCATTTTCTACTGAAGTGTTTTCCAAAATGTTTTAAGTACCCTCACAGCACCATCAAGCTCAAATACACCTTTGTCGACACAAAACCAAAGATATGTACCAAAAGGCTAAATATCATTTAACTTTAATATTAAAGTGATAGTTCACACAAAAATGAAAATTCTCTCATCATTTACTCTCTTTCATGCCATCCCAGATGAGTGTGACTTTCTTTCTTCTGCTGAAAACAAACAAAGATTTTTTGTAGAATATTTCAGCTCTGTAGGTTGATACAATACAAGTGAATGGTGACCAGAACTTTGAAGGTCTAAAAGCATATAAAGGCAGCATAAAAGCAATCCATAAGACTCCAGAGGTTAACTCTATATCTTCAGAAGTGATGTGACAGATGTGGGCGAGAGATCAATATTTAAAACTTTTCACTATAAATTTCAACTTTTACTTTCAGAATGCGAAAGTGGAGATTTATAGTAAAAAAGGACCTACAGAGCTGAGATTTTCTATAAACATTTGTTTGTGTTCTACAGAAAAAAGTCATACACATCTGGGATGGCATGAGGTTGAGTAAATGATGGGAGAATTTTCATATTTGGGTGAACTATCCCTTTAAGATGGGATAAGAGAAAGTATTTTATCACCGGAAAAGTTGTACACGTCATCTGTAAGTTTGGCCATAAACTACAGTATGTCCAGGTCTAAAGATACATTAATAACCAGGTTTGACTGGTGAATCATACATCAATTTACAGACACAAAGGGACATTGATGCACTACTCTGAATACAGCAAGAAGCTTTCAGAGAGCATCATTACAGGCTAATGGCTAATAATGCCATTAGACATAAAATCTGTATAAATAGATGTTGCATTTATTGGGCTCTGCATTAGGCTCCTGTAGCAGACGCACTTGACGAAGCTGCACTCTTCATTATCACGCTTATCATGTGGTCCAGCTCATCTGAATTCAGTTGGTTTTAGCTGATTCTTCCTTCACTAAAACCTGTGAATGTGTTCCAAGAAAAGTGAAGGTATTGTATAGGCTTGTGATTTGAAGAGAGGAATTTCACCGGACAGCAATATAATGGGAATTTGTGGAATTCCAGTGTTTGGTAGGCACAATCAACACCCAGGTACGCAACAGTACAACATACTCAATGGATATTGGTACATCTACTTCATCCTCACAGCCTCTATTTAAATTTTTTCAAATTAAATATCGTGTCTACTCTGACTAAGGTATATTTAACATGATTTTTTTGATAGGGCTACACACATCCTCTTTGCCTACAGTATTTGTTGCTGTATATGGAGTAGTGGTGGTGGCGTAGTGGGCTGAAGCACATAACTGGTAATCAGAAGGTTCCTGGTTTGATCCCCACAGCCACCACCATTGTGTCCTTGAGCAAGGCACTTAACTCCAGGTTGCAAGGGAGGATTGTCCCTGTAATAAGTGCTCTGTAAGTTGCTTTGGATAAAAGCATCTGCCAAATGCATAAATATTTCTCTATTTCAATGTCTTAAGTACACACATCTCATAATACGGCAGGAGTGGAAGACTTAATCTGTGGTCAAAGGTGGAATTTAATTTAATAGGTGGTGTGTTACATATGACGTAACACACCACCAGCCCTCACTGATGTTATAGGGTTAGTCATACAGTTAAGACCATTAAAATGTGTTGGCAAAGGGTGAGATGTTAATGGCTTCTGTTGTCAAGGTGAACTTCATTTTTATAGCACCTCTAGAAATGCAACAAATTAAAACCCTGTGCATGAGTAAGCATGTGTTTGTGTGTGGCCATGTGACAATGGTCTTGGACTTTATACTGACACCTATTGGCATGAATGTAGAATCACACAAAAGCAAAAGTTTTCATTTACAAATGCCATGCCATTGCTTTGTGATTCAGACCAAAATATAACTCCTTTTTCACTGTACATCTTGTCACTGAGGTCTCTAAGCACAATCGTGATTTCAAGCTTGATTACACCTCCTACTGCTTGATTAAAAAATTAAAATCTTGATCACAAAGGAGACTACTGTAATGATATACAGTGAAAAAGGAGTTATATTTTGGTCTGTTCTCACCCAAAACCATCTGGATCGCTTCAGAAGAGATTGATTAAACCACTGGAGTCTGATGGATTATGCTGACTTTATCTCCTTTTTGGAGCTTCAAAGTCCTGGTCACCATTCACTTGTATTGCATGGACCTACAAATCTGAGATATTCTTCTAAAAATCTTTGATTGTGTTCAGCGAAGAAAGTAAGTCATACACATCTGGGATAGCACGAGGGTGAGTAAATGATGAGAGAATATACAGTTTTGGTTGAACTATCCCTTTAAACCATAAGTGTGCATGATTTACACAACTATATGAATTACTTCCAGAAAGAAGACAATGTCTTACAGTGAGGCACTTACAATGGAATTGAATGGGGCTAATCTGTACACATTAAAAAAGGTGACTGCTTCAAAAGTATAGCCACAAGATGTAAACAATATATGTTAAACATGAATTTAGTGTGATAAAATTGCTTACTAACCTTTTCCGTGAAAAGATATATCTAATTTTACAACTTCAATGCCATGACGACATAACTCTGTAAAACCTAAAACCCTTAAATGACTGTAAAAACTTTACAGCTCAAGAAATTTGAGTGTTTTAACAGAAGACTTAATGTACAGGAAGTACTTTTGTAAAATTAAATTTTTGCCCTTAAACCCTCTAAAAATTGGCTACATTCACTTCTATTGTAATGCCTCACTGCAACCTGCATTTTTGCTTTTGTTTTTAAGACAAAGAGCAATGAGTTAGAATAAAGGTTTTCTTGTAATCAACATTGTGACATAAGTGCTGTCGATTCAATTTAACTTGAATTGAACCCAGAATATTCCTTCAAAGCCTTGGCTCCCTTCCGATACATTGTCAAATAATCTTGAAACAACACATCACATGCACTCTGCTCCATACTGTCATCTTGTGTTTGAAGCTATAGACACATTTTGGCAGGTTCATGCATTACACCATTAATACAGTAACTCAAAGCCTGCTGTCCATGCTGTTTTCAAGAACACAAAACAGGGCTAAAAAATATAAAGCAATATCATTTTACTTTAGTTAAAAGCTCTCTCTTGCACAAATTAATTATTGTTCTGGATTTACTGGGATATTGCCTCATTGGACAGCGGGATGTTATCCAATTGGCATCAGTTCAAATTCCATCCACCTTCTTTCCAGCAGATCAAATACATTCTAACATTTTTCTCAATTCTAAGTTATTCTTTGGAGCCATTCTTTGGTTTATCCCCCCCAAAATTGTAACACTTTGGCTCTGTGGTGCTATCAAAACATGGCAGTTTATTTGAGCCTCCAACTATCCCAACACAGACATTGATTCAAACAATGGCACTGAGTTTAGGGGGGGGGGGGGGGGGGGGGAATCTGTTTGATCGACCAATGGATGATGGGGTCAGTGTTTGGAAAACCTTTGGAAAGCAATTCCATTTGGTGGTGCTAGTGGCACAGAAATTACACACTTTAAGAGTTAAGATGAAAGGAAAACCAAATCCAATAAGTTGGACTATGGGTTCGCTGCCTGAGTCTTCATACTGTATCTATGAGTTCATTGTTCCCTGTCTTCATTCCTAGCATGCCAGCTTGATGAGTCAGAGTTATGAAGAGTGCAGGTAGAAGACAGTCAAGGTCAAGGCGAGATGATGATTCATGGGCCATTATAAGAACTGAAAAGAGATTTAGCAGAATTTTATATCCACTTCAACCAAGTGGAGGGATGCAAAGAAAAGGTATTAGAAAGAGCTGCCAATTAAGAGCTAATCGTGGGAGTGAGCAAGTATTGTGCTAAAAGGAATAGTTCACACAAAAATGTCAATTCTGTCATCACTTGCTCACCCCTCAATAGTTCATAAATGCATGAGAGAACCTTGTTTAACTTAGCTTGTTTTGTGTGAGAAATTGCACTGTTGCGATTGAAAGAGCTGTGGCAAAGGATTTAATAGCTTAAATTTCAGGTTGTTTTTCACCAAAATCTATTATAAGCTTTCAGAAGACATGGAAAATGACACACGAGTCACATGGGATAACTTTATGACATGTTTGGGTACTTTCTTAAGCTTTAAAGTTAGTCAATGTCAAAGCAAGTTTTTATAGTAGAATATCTCAACTCTGTAGATCCAAACATTGCAAGTGAATGGTGACCAGAACTTTGAAGCTCAAAAAAGCACATAAAGGAAACAAAAGTAATCCATATGAATCCAGTGGTTAAATCCATATCTTCAGAAGAGATATAATAAGTGAGAAACAGATACATTTTTAATTATTTTTTAGCTATAAATCTCCACATTCTCTTTTACTTTTTCTTCTTCTGTTTTTGGCGATGCACATTCTTCATGCATATCGCCACATAATGGGTAGGGAGGAGATTTATAGTAAAAAAAATACTTAAATATTGATCTGTTTCTCATCCACACCTATCATATCACTTCTGAAGAAATGGATTTAACCACTGGAGTCTAATGGATTACTTTTGTTTCCTTTATGTGCTTTTTTGAGCTTCAAAGTTCAGGCCACCATTCATTTGTATTGTATGGACCTACAGAGCTTAGACATTTTTCTAAAAATCCTTGTTTGTGTTCTACACATCTGGGATGGCATGAGGGTGAGTAAATGATATAAATGAAAAAAAAAATTGTGTGAACTATCCCTTTAACAATAAGAGACAGACAGAATTCTTTCCTTATCCATGACCTTGTGCAAACGTGATCTGAATCATGCCATACGGCTTGTTTTTGACACAATGAAAAGTATACTTCCTTAATTCTTCTGAAATCAGCATAGTTTGCAGTTGGTTTTCACTTGCACAAGTGTATGAACACATTCCACCATGTTCTCATTAGATCTTTGGCTATCAGCCCATTTAATTAACTACAAGTAGGCTACTGCTGTGCAAAAGTACTTTGAAAAGACTGTGACTGGAATAATTCCATCTTCTATTGCATTAAAGTTCACACAAAAAATGAAAACTCTGATATAATTTACTCACCCTCACGTTGCTCCAAACCTGTATGACATTATTTCTTATGTGGAATACAGGAGATGTTGTAATGAATAACATGGTCCTTCTTTTCAACACAATGTCAGTTAATAGTGACACTTTAAAGTTTAAAAAAGGATCCAAAATTATCATAAAACTATCAAGAAACAACTTCAAAATGCATTAGTGCAGAAGCTTGCGAGAACTTGCTAAACAGAGCTAAAATAGCTCAAATAAATTATTTTTTTTTGTTTAACCCATGTATAGTATTAAGCAACACACATAATAGTGATGTCTTAGCAAGCACCACTAACTAAACGAAGAGATGTGGAGGCTGAGAGGTCATGGGCTGGGTGCCATGACGACAGGAAACGTCCCCATATTGTTATCTAGGTTCACAGCAACAAAGTGTGGGTGTGTCAACAGCACCCCTTGTTGAGGCTGATTGTGCGTTTGTATGTATGTGTGCATTTGTGAAAGATGATCAGACAGTTGGGTGTAACCACCGTGACCCAGACCTTGTGACCTTGGCTGCTTTTTTATTTTTTTTTTAGAAACATGTTCCCCTCTTTCTCTCTGGAGCTCAAAACTAATGTTTTGTCCATTAGTGCTGTTACAGTGTCCTTGTTATACCACACCAACATTCCAGCTCACTTTTAGTCTGCATAAAACAATTCAGTTAAGAGCTTTATACAAGCCTGGATTCAGCACTTGGATAGTGTATTAAAAGCCATGTCAAATCTTATTATTAATCAGTTTTATCCCCCTTATCTTGACATTAAACAGGTGTTTGAGAAGCGTGCCTTAGGCTCCCTGACAGGTTTGTGGTAATAAGAATAAATTTAATAATTTCTTATGTAACTGCATGATGAGTCATGGCTGTTTGTAAACCATCAACACAAAAATCAGTTGCCAGGTTGCTTGAATACATAGGCAGGTGAGAGAGGGCAAGTTTTTGTTGGAGTAAACAGTCGAGACGAACATGTCAACAGGTGTATCCATTACTGTGCGTTACATAATGAAAACTTTACACACGGAGACACATGAGACGGCTTGGCTGATTGATACTTGCAGGCAGAGAAGGCACAGACTCAAATCTTCTGAGCTCAAAAGAAGGAGCAGTGATGAAGCGGTTAAGCCTGAAAGGGTATATTTGAATTCATAGAATGAATAGAACATTTAAATATGTGTATTTAATATAGTAAGTAAAAATAGGTGTATTTTAAATGAAAGCGACACCAAATGGAATTACAAAAATAACAACTGTAACAGTTCCCCCTTATGTCATTGTTCAGATTGAAAGGGAAAATCTTTGGAATTCTGTGGAATGGATTGCAATATGTAGCTTAAAGCGTTATCAAATTAGTAATTAGTAATAGAAATTTGAACAACTGAAAATGAATGTTCATCTTGATGTAACAGCTAATTATTCTGCTTTTACTACAGTTCCCACATGTAAATGTGTTTATCTCATAATCTCTCAAATGCTGTACTTTCCTTCCTTATGCCACAGATTAAGTCTTGTTTAACCCTTGTATTGTGTTCCGGTCACAACTTTTTTTTATAACTTTTTTTTTTTCTGAAAACTGTGTTTTTTTTTCATCCAGTTGGAATATAATTCCATGACTTTGTTCATGCAGGGCATCTGATCACATGCATATTTTTTTTTATTTTTTTTTTATAGTGCAACAGAGGGAGTGTGAGACTTGTGGGGGCAGGAAGAGGGGAAATCCAGAATGGGAATAAGTCTTTTAAAAGACTCTTCTCCTCTTCTGGTTGGATCTCCACATTAAAGTAGTCCAACAGGTTTAAAAGTGTAGCTAAAGGACCGTCTGAAAGGAGGGCTCTGCACATCCTTAAGCAAAACTTTCCCAAGAGCAATAAGCATACAGGTGGGAACAAAAGACTCTGAACGTAGTGTCAAAATTGTCCTGGAAGTCCACCTTCCTGCAGAATTCAGTTCCAACCCTGCTCCATTATTCAAAGGATGTCTCTTGGGTGTTCTGAATGTTTTTTCTTGTGTTGCTGGGTTCTTATGGGTGTATGTAAGGGGTTGCAAGGGTGTTGCTTGCTAGGGCATTGCAATGGAGTTATAGATGATTCCAAGGGCATTGTAAAGTGTTTGCAAGGGTGTTGAAGTGGATGCTTGGGTGCTGACAGGTGATCGCTAGGGTGTTCTAGGTGGTTGTAAGAGGATTGCTAGAGCATTCGGAACAGCCTGAAGGACTGTGCCTAGTATGGTGGATGCAGCTTGAAAGCTCAGGAGAGTCAAGCCCAAGGTGTGCTTCGGTCAGACACAAATATAGTGTGTCCACATACGAGACGTATAATTTTCAAAAACAATCATACAATAGTTTTGGTTTTATTTAACTTTGTTACACCTGTGGTGTTCCCGGTCTGAAGTGACCTGCCATTGGAAATGAATACATTAGACTACAAAATACAGAAATATTTAATGTTCAGGAGCATCCTATCCCAAAACATGAGCATATGTGTATGAGTGTTTGTACACACAAAGTCCTCAGACATGTGCATACTACAGGTCTGCATGGGCCTTAAAATGAAACCCGACCCATACCCCAGGCCGCGTGGCCCCTACCCTACCCGAACCATACCATCAGATTTTCAGCCCGAACTCGACCCAAAATCGCTTACTATCTTATTTCTTCTGCAAGCAAGTACTGTTGCAATAGGCTGTATTTTATGTAAGAATATAGGCAACCATTTGTAACAGTACCGAAACAGTAAACTTAACAAGGCTCAGCAGCCCATTATTACACCACAGCAGAATGGGACAAAAAAGCATTGTCTAACCGTTTATGTTCTTAAACTTAACCTGGTGCAGAACAGTCTGGAATGATATGAAACACTACAACAGTCCCCTCTATGCATCCTGAACTTGTTTAGAATGTTGAATCTTTCTGTCACCTGCGTTAAAAAAAAATCTAGATGCAGCGCAAATAATGAAACAGTGAGCAGGTGTCTCAACATGCGTTTTTGACAATTTTAAGTTCTTTTTAACTTGACATTTAAAGATTAAACAGTGCCAGTCCTCCGTGAGACGCGAAAAAGCGAGACGTGGTGCAAATGTCAAAGACATTCGTCCAGCAAGTGTTGGAAAAACACATTCGGTGTGAACGTCCCCTAACTCGTCCATACGCACGTGTCTGTGAGTGAGAGCGCATGCGCAAAACAAGTTCTGTAGGCCTGGTTACTTTTTCATTTATGCAGCCCTCTTTTTTCCATCTTCATGGTGCAGCCTACAACACATAAAAATGACTTAAGAAAAGACTCTTACTTCATTAATGCTATATTGGGCAAACCTACTCAGAAGAAATCACTAACATACATAATCTAGTGTCAGAAATCCACTAGGTGGAGTATATCTACATACTGATATCATAGTAAATGATGTCTATCATTTTAAACTGACACCTATTTTGTTAAGATCAAGAAAGTGGTTATTGTTTTATTACATAATTTGTATTGGGTTTTTTTGGTTTGGTTTTTGCAAGGATTCACCTTCAGTTCAATGAATCCTTCTAGCAATAAAAAACGTATTTAAAAAAATATATATGTAACGGGAGCCAGCTGGTAGATAGCTGTGCTTTGTGTAAACCTCACTCTGCTTTAGCCTCACAGCCTTTAGCCTCTTTGCTAGCACACTCGCCTCCCATGCCCATTCAGATCAACCAGGACTGTTACAATGATGCTGTGACCCGGATGGAAGTGAGGTTTAGGGGGGTGAGTGTAACGGGAGCCAGCTGGTAGATAGCTGTGCTGTGTGTAAACTTCACTTTTCTGATCTCAAGTGATGCACTAGCGACTGATGCTAGAGGTTGTAGCCTTTAGCCTCCTTGTTAGCGCACCCTCCTCCCACGCCGGTTCGAGTCCCGTTCAGAGCAGGGCGAATAATGACACATATACCGTATATATGTAGAAGTACAAAAAAGTCATAATTACTAAAAAAAAGAATTTGACAAAATTCTAATGCAATATGCAAGATTTTTTAACAATCTAGGTGGGCCTGGAACACAAAAGGTGTTAGCACAAACACAACACAAGGATAAAAACATCCTGAGCCCCAGTTAATAATTCAAACTTTGTAACAATTCTGTAAGTGCATACCAAAGTGATACGCACCTGCAATGTAGTCAAACAAACCTGGAGCAATCTAAACACTCTTCAGTGAAAGAAAATGTATCAACACTGTGCAATGGAAGTCAGTTATGACTGTGGCTAACATTTTCCATACCATTTCCTATTGTGTTCCAGAGAGGGGAAAAAACCCATATGGGTTTGGAAAATCATGAGGCTGAGTGAATAATGACAGAATTTGGATATTTGGGTGAACCATCCCTCATGAGCTCTAAAGGTCTATGGGTATTGAAGAGCTCAGAACAGTAAATTGCTGTCTTTTGTCTCTCTGTTCTTTCATGTTTCTGTGAAGTGCATCAGAGCTGTATATCAGTGTCTCCAAATGCCATTAAACATTCACATGTTCTTTATTTCAGAGTGATCACAGAGAGGTCATGTTTCATTAAACCCTCCCCTATATGACCACAAGTAATCAATCTCTAGAGGACTATTGGTATTCAAGATCATCTTTAACAGATGTCTGGCCCTTACAATAAAGATAACCAGTTGAGATCAGCACGATCAGCCCACTTCTTCATTTGTCATTTCCACTATGTTTGTGAGTTCCAAATTTCACAAGTGGGTGTATCTTCAAATACAGACACTTTTATGTACCAACCTTCATGATTTACTTTTGCTAATTTTCAAATGCCTTAATGCAGCAGTTCTCAAATTTATTTGGTCACGCCCCCCCTTGGAAACAAGAATGCCAACATTGTTCTGTTATTTTGTGCATATTTTCTGTATTACATAAATCCTTTTTTTTTTTTTAATTATGCCTATACAGTTTCAAATCATACAAAAAAACAGAAGGAAAAATCAATATTTAAAAAGTGACTGCTGCAGGAGCAACCCCTGGGCATGAACACACTGCAAACCGAATCCTCTATTCATCTGAATTTAAATAGCAGAAAGTTTTTTCTCTCAATGGAAACATTTACACTACATAGATATTTAATAATAATAATAATAATAATTATTGCACGATTGGCCAATCCTGGCCAGCGCTGAGAAAAGTTACAAGTACCATATGTCAGCATCAAGACTGAAGGATAAGATGATGGTGATTGGCTGTCCAAGTTTCAAATGCAGCATACAAGTCATCCTTAACTCTTGTGCCTTATATGTATCAATTCTTCTGAAGCCATTCGATAGTGTTGTGTGAGGGACTGAAATATTAGTTAATTCATTGTTTCCTCCATTTGAAACTTTACATAAGTGCAGCTAAGAGCGCACCTGACACTGCTACATGCTGTGTGCAGCTCAAGCTGTGGTGTTTGCCAAAGGTTAAAACAAGGCAGTAGAAATTGGACATATTGGTTCTTGCGTGTATTGATAGTGTTGTGTGAGCGACCGACCAAAATATTAGTGTTAATTAATCGTTTCCCCATTTTGAAAGTGGCGTGCTCGAGACATCTTTGTTAACACAAGCATACCAAGAACACGCCTGACACTGCTACATGCTTTGTGCCTTTAGCGCTGTGGTGCATGCCCAAAGTTTAAATAATGCAGGAGAAAAGGCTCACCATCATAAAAATATTATTTCTTTATTAAATTTTTAAAACAATTACAGTGGCAAGAAAAAGTATGTAATCCCTTTGGAATGAGCTGCATTAGTTGGTCATAAAATTGTATCTTCTCTTCATCAAAGTCACAAGTATAGACAAACACAATGTGTTTAGGCTAAGAACACAAAAACAATCCTCCTTTGGCAGCAATAGCATCAATCAAGCTTTACGGTAGCTGTGGATTAGACCTGCACAACGTTCAGAAGGAATTGTGGAGCATTTTTCCTTAGAGAACTGCTTCAGCTCTGCCATATTCTTAGGATGTATGGTGTGAACAGCTCTCTTGAGGTCAATCCACAGCATCTCTATTGGGTTAAGGTCTGGGCTTTGACTGGGCCACTCCAAAAGGTGGATTTACTTTTTTTTTTAAGCCATTCTGTATTGGATTTACTTCGATACTTAGGGTAATTACTTTTTCTACCTACACTGTGGGAATTTTGAATGATGTATTCAATATGTACAAGAACAATACAATAATTTATTTGTTATTAATTAAAATAGATTGTGTTTGTTCATTATTGTAACTTAGATGAAAATCAAACCACATTTTAAGGCAAATTAATACATAAGGCTGGTAATTCCAAAGGGTTCACATACTTTTTCTTGTCACTATATATTCTAAAAAGATATGAAAATCCATCATAAAAATATTATTATATTCTAAACAAAGAAATTAGACCTATACATGGACAAAGGAGTCTGCCATTTTATTCAAAAAAAATGTGCAAAATGGTTTTTCAACCGCCACCATTTCCATCACAGAATGCTATCAATAACAATGCATAATTTGAGATATTGTGGAATGACATTGAAGTGAAAAATGTTCATGACATTTCATTAAAATGACAACAATTAGAGGTATTCAGCTATGATACATAGCCTACTGTACACTCTTGGAAATTTTTTTGTAGATAAATTCATTGGTGACAGTGTGAAAAATTGTCAGTTTATTTTCTAAATCCATAGTGCCATTGGTGCCCATAGATGAAGAAACCCAATATATTTAACTTTGATTGAGGTCTATGTCTATATTTTGAAAGTTATAGTCACAGTGATCTCATCCCTCAAACAGCATCCGGGCCTGATGCACTCTGGGTGGAGGGAAGAAGTGGACACAGGCTGAGCTCAGTGAAACAGGGGTGACGCAAGGGGTTTGTGCTGCACTGTTGAGCCTCTAAGCCCAGAAATGTACTGAATCAGGACAGTCTATCTGACTCATGTCTTTCGGGGATTGGCTAATAGAAGCAGTATTTATAACACTGAAACTCTAAAGGTAAAATAGAATTCACAAAGAACTTTTGGTACACAACCAATAATTTAAGGAAATACATTTTAAGGCGAACGTCACTATTATTATTGCTAATTTGAACAAACGCCTAACCATAACTTGTCTTTTGACTCAGGCCATTAAGCAACCACTTACCAACCTCTCAGAGCCCCCTATCAACCACACTGAAAACCCTATAAACCCCATTGGAACATGGAACCGCATTGGAACATGATAAAAACCACTAAATATCAAAGCAAACAACCTACTATAACTTAAAAATGTGCTTCATGTGGTAACATCTAAAACGAACTGGTTGTATTCAGGTCAAAATATAATTAAACATAATTGAATCAACCTGAATACATCAGGTCACACCAGTTTTTAGGGTAAGGTCAGCTAGAAATAGCTCCTTAAGGTAACAATTGCAGGTTACCACTTTTTACATCATACAAGAAGACTGGCGTGCAGTATATAGCAAGTGCAGTTATGAATAGCCAGTCTGGCTGCTGTTTGTGTGAAATCATAAATTACAAAGAGAGATAGGAATAGTATGAAATGGGGGTAATTTAATAAAACAAAAACAGAAAAATCCCCCCTCACTAATTTTTTTTCTGTCTGTTTCAATAATGCAGCATGTCTCTAATCTCTCAGACCTTTTACACTCTGGCTCAATCTCCCAACTCTGGATCACGGTTTTCATCATGAAGACCTGAAAATGCTATAAATCATGGAGTCCAAAGGGAGAATATGAGACTAGAAGTCTCTGAAAGACACGTTGTTCATAGTGCATGTCTCAAGTGTCTGGTAACTTACAGTCTCTGGCAAATAACAGTCTACATGCATTTTTTTCAGTGCAACAGAACAGAATATGAGACTTGTGGGGACAGGGAGAGGGAAATCCAGAATGGGAATAAGTCTTTTAAAAGACTCTTCTCCTCTTCTGGTTGGATCTCCACATTAAAGTAGTCCAACAGGTTTAAAAGTGTAGCTAAAGGACCGTCTGAAAGGAGGGCTCTGCACGTCCTTAAACAAAACTTTCCCAAGATCAATTAGCATACAGGTGGGAACAAAACACTCTGAACATAGTGTCAAAATTGTCCTGGAGGTCCACTTTCAAATTCAGTTCCAACCCTGCTCCAGCTTTCAAAGGATGTCAACTGGGTGGTTGTTATTGTTTTTTTGTGGGGATTGTAGATCATTGTAGAGCATTTGTAACATCCTGAAACTGTACCAAGTTTTTTTGTAGCTTGAAAGCTCAGGAGAGTCAAGCCTGAAGTATACTTCGGTCAGACACAAACACTGAGTGTCCACAAACAGGACGTGAAGCAAATTTCGTCATTAGCAGAGTGCTTGAGCACTGAACACGTGCAGCCCAATTATTCTAACCGCGCGTCTTTGAATGTGCAGAATGCGCATGGGCCAGGAATTATTTGCACTAATTAGTGGGTCCACAAGGTGGCAACACTCACATTTGAGCCATTGCTGTTACAACTAATTCAAAGTATTTCCAAAATATTTTGTTTATTAAGTTAACAAACATAACTAATAAAATGCAATGACACTCCAGATTTGGAATGAGAAGCTTATTAAACAAAATTGTTATCAACTCCCTCATGCCAATTATTTAAACAAGACAAAAATAATAATTTCAAAAAAATAATTGTATTTTCTCCAACACACTAAACAGCAACATAAAACACCACAGTACTTTCCCTAACACTCACTGCAAAATACTCCTGATCATTGAGATCATTGCATATAATGTCCAAAAGTTGATTGTTAGGTAATTTTATCTAATATTTTATAATTGAAACAATGTTGCAAATTTGTGTAGCTAATGAGAATTGCTCAATATAAGTGAGATGGGCCGATAAACATGGGAAGTACAGTATTGTACAGAGAGCGATAGTGTTACTAACATGGACAGTTTTTATTGAATGAGAGGGGCTAGCGGTCAAGGAATTTAAAGCAGGAGCACAACAGCAAACTGATGCAGTGAGAGAAGCGAAGTCTTTCGTGGATGTCTTTACAGCTTATGGTCAGGTCAGTCATGCAAGGATCCACTACTGACTCAATATCTGCACTACAGCTGGCATGCTACAAATAATCTTTAGTGAAAGTTCAAATGAAGATCTCTTTGCAGTGCCAATTTTTACCCCCCATATTTTGAATTTCGGGGGCATTTTTGCCCCGAGCTCATGTAATTTTCCGACCCTGGCTAGAGCCTATTTAATATAGACCAATATACAAACCAGGAACAGGTCATTTGTTATTGTATAAAACCACAAATACTACAAAACACAATTCTTATGAATTCAAATTAACAACAAAACCGTTATCTCTGCTGCACTCAGAGGCATCATTCACATCATGGCATGTCAACAGTGTTTTATCGTTGCAAAGGAAAAATTAAGCTCCAAAGAGCAAGGCCGAAACAGGGAGTCATGAAGCAAAAAGAGACACAACAACAAACAGATTAGCCTTTCAAGAGAAAACATGTCCTTGTGATTGTAGCATAATCCTGCTGGGAAAGAGAATGCTCCAGTGATAACCAATCAAATAATGCCACAAAGACATTTAATGTTCAAGTGTTGGACAGACTGGCACCAAAAAACATGGCTTAAATCTTATTGTACAATGTGAGGCCTTTTCATCTATGGTATCAAAATCATGCATCTTTGATTGGCATCAATTAATTCAAACATGTAAAACCTGTTCCAATACGTAAAACATTCAGCATTCTGTTTTTGGTATCAGTGCGGATGCCAAAACCAGACTTAGTTCAGAGTTTTTGCTTACCTTTAAAGGTTTCATTACTGGCATGAATCTGTTTGGATGTAGCGCTTTCTTCTGTTCGCCCACAAGGGCCTCCTGTACTGCTTTGTCCACTGATAATTTTCTTTTTGCGTTTGCTGCCCTTGAACCAGCTGAACGCCCGACCCAGGGATGAGCCCCGTTTCTTCTTACTGGCCTGCAGGGCCAGGATTTCAGTAATGTCTCTAGGTACCAGGTCCCGCACAGAGCTGCTCCTGGACATCTTATAATCTCCAACTATTGATCTCAGACCTAACTACTGGGTCCCTGCCACAACAAAACCAACAAAAGAGATAAGAGAGGGATATAAACATTTCATATTATGAGAAGAAGGAGAACAATAATGATGAGACAATGTTATATGCTAATAGAGACCCTTTAAAATGACATTGGTATTGCCAGCTAGGACATGGGTCAAGATCTTTTGTTGGTCCTGGAACACCATAACCCTAACTCTAAACTTAAACCTAACCATCAAGTTACAGACTTATTACACTGGGAATTCTGCACCAGAACGTCAAAAGTTGCTGCTGCTTAAATCAGTCTGTGGCGATTCAAACCACTACTTTCAGTGGCCAAAGCTGGTAGTAAGGTGAAATATCCACAGAGTGGTGCCAAAAGCAAGTTGTATTTTTAGTTGTAAATGATGCAATACTGTCAACAGAAACATGTTTCATTAACCTTTCTCCCTAACCAAAAGCCCAACTGTAAACCTAACCCTCAGAGGAGTAACAATGTATTTCTAGATTAAAAATGTGACCTCTGAGTTGCACCTAATGTTGTATATGTGAACATGTAAGTGAAAACATGTGATCTACAGCCTGATACAGTTAGATACTATTGTCAAGTGGGAACACCTACTAGCAACCAACAGTTTCTCAGTCAGTTCATTTACATGCACTTTAAAAATTCGATTTCAGTCGGAAATATACGTCCAGCATATAAAAAGGTTAACTGGAATTATGGAATTATGGAAGGCTCTGAAAGACAGAGGTGACACGCAACATGTTTTAACACTTCCTCAGATGACACCCTTTCTTCAAATATTAAATTATGCATTATATCTGTGCATGTAAATGTACTGAGTGTAAACACATTTTCAGCCTAACCCTAAAATCTGATTGGTTTGAAGGAATATTATTCCAGGACCATCTAGCATGTTGATCCAGGAACATGTTCTACTTGTCAAAATCACAGTCATTGTCTTTTTAGTTAGTAGTCATTGAGCTGATCCATACTTCAAAATCAATTTACAGTATAGTTGCTACAGGTACAATCCCATTGGCCTGGAACAATCTGGGGTTTAGTGTGTTGCTTAAGGGTGCCAAAGTGAGCTTATGAATCACCACATGCAGGGCTTGAACCTACAACTTTTTGGTTACCAGACCAGATGTTTGAAATATAGTGTGGCATGAACTAAAGAATTGACTGGGAAAAACAAAAAAACAAGTCTGCAGCGATTTCAAAATATAGCTGTAACAAGTGTCTTTATCAGTTCTTCCTAATATATCCACAAAATGAGGGACATTCGAGAAAGCAAGAGATACCTCACATGTGTTTTGTATCAGGTACTCAAAAGTCCCATTTCAGCCTGTTTTGTGCCAGCATTTATGTGCAAATGCAGCGTCTACAGCCAAATTCTCTGAAAATGTTTATTCTTGCTAATCCTTTTAATCTTAGTCATAGTACAAAGACTGGATGTATGACAGAGAAAAGAAAAGTAGAAGAGTGTGAAAGTAAAAAAACAAAAAACAAACAAACGCACACATGCAAAAGCAGGCAGTAAAAAAGCAGGCAGTTAAAACTTCCTTTCCCTCTGAGAAAATATGGAGAAGTAAACTCCAGTTCTGCCAACTTGCCCACCAGAGCATTGGTTTTCAAAAAGTGCTGCAACTAACAATGTTTTCTATCTCTCTTTCTCTCTCTTTTTCATTTTGCCTCAGCCTCACAGTAAACAGAAACTTATTTTTGACACTTCAATGCTGTAATTCGATTTGCAACAAGACTTCTGGAGACAGACTGTATGAGTAATACTAGCACTTTGCTTAGATATCTAAATAGAATCATACAGTAGACACATTGTGTGTTAATATTATCATTTGTATATAAATCATATACTAATATCATATATTAATTACTACTAATATATCCCACAATCCAACCTTTAAAGAATTCAAAATTCACAAACACACACACTTTTCTATGACTACACACATAAGCGCACAAAAACACAGAGGGTACCTTGCTTTCCTTTCTTGCCTCCTTTTGTCCCTCTTTCACAGTGTGTGTCTAGTCTTTCCTGCAGTGCTGTGCTGTCCTGTTTATTTAGCTCTTTTTGGGTGAGTGGAGCTCCATGCTGGTCAGTCCAGTCCTCCCCCTCCTGTCTGCCTCTGTCCCCTGGTCACCATTCAGCAGTCCAGAGAGGAACTGCTATTTACACATGTATTCCACCCAACTATTTCACAATGACATGCTCCCTCCCTCCTCTCTCTCTCTCTCTCTCTCTCTCTCTCTCTCTCTCTCTCTCTCATGCTCTTAAAACAGTGTGCACACCATTTCACTCCTCTTTACCTTCACTTATCGCTCTTCAACATTGTCTTTCCACTCCTCTTGTTTCTCTTCCTCATGCGCTATTTTGTTAACTCTTGCTCGTCCTTATCAGGTGGTGGAGAAAGACCATCTTGTAAATTGTTACAGGTGATCTCTACACTTTTAAATTATTAATCTGAAGCCTATTATATTGACCTGTTGGTGCCAGACGGGCTGGTTCGAGTATTTCTGTAACTGCTGATCTCCTGGGATTTTCGCACACAACAGTCTCTAGAATTTACTCTGAATGGTGCCAAAACAAAAAAACATCAAGTGAGAAGCAGTTCTGCAGATGGAAACTCCTTATTGATGAGAGAGGCCAATGGAGAATGGCCAGATTGCTGATAAAAAGAATACAGTAACTCAAGAAATCACTCTGTACCATTGTGATGAGAAGAATATCATAATGCTATTCTAAGATGCTATTCTAAAACACCTATACACCTATTTATTCATGAGATAATCTAATCAGCCATTCGTCTGGCATAAGTGCAATGCATAAAATCATGCAGATATAGGTTAGGAGCTTCAGTTAATGTTCACATCAACCATCAGAATGGGAAAAAATGTGATCTCAGTGATTTGGACCATGGCATGATTTTTGGTGCCAGACGGGCTGGTTTGAATATTTCTGTAACTGTTGACCTCCTGGGATTTTCACACACAACAGTCTCTAGAGTTTACTCAGAATGGTGACGAAACATCCAGTGAGTAGCAGTTCTGTGGATGGAAATGCCTTGTTGATGAGAGAGGTCAACAGAGAATGGCCAGACTGGTTCAAGCTGACAGAAAGTCTATGGTAACTCAGATAATCACTCTGTACAATTGTAGTGAGCAGAATGCACAACACATCAAATCATGAGGTGGATGGGCAACAACAGCAGAAGCACATCAGGAACTTTATTAGGACCATTGTGTTTCTCATAAAGTGCTCAGTGAGTGTATATATGCAGTGTAGTCTATATATACTGCATATATTTAAAGGTGAAAACAATTAGTTGTTACACTTAGCAAGAAAGACCTGTGCACATACTGTGTAATTGTGAGCTACAGATGATTAATGAGCACTGAAATACTGAGACATGCCTGAGATGTAGCGTGTCTTCTGACATAGACTGTGCAAGAGTCTAAGAGTGAAACTTTTGCCTTCACTATTTAATTTCAAATGATCCTTTATATGTATAAATGTTCCATTTAGTCTCTCAATAAATATAAGCTGATGAATGAATGCATAATTATTATAAAACAATGAGAAAAATACCATTTAAAATAGTTTAAGATGGTGTGTAGCATGTCGCATCACAGAACATTTCTTCCCAAAAGTATTTATATTGAACTACTCATTTATATTTAGTGATTTAGCAGACACTTTAATCCAAAGTGACTTTAAAATTAATGAAAAATAAGACAAGCTATTTATCATACAGGAACCAACAATATTAGTAGGCTAATACAACTATACCACACATTAAGTAAACCAGAGTAGTACAAATAGGCCTACTAGAGGCTGAAAACTGCAGAAGATAAGTAAATTTTTTATTCTTTTCTTATTTTATTCTTATTTTTTTAAACTATTTTTGGGCTGTACTATGCTGCCACACACATTGTACACCTACATGTTTAACTTAATGAGGTCTGGTAACCAATGGTAACAGTAACACATGGTATGTGTGGGCACTTGCCTCTTTAATGTTCTAAGTAACTCTTTAACCTCTACCGATACTTATTCCTTTTAGGAATTTTCCCTTGAACTCTGAGGGCTTGGTAGCATGAATTTGCTAATTTCAGTCTTTCACAGCACAGAGAAGTCACAGAAAGGAGGGTAAGAATAGCTAATAGTGATGTCATGTCCTATGGGAATCCGTGACAAGGGATAGGTTACTGGGCTCATCTGCGTTCATTCTGGATGCTGGCTGACAAAGAGCGAGCTCAAAGATGTGAGTACTGACACTCTGACAGCATCCTCTGAGATCAAGCTATGACTCCTTTCTGTTGTTAATGGTTTGATGTTCATTATACAAGTGTAGTGTACAGACCATGGCAGGAAATTAGCTAATTAGTTTTTTGGAAATACTGTATATTCATTGAAAACTAAATAAAAATGTTTTTAAATATAATGTAAACATGATTTGCCTTTACATATCTACAATCAAATAATTAAATGAACATAACATTTATATAGTGCTTTTCTGAAACTACATTCAACGCACTGCAGTCCCTTGGGAGCGATCTTGGATTAAGTGCTTTACACATATTTTACACAAACATTCTCACCTTTGTGTTGACAGCTACGATTCTTGTGCGCAAATTGCTGTATGTGGTGATCTTAGTCTCGGCCTCAGACAGCACGCCCATAGACCGTCCATAAACCGTTCACAAACTATCTGATGAATATTATACCCAAAAATGGCAAAATTTCAAGTGACTGGCTACTACTTAACTTCCTTATGCACAAACTTACATTCTGTTGGTTTTCAGAATTACATGCTTTTAAATAATCAGTACTCATTATTTTTGTGTAGCCCTTGCTTTTAAAAAAAAAAGTATTCGATAGCAAAACACATCATTTTCATCAATACATATTTTTGCTTTATAACACTTAATGGCACGCACATGTATCATTCACATGTACAGAAAATGTGAGTCTCATACTAACTTTATGTCTGCAATGTATTTATTTAAAACCTTATTGGTTTCCTTGTGATTGGTTAGCAGGTAGGACTTTGGTCAGGTAGTGTGTGTGTGTGAGAGATCAGAGTGACGCAGAAAGACGATTTATAATTTACCATTATACTTCATTAGTAAAGTTCTTTTATTTCTTGTTCATTGAATTTGCGACATAGTGTTACGCCTCAACGAACCATTCGATTCCCTTTTGAGTTATTTGAATTATCTAATTATTATCTAAATTGATTCATTCAAACTAACTGATTCTTTTGAGTGGACTTTTGAATCTTTACTCTATTTCTTGTGTAACCACCATTATATAGAAATTGTTCATTGAGTACTGTATTGATTGGAAGTGATTGTGAGTCTTTATTGATTCATTTTTGTCTTAAACACAAAAAAGCAAAACCAGACACAAATTCATTTTTTATATATTTTTTTATGTACATTTAAAAGATAAGACAAGTAATAAATAAATCAAAGAATCTTTTTTGTATAAACACATACTCTTGAAGTCCTGTTGTTTCTTTTTGAAAAGCCTTTAGTTCATATAAGTCTATGTAGAGTGAATACCATTAGTAAATATTTAATGAACCCAGAGCAATTCATTTCAAAGGAGTGAAGGAAGTGTTACTTTTAGATGAATGGAAATTCTGACCATGAATCTATACTATGTTGCTAATGGAAAAGCTGTAGTTGGTTGCCTTATATCGGTCACCTCCTCAGACATCTTTTAGTCTTAGTATTTAGCTTATAACCAACATGATGATCTCATAGGAAGTCAAAATGTTGCTACTAAATGTTCCAGTACCCTGAGTTACTGAGAAGTGCCATTACCCATCAGACATCTCTGCATTAATTTAAACGGGTGTACTTTTTCCTGTGGCATGACTGATAGTGTGTCATTTCAGCAGCCTTAAGGCCAAAGTATACTTCGGTTGTCCGTGTTGCTGATCGCTTCACGCACAATATGTGTGATGCAAATTTCATCAGCAGCACAGTCTGTGCAGCCTGACCCGCGTGGCCCAGGTTTTTTCTACATGCGCACAGTCCTCGTCTACATCGTCGGTGCATGGGCCAGCTGTTGACCATAACTTTGACTGTACTAAAAGAGTATCACCTTGTAATCGTAGTCCACATGTATCGAACATGTTTGTATTTGATCGCAGTCAAAAGAGTATACTTTGAAAGGCAATGCGGTCTATCTGGTGCAATCCGATCCAGAATGCAGAAAAACAAAGTATACCCTGGCCTCCAGTGTCTTGTACCATGCTGAAAACAGGAAGCAGTCATTTTAACATAATCAATGAAGTGCATAATCTGGTGGTTGAATTTTCCGTGATTACATTTTTACTCCACTGATGGTTCAGTTTAGGGTAGGGGTTTGGGTTAGAGGGTAGAATTAATAAACTATGCATTCCTCTTCACTGTATTACATAATTTACAAATAAAAACAACTCACCTTTGTCAACCCTCTGTAGACATTTCACCCAGAAACTGGAGCACACATGTGCCCATATGTTCAAAAACACTTTCCGCTTCAGCCACTGGGGGCAGTGGTGAGTTTAGCCAAAGACTTTCTAGCAAGTCTGTCCACTGTCGACCATCTTTAGAACACTCTCGGGAAACTATTTCCAGACATGACAGTCCAGCTCCTATCTATTTCAATGGAGGAACACCGAATCTCAAAAGCGGTTGGTCAAGATTACGATCAAAGGACATATTTTTAGTCAGCAGTCAAATGTGACAACACTTACTACTGGAATCATAAATTGTGCTTCTTTAACTCAGATTATACTTAAAAAAAAACACAATTTCATTCTGAAGTTGATTGACAGGCAATGTCTGTATCTAAAAGGTGATTGGCTCTTTTACCTGTAAGGTAGGACTTACTTTCTATATGCATTGACCACTAGGCATTCCAATATCCCCCATTCATTTTAATAGAAGTGGCCCATCTCTTATAGTTTCTGGTTTAGCTCTAGAATTTTTTACCAAAAGCCACTGAATACACATTGAGATGATTCTATATCACCTCAGGTTCAGAATGAATTTGATCTGCCACCACTTTGTATGATACAGTATGCTACTGTAAAACTGTGAAGTGCTCAGAAAATCCAGGCTTCCTTGAACCTACTCTTGTTTTGTCCTACAGGATTCTTCAGAGATGTGTCACAGTATTTGGTCAATATTTGTTTTAGACACCCACAAACTAACAGATTTTTTAATGACTTTTATCTGAGACAACGAACTATCAGTGGCCACTAAAATGACAGTATCAGTTCAGACACAATACCCTTATGAAATAATTTTCAATGTGTTGGTCGGTGGATTTTCCACATTAATTTGTCCAATTACAGCAAATTCAGTGACTTAAAATGTAAACAGAGATAAGGGAGACATGTGTGTAAGGATGTGTACCCAGAATGACTCAATATACTCTGTAAATATGAGACTGCATGCTTTTAGAGCTTGTTTGACTTTCATTCTGCAATGAAAAGCTCAAATGGAGAGCTTCAGGCTTATGTCCTCTTTTCCCAGCACTAGGTTGGACCATATATGGTCCAGTAAATCAACACTATCTGGGGAGCACAATCTGGACCTCTTTTTCTAAGTTTATAGAGTGAAGGTATATCCACACATCTTAGATTTCAGGCAAGCATGGATAGCAAAAAGAGAGCATGTGTTCATTAGAGCATTTTTATATTTACATTAGAGCTTTTGGTGTGGACCAGAGTCCATTTGATATTAGAGTACGGTTTAGGTGGGGTGGAATTGTACTCTGGGTCGTACTAAGCAAACTAACTAAGCATGAAAATAGCCTATATAGACAACATAGATGTTTGAATTCATCTACAATAACACCATCCAAAATGGTCAGAAACCTAGTGGTAACTGTTGACAACCAACTCCAACCACATCTTAAAAACATCCCAATCATGTAGATTTGCACTCTACACCATTAGGGAGGTAAGACCCTTCCTCTCTGAACATGCCACACTCCTTGTTGTCTACTGTCATATCTACACTGGACTACTATAATGCCCTTTTAGCCAGCTTTCCTGCATGCACAATTATGCCTCTAGAAATGATCCAGCATGGCTGGCCTTCAACAAACTCAAGAGTCCGTATGTTACACTCCTTGTGTTACACCCCTTGTATCTCCACACTGGCTGCCAGTTGCTGCACATATCAAGGCTGTGTGAGAGGCAGCGTGAGACAAGATCTAGACGGCTGTGATATTGAGTGTAAAGGTGTGGGTTACGGCCATAACAGTAGCCCTATATTTGTGAAGTGTTCAATAAACACTAAAAAAGTTCAGTTGTCATGGTGTTAAATGAGAAACGCTACATTTGGTGTCAGAAGTGACAAACTTAGCGCAAATTCAAGCCGGACCGCAATGGCCGCTAAGATGGATGCCGGGGCTCGGGTTAAAGTGAAAGTAGAAAAGTCGAAGGATAAGTGCTTGTGGAGAAACAATCCTTATGTGGAACAGTGGTCTGTGAGAAATGCAGCTGGCTCTATGGAAGTTGCCATGCTTCGAGCTGCTGAAGCAGATTTGCTCCGCCCTTAGTCCCACATGGTGAGATCGCACAGCACAGTTTTAACGCCAACTTGACAGCGCACGCATACCCCAGCACGGTGCCTTCACACAATGACGCAGAGACACGTGATGTAAACAAACATGGCGGTGCCCAAATGCGGAGCGGATACGTTGGAGATTCAGACAAAATGCTCGCTATAAAAATACCGAAGTACTAGGATAAGACAGATTGGGATGCTTTTAAAGCACAGTTTGAACTGCTAGCTGATGCTGCTGGTTGGACAGAAAGACATAAGTCTTTACAGTTAGCTCTGTGCCACACTGATGATGCAGCTGCCTACCTGATATGGTTGAGCCCTGGGGAGAGAAATGATTATGCAGCATTAGTTGGGGCTCTTCGTTTTGGACAATGTTATCAGCCTGTCCTTTTAAGGACTGAGTTTAATAACAGGTGCAGACAACATGAGAGCCATTAAGAGTTTTGGCTAATGACATTGAAAGCCTATGCAAACGTGCCTACGCTGACATGCTACCCACAGTCCAGAATGAGCTAGCTAGAGATTATTTATCCAAGCCCTGAGCCCAAGAGAACTACGTATTCAAATGCAGCTGGCTCATCCTAATACTTTAAGTGAAGCATTGGAGCTTGCTGTGGAAAGAGTAATAGTGGGAAGTGGAATTGAGCATGATGTCCTTCCACCAATGGTGCAAACTGCAATTATGACTGATCCTCACACCAGAGAGCCTATTCAACGAGATAACACAGCACACACAACAACACTGCAGCAGGGATGCACAATGTCAGAATTTTGCACGCGTCGTCGGCTTCTAAGCTGCTGTGGGTGTGGCCAGCCAGGCCATCTGATTAGACAATGTCCCAGGTTCAGTGGCATTCAGGGAAATGCCCAAGGTCCCATGTAGATGGGAGGACTCGGACTTGTGATGATACTCCCCAGGGTACGACCACACCTCAGGAGGTGGGATGGTGGGTGGGGGAATGTGCTACATCGGCCCCTATAGAGACAGTAATAACAGTGGTGTGGACTTATGTCGGAAATTTCTTCCACATACCAATTTTAGTAGAGGGAGTTGCGTGTACAGCCCTGGTCGACACAGGATCAAATGCAACTTTGGTGCGGCCTGATCTGGTCCCAGAGGGGACTGCAGTAGAACTGACATCAGCTCGACTAAAAACTGTATAAAAGGGAAAGGGACCTTTCTGTTCAATGTCAGAGGCCTGTCTGTGTCATTCCACACGTGGGTGGCTGAAGTGCAAGACCCCTGTATTCTTGGCTTAGATGTCCTGAAGTCTATAGTTAGTGTAGAAGACTTAAGCAGAGACTTACTTGCTCTTCCTGATGGATGCTCTGTGCAAATGATCCACCCTCCCCATGCCCCTGTGAGGTCCCTCACCCATATCTGTGTTTGCAATGGAGACCTCAAATCATGCCCCTGCTGCTGTGTCCTGCTGTGCCCTGCTGCACGTCATGAACCATCCATCGACAACCCTCTATCGGCAGCTCGATACAAATTGCTATTCAAATACAAAACATGTGCTACCCCAGGTTGGCTCAGCCCAAAGACCAATACAACTCAGTGAGCAGGATTTGGAGCAGGTTTCGTCAGTAAGAGACATCTGGGCTTAAAACAGTGATGGGCTGAACCAACAGCAGCAGGATGACTCATGTCAGATTTCAAAGACATTTTTGCACTTAATGATCATGAAGTAGGCCTCACACATCTTGTGGAGCATGTTATTGATACCGGAGATGCCCAGCCCATCAGAGTACGACCACAATGTCTTCCCCTTACACGACAGGAGGCAGCAGACAAAAAGCTAGAGTTAATGTTGAAGGCAGGTATAATTGAGCCATCTGAAAGCCCTTGGGCCTCAGCAGTTGTCATGGTGCCCTGGAAGAAAAGTTCCAGATGGCGGTTCTGTATAGATTACAGGCTGCTAAATAAAGTAACAAAAAAAGACTCATTCTGCACAAATAAGGGTCTCTGGCAGTTTAAAGTTCTCCCTTTCGGCCTTTGCAATGCCCCCACAACATTTGAGAGGCTCATGGGCAAGGTATTGAGTGGAGTTCCCGTCAGGAGTGCCTTGTGTACTTAGACAACCATTTGATCCATGGTGGTTAGTTCGAGGCAGCCCTCGAAGCCCTGTGGCGAGTGCTGGAGAGGGTGGCGGCAGCCGGCCTGAAGTTGCACCCTGATAAATGCCACTTTATGAGACGTGAGGTGGAGATTCTGGGCCACAAATTAGGGAGTGAAGGCATTGGCTCTTTGGAGGAGAAGATTTGTGCCATCAGAGACTGGCCGACACCCACTGATCAGAGGCAACTGAAAAGTTTTCTGGGGCTAGCCTCCTATTATAGGAGATTTGTGAAGGGTTCTCTTGCATAGGATCTTCCGCCTCCTACAGAAAGACTGTAACTTTGATTTGTCTGAAGACTGCCAGGAAGCATTTAACACACTAAAACGGGCATTGATGGAGAGCCCTGTCCTTGTTCCCCCTAACACTGCTCTGCCTTTTGTCCTAGACATGGATGCAAGCAACGTTGGCATGGGGGGCAGTACTTTCGCAAGAAGGACCAGATGGAGAGAAAGTCGTGGCTTACTTCAGCAGGGTGCTCAGTAAGAGTGAGCGGCTCTACTGTGGACAGGAGCTCCTCGCCGTGGTCATGGCCGTGAGACACTTTAAATACTACCAATGTGGGGCGACATTCACAATAAGAACAGACCACACTGCACTTCAATGGCTGTTGTCCTTCAATCTTATGACTTCACGGTGGTCTATAAGAGCTGGGTTCACTCACTCCAATGCGGATGCATTATCTAGATGCCCATGCGCTGCTGAAGATTTCCGCCACTGTGATAAAAAAGAGATGCGTGAGAATAAGCTATGTCAAGAGAACATGGCAGCACAGCCTGCCTGTGGGATGCTTAAGGTGGATGAAACAACAGAATGGAGGCTGCAACAAGAACAGGACAAGGATCTGCAGCCTGTGATGAGATGGATAGAAGGTCAAGAGAGACCCAACTGGGGGGACATTGCAGGACGCTCTCCAGCTACTAAGGGTTTGTGGTCCAAATTTGACACACTGCGACTGAGCAATGGAGTGCTTCAACGAGCATGGAAGGAGCCTACTACAGGGGAGGAGAGATGGCAGGTGGTAGTGCCAAAAGCATTAAGTGAACCAGTCCTAGCGGCCTGCCACGGTAGTACAGGGTCAGGAAACTTTGGAGTGTCCAAGACACTTCGTCGTCTTCGCCAAAGTTTCTACTGGGGCCAGCACAGAAGAGATGTGGAGGATTTCTGCCAAGGATGTGATGCTTGTGCTGCCTTCACAAGGGCCCTCTTGACCAATCCCATGCAATGCACCAGCAGCAGGCCATATGAGCACCAATGGAAAGGGTAGCAGTGGACATCATGGGGCCATTCCCCTGCTCAGAGAGAGGCAACCACTTTGTACTTGCTGCAATGGACTATTTCACTAAATGGCTCAAAGTTTAAGCACTGCCAGATCAGGAGGCAGAGACCATGGCAGATGCATTAATAGAGGGGATGTTTAGCAGGTTCAGTACTGCAGAGACCATTCACAGTGACCAAGGAAGGAATTTTGAATCAAAACTGTTTAATGCCCTGTGTGAACGGCTTGACATACAAAAAACACGCACAACTCCATTACATCCTCAAAGTGACGGGGTAGTTGAAAGATTTAACAGGACATTGGCCCAATAGCTAGCCATCCTTACAGCTGATCACCAAAGAGACTGGGACACTCACCGTCCTTTTATCCTCATGGCTTAAAGGTCGACGGTACAGGACTCAATGTTGTGCAACCCTGCTTTGCTTATGCTGGGACGCAAGCTCCGGACACCTCCTGAAATGTCATTCAGGAAACCCTCTGACACACCAACTGTGCCTGCTGGACCAGAGTATGCAAAAAAGCTGCAAGATTGAATGGAAACAGCTCATATTTTTGCTAGGGATCAACTGGGAAAGGTCGGCATGAGGCAAAAGAGGAACTATGATGTCAAAAGTAGAGGGAGACACTTTCATGTAGGCAAGTCAGTTTGGGTATACAGCCCAAGAAGGAAAAAAGGACGTTGCCATAAGCTAGACTGTCACTGGGTGGGCCCATGTCTGGTTCTGGAAAGAATAGGAGAGGTGGTATACAGGGTACAAATGCCACCTAAATGAAAAAAGGTAGCCCTACATAGAGACAGACAAGCCCCATACAGAGGTCACTCCACCCCCTCTTTTCCAAAAAAAACTGTCCAAACCGTGTGACATACAGAACAACATAGGAAGCGTCCCCTTATCCACATCAGAGATTTCAGAGGCCCAAAATGTCCTTTCCAAAAAAAAACATTCCACATGCAGCCACCTCACATGGCCTGTCCCCTACCCCATCCCTGGCCCCAGTTTTTCCACTTCCATAAAAACCATGTACCAGCAGCAGGCCATAGGAGCACCAATGGAAAGAGCAGCGGTGGACATCATGTGGCCACCAGGCAGAGACGACAACCGGCATACCTGAAAGACTTTGTTTGCCCCTCAGAGATGAGGGTCTTTCTTTTTGAAGGGGTGGCAGTGTAATGCCATGTTCAGTGTTACATCAGTTAATAATAATGTTGTGTTTATACCTCATTATAGGAGGGGTTTGAGTTATGTGGGAGGAAGGGAGTTTCTTCTTGTTGTTATGACTCCTCCGGGGAGGGTGGGGGTGGGGGGGGGGGGGGTTGGGGGGGTGGGGGGGGGGGGGGGGGTACAGTGTGAGTGGCAGCGTGAGACAAGAGCTAGACGGCTGTGATATTGAGTGTAAAGGCGTGGGTTACGGCCATAACAGTAGCCCTATATTTATGAAGTGTTCAATAAACACTAATCAGTTGTCGTGGTGTTAAATGAAAAACGCTACAATATATTGTTTTGTGAGCCATCTCTGTATTTTATGAGAGTGAAAGCGAGATAGAGAGAGAGAAGTAGAGTCGAAAGACAGAAGAGTTGTGGGGGACTGGGTGGAGTTACTGTGAGTCACACTTAAATTCAGTCCCTCTGAACAGATTGAAATGTTTAAATGTTGCTATAGCAATGGTGGAGAAAACAGTCATTCTCTTGACTTCACAGAAGCCTCAATGTTTTGTTGTGTAAGTATGGAACTAGAGTACCGCATACATTTCTAAAAGATTCCATATACAATCATTTACCACAAACAAACTGAACCCAACAGACAAGTTTTGATCATAGGGAAAATGCAGCCTTTCCTCAGTCCTGCCCAGATAAAATAAGCTTGCCTCAAGGTTACCAACCATTAACAGTGTGAATACCCTAACAGGTATGGCATAGTTGCTCTAGGTACTGTCCGCCAACAAGCATGCATTCCTGGTAGTCATGGATTCCTGAACATCTTTATTTATTATCTTCCTTCTGTGCATCCCAAGGCTTTGGAGCTGCTTTACCTTCTCAAAGTACAACATTTCAAAGCTTTAAAAACTCTTTGAAATGTTAACTAGTGTTTGTTTAACATTACCTCTCTTGGATATTAGTGTGGGAGAGAGGGAAAGAAAAGTCAAAGTTAATACAAACGTATGGACCATTAAATCCACTGGATTCATAGCTTTACATTAATATTCTGGGTAAAAATGCTTTAAGTGATATTTTTGTAACACAAATGTCCCTACAACCTGACAGACTGAAACAGACGTCGTTCCAGATAGCACATGTACATATCCAAGATGTCTCTTTAAAAGTGTTTAATCTGGAAAGACTTCATAGTATAGAGACTAGCGATATTCTGCGACAATTTTCGCTGGCAGTGTGAATGAGGCTTTACTGAATAAGTTTTTAGTTTACAGACTGAGAAATGATTCAAAATAATTTTCTGTTGTACATACAGCTTAAGTTGTTTTTAACTCTAAATTTGACTTAAAATGCTTCTCCTGAATGTTCCACACACAATGCCAAGAAAAAGAATGTGAACCCTTTGTTATTACCTGAAATTATGTATAAATTTGACTTAAAAACAATAATGTACAAACACAATTTGCTTTAACTTATAACACAAATTATTTAATTGTTCTTGTACATATTTAATAATAATTCAAACATTCACAGTGTAGGTTGGAAAAAGTATGTGAACTCCTAGGCTAATTACGTCAACAAAAGCTAATTATAGTCAGGAGTTGGCAAACCTGGCATCCAATTAATGAAACAAGGTTGCAGGTGTGGGTTAGAGCTACTTTGACTTATGAAAAGCTCTCAAACATTTTGATTTTGCTATTCACAAGAAGCATCTGCTGACATGGAACATGCCTTGCAAAAACAAGATCACATAAGACCTATTGATGCTTTACATAATCTTGGAAATGTTTAAAGTTTTCTCAAAGAGACTAGATATTTATCTGCCCAATGTTAGACAAACTGTCTATAAATGGAGATGATTTAGTACTTTGGCTACTCTCAATAGAAGTGGCCGTACAGCCAAGATGACTCAAAGGGCACACCGCAGAATGCTCAGTGATGTGAAAAAGAACCCTAGAATGACAGCTAAAGACTTGAAAGAATCATTGGAATATATTTGTTTATGAGTCTACTGTACACAAAACATTAAACAAACATGGTGTCCATGGCAGGACAATGACCCTAAAAATAGAAGTAAATCCACTACAGAATGGCTTCAAATCAAGAAAATCCTCCTTTTGGAGTGGCCCAGTTAGTGGAATGACCTTAAGTTAGCCGTTCACACCAGACATCCTAAAAAAATGGCTGAGCTGAAGTAGTTCTGTAAGGAAGAATGGTCCAAAATTCCTTCTGAACTTTGTGCAGGTCTAATCCACAGCTTCCAGATGAGTTTAGTAAAGACATGAAAGCTTATAATTGTTTGCATGCTGTTAATGTAAGCATATTGTGTTTGTCTGACCAGCTAATTCCAAAGGATTCACATACTTTTTCTTGCCAATGTTTATTCATTTGATTGCTTTGTCAAAACACTGGACACTTATGATCCACACTGTAGGTTGGAATCAACCATCACACAAAACATAATTTTTTTAAACATTAAACAGCCAATAGTGAAAGCGAACATCTATTTGTTTGGTGCCTAGTTTCTGTTTTAATATTATCACTAAATGTCTGTAGCCCACGAGCAATTCAACACAACAACAACCCCACTTTACACTGGTTCTTTTGTTAAATATCCAGCATTCTAAGTGATGAGAGCTGAGGCAACTGGCAGGAAATCCCACCTGCCAACTGAGCAAAGCCATCTTCAACCAATGCTGTATTATCCCTCTCTGCCTCTCTTTGTCTTCTGAAGACTGCCCTCTGTACAAATGAGCTGCACAGTCTATTACACAATTGCAAATACACACAAATGCACAAATCAGCTATATGCGAACAGAAAAGGGTAAAGCATATACACGTTTTAAGCTGTACAATAACAATATACATTCTTTTTCTAACTTATGAAATTCCAAAGCTGTATACGTCTTTCTTCTATGTTCATGCTATATGCAATAAACCTTACAGTGATCTGGGCCTGTCATTTTTAAAGTTTTTGATGGCAGTGGTTCTTATGTCTCGTAAGGGGTGCAACTGAGATTTGAAAGCGGCAGTGGAGGGTAGTAGTTGACCGATATATCGATGACGATGATAAAATGGACGATATTGGGTATTTTTTTAATTATCTACAAACTATGATACATTTACCTGTTTGGCAGATTAGTTTCATAAGCTGTGAAGGTGCAAATAAGCACCTGCTTGCACATGAAGGTGCTGTGTGAGACATGTAAATGATCAATATCAATTCCTTTTGTTGTTACGTGCCATCGTGTTACCACAATAATAGACTGCAACACAGTCTCCTTTAAATGGTCCAGCATATCAGAGCCACGAAATATGCGTACAGCTCATGATGTTTAAAGTGTTTGAACATTTTTCATTCTTCAAGTTCCTATCTCTTCTTAACAGTTCCATGTAACTGCTAACTGTCTTGTCTAATGATAAAAAGGAAAATATCAATTAAACTTTTATCATACATTATCTGCAAATATGCAGATTTCTCATATAAACAGATTCAATTCACAAACCTCACAAATCCAGCATTTTCTCCCTGTGGAGAGCTTATATATATGTTCCTCTTAAACATGTTTTTAAAATGACCTTGATCAAAACTGTGTCCCTCTGATTCACATATTCACAGTATTCTTAAAAGTAAAGTTGCTTGATGTGAGGAACTATGTAAAAGTATGTATGTACAATTAGTTTGATTCGGTCTTTTGTTAGAAAATGTGATTGCTAAAGCGAACATGCCACACATGGTTGCTAGACTACTCAGTGATCTTATTTTTTTTTAAAGATACAAAAGCAACGCATTACTTTATTTAAAAACTAACTCTGATATTAAGGTCTAAAATAAAAACAATATTGTGTTACTTTACTTATTACTCAGAAAAAGTAATCTGATTATGGAACATGCCTTACTTGTTACACCCAACACTGACCCTTAATATTTAAACTAGGGCTGTCAATCAATTAAAAATTTTAATCAAATTAATTACATGGTGTCCAGATTAATTAATCGTGATTTCGCATATACAAATATATGCTGAGAAAGCCCTCATATAACAATAATTCAATATATAATGATGAAATAATTATACATAGTTATCTTTAAATATATAAAAATATATATATATATATATATTCACAAGTGAATTTGTCAATCAGTTGGAGATTTATTATGAGGGCTTGTTTAAGGACACATCAATGTACACCTGCATCAGACATGCTTGTGTAGCGTCTCAGGTGTGGTGCGTCATAAACATAAATGTTTTAGGTCACTGTGTCAAGTTAAATATAGATTAATACTTTGAACACAGCTTGAAATCTCTGAGTTCGGATTTGCACTCCATCAAGTGTTTTGAACGCAAGAATGTAACGCATGTTTGTGTTGTGTGTCTGCTGAAGGGTTGTTAATGTTTTCTTCACTGTATAAACTGCACGTTACCACACAGCTGAAGTTTCACTTACTGCCCTCTGGAGTAAACAGGTGGTACTACAAGCTTGCATTTCTCAGGAATCTTCCTTATTACAGTCATTGGGGCATTGCGATTAATTGCATTTTATCAAATTAATCGCATTGAATTAACGCGTTAAACTGACAGCCCTAATTTAAAGATAAAGTTAAAGTTTTGTGTGAAATTGAGTATATATAGTGGTAAAAGCTATTGTATATATAGTTTCAGAAGACTTGGAATACAGCACACAAGTTTATGAACTCATTTTATAGTACATTTCTGGAACTTTTTTGTCCTTTTTGGATCTTGGATGGAAAAGAGCACTGTGAAAATCTTAAAAATATGGTTTTGTGTTTCACGGAAGAAACAAATTCATACAGGTTTGGAACAACATGAGGGTAAGTAAATGAATATATTTGTTGGGGTGAACTATTTCTTTAAGACATAAGCTACAGTAATGTTACAGACATTAACACACAAAAAGCCAATACATTACAGTCTGTTGTTACACTCCAGCCAAGCCCCAGCAGGCAGCAAATGGGTGCTCTAGTACCAAAGCTTTGGCCTAATGAGACTCACATAGTTTTGGTACAAACTCATTATACTGTCACAAGAATCATGGAGAAAGTAAATCTTGGCAAGCATTCTCTATTTTTTTAATCTCCTTCATCAGGGCAGAACTCTAGAATGAAACGCATGGAGAGTTTCTGGCCTGTGATGAGACACTTTGATTTAGAGGCTTCCATGCCTTCATGCCTCCATCTTTAATAAGACACTGATGTGCCAAGGTTCCAAAGCATCACAGATTTAACACTTTAATACTGTTAGGCAATTTATTCACTAAAGTCTACCAATGAATGGTCACGTCAAGTTAACAGACCTCGAGTTTTGACATTGGAGGAGCTCTAATATTTACTAAACATTCTTGCATGCATAATCCTTCTTTATTATTTAAACCTGTCTATTAAATCTGTAAATTGGGAATTTTACTTTGCTAGGGAGAAAAGTTGGATATTACAGCTCTTAGACTTTTGTAATAATTAGAGAAAAAGGATTCCCTAATTATTATAATATTGTCACAATGGGTAATGTCTCAGCTTCAAAGGCCTCGCTCATTGACCACCTACAATCTTCTGCATACTGCACAAAAGAACTTGCCCAGATCGCAAGCTCAAATCAGATTTCTGGACTTGTACTCAGCTTCCATTAGTTTTGTATTAGTCTGCATGTAAACAAAAGCATGTTTATCCGTCCTTCGGATGAGCTGTTAAACCAAGGTCCTGACTCTCTGTGGTCATTCAAAATCCCTTGGCACTTCTCATAAAGAGTAGGGCCAAATTCCCCCCATTGGCCTTTATCTATCATGGCCTCCTAAAAATCCCCATCCCTGAATTGGCTACATCACTCTACTCTCCTATCCATCAATAGCTGGTGTATGGTCTGCCGTTGAATCATCCTGGTGGATGCTGAACACTGGTGGTGGTGGTTGAGGAGTTCCCCTTCTGTTGCGCAAAGTTGTGTCGATGTAATGACACTAGGGGTCTCTCTTGAGAGCCTTGGTTTCCTCTTATCTTTGAGAAAAGGCCAATGAGAATTGGTGAACAGAATTTGCATGCCCCTCCCCCGGACATACGGTTCTCACTCTGAGAACATGACCATGGCAACGTTGTAGCTGCGGCTTTCCTTCTTCCAGGGGAAAGCCACTCTAGCTGCCCCCCACGTCGTGCCTTCTACCCACGGATACATTATGGGAGTTTACCGCCACCACCTGACTGGATCGACAATCACTCCCCTCCAAGGCCTGTAGATTGACGTCGTCTCTGGCAATCAAAGCCTACAACACCACTGGACAGGCCGCCTCTGCCCTGCACACCATGGCCCTCCTGCAAGTACACCAGCCCAAGCACTTAAAAGATCTCCACCTTGGTAGTCCTGATCCTAATGTGCTGCAGCAACTGCGCTCGGTGACCTCTCAATATCACCCCATCACAGACCCTTTCTACGGCTCGCTTGCAACGGCCAGGCATATCAGAAAAAGGTCCTCCCCTTCGGTCTGTCCCTGTCCCCTTGCGTCTTCAAGAAAGTCATAGAGGCAGCTCTTGCCCCGTTAAGAGAAGTGGGCATTCGCATACTCAAGTACCTCGATGACTGGCTAATCCTTGCACACTCTTGACAATTGCTCTGTGCACACAGGGACCTGGTGCTCAGGCACCTCAGCCGTTTAGTTCTTTGGGTCAACTGGAAAAAGAGCAAGCTCTACCCAGTTCAGAGCATCTCTTTTCTCGTCATGGAGTTAGTTACGGTCTCAATGACAGCGCGTCTCACAAGCGAGCGCTCGCAGTCGGTGCTCAACTGCCTGAGTACGATCAGACCGGGCACAGCAATTCCACTAAAACTATTTCAGAGGCTCCTGTGGCATCCTCAGTCCGTCTGACCCTCATCCCTTCCAGCCATCACAAATTCAGCCCTTGGACAGACCTCTGTTTTCTACAGGCAGGAATCACCCTACAGCAGGTGTTTAGATGCATCATAGTTACTACAGATGCCTCCCAGTCGGGCTGGTGTACCATGTGCAATGGGCACGCAGCCGCTGTTTCCTGGATAGGGCCGCAGCTGGGTTGGCACATCAGCTTCCTAGAGTTGCTGGCTGTATAACTTGCCCTGCACAGATGCCTTCCGCTGATCCGCAGCAGAAAGCAACATACAACACAGGGACAGTAGCGTATATAAATAGCCAAGATGCCGTTCGTTCTCGCCAGCCATCTCCTCCTTTGGAGTCAGCAGTGGCTGAGGTCACTGTGCACCACTCATGTCCCAGGCAACCTCAGCAGAGAGTGGAGACTCCACCCTCAGGTGGTCCAGCTGATTTGGGGTTGATTCGGCAGAGCACAGGTAGATGCCTCCCAAGAATCCACCCACTGGCCGCTCTGGTACTCTCTGACGAAGCCCCCCTTGGCACAGACGTGCTGACACACAGCTGGCCCCGGAGGCTGAGCAAGTACGCATTTCCCCATGTGAGCCTACTTGCACAAGTCCTGTGTACGGTCAGGGAGGACAAGGAATAAGTCACTCTCATGGCCCCTTACTGGCCCACTCAGACTTGGTTCTCATGCTCCTCGTGACAGCACCTCCCTGGCAGATTTCTCTGAGGAAGGACCTTCTTTCTCAGGGACGGGGCACCCTCTGGCATCCACGCCCAGACCTTTGGAACCTCCACTTCTGGCCCTTGGAAGGGATGTGGACGATCTATGCGGTCTACCATCAGCCGTTGTAGACATGATTACTCAAGCCAGAGCTCCCTCTACCAGGCAGCTTTATGCCCTAAAGTGGCGCTTATTCGCAAATTGGGGTTCTTCCCAATCTGAAGACCCACAGAGGTGCGCGGTCAGGTCAGTGCTCTTATTCCTGCAGGAGAGGCTAGAGGGGCGGCTGTCCCCCTACACCTTGAAGGTTTATGTAGCCACCATAGCGGCTCACCATGACGCAGTGGACGGGAAGTTGTTAGGGAAGCACAACCTGATCATCAGGTTCCTTAGAGGCGCCCAGAGGCTGAACCCTCCTAGGCCATGCCTTTTCCCCTCATGGGATTTCTCCATGGTCCTCTTGGGCCTTCGAAGAGCCCATTTGAGCGGCTAGAGTCAGTTGAATTAAAGGCCCTCTCCTTGAAGACGGCCCTCCGGATTGCACTCCCTTCCATCAAGGGGGTTGGGGTCCTGCAAGCGTTCTCTGTCAGCGACACTTGCTTTTTCATTATCATCCTGAGACCCCGACCAGGCTATGTGCCCAAGGTTCTTACGAACCCTTTCAGGGAGCAGGTATTGAACATGCAAGCGCTAACCCAGGAGGAGGCAGACCCAGCCTTAGCATTGCTGTGTCCGGTGCGTGCTTTGCACACCTATTTGGATTGTACACAGAGCTTTAGACGCTCTGAGCAGCTCTTTGTCTGCTTTGGTGGACAGCGGAAAGGGAATGCTGTCTTCAAACAGAGGCTTTCCCACTGGATCGTGGACGCCATTGCATTGGCCTACCAGACCCAGGCCGTGCCCGCCCCCTTGCAGGTTCGAGCACACTCTATGAGGAGTGTGGCATCCTTGACACCTCTCTAGTAGACATTTGCAGAGCGGCGGGCTGGGCAACACCCAATACCTTCACAAGATTTTACGATCTCCTGGTTGAGCTGGTCACGTTCCATGTTTTGTCAGGTCCGAACACTTAGAATTCGGTAATATGGAACAGCTAGCCGGGTGTATCACTTGCTTAAAGCGCCTTTCTCCTCTCCTGAGGTGAAGACGTGCGTTCTACTCCCCCAGTCAATTCCACAAGTCATTGACCCTGGATATCCTTCCTCCCTAGCCCCCTGGCTCCGAATTCAGCGGAGGAGTTTGCAGCCAGACCCACTGCAGACACAGAGTTGCCTGTACTGGAACAGGTGCTCCACAGGTACTGATTACTCCGGTAACCTCCTGTGATTTATTTTCCCTGTCAGCGGACCTGTATCAGAGTTCACTCTGCCCCCAGTCACTGTGTTTGTAGAACTCCTCCTCGTCAAGGCAGGACCTACCACTGCCCAACCACTGGGCTGGTAAGCCCATGTGATGTATTTGCCACGTTAACCTCCCCTACTGGGCAGGATGTGGTCTCCGTGGGGCACTTTCCCCCTGAAAGAATAGGATAGGAAAAGAACACCTTCCCCGATGCGTGTTATTGCGTTAGATGGCCCCAGCTGCATCTAACATTCTATGGAGAGAAAACATAGATAGAGAAAAGGCCGTGGCTGGCACGGCCTGCTCCCATGCTAGTTATGTAGCTTCTCTCCCTCAGGGATGTGGGGAAATACATGACATCTTTTGGGGCATTGGGGAAGGTTACATGCAGTCTGATGCACCTGCTATTTTTGCATGCAGCAGTTTGCTTGCACCTGCATCAGCAGTCCACGTAATACAGTTCAGTGTTGTGCTGTTTTTAGATAGTGACCCCTAGTGTCACTACATCGACACAACGTCGAGTGAGTGACAGAAGGGGAACATCTTGGTTACTGTCATAGCCTCTGTTCCCTGATGGAGAGAACGAGACATTGTGTCCCTCTTGCCACAACACTGTACTAGCCGCTGAATTGGCCGGGACCTTACTCTCGGCTCCTCAGCTCAAAACCTGTCTGAACAGACACGCGCTTCCCTCCTTTTATACCGGTATGTCTGGGTGAGGGGCATGCAAATTCTGTTTGACAATTCTCATTGGCCTTTTCTCAAAGATAAGAGATAACCGAGGCTCTCAATAGAGACCCCTAGTGTCACTACATTGACAAAACGTCTCGTTCCCTCAATCAGGGAACAGAGGTTATGACAGTAACCAAGACGATTAGTGCCAAGAAAATCACTATATACGTAAATGTAAGGAATAATTATTATTATGTTTATATATTTAAGGTACTGGGCTGCTATGATGTCAACATATTTTCCTGTTCAACCATTTCCAGAAAATGCAGTGCCATTATTTAAATATTTTCAATGCCAGTCTATTATTGTGGTATCATTGATTTCAGATTTTCCGTCCCTAGAATATAGAAACAAATTGAACTGTGGTTCACTGCCTTATATGTCGATCAGACAGCTTGTTCCTGTCTACGTGGGTGATGTCGAGAGTTAAAATTCTGGCTCTGAATGACGACAAGAGGGAATTTTTAAAGCATGCTATGAAACATAATATTATTCTAACCAAATATGTAACAGGAGAATGATCTGCAACCATAATAGAAACTAATTCCATGTACACTAGGATGTTTTTGTGTGAGCAAGAACCCTACCCATCTGACTACTTCCAGGTTAGCTGAGCACATCTGGGTGGATGCTTTGCAGCAGTATATGCCTGTAGCAAAACCAATGACTCAGAGAAATGTGGTTCTGACAAGAAACCAATGCTGGAAGGCAGGATACAAAAAGAGCTCCATTACCCCTCCCTATTCATAACATCTGTTACAGACAGACAATCAGACAGAAGTGACTGACCAAAGAGGAAAGTGTTAGCAAAGACTGCACAGTTGTATGCAGCTGTGAAAACTTTATCTATGCTGTCCAGGGGAATACTGATAGAGAGAGATCATAGTCAATAAATATTCTCTCTTTGCCTGTCATTATTTAGCTGAGTTTAAAGTCTTTTACTCTACCCTCTCTAGCAAACGGGCCAATTTGGTTGCTTAGGAGACCTGACTGGAGTCACTCAGCATGCCCTGGACTCGAACTCGTGACTCCAGGGGTGTAGTCAGCGTCAATACTTGCTGAACTATCCAGGCCCCTCAACAAAACCCATTTTAACGATTAGGTCAGGTATAAATAGCTCTTTAAGGCAACAACTGCAGGTTATCACCTTTTACTGTGTATTGCTCATAATTAGGGCTAAGAATTCAAACAAACCTAACCCTAAGCATTAAGGGTCAGTGTTGGGGGTAACACGTTACAAGATGTGTTGCGTGATCAGATTACTTTTTCTGAGTAATGAGTAAAGCAAAACAATATTTTTTTTATTTTAGACCTTAATATTGGAGTTACGTTTTAAGTAAAGTAACATGTTGCTTTTGTAAACCTCTACTTTCCTGTATTGCAAGAAATCAGGAGTAAAAGTGTACAAACTTCAGAGAGGAGACGTAGTTCATGATGGGCATTGTAGTTCTGTAGAGTGTGAGTCCAGAGACAATTTAGCAGAGACAAGTAATTTCTATTTAAATTTCTATTTGAATGAAAATTGTGTGTTTTAGTGTAATATGAGGTCAACATTCGGTTGAGTGAAACACAATTGATTCATGTGTTAATACACACTGCATTAAAAAATCAGTAAACACATTTAGGCAGAGGGATTTTAAGACTAGTCTTCCACTGGCCACGACATGATACACAGGGTGAAATACTTGCTCAATTCACTGACTTACGCAGCCGAACTGCTTCGTGTCACAGCTCCCCTTATCTTATTTTGGTAGCATTAAAAATGATTCCATTCAAGTTGTACCAACACACTCCTTTGAAGTTGTATGCAGTCAACCAGTGGCATCTGTACGCACCATAGATCAACTAAAAACAAGCATCCACTGAGAGGACTTAAGTGAAAAATGTTATTTTATTATCAGACACATTCCTTGAACATGTTAGGCTGGCATTCCCCACTGAATTTTATCCTGACTTTTGACAAACATCTTAAGTTGATTCTGATATTGTCGATGGGCACAGCACATGATGACATATATGATGCAGGTTCACGTATTGGACTTTGCTGCTTTAGGTAAGTGTTTTTTCTTCATTATTCATATTGGCTGCTATACTGATGGAAAAACAAATCATGCATATTCATGTTCTTGATTTTTTATTATAAATATCATGTGAAGACCTTCATTTTAAAAATCTGTTTGTTTACTATGTTGTTTTGACATAAGTTTTATACAGAAGCTATTATGACCTGTAATGTCTCTTGTATGCAATGCATAGCATAGCAGAAGAGAAAGCGGCTGTGAGAAAAAAGTAATGCAAAAATAATGCAAAAGTAACATAATGCTTTACTTTCCATAAACATTTACTTCTTAATTAATTAAGTAAATTTTTAAGGAGTAACACAATATTATAACAAGTTACATTTAAAAGTATATACCCAACACTGTTAAGGACACCCTAGCAGTGCCCTAGCAACCAGCTAGAACACCCTTGCAACCACATAGCAACACAGTAAAACCAATTAGAACACTTTAGCAACAAAATAGCAACACCCTTGTAATCACCCACAACACCCTAGCATTGACAGGGGACTTTTGCATGGGCAAGCACTACTCACATTTCCGTACGAAAATGTAAAAATCTAGTTCATTATGCCTTCCTCTTGTTTAATCTGTTCTGAGACACAGGTCCAGGCATGATGCTTAGTCTCTGTACCACTCTCACTCTTTTCCCACTCAGTTTGAGGCCAAATGTTGTGAAATTCCTGGACTTCGCTCCATTTGCACCACACAAAAGCGCAGTAAAAAATAAAAATTGTTAATTTTATGTCCTTCACATTCCTAAAAATAGGATACTGGAAAAGTGTACAGAAATGTAGAAAGTTTTAATGTCTGGAGTTCAGGATTTTGTTTATGGAGGGTTTAGTTTCAGGCTACACAAAAGAAGTGGTTTTCAACTGGTGGTCGCACCCCAAAAATGGGTCCCAGGTCTGTTCTGAAGGGCTTGCAGTGTGCAGGGAATATATAATTTTGTGCATTGTAATAACATTTTATTTTTAATTGACATCAAAGGTAATTCGTCTAATAAAACTATTTTGCTGTAAATTCATCAATCACTTCAGTCACTTAGTAGAAGATAGCTAAATTAGGCAGATGTCAACATGGGTAAGTTACATGACATGATCTCATCCTAGTTAACCATGAACAAAACTATGCAAGGTGAAAGAAAATATGACCCAAACTTCATTAAATACAGGTTCACTTGCATTGACATGATTTATGCTGACCACAGTGTGTTTTGTGAGGTGAATTCAAAATGTGACATTTGCTAAACAATTTCGCTAAACAATTTTGGTACTGAGTTCAACTGTGAAAAATGTTACATTGGACATCTTGGGTCGCCACTTGATGTCCAATGTAAAATCTGGGTCCTGAAGCAAAACCTGCTTAGAACAACTTCACTCAACAATCTTAGATTTGCAATATGTGGTTGTGCATCGCAATAAACTCATGAACACGGTTTTATTTTACTCCTATTCTGTTACGATGCACAACCATGTTCCATGTTTTGATGCTGGTTGCCTAAAAACTTACATGATTTGTGCAAGGGACTGGGCATATGTGACATTAATAGACCATAAAGTGTATTTAGAACCATTTAACATTAGAGGATATGGAGACATAGATAGAAGAGCATCAGATGTATATTTATTTTTGCTATGCCCTGCAATCTGAAAGCTGATTTGTTGAACAGTTGCTAAATCTTTGAGTGTTACATATCACTGGTGGGAGTCTGGTGGGTGGCCTTTAAAACATGACTGTTTGTTTAAGTTCAGGATGGAGTAAATATGGTCTCTGGCTTTTTGAGTGTTTGCAGAAGTTTGCAGTCTACTGCTGCATCTGGTACGGACCCATAATTATGCTATTACCTTAACAGTAGGTTACAGCACAAAAGGAAAGACAATTTTGGTGTCAAACACTTCACATTAACTAGAGGACATGATCTTTAATGCACTTTTAATGTACTTTCTCTTCTATTTCCAGAAAACCGCTGTTTATAATTGTAAATTATATTATTACTGTATATACAGTATATATAATAACTTACATCATGAGACAGAGCTCTTGTATGAACACCTGTGATCGTCTGGCAATGTTAATTAATGGCTGTATGGTTTTTCAGGTTCTGTGATTTGGCTAATGGTGAAGTGTGTCATTTAAAAAATATATATATATACTTTCCCCTAACCCAGTAACAGCCTGATATCATGAAAAATATGTGACTATGGTGACATTTTTTCACTGAGTGGAGCTAAAAGCGAGTAAAAACAATTTCCAAGGCTTTTATGGTCAATGCTCTATCGAGTTTAAAACCCTACCTGACCCTAAACCTTATAGTGTCAATAAAAGCAAATGTGAAATGAAAAACAAAATTGCTGAAGCAGATAAAGCAGTAAATATCATAAATAACATTGTGTTAGGAATAGGGTGAAAAGTAAGTGTTTATCACTGATAATTTGTAATTTTACTCTTGATTTGAGTGAAAAGGAATAAAAGTATTTGTTGTTGAAGCATCTCTTGTGTTCATTTAACCAGGAAAGTGCCATGATACATAAAAAGTGCTACATAAAATGAATTTAGCAAAACTTTTGGTTGAGTAATGTGATTCTAACAGACCAGGTTTGTCGGTAACGTACAGAGACAGCTAAAAACAATTCATTCATAAGTTTCATGAGTGAAATTCTGTGTGAAAATATTGTGGCTCTGTGATTCGTTCATCACAGAGCCACAATAAACATTGTTTAAGTGACCAAACATATCAATTTTTGGCTCAACAAATGGTGTAAATTTGGGGTGGGATTGTTTGGATGAACAACAAACAACGACTATGTTTACAATGCCTGTATTACGAAAAAGTAGCGTTCTTGTTTACATGCACTGTATAAGTGTCTACCACCGTATTATATACGGCTCGGTCAGTAAGTGGCTTTCTTCACAACAACATAATTTCCCCGCAAAACTTATGTAAGTAACAAACATGGTATCCGAGGAAGACTTCACTATTTATTACCCGTTGCTTAGCTTGATTTTAAGATATTCCAGAGTTGTTGCTGTGTTTGTATCCTCAACTTTCCATTATGATCTGCAGCAGAATTAAGCTGCAATAGTGAGGTTTCCATCTTATGCAATATTTAAGTCATTTTTACTATAATTTCTCTTCCTGTAGAAATTTGCACGAAGAATGTGAATTGCCAAAAACTAAAGAAGAAGAATGAGAAAGTAAAGGTGTGTATTTATACTAAAGATTTAGTGCAAAAATGTAATGAACAATGTAATTCTATAACATTTTGGATGTCTATGATGACTAAAGGAGCAGATTTCTGCATGTCAGTGGGATGAAGCAGAACCTGGCTCTGTTGTTTTGGAGAACAGATGACTCATTTTAGAAAACCAAAATATGTTTTCCACATCCTCAATTCAGCAGCTATCACCAATTTAAAGTCATAAGCTTTCTTAGTTCATCAGGTTTGTCAGTCTAGTATCAGGGAAGCAACCAACTACTGGGCTTTTATTTGTTCAGTTCATTGTTTGACCAAGTATGTTGCCATCACAGTCAGGGGTTGCCTACTGTTTGTTTGACCTTAGGTGCCGTTTGAGCCAGTGAAATGTGTATACTCACTAATGGACTGCTGCTTGTGAAATATTGTCTCAAATTCTTTAAATTTATGGAGCTTACTTTCCTTAAGCACTGATAAAGGTTATAATTTACATTTACACATGCTGTGATGCAGTAAAAATGTTATATACACTCCATTTCAAGTACTTTTAAGTAAAAAACAAACTGTTATCAACATCTTTCAGAATATATGGAATGTTAAGTGTCTGCTGTTTAGAAGATTCCATCATATCTAATCTCTTTTTCTTGTTCGTTTAAATCTTTAAAATTATCTTCTACTATACTCTTTCTGATTCCGGAGCCAGGGGTAGGATCTGGTTCTGACCATTCCCCAGAATTCCCTATTACACAATCACCATCATGGCAGAGAAAACATTACTTGTCATGAGTAATTTTATTACAGCAGTGATAAAGACTGATAAAATCTCAGCAGATATCTTTTGATCATGATAGCCTGCTTTGAGGAGTGTGGACTCATGCATGTCCACTAAAATTATTAAAGGAGACCATTTGAAAGGAGAAATGGAGGACATGATTAATTCCAGATCAGATTGATTTGCTCATCTTGATCTCCAACATTCTTTGACCTGCAAAAACTCTAAATCCATATATGGATAATTACTCAGTTTATCTTTTTAGCCCTTACCTGTAAGTCTGTCAATGGAAACCCAAAAGTATTTCAAATAGTTTCTGTCACTTCAGATTTAAAAATATGAACAGCCCAGTGCTATTTCCTATGATATTTACTACCCTTACTGCAGTCTTTTCAGGCAGGTGCATGTAATTATGTGAATATAAAATGTTTTTTTTTATTATTTTGGAGATTTTATGAAAAAAAATTTATGAAAAAGAAATTATTAATAAAAGTCACGTGTGCAAACTATCCTCTCACTGAACATACTATATATTCTGAAAGATGTTGATAACAGTTTGTTTTTTACTTAATAGTATTTGATGTAGACTGTATATAACATATTTACCACATTACAGCATGTGTAAATTAAGTTATAACCTTTATCAGTGCTTAAGGAAAGTGAGCTCCATAAATGTAAAGAATTTGTGACAATATTACACAAGCAGCAGTCCATTAGTGAGTACACACATTTCAAGGTCAAACAAAATTGGCAAAAAAGAAACAGCTTTCTCTAGAAACTCGTCAGTCAATCATTGTTTTGAGGAATGAAGGATATACAATACTTGAAATTGCCAAAAAACTGAAGATTTCATACAAAGATGTACACTACAGTCTTTAAAGACAAAGGACAACTGGCTCTAACAAGGACAGAAAGAGATGTGGAAGGCCAGATGTACAACTAAACAAGAGGATAAGTACATCAGAGTCTCTAGTTTGAGAAATAGATCCCGCTCAACAGTAAAGAGAAGACTCAGGGGTGCAGGCCTTATGGGAAGAATTGCTATCCTTATAAAAATATAGCTTTTGCCGACTACATTAAATATAACTGCATTTAAAATTGGAGGTTTATAAGTCCTGATGTTATTTTAGTATGATCGCTTCTTTCTTTTGGATGAAGTTCAATTTCAAGACTCAGAAATATGCATTCTACGTCCTCCTGCCATTCTGAGTTTGTTCTTCCCCAATAGATGGCAAGATTGGTCTTCATAAGAACACAAGTCTGCTCTCTGCGTTCTTAGCATTGAGAAACACCCTACGTTTCAATGTTTGTGTAATATCTTGAGGGAGTTATCTGAAGTTTTAAGAATGTCAAACAGTAAAGGATTTTTATCACTGCAATCACGCTTTTCATTTGACATTCATGCCTCAACATTGTTTTGAAGAGCCACAGAACAATAAATCTGCTCATGGTATGTTTTACAACACAATGGGAAAATATTTCTTAGAAATTAAAATGTTCTTTTGGATAAGCTTTTCTTATCTTTTTCTAGTCTTTCTCTTGGCATGTGTTGTTAATGGTAGCTTATATGTTATTAGAAGAAATTGACAGCCAGCAATAAATAAAAGATCAAAAAGCTAGACCAAAAGCAGAATGTTTCTCAAGAGTTATAGTTCCCCAAAGATTATTATAACAATACAGCAATTTTACCATCACAATTAAGACTGCATGTTATTGCAGTAATAACTGCAGGTTATTAAAGCAAAACAAATGATAGTTTATTGTTTCAGAATAATTGTGCCGTGTTCACCAGGTACTGTACGCACTAACACCTATGGCCCATTTATTTACTTTTTTGTTTTATTATAATTGCATTTCATTGTATACTGGCACACTTCCCACCAGGCTGTAGAGAGTCAGTGTATTTTCTGATCTCTCAGACCTTTCAGCCAAAAACTGAACATGGAGCGGCCTACCAAAATATTTAATTGTCCAGTGCAGCCCCAGACCTGAAGCTTATGGCTGTCCTATCCAGTTATAGAAAAACAGAAGGAAATGGAAAACAGGTGGGGAGGTCCAAACCTAGTCCTCTTCACAATATGACCAAAAGCAAAAAATGATTTTCAAGAAAAGTTTTTTTGTCTTGTTTTCCTGTAAATTTATCTAAACATTCTTAAAACATGATTTATTTACTTGTCGAGCAAAACGGGATAAGATGTTATGTCTTGTTTAAGATAAATCTGACAAAGTTTGTGAACTTTTGACTTAAAACAAGAAAAACAAAATCTGCCAATGGGGTAAGCAAAATAAACATGTTTCCCTTTGAATTAAGTTTATTTTGCTTACCTCATCTTTTTAAAGTCTAAAGTTCACAAATTTTGTCAGATTTATCTATATTTATCTTTTATCTACTTCTTCTGTAGAACACAAACAAAAATGTGTTGAAGAGTATTTCTGCTGGTCCATACAATGCAAGTGAATAATGACAAGACCTTTAAAGGTCCAAAAATCACAAAGGCAGCATAAGCAGGGATGTGCCGTCCATATAAGCAAAGTAAGCAGTGCTTACCTAACAGAAGGGTGAAAAGAAAAATGACACTATGAAATAATTAAATATAACTGTTAATATACTGAGCCACTGCTGTGGCCGAACCTCATTGTCGGCTCCTCAGAAAAATCCTGAATGAAACAAATGCATTTCCTTCCATTTATACCCGTATGTCCGGGGGCGGGACATGCAAATTCTGTCTGCCAATTTAATTTGCAAGGAAAGACACTTGATTTTGTGTTTAAGTAAAGGTAAGTTAATATATTTCTTAAAAATCTGTGTTACTGCTTACTTTATGGCTTTATTGTAATGTTTGGATAAACAATGTTGAGGCATTCTTTGTACTTTCTATTTCTGAAATAAAGAAAAACAAGAGTATTTTTTTTATTTGAACTCAATTCTTTATAGCATGTCACAAATGAGAAACTCCCTGGCTTAGCCTCTCAGTGGCTTTTAGTCTTAGTAAGTAGCTGCTATAATGTCCTTCTTGTGTTATACTCTGTCTGTTTTATAGTTCTAACATTAGGGCGCAGTGTCTGTTTAAAATAATATATTTAGGGATGTAGACTGCCATGTCTACATTACATTTCATTCAGGTTAAGATTGTTGCCTTTGGTGGTTTTGTTTTGTTAAAACTGTTTCCATTGACTGGTGGGTTACAGGGCATTATATTGGTTATATTTACGTCAATAATATTTCCGTGAAATTACACTCACCTGTATTTTGGGTTTTAGGCATAGCATTTAATAATGTGTATTAAAAATCTTTGATGCTTACCCAGTTTCAAAGCCCATGGCACCTTGCCTGGAGTCCAGTAATTAAATCTATATCTTCAGAAGTGATATGATAAGTGTGGGTGAGAAAAAGATCAATACTTAAGTGCTTTTTTACTAACAATCTCCACTTTCACTTACACATTTTGCATACTTACACAAGTGACATACAGTAACCCCAAAAAGTATTTGGACATTTCAGCCACATTTAAAAATGTATGAATGCCATTAGATTACAAATCACATTATTCACTTTGTGGCATTTATTTTAAAGAAAGTAATTTTACAAAAGTATGTTAGGTTTTTGTCCTGCTGTTCAAAGGTCAGATAAAAGTGTTTAGACATGTTCTTGTTGTGATACACTAGTGGAACACGTCCACAGTTAATATGATAAACTACACCTGTGGTTACACTGAGTCTGCTAGGACACCTGTGTAAACCTGAAGGGAAACTGACTTCATACATCAACTAAAATCATCTTTGGACCAGGTTGTTTAAAGTCATTTCAAAATGCCTCAGAAATGTGAACTTATTTCTGAGACAAGAGCTGTGTCCCAAATGTTGCACTATGCCATCTAGTGTGTGATTTTTGAAAGTGTAGTAATGTCTCAAATGGAACCTGTTACAGAAGTTTTTCAGCTGATGGAAGTGATGTTTTTAGCGCACTTCACGAGTTGCTGCTAGCTTTAGCTCATTAGTCAACTTCTGTCCAGCTCTTACGTCTCAAGTAATGTACATATTTACACAGCGTGTAGTGATGATAAAGCATTCAACTCACATTTCCAAGATGATGTCTTCACAGAAGTTTCAGTGTATTCGCCGTTAATTACAATGTCAGGCCTGGATCACGGCCAAGTAATCCTGCTCCATCTGTTAAATAAGGAAAGTGCATGAAGTTTCCAACATTCCACACTCTGTTTTATCAGTTGAAGAAGTTTATTATCTGGGTACTCATTGTCAGTGCTAGGTTGTAATGGATTACATGTAACCTGTATCGCAGAATCAGTTTACAAAAATCAAGTGCTTGTAATTAGATAAAATTATATATTTTTTTTACCGTTACTTTTTTTTTTTTTTTATAGATTACATGATTATATATTAATCATATTGATCCATCTTTCAAAATATTTTAAATTAGTCATTTTAAAGCTGCCTACAGCTGAAATACACTTGATAAGTCCTTGGGGTTGGAATTGAACATACAGACCTGATACAGCCACCAGCCATAATTACACTGAATAGTGGTTATCCACACATAAATGCAACTGCATTAGACCTGTAAAGTTTAGTTTAGATTTGTTAACTGCTTTTATACTCTGTTTTGTACATGAAAGCACTTTTGCAACAACTTTTGAGTCTTTTTTTTTGTGATGCTTTCACAAATATAAATGGCCTGATCTGTTACCACACATTGATGGTGTTTGTAATGGCAAATATGCTGGCGTAAGAAAATTTTAAGTGCCTTTTTTATTTCACTCATAAACAAATAGCAAGAAATCATACACACACAAATAAATGTTTCAAATAAAATTATTTCTCATATTTTGATCCATAAATAAATTTTTGTTTTAGTTTTTTTTATCTAAGAAACATTGTAAAAAAAGGTACAAGCTTATCCTACTCAAATGCAAGTGACATCAAATAAACAAGAATTAGGCCAGAATTATTCCTAAAGTAATCTAAAAGTAGATCAGTTAAATATAATATAATAGATTACTTTACTGACTACAATTTTAGTCATGCAGTGCAGTATTCAGTACCAGATTACAATAAAAAGTATTCTACTCAGCAATGCTCATAGTAAGCCTACATTTCTTTTCGAGGCATTTTTAAGTGTGAACACTCATACAACAAAATGGCTTAGAATAGTGCAAAAGTATGTGATAGACCTTTTTCACAGACTGGGATGACGCATTTTCACCTTATTTAGCAGCGTAAATCTCGCAAAATGTTTAAATTTATAATTTTTTTAAATACAGACCTTTTTCACACTGAGTTTTGGAATGTGTAAGTAAATGTTTGCAGGGTAAACTTCGACAGCGGTGAATGGGAGATCACAGCAAATATTATTTTCACTTACCCATTTGCTCCAAGGCGAAAAGAAAAAATCGTCTTGGTTACTATCATAACCTCCGTTCCCTGACGGAGGGAACGAGATGTTGTGTCGATGTAGTGATAGGGGTCGCTCTTGAGAGCCCCGAACATCTCTATTCTTTTGAGAAAAGACAAATGAGAATTTTAAATAAATAAAAAATCTATATGTATATCTATATAACAAATTGCCACAACAGCTGAACCATGTTACGTGAACTGCTGATGCAAGTGCAATCAAGCTGCTGCATGCATAATAGCAGGTGCATCAGTCTGCATGTAACCTCCCCCAATGCCTCAAAAAGATGTCATGTAGTTCCCCACATCCCTGAGGGGGGGGAAGCAAGGTAATTAGCATTGGAGCAGGCCAGTCGCGGCCTTTTCTCTCTTTGTTTTATCTCCACGGAGTATTAAATCTGGCTGGGGCCAGCTAATGCTATTATACGTATCAGGGAAGGTGTTCTTTTCCATTCCTATTCTTTCAGGGGAAAAAAGACCCCACGGAGACCACATCCTGCCCAAAGGGGAGGTCAACATGTGGCAATACGACACATGGGCTCACCAGCCGCACATGGAAGGGGCGTGGTGGTAGGTAATGCCTCGAAGGGGATGAGCTCTACAAACACGTCGGCCGGGGGCAGAGAGGGCTCTGCCCAAGGGAGACACGGGTCTGCTGACTGGGAGACCATACCAGAAAATACATCACAGGGGGGTACCTGAGTAATCGCCACCTGTGGAACACCTATCCCATTACAGGGTATATTAGTACCCGTAGTGGGTCTGGTTGCAAACTCCTCTTCCAAATTCGTGAGCCATAGGGCTAGAGAGGAAGGACATCCAGTGTGCATGACTTTGTGAACTCGACTGGGGGTAAAAGCGCATGCTTTCGCCTCAGGGGAGGGGAAGGGCGCTATATGCAAGCGATACACCTGGCCAGTTGTTCCGTATTACCTCAAGGCAAGATGTGCTGGATGGCCTCCGTCTGCTTCATCACTGCCAAGAACTACTGGGTGAAGTCCTCAGCGGCATCGCCAAAAAGTCCAATCTGGGAGATGGGCGCATTGAGAAAGCATGCTTTGTCGGCGTCCCTCATCTTGACCAGATTCAGCAACAGGTGGCGCTCCTGGACCATGAAGGTGGACATGGCTCCTGCCATGTGTTCGTGCCATGACCTTTGTCACCCGGAAGGCGAGATTGGTTGCAGGGAGCAGCTCCTGCAGCACATCGGGATCAGGACTACCCACGTGCAGTTATTTTAGTGCCTTGGTCTGGTGTACACGAAGGTGGGAGCCCAGTCGAGTCCTCAGTGTCCGACATTGCCAGTGCATTCTCCGATGCAGGGATCGAAGACTCATCCTGTTCGCAGGCCCCGAAAGAGATGTCAAGCTGGCCATGAGGTGGGCTGGTCTCATTTTGGAACCGGACAGGGGCAAACGAGCGTGCTGGGGAACGGGAGGTCCGCGGGGAATTACCCGGCGAGACTGCACTATTGCACTCCCCAAATCGCCTCCAGTGCCTAGAACAAACAGATATTTAGAAAGTAGGTCTTCACATATTTTTTACATTAACCAATAATGAATGAATGAATATGCATTATTTGATTTTTGTCTTACCTACAGCAACAAAGTCCAACACTTGAACCGGCATCATATATGTCATCATGTGCTGTGTCCATCGACAATGTCAGAATCAACTTAAGATGTCTGTCAAAAGTCAGGATAAAATAATATGTGATTTTCTGTAAAGCTGCTTTGAAACGATGTGTGTTGTGAAAGGCGCTATACAAATAAAAATGACTTGAAATACATTTATCAAGCTGATCTAATCAGAGTAAATGAAGCTGATACATACTGTGCTATAGTGGTCATTACTAAGTTCAGTCAGATCAGCCATCACTCAACACTGGTTTATTAAACTCAAGCTTAAGTTCCTCTGCATTTCACAGCAAAGGCATATTTGTATTATTTATCCTGCCTTCCTTTAAGAGACAAAGACAGAGAGACTCTACTTGGGCTGATCAAAACAGTAAGAAAAGGGAAAACAATATTCTTCATTATTCAGTTTAGTCTAGTTGCAATCTTTGGAATAGTTTATTTCAGGTCCCCATTGCATGAGGTATAAACAAGCCTAATTTAGACAAGACTAAATTAATAAGAAGAATGCAAATATGCCATGTATGCACAACCATGGAGGTGCACAAAGAGAAGGGGTTTGAGATTTTTTTGTATATGACCGGTAAGATACTGGAGAAGTTTGCAGAATGTCAAGTTCATTCCAAGTTCACTGTCATTGGTTTTAACACACTGTTTTGTCTTTCTTTCAATACTTGTACTTCTTTTAGCAATCACATAACTAAAATTATTATTTGATAAATCAAATCACACAAACCTTTCCAGATGACTTGACCATAGCAAAAGCAGTTGTACAGCACCTCCGAGTGGATCTGAGCGGAACACAGCTGAAGAAAACCAAGTGTTCAATTCCAGGAAAACCCTTGCAAATGCTGCTGACCCACAACGATTGAATCCCATTTTAATATAAAGTTGAATGTTCTCTCTGTAGTGGATCAATCCCTACAGAAATAATTTTCACCACTCCAAGATCTTTTTCAGTCAATCTCTCAGAGGATTTTCACACAATGTTTATCCCTGGGTTAAAGGACTTTTTAGAATGGCACTACTATTTAAAGTGTGAAAAACCCATCAGAAATAGTTAATTTCTCCGAACTGCTTTAATGAAAAAACATTAAATGTCCTAACTTCCTCTGATTGCTGTTTTATGTAGACTGTTTGGACCAATAGTGTAATACTGTTTTAAGAAGGAATCAGAGATGGCACTCTGGTTTCAGATGTATATAGAAATACTTGCAAGATTTTATTATCATCCTATTTTGGAATCACATTCCGACCCTAACCTGGTTTGCATAGACAGTGTTAAATTGAATCTTTTAAGCCACGTTTTCACATATAAATTGTACATTTTGTATTGAAACTGGCGGTCTGAAAATATCTGCCTTTTATCAAATAAGCATCTGTGAAACATCTATTTAGATCGGTTCCATCTATTTAAAGTGGTTGGGATAATCAGCAGGCATGGAGGGAATTTGGCACCATTAGCGTTCAAAACAAACACTCACTCTTTGATTATGTTTATCTAAAATGACTCTCTCTGAACTGTCTGTTCCCACTTGGTTTCAGGCCTTTCCATGCTTAATGATAGCCAGGCTTTCAGGTCATAAGTAAATGTAGGTCAGTTCTGATTTGGAAATCACAAAAGTGATGTCACTTTTCACAGATTGGTACCTATTGGTGACTGCAGCATGTCTCACTTGTGTAGCCACCCTTCTTGAATTTTTTTTCCCATCATGTCCATGTGCAGACCCTGCACTTATCGTTCATTGGGTACTGATTTTTTTTATTTGCATAAACATTTTCCCCTTGGTTTCTTATTGGTTCTTGAGAGCAGGTCACCTCCCAAAGGACCCCATGGTTACTGATTAGCTCGAGTTGGAGCCCGCGTTGTACAAGCTCATGTTTCTTTCTCCAAGTGTTTATTAATAAATGTAAACAGACTAAAAGTTGCCTTGGAGACCTGCAGCATATGTTTAAGCTCAGACAGAGAGAGGCCAGGCTGTCCTATTTTCTTGTTCAGTTGGCTACCAGCTCTCCACTTTGGGTCAGCTTCATGGTTATTGTCTTGGAATCTTTTTATTCAAAATAAGGTGAGTTTATCATTTATAACAGGTTTCTCCTCTTAGCCATTGCATATTAGCCCATTTACATTGGCAAATTATCCTACCTCTGTCTCTTGAGCTATCCTAGATATCTGTCTGCGCAATGCATATGAAAAGCTGGAGGCAACTTATTCAAAGGCAAATGTACATCTACTTTGTGCCTTGATCGACATTATTTCTTATAGTCACCTCAAAACAACACACATTTAAGTAACTCTAAAGACAGTTGAATGGAAGAAAATGTTAATATTTTATATACCATGCATGTGTAAACATGATGAGCAGTTGTTCGGGATGGGATTTTTGAGGCATTGGTGGAATGTACTCTGTCTGTTCATGCTGCCAGCAGCTGCTCTGTGTGCCCAACCAAGACTGGCATGAGAAATACCAGCCCTGTCTATCAAGATGCATGGATATCTATTGAGATGGTGGATGAGAAAGTTAAAGGTTTTTTTAGAGGTCCAATGCCAGTGATTGACTATATTTTGATGAAGTTATGTGTATGTTTACATTTTATTCACTTCCTGGTTATTCAAGATCGTGCATGTACATGTTCTACATCACTGATCAGAGGTCCAATTGCACACGTCAATCGAAGCTCTTCATGTAGTCACTGAGTTTAAGTGTGTTTCATTATCAGTCAGCTGTTCATCAAGTTTAAGCAGCTGTCCCTAAATGACGCATTAGCTTCAGATTTCCCCTGCGGCAGCAGGTGCTTTTCAAAAGTGGAAAAACACAAACTATTATTTTTGGCGTCTGCAATGTTGCTCCCAAAAGCTGCTCAAACTATTATTGAAACGGTGACATTGCTCATCAAAAATAAAAAAGTTTAAAACTGCTTTTTTACAAACTTTCCGATCATGAAAGCTGAAATAAATGTGTTACATCAGATTGCAATTATTAGTGTGTGTATGTAATTATATAGTTTATTTGTACATATATTAAATTCATTATTGCCACATTTCTTATGAAATGGAATCGCCACTGCTTCATTGGTCTCTCTTTTGCATCTCACAATCAGTATGTACAAGTCCATTGCACACAGTACATTTGTTTACAGATGTCTACATTTTACTTACTGTATGGGTTCTCGCTAAACAACAAGGATGATAATATTTTGACCAATGTATCAAGTCTTTCGAGCAATTTAGAACTCTCCAAGTCTTTGTCTGATCTAAATTTAACTGGTATTCAAATAATATTCACCCAATTTCACCTCTGGTCCTGGTAGGGGAAAATATACAATGGAGGATCAGGAGGTTGAATTTGAGCAAGCTTATGGGTCTGTATCAGAGACAGAGGGAAAATATGAACCCTTATTTATTGATGAGGAAGATGAAGACTACTTTGAAGATTGCTTGGAAGAGATTGAGGCTGCCCTAACACTGCCTGGAGAGTCCTTGCCTTACTCACAACAATGCAAAGAAGCTTTACAAGCTGAGTTTAATGGACTTCTGCACCAGATGGTGGCACAGTTCGATATTTTTGAGGCAACCCATCCAAACACATCAACACCACTGCCTTTATTTTCAGAAACAGAGAAAAAGAACACAGATGGACTCACAAAAACAATCCCATTTGGAGAAACATGCATTCCAGAGAAAGAGAAAACTGTGTTGTTGGCTAAAGACGAAGCTCTTCTACTTGAGGCATGGCCTGAGTTATGTACTACCATGGAAATAAAAAAGCTGAGATCAGCATTTGAGAGTTGTATTGGGGAGGTGGGCAAGTTGGAGCGAAGAAGGGATGAGTTGGTTCAGGAGCTTTTAAAGCTTGAGGAGCCCATGGCCCAGGAGCTGCAGACTGTAAGGGAAGCTTTGGTAAAGGAACAAGGCCTCCTGTCCAAAGTCAGACTACAGAAACAGAGCCTGCAAGAGGAGATGCAAAGGACAAAGAGATGCCTTTTCATAGTGGCACGAGACTGTACACAAAAACAAGTAGAGCTTGAATTGCAACAGAAAGAGGTGGAGCAGCTTAACCAAGCTCAGGTAGTGTTGAATAAACTAACGGGGTGTACTTTGATACTTTGTATCGATAGGACAAGTGACAGTATTTTTTATAATTGATTTAATATCATTTAAAGCCCTCCTTTTATGGTCGATAGGTGTAACTCAATTCCTGTCACTCATCATGTCACGTCAATAGGCACTCTAATGCTGGTTTCCAGAAGTAAAATTCCCAAAAATTTTTCCATAGGGGAACTGATTATTAAAAACAACTAATAAACTTTTAAAAACAGACCTACCGTGAGCTCAGAGGATGTTAATTTGCATTATTTCAATGTTTTTTTTAAAATCATGTTTAATAGCAGAATTCCAGTTGAGGGACTACACTACCCATGAATACTGAAATGAAAGATCCACCAATCAGAGAATTGTAGTAAACAAAGAGCTGCAAAAGAGCTCTGCAACGACCGCCCACTCCCAAAATAAAGGCACTAAATGTAATAACATTATATTTTATTCTTATATCTTATATCTAATAAAGGCCTTAAATGCAAACATTTTGGTCCTAAACATAATTAAAGAGTCTTAATTGTAATGTAATGGTTGTAAATGTAATAAACACCCTTTATGAAATAACAGAAATGAACCAAAATGTTTGGTCATGAATGTAATAAAAGGGGTACTTTTGGTTTTAAATGTAAAAGAAATTGGTCCTAAATGCTTTAAATGGTCTATTGTTAGAGTTATGGCCATTATAACAAACTTCCATGTAACAAAATGTAATTAAATGTTATTAGGGCTGTTATTATACTTAGGACTAAAAGTGTTTGCATTTGAACTAAAGTTGTTTCATTTAGGGCTTTCATTACATTTAGGTCTAAATTATTATTACATTTAGAGATTTTATAAGATTTAGGACCAAATTGTATTTAGGGCCTTTATTATATTTTAGACCAGGTATAACATTTGTGTTCTCAGCAATGTGTTATGGGGATTTTAGTTAATTCCTTCATTAAAGACGTTAAGTACACAGTCTTGTACCTTCTTCATTTGTCTGATTTTCAAAATGTTTTTTAATTTTTTTTTTTTATTATTCAAATCAAAGCTTGTAATCTTGTGATTCACTTTGGATCTGGTTAATTTGGTTCATGGCTTGGAACTCTTTTATGAAGTACTTCCGTATGCGTATGTTTTGTTCTATTATAATAAATGAGTGTCCAATCAACTTTTTTTAAAAATAAATTATATTCAAAACATCTCTGACTCAGGAAGAACTGAACGCCTTTGCTGTTAAGCTAACCGAGGAGCTCACCAAGCTTCATGCAGATCACAAAAGTGACTTGCAGGCCCTGCAAAAGCAGCAGAACAACATCACTCAATTGTCAAGCAAGGAGAAGACCCGCTCTTATGTGACACAAGGACGAAGGGCCTCTTGTGACCTACAGCAGTACCTGCAAGGAGGCATAAAAGCTCTGGAGGAGTTTTATGAGCCCCGGTTAGTGTCCCTACTGAAGAGACGGGAGGCCACCATGGATGCCCTCAGTAAAGCCAAAGAGCAGTGCCAGGAGCTGAAGGCCCAACTTGTTCCACTGAGAGAAGAAGAACAGCTGCTGAGACTTCACAGGACTCGTCTAGAGGAGAGGATCCGACTAATGGAGGAGCAGAGGATGGAAAATGTGGAACAATATCGGGTAATGGAGTTAAAGTTGGGCTTTTTGATTTTGATTGAATCACAGATGTGTAATGTTAGATTGCATAGCATTAAACGTTTCAGGTTTTTTATTCAGAAAACAGCTGACCTCCTTGAGGAGAACAGCCGAAAACTGAAAACTGAGCTTCAGATCCAGATGAAGAAGACAGAAGAATTGGAAGTGCTGAAAAATAGCATGGCCAAAGAGCTGCTTCTCTACAGGCAAGTGCTGGCACATTTTCCAATCATTTTTACTCATTGTATTCTTCAAAGTAATATAAGAGAAGAATAAACAGCACGTGGTTGGGACATGGTGTTAAATGGCATATCTATAGTTTACACCCTTGATGTTTTACAGAGAGAGCGTAAAGGGCCTCTGCAAGCAAGAGAACACTCTGGTAGAAAAAACCTAACTATCAAATATTTCCTTTTGATCAATTGTTTTCATAGATAAATTCAAGCTGCCTCTCTTTCATATCATTTATAATCATTAATCGCAATGTATCAGACTATAGACGCGCATGTTGATGTATTCCTCAAACTTCCAGGCAGATTATTAGAAATGAGAACAGACTGCACTACAGCACTCGGACCAAGCATGCCAGTAACCGAGGGCCGTTTGTGTCCTGATCTTTATCTGACAAGTCACACAGCTCTGAATGTTCTTTATTGTTGTTGTAGAGTTGTCCATCAGCCAATGGAAAAGAAATAAAGCTTTTATATCCAGTGATGCTTGAGAACTGAGTGTTTTCTCTTATGAGTAATTGAGGTGGGCATTAACAAGGACATATTTGGGCACTGTAAGAGACCTCTCTAAACATACTGTCAGGATGATGAGAAGGCTGATTAAGCAATTTGTTGGATTTAACATGTTAATAAGGTCAACTTGTAGCATTTACACATTTTGTTTAATGTATGATTCATACTTGATTGCAGAGATACAAACTCAGAGTGACAGGTGGTCCCGGGGCTTTTTTTCTTTTGGGATTTCATGTGTGAAACAGAATCCACAAATCATTTGATCAAAGCTAAATTTGATTTTTTTTTTTTTGGAGTGTTTTCACTTCAAAGTAAACATGACAGAAAAGAGACAAAGGACTTAACTCTTTAAAGATAATTTAATCACATTGTAAAACTGCTACCAGCAAGCTATGCGAGTAATTATACTTCATTACTATACACTTAAAGATTATTTTGGTGAATTTGTGCTTTACTCAATTATTACTGAAAGAGAACATTTCATTCTTAATTTCATTTTAAAACTTCAAATTCAACTTAAATTTTCTTATGTATTTTACACCACCGTATGAGCCAAATAATACCTGTAAAGACTATCAACTTTCAAATTACTTTTAAATTCCTTCTTTAAAAGGTGCACGCAGGAATTTTTTCCTTATTTAAAAAGTTTTACTTCTAAATAAATGAATAGAAATTTTCAAACACATTTAAAATCCTGACCACTCAAGTGAGATTACTCCAGACATATCAATAAATTTATAAAAAAAAACATTTTATTCTACATGGAGAGGGTCCACACATGGGGGCTGCCATTTTAGAATCACATGACCAGCCAATTACTACTCGCTTAACAACCCTTTCATTGGACACTTTCACTAAGGAATTAAATGAATCCTGGCTGACTATGAATACTGAATTTCTATGCCACATCCACACCGCTAGGTGTGTGTACATCCAAAGCAGCATTTTAAAAAAAATTACTGAGTGCACCTTTTGGTAACTACCAGATTAATTCTATCCTGTTATTTTCAACAACTCAGTGATTGCGTTTCATGGAATTTCCTTAAAGGTGCTGTGAGCGATGTCTGTGCCATTATCAAACCCAGCAGCTACATAAGTTACTGAGGTTTCTCAAACACTCCACATCCCTGCAGGTAGAAGTGCCCAAAGTCACATTATTAAAAGAAATCAGCCTCCGTGTCTGGGACACATGTGGGCCACAGCCAATATATAAAAATTAATTTTTTGAATATTATATAATCTAAAACAAGTGTTGTTGACACGTAATTAGCCATCTGTTAGTAGGAATATTTTGAAGCATTTTCATAAACAAAAGCCCTTTAGGTCATATGCGACTGGATGGCATGCCCCTTCTAGATTTTCAGATGAAGAGATCCTATTGCCCACCCTAAAGGACTAAATGCCCCTCTGAAGATCGCATCCTAGTACCAGCCCTGCATATGAGTGGATTCAAAACAGCACATTTCACCAAAGCTCTAGTCAGCATGAATCCAACTACACAGTATCAACAAAAAACGGTTTATTCTTAATGTTCTGTACAACAGAATGGACATAAAGGAGAAAGACACTGAAAAGTCACAATATTAAAAAGACATTAAACAACATACCACGTCATCATTACGTGAAGCTCAAGAGTACACAAGAGCAAGTTATCAATATATCTAGTCATGTATTTAAATGGATGCTTGGAATTTTTTTTTTTTTGCTTTTGTGGGACAAGTTAAAATCTACTGAATATCACCAATGTACCACTGCACTCATGTTACAACAATATACTACAAATCAGTATACATTTTAAATATTTTAAGTGATACTTTTTAAAGTATTCTTAAACGGCAATGAATTCCCAAAGAGAAAGTGGTCGGATGGGGGAGATGGGCTATTTCTCTCACATTCTGGTCAATGCCAATGATCAATTAATGGATATAGCTTAGAAAAATACTCTATTAACATAGTAGAAAAGTGTTTGATGAAGATATAGTCAATTGTTCCCCAATTCATTTTGTAGGGTCGAGCACTTAAGATCCTCACAACATTCTAGATGTGACAGTTTTGAAAAGAGCAGTCTTATGCTGTGACTGGGGTTGCATGAAGGTTGAGAGCTGTCCTGTTTTTTTTTATCCCTGGACCTCAGTATCTGCTGCCCCCTCTGGGTCCTCGTCATTGTAGATGTTCTCCGCCTGAATAAATGAAATACATAAAAAAATAACTTTGAATTAAAAATTTGAAGCATTTATTTTTGTTAGGCTTAAATTAAACTTTTCTAACATCCAAACACAAACATATTAGCAGGTGGCATACATAATTAGAGGGAATAAAAGAGGTTATATTATGGAGCAGATGTTGAATAGTAACTGATGCAATCATGTGTATATTATAAAAAAAAAAAAAAAAAAAAAAAAAAAAGCCTTAACAAGCACATAACGTTCTCACCATCTGCCAGACTTGCATGATGTTGTCTTCAGACACTGAACAAATCACCCAGGGTTCATTTGGATTCCAGGAGAAGTCTGAAATCTTTGCTGTATGGCCTCCATGGATAAACTGAATAAAAATAAGAATAAATAATAACAATATTTACAGTAATGTACAAACGTTTTAGGCACTTGTGAAAAATGTTGAATAGTGAGAATGTCTTCAAAAATAATGACATATTTTTCATTTATCACTTAATATCATACAAAGTTCAGTAAACATAAAAAAGCTAAAAATCAATATTTGGTGTGGCCACCTTTGCCTTTAAAACAACACCAATTCTCCTAGGTACACCTGAACACAGTTTTTCTTGGTTGTTGGCAGATAGGATGTTCCAAGCTTCTGTCTCTTCATGTAATCACAGACTGACTCGATGTTCAGTGGGGGGCTTTGTGGGGGCCATGTCATCTGTTGCTGGGCTCCCTGTTCTTCTATTCTAATCATTTCTATTTGCAAAAGTAATGTTTGGGAGTCTAAAATGTATATTTCCTATTGACACACTAAAGCTGAAGATATAATTACAATCTTTAGACAAATGCTTTTGTGAAACATCATTAGGCACTTAATGCCTAAAACTTTTGCCCAGTACTGTATATGCAATAACAGGATACCGATATTCTGCTTTGTGTTTGTTTTCTTGAGACCAAGAGTAAATTTGCATTAAATATTAAAATTCATACAGAGCACAACTATTTAATAGCTCAAATAGAAAGTCATGTAACCAGAACTTATATATAACAACAAGGGCTGTCGATTTAATGTGTTAATTCAGTGCGATTAATTTGACTAAAAATAACTTGTTAAAAAAAATGAATGCAATTAATCGTAATGCCCGCAATGATATGGAAGATTCCTGAGAAATGCAAGCTTGTAGTACCACCTGTTTACTCCAGAGGGCAGTAAGTGAAATTTCAGCTGTGTAATGCGAACTAAGAGATCTCAAGATGTGTTCTAAATATTAAACTATATTTAACTTGACAAAGTGACCTAAAAATGTATGTTTATGACGCAACGAACCCGAGACGCTACACAAGCATGTCTGACGCAGGTGTACATTGACGGGCCCTTAAACAAGCCCTCATAATAAATCTCCAACTGACTGACAAATTCACTTGTGAAATGGATTGCTGTGAACTGTATGTCAATGATTGGCTTATGTTCAATAATATGGTAGTAAACAATACATTGTATTCTAAAGCCGCTTTTTGTATTGTCTTATCAATGATTAACTCTTCTGCCACAAGAATGTAATGCAAAATGAATATTTTTGTATTATATATATATTAGGGCTGTCAATTGATTACAATTTTTCAATGAATAATTACATGGTGTCCCGATTAATTAAATCGTGATTAAATCGCATTTAAACACGTATACAAATATTTGCTGAGAAAGCCCCTCATATAACAATAATTCAATATATAATGATTATATATATTTATATCAATATACAATTATACATAGTTATCTTTAAATATATATATATATATATATATATATAAATAATAAAAAATATTTAGATAATTAAAATGATTTTAATACATTCTTGTGGCAGAAGAGTTAATCATTGATAAGACAATACAAAAAGCGGCTGTATGTAATTAATGCGTTACAATGTATTGTTTACTACCATATTATTGAACATAAGTCAATCATTGACAGAGTTCACAGCAATTTTTTTTATTATTAATGCTTACAAAACTTTTACATCTAGAGCCATGAGGTATACTAAAACAAACAACAACAAAAAGGAAAATAAACAGTTTAAATAAAAATGTCATTGTTTACATATTTCAATACACTTTACAGCTTTCTTGTTATTCAAACTGGAAATTGTTCTTAGGTGTTGCTGAAAACTAATGGTTTATAACCACCATATTTATATTTATGAATACTAAACTTTGCCAACAAAAGCAGCAAATTAATCAAATAATATTCCTTCTGAAGAGACATGTCATAGCTAAAAAAAAACTAATAAGATATTTTCAACAACAATCTTGCAGAAATCAGACAAGTCGAGTAGGGACAACTCCAAAATAAATGAAAAAATGTTTCTGCCTGCAGACCACAAAAAGCATCAACATCACAATTAAATCTCTCTACAAGAAAATAATTAGTGAGGTAGTACTTATTTACAAGTTTGAAGGAAATTTCTTTGATTTTATTCGTGATTAAATATTTATGTGTAATTTCCAAATTTTTCACCATCTCAATCCAGCCACATCCTGTGTCAGACATGCTTGTGTAGCATCTCGGATTCATTGCGTCATAAACATAAAATGTTTAGTACACCGATGTTGTTCTGCCTACTGAAGTGTTTTCTTCACTGCATAAAATGTGCATTGCTCATACAGCTGAAATTTCACTTACTGCCCTCTGGAGTAAACAGGTGGTACTACATGCTAGCATTTCTCAGGAATCTTCCTTATTATGGTCCAGGGGGCATTGCGATTAAATGCGTTAATTTTTTTTAACGAGTTATTTTTTGTAAAATTAAATCGCACTGAATTAATGCGTTAAATCAACAGTCCTAATATATATATTTAAAGATACTATGTGTCATTATTTCATCATTATATATTGAATTATTGTTATATAAGGGGCTTTCTCAGCAAATATTTGTATATGCGATTAATTAATAGGGACACCATGTAATTAATTCGGTTAAAAATTTTAATCGATTGACAGCCCTAATAAAACATAAGCAATAAAAAAACCTGTAGGGTATCAGTACTCACCAGTAGCTCTGGAGGTCCATCCTCTGCATCTTCTGGTGACTGTTCCTCACCGATTTTACTGCAGAAAAAAAAAAAAAACATGTCAAAACTTATTCACACTGAGAAAAGAAATTACAAACTAACAATGTAAGTTTTTAGGTACATTTGTAGAGCATAGAGAAGTGGTGAGTAAAATAACAATGAGATAACCCACCTGAGGTCCCACACATTGAGTCTCCTGTCTGTTCCACTGGAGGCCAGGATGGTCTCATTATGGGGTGACCATTGAACCTACAGACACATTCAGAGTCATGCAATCTCATTGCACAGGTTGAAACATGCCATTTACACTAATGTTAAGAGAGGTGTCAGTACCTGGAATATTTCATCTTTGTGTGACTCAAAAGAGTGAAGCTTTAGCTTGAGGTTTCGCAGATCCCACAATGCAACAGTCTGTGACAGAGGGGATGGAAAAAAAAAAAGAAAAAAAAAAAAAAACACTTTCAGTCAGAGTCCCACATAAAGAACCATATTTAATGAGTTATAAATAGGTGCACCAGAACTTAAAGGCCTTTTTATAGTTCTCACTTTGTCAGCAGAACCGGTTGCCAGAATGAACTCGCTGTAAGGGTTGAAGGACAAGCAGTTGACCTCTGCAGTGTGTGCATCCACTGCATGACTGGGTTTTGATGTGTTATTGGAGCGTGTGTCCCAGCTGAAGAAAAAATAGAGAGAGATTAAAATATAGCTAATTTTACAGCTACAGGTTGAACAGATACTGATGGCACACTACTGTTACAGCTTTGACACTATTACACTGTTATACGCTGAAGGCAAAGAGATTTGTTAGAAGAAACTTCCAGAGGAAGAATTACTTACATCATAAGCTTCTGGTCATCAGCCACAGACCCAAAGAGTGACTCGTGTAGCAGGTGCCAGGACACATCCTCCACTACAGCAGTGTGACCAGTGAAAATGGTCTTGGCATCCACTATCTTTCCTTCCTTAGGAACTGTGCTGATGTCCCAGAGACAGATAGTCTGCAGAGAAAGAGAACACGTGGAAACATGAAAACAAGTCATGCTATCTACAATTAATGTATAAACCCTGTATAAATGTATATATGTATAAAGGTTTCCTGCTGAAAAACAGAGTCGACAACATATAAATAAGTAAAGCTCTTCAACTATGGGGCATTTTTGGGCTGCCATCTGCAATTTTTCACACCCAAATTTAACAACTCACCATTTACTAGGGGTGTAAATCGCAAGTTTCATCATGATACGATCTTACTTTGATTCTCAATCGGATATTTTCCCGATACCTCAAAGTCTGTACGTTAGTACGTTTATTATCTCAAAAGTGCAACCAAATTATAATTTGAATATTTTGAGCTCTTGAATTGCTCTATAATGCTGTAAAATAGAAAATTATCATGTAGAATAATATAGAGGGAAACCCAATTTAGTCACGTATGTAAGCCGCTTGCTATCCTGTCACCGGATCTCGCATCCCTGTTGACACACGTGCACAGATAGAGCACAGTGCAACTTCAGGCACATCCATGTCCAACATGAGAACCATATTTAGCGCTTATAAAGCAAGATTAATATCATACTGTTGCTGCATCACCTGATGGAAATGCGTATGGACGTGGCTGGCAAGAATTTCAAAATAAAGGTGCATCTTAACACATCGATGTTTACACATTGAATCGATGCATCGTATCTTTATTGATCCACATTGATGGATCATTACACCCCTAACAATTACACATACTGTGGACTAATTGCCAAAAAAATTGGGTCTTTTTTTTTTTACCAATAGTCGATAACATTTCAAATAATTTGTTAAGCATGCTATTTGGGGCTTACAGCAGCAATGATTGGCTTACAGAAATCACATTTCACTTTGTGATTTTTTTTGAAAATCGTTCAAACTGTGGTATTAGGGATAATATAATAAACTGTACAGTTGCATTTCTGAGAATGAGAGCTTTCATTTGATATATGATTTGTCCATTTACATGGTATTTGGAAGAATTTTATATTCATATTAACCTTTTCATGTGTAGGCTCTAAATTCCCCTGCATTGCCCCCTGGAGGGAATTGTTTTTTCATGTGCTGTACAACCGGTAGAGGGGGATAGAGTGTTGACGAGTATTTTTTTATTTTTATTCAACTTTTTGATTTCTTGTCATACATTTTTTTAATACTGTTTATAATATAGTAAACATTTGAAAATATCGGTTATGTTTGCTGTACTGTGTTTTATGTAATTTTTATAGCTGCAAAAAAACTAACAATATCAGCAGTCCGATTTGCCTATACTCTCAGTGAAAACACGCTAAAAACATGTCTGTTTACATAAGTGCTTGTCACACATACTTCTGATAAGTCAAACAGTGCCACTGCGAGTATATGAGTTTTAAATGGTTATTGTGGTGCTTTTGTGATAGTTTGGCTGTCTGTTTCAGAAAACAAATGTATCCTATGCCTGAAAAGATTGTTTGAGTTGCTTTTTGTGTGAATGAAAACTGCATCTGCAACTAATAAGTAGACGTAACTGCGTGCATGGCAAGATTGCATGATGATTGCTATGCATATTTAAGCTGTGAACTGTTTTGTTGTACTTTGGTGACATTTGGGCTGTTTTTAATATAAAATAAACATATGGGCTTGAAAAGATAATGACAGGTTTGATGAATGACAACCGCTACTAATGTAAACAAAACGCAGAATCATTGGAGGAAGACCGTGTTTGATGTATTGACTGCGTTTATAAGAGCTGTAAACTTTTTATTGTGGTACTTTGGTGACGAGTTTGATGTATGTATAAAAAATAAACTTATTCTGTGGTTTAAAAGACTGTACGAGTAACTGTTTGAGCAAATATAAATGACAGACGCTTGACCAGTGCAGCCTGTGTCGGCACGAAAGCCGATTAGAATCTGGCAGCACGTAACACAACTGGCTGTTGCAGAAAGACATATGTGTTATGCTACTCTGCGGGGCCCAGTAATTAGAAATAACACGTGTGTGACGGTACGTATGAAAGAGTTTATATTTCTACTACATGACCTCTAAGTGGTGCTGAGTTGTGACGCAAATGTTTTCAGGCATAACAAATGCAGAAGTGATGGATATCTATGGAATGTTCAGATTCAAAGCATTCAACAATACCACATATTGACTTATACATTCGGAGACATGAACATTTTAAGTGTAAACATTTGGTGGGTCCTCAAGAGTTGAAGAGGTTAAAGAGTTTGTAGGGATTGTGCAAATGTGCCTTACATGATCATCAGATGCACTCAGCAGACAGCCGCTGAGGTTGGGGTTCCAGGACAGACCATAACCCTCTTTCTGATGCCCCCTCAGACGCAGGTCAGGAGTGCACTCTCCAGAGGGGTCTCCAATGGGACAGAATTATTACAGAAGTATTAAAATTCAAATACCTGATATTTATAATATGCCTCAAGACTCCCATAATTATATTTTCATATTGTGAAAGGACACAATGAGAACATGGTTATCAAATAACCTCAGAACATAATATTTCCAGAAGTGCCCATACCAGGTTTTGAGGGGTGCTTGGTGTAGTCAAAGACCAACACATCACTTGTGGGGGTCTTGGTGGCAATGATGCAGGGGTTCTGTGGCATGTAGCGAGCCCTGTTTACCTCTCCCTCGTGATTAATCTTAATCTCAATCTCTATCTTGCCACTCACTGAGCCAAAACCACCAAATTCTGTAAACAGAGAGAGAAATGGATGTGATAACATGACATTGATTAGTGGAGAGATGCATTCATAATTTATAGTTTTTTATCCATATACACGAATAAAGACCCCCGCACCTCCTTTTTCACTGTCATAATGTGAGGCGTCAAACTGGGCATCATCATTGGGCAGCTGGACGCTGGCAATTACCAAGTGGTTCTGCTCGTCAGAGGTATGTGTGCCAAGAACCAGACGGTGCACACTAAAATCCTTCCCTTCAGGTCTGTGAAATACATGATAAGGGTGCATGATATTTACCCTGATCATCTGAACATGTAAGGGGATCAAACCTTTTATATGTAATAAACAGTAATAAAACAGTAATACCATGGTATCAATATTGTCTAGCGGCTACCTTTAAGTGCAATACTTGAGAAACACAACAAATAACAGAGTAAATAAAAAAAAATACATAAAATCATTGAAAAGAGGAAAAGGTCCATCAGAAAGATTAAAAAAAAATGTATTTAGTAATCGTCTTTATTGTTACAACTAGGGATGTAAAAATGCATCTATGCATCGATCCATTAATGAAATTCTGATGCATCAATTACAAAATTTGCATTTGACCAAAGTACGTCGTTGTTGCCTTCTTCCCTGATTACAATATATTATGTTAATATTGCTTTTGTATCCCCATAAAATGTGTCATTTCTCCATAAATCAGAATTTAACCATGAATAGAACTTGGCTAATATAAATGTAATTGGTGGGCAGACATATGACTGTGAATAAAACCTGCACTGTTCATCTTTAATTAATGGTGCAATAAATAGTTACATAATATGCAAATCTATTACGCTTATTTCACGGTTTACCATCTGTTTGAGTGTGTTTGCATTATGTCATTATCTGGCATTGTTATCCTTTATTCATATCGGATATGTATTACACATGTATCATAGGTATAGGTTCAACACTGTGTCTACGTGTAACATATTCATGTCTATAATGCATATCATGTAAAGCATTGTTTGTTAATATATGCACCCACACATATAAGCCAAATCTCCGCTGTCCTAAATGCATCTATGACTCTAATGTTCAAGTCTGGTGCATGGTTGCGCTGTCTAAATTACAAATGTTCAGTAAAAACTTTAAATCTTTTTTCGGCACAGTTTTGAAAATAATTATGTTTTACTCCAAAATAATCGACTCCTAACCAAATTTCATATTTCATAATAGTTAGGTCAAGAATTGTAATAGAAAAGAAATCAGAGCGAAATGTCACACCCCTAATTACAATGTATTCAATGAAGTCTAATGTCGGTAGGTGTGAATGGGGTACCTGGTGACATCTGGCAACCACTGAGCAGTAAGACTCGGCCACTCCAGTGCATGGGTCATCACCAGATCATAGAGAAATGGGGTGTTTTTCTTCCATATTTTGTATTCTTCATTTATCACCCTCTCCTCCACCGCGTCATCAAATGCAGCTGTAACACAAGGGGGCGGGAGAACGACATGAGATCTGTCAAAAACGGCTTTAACAGAGGAACTTCAATGAAGCTCAAGTGAAATATACAAGATCTTTTGGTCTCCAAAAAAAATCCATTCTAACCTACATGCAGCTTATCTAGAGATTGTCCTATCTTGATTTAAATCACATAGCATGATAATATACACGTATTATCTAGATCCACAAATTCAAAACAACAATGAATGCTTCCAGGAACATAGTGATAAATCTACTGAATGCTTTTGTGCTTTTGTCCACACTTTCACTTTAAAGTCAAGCAATCTAGCCGCAGCTAATTCTGTCACACAGTTTTAAAGTCTGATTACTATCTATAATATTCCAATAATAATGAATGAGCACAAGGGACTTGTGGTGAATAACCGATTGTTTTGCGAGTTAATACAATCTACAGTGTAAAACTGTAATGATGTAGCGCAGTTATGGCGGGATTCGGCCTGCACTGAATGTACACACAGTGAAATCAGATCACCTCAGTATCGCTACCGACATCATTTTACCCGCCACCACTAAAAGGAAGTAAAATGAATGGCAAGGAAACATACTAACCTTCTTTATCAGCCATAACGCCTCAACGTACAGCTCTCACACGTAGACTGAACCGATAGCAGGATACCGGTGAAGTTTCACGGGAGTGCAGCAGATGCTCTTTGTCTCGCGCCGGCGTGCACGTTCGCGCCAACTCCGACAGACACAGCAGAGCACGCGCCACCAATGAACGGCGAGGAGAAGAAGAGAGTATGTTTCCACACTAAAACCAGCATACTGCCCTCTATTGACACAACACGTCTATAGTGCCCATTTGGACCAAGTCGGTTTTATACAGAAACATCATTTTAATTGGTGTATTTTCCCCGTTAATGTTAATCAAATTCAAGTCATCTTTTGTAAGTTATGAAATATGACTTCAGCTTGTAATGAATTAACTTTAGAATCAAATTCAAAAGTCGCATCTTTCCATGTCAAATATTTAAAAACAGTAATGTCAGTGTGTAAATGACACAGACAATGAGAAAGACATCTATGCATTTTCAACATTTTAGTAGACTGTTACCAGGTTACTACATATTAGATTTGGGATACTCGAGTTTGGACTCTGAGTTGAGTCTGAGTCACTAGTCCAATTTGAATAGTCTTGTCACGATCTCTGATGCATTTTTACTCTGACTTAACTCGGAATCGAGCCTTTGGGACTCAGGATTATTTTCAGAGTCCAGCCAAGTTCATGGCATTTGATTTGTGATGCAATGAACAAAATAAATAAATAAAAATAATGAAACAGAAATGAATGGACACTGTCTGCAAGCAGTTGTAGCACCCCGATATTGTAGATGTAGCCAAAGTTTGTTTCACTGTGTTGAGCAAACACACCTGCAGAGCGGCACACTCAGTCAACCAACACGCTTGAATGTTAGTACGGAGACTGCTGTATAACATCAATTACCGAGATGGCTGGCATGACAACACCTAAAGCCAATGTACTAGAAACTATAAGGCAGTTTCGCAAGGCACGGGACCTGACAACTGGTAAAATTGCACGCTACGTTTGTACAGCCAAGATGGTGCTCGCATCACAGTTTCATTGTGGTCAAAAACTCCACATCATGTTTCTCACAGTTTACTAAAACATATAAAAATAAAACTTGAGAAAAATATTATTAATATTCGGCTATTACGTTTTGGATACACATATGTAGGCATCTGTGGACCGCGCAGAGTGCTGTCAACTTAAACTGGTCCTTGATGAATTAACTGTAACTTTGTAAACAGTTGGGGGAAAAATTTATATTGCTTAAGCAGACTGCAACTCTGAAAAACACGTGATATGAGCGCAAAACGATCATCTGAGTTCCGCAACAGCTTTCGGGTCCTTGAATGTCCTATAACGTGCGTAAGGGCAGCCGGTGGACTTTCTGGTGCCCCCCTATAGAGTTGGTGCCCTTCGCAGACTGCGTAGTCTGCTTATAGGGAGCTGCGGTACTGCTTGCACCTTTATTAACAACTGACACATAAGTGCCAGCTTTACATATCATTAATTCTGCTTCCCACGGATCTCAACCTGGACGAATGCATGGGAATTTTTTGTGCAAATCCTCTGAAAATTTGTACTTTCGCTTGGGCACTGTTTCCAATCATCTGTCATTTGCTGCTACTGACAAGCAACTGTTTGATGCTGAACACATTCGCGAAGAGATTGACAGGCAGGAATTTGGCCAATAGTGCCTACAAGCCTCTTATAATCGACCAATTGGTGTGCAAGAAGGCGGGACTTACAAAGAGGGGTTAAAGCAATGCAAATATGCGCGCACACACAATCAAGTATTAGACCAGATGCACAGGGATGGATTACAGACTGGGCTTTAAGGCTGTGCAATCTAGTTTGGTAATCTGCCCCGCTTGAAAACACTTTTGGGCATGAACAATGAACTTAATTCATTTAAATATTTTTTTTTGAGATAATCAACATTATGCCACAAATGTTGTCGACTGAGCTCAACTTGTATTGAACCCGAATATTCCTTTATAATATGTTGAGATTTGGGGATTTTATGTTACATTGTTTCGTATTTTGTGTTAAAATGTGAACCTGACATGACAAGTCTGCTCATAATTCCACATGCAATATAAAATCGAACTATATTATAGCGACCATGAGGAGGTTACCCCATGTGACTCTACCCTCCCTGACAACCGGGCCAATTTGGTTGCTTAGGAGACCTGACTGGAGTTACTCATCACGCCCTGGATTTGAACTCGCGACTCCAGGTGTGGTAGTCAGCGTCTTTATTCGCTGAGCTACCCAGGCCCCCAACATGGGCATTCTTGACAGTAAACAAGCAACTGGACAACATAGAAACACATTCGACATCTCTAAAAAAATTATGTATACACTGCACTTGATGAATTGGCTCTCCTTTGATAATAGTAACACACGATGATGGCTCTTTCCTGAAATCTATACACATCTCCTTAGTTTTTTAAGTATTGAGAAGGAGATTAGAAGCATCGCACCAAGAGATAAACTCATCGAAAATAGGTCCATGACTGTCCTCATCCCCCAGGAGGGGGGGTTTTAACGGTTTTAATGCAGTATCATCTGTGAATTTAACTAAATATCTTCCTGGAAATAAACTAGTACAACTATTTGAATACAAAATAAACAACAAGGGTGAGAGGACACAGCCTTGGGGAGAACCCACTTTGGTAATCACTTTGTCAGACAATGAACAACCTACACGCACCTGCTAAACAACTTAAAAAGTCCAACAACCACAATACCATTCCTCCATCTAAGAAGAACTCTGTTGCCAATCTTTGGGCCAAAATATGTGGTAGAATGTTATTAAAAGCTGAGGAATGACATGAATCACATTAATAAGTAGGTGTACAGATTGTTCCTAATAAAGTGCTCTGTGGGTATATTGAATTTTTCTCTTTAACTGCTATTAGCTTAATTTACATTTAAACCTTAGCTTAACTATGCGATTCTATACGTTTTCTTCTCTGGAGCCAACAGAAACTACATTTCATTGCCATGGTGTATTGTTGTGAATTTGATCAATAAACTTTGACTTGACATTCAATATACGGTTTTAATATAATTTAATCAACATAACAAATGGCAGAGGCTGCATCCAAATATGCAAACTTCCCTACTATATTATGCCAAAAATAGTAAGCCAATGGAGTGGGGTGTCCGATTCCTCAGTATTCATACAACAGTAGATGAGAAATACCCGGATGACCAACTATATGCAGCAAGATTCTGAAGAGTGCATCCACTGGACGTTTTACTATCACATTGTCACGCAAGCTTCAGAGACATCACATTCAACATACTGAATAATAATAAAAAAACAACGCTAGGAAACACGCATCAGGGCGTGACAACTGTAAGTGCAATACAATATATAATCCAAAAAGTAGTTCTTTGTGCTTAAATTGTACTTGATTGTACCAGATTACATTACTTTCATGGTTCTTATTACGTCATATATTCGGGTCACAAGATAATACCCACATTCCAGGATGTCCAGATATATATTTAAACTACTCACTTGCATACCTTATAAACATTTGTTTTACCGGCCTTCGTCAAATACAGCACATACTGTGACAGATCAGGATTTTGGATGCAGCAAAAGGCACCTCAGATACCAGTGTTTCCAGGGTGTAAAGAGTTGTCCAACAGATTAAAGAGGCACATTCTTGTAACACATAAAACATCTTTTATTCATAAAAAGATTAAAAGCAGTCATATGACACGTATACACGTTTGTCAAATGAAAATCGGCTGCAGGAAACTGATGTCTTTCAATACAGTGTCTGAATAGTGTTTGTATGAAATAAAGTGACTGTTATTAAAGGCTGTATATATGTAGTACCCTGAACTCTTTTCAAAGAGCTCAGAAGCTTTACTCTGTATTTTTCTTCAGTGTCTATAAGTTGACAGTGTAAATCCTTACAATCGTCAAGATCCACGTGATTTTTAGCCTTCTTCCCCCTCTGACTCAGACTCTGTAGGATAGAATTAAAAAATAAGGTGGTTGAGATTCACAGCTTGTATGATAGAGGCTGTTATTTATATGCATATATAATTTCCTTACCTTCCTCTGCATTCTGAAGCCACTCCACAAATGTTTTCATTTGCTCCAGAAAAACGCTTTTCCCTTTGGCAGCATGGGCATCTTTGTACCATTTTAAAATAGCTTCCTCACTAAGGACATCAGCTGTGCAACGAGAGACAAACACCATATCTTCATGTCAACATTATATTAGTAAAATACTCTGTTAGTGTGGAATGCTGTCAATATGTACCTTTGTAAAAGAGCACCACTATTTTGGAGAAGGATTTCATGAAGTGGATGTTGTCGTAGCAGTACTCCTGAATCTTCAGCAGCAAGACCAGCTCTGATTGGCCCTGAGTACTGAACACAGCCAGTAGAGGTGCATAGTGCTATGGGATAAGTACAGGGAAATCCTAAATTACTAAGAAGATAAAGCACAGCCATAAATACAACTGACTTATTATTATTTAGGAGTTAGTTGATCAGCGATTCTATTGCAACTACTGTAGGATTGTCAAAAAAAATCAATATTGTATATTTAATTGATCTCAATTTATTTTGAATTTAACATGCTGCATTCAGTTCTCTTTTAAGGAAAGAACAAATATTTCTGTATTTATTGGTCATATATCCTGTATATACACAGACACTGAATATACACTGAAAACAATGCAAATCTGCAATAATTAAATATAGCAATTTCCCACACCTTATGGATACAATTGTATATATGCAACAATTATGGTTGCTGCTGTAATATTCTGAATCCCTTCTTATGCATGTTTGTACAAATGATGGTGTGTTAATGTTATAGGTGATTTTTCACACTTGTTGAGGATATATGGAAATTCTATAATTTTTTTTTAACCTTACACAGAACAAAATGAAAATGTTATAATGTCAAAATGCTTTAACAGAATTAAACATCCCTAGTTATAATTGTTGACAGTTATTGTGATTAAGTTAGTATTCTAAATTGTAACTAGACAGTAAAGTTCACAGAGAAAATTTTTTATGTTGGCTGGACAAAAGATTTGTCTGAAAGTTTAACACAATATAACACAAGACATTACAATATAACAGACGATAGATAGACAGACAGAATGATGCTGCAGGGTATTGCTAGCATGCTGCTAATATGGCCCGGTCCCAATCCCCTGCTTGTGGTTTTAGATTTGCCTACTTACCCACTTGTCTTTCCAGGGTTCATACAGATGCTTCAATGTTAAATTCAAGAATTTTCATGCACATTTTTATTTGTTTTCAAGGTATATGCACAAGATGCCACAACTACATATTCTCAGTAACAATTCTTGGTTCATTCATGATGAAATGTATGTGCAATTGTAGTGTGCTCCCTTAAAACACTTCATTTTTCAACAAAAGTGAATAACTGGGTCTGTAAACAGATGACTATATGACTCATGTGCTGTGTTCCATGTTTTCTAAAGTCACACAACAGATTTATGTGAGGAACTTACCCAAATTGCAAAGGGGTCATTCTCAAATTTTGACTTTCCAACTTAGTTGGAGTGGTGGTGTAGTGGTCTAAAGCACATAACTTGTAATCAGAAAGTTGCTGGTTTGATCCCCACAGCCACCACCATTGTGTCCTTGAGCAAGGCACTTAACTCCAGGTTGCTCCGGGGGGATTGTCCCTGTAATAAGGGCTCTGTAAGTCGGTTTGGATAAAAGCGTCTGCCAAATGCATAAATGTAAATGTTTAGTTGATGCCCATAAACGCTGAGGGTAACATTTTGTAACATGATGACATTCTTTTTTTCATAAAGGACAACTAGGCTGTTGTTCTTTCTTTTATTATTTAACTTTGTTTCAAGAATGAAGCAAGTTAACACCAAGTTAAAACTATTGAGGGTTAAATGGGTTACACCACCACCTTTTGAGGGTTCAATGGGGTAAAACACAAAATATTTGTGTGAAAATATTTTAAACGTGAATTATTAGCTTTTTAACATGCTGGAGAAAAACAAACAATTCACTCTATGCATATTTTATCAGCCTCTGAACTTTGACCTTAATTATTTTACACAAATATTTGTATTTAAAAAAATAAATAATTAAAACATAAAAACCACCAATGCCATGAATTCAAAGGACAAAAATACTTTTTAAATGATTTAGAATTATTTTAATAATGAATAATAATTTTCCACACTTGTTCGGCCTTACACTAATGCTTGTATTAAAAATAAGTGCAAAATCAATAACATGTCATAGAAGTGTTTTTTTTCAGGCAAATTTGCAAAACAGTCAAGCCATTTCATAAAATTAAATACTAGGTTATTGAATGACACCTTTTATCTATTTATTTGTTATGCTACTTTAAAGCCATTCATGTATAATAAATATATATTTATAAATAAAAAAATACAAAAAATAAGCCAAGGGACATGTTTGTCAACATTTTTATATTGAACCATGTTGTCAAAAATATCCTATTTTGTGAGATACAAATCAAAACACAAGGGGGCGCCAGACGGCTCACAAAACTGAATCCTCCATTGAGCTGCATTCAAATCGTTTTACATCTAATATAATTTATATACATATAATTTTTTTCAATCTGAAGAGTAATTTTTTAATGAAAACTGATAGTTTAAAGTATTCATGGTTGTTAAATCCACCAGCAGTATCTATAATATATTTTTAAAATCCACCAGCATATTTTTTTAAATCCAGCAGTAACAATTGGTTGTGATTGGCTCATTCTGAACAGCGCTGCCAAAAGTAACAGTGACACGTGACAGCGCAGTCTCCACTGCCTGCTACAAGCAGCGGGCTACTGGTCTGTCGCTATGGTCTGTCGTCGTGTTTTTCCAAAAATAAATATTTATTTAATGTATTAAATGAAGCAACGTATTTTACCATTTTCTAAAATTCGATAACTTTAAGCACCTCTTGGTTAAAAAAAAAAAACACCTTTTCCAGGACTGAAATAAAAAAACAAAACAAAAAATTAAGTACTTCAAGCACTTCAAGCACCTTATACGAACCCCGTCTTAAGTATTTCCGTTGTTGTTACTAGTGGTGACTGTTATAGCCTACTTAAAATAATAAATAACAGAACAGGTTAACCATCCAGAGAATCTCATCAACAACACTGGCTATATTGGCGGAGTCATTCTACAAAACGGGTGCCATTTCCACTTTGCAATTTTCTAATTTTTCATTAAGAACAAACTTTAAAAAAAAAAAAAAAAAAAAAAAAAAAAAAAAACACCACACTTACAACTTGAAAGATAGGTTAATCCTCCAAAGAACACATTTTCCCACCTCAGGCACAAAAGCCTTATTAATATTATCCTTTTTATTCAGGCAATGGAGCCTTTCTTGTACAACCCCATTATGGACAATATGTACGCCATTAGAGCCAGGCAGCGGGGGTAAAATCCTCTTGCAGGGATGTCTAGGCATTTACAGTAGAGAGCAGTCGGAAGTACACCTATCTGTTTTCCTCCCTGAAAGTTATTATGATCGAGGCAACGGTGAAGCATTTCAAGTTTGGCTGTACTCGTTGCCCAGCCTCAATCAGTCATACCATGGACAAGGATATGGAGAACTAGAGTGGCACGAATTTCATCCGAGATGTCTCCTTGCCCTTCCTCTTCCTTGTTATGGTCGTCCTGCTCCCCCTTCACTCCCTACTGCTCTGCTCTGCTCTTCTCTTTCCATGACCTCTTCCTTTACGTCTCCATTTTCCCAAAACTGAATGAACTGACTCGGCACTTTTATCTATCAGTTGAAGTTTCTGATTGGTGTGTGATACATTTTGAATCTTAGTGTTTCCACCTGGGTAATTGTGTGCTAATTGTGCTCAAGCTGTGTTGACTTGAGTGAACGATATTGAATGCTAGTGCTTTCTAAATGACCATATGGAGTAGGCAATGAGAAATGAAGGGATTTGTGTATAGAGTTTTGAAGTGATAGTTCAACAAATCTGAAACAGGGGAATAGTGTTTATAGTTTATGATAAATGGTTTGCACTTATATAGTGCCTTTTTAACCTTATTTGTATTCAAAGTGCTTTACACTGCGTCTCATTCACCCATTCACACACCAATGATGGCACAGATGCCACGCAAGGTGCCAGCCTGCCATTGGGAGCAACTTGGGGTTCAGTGTCTTGCCCAAGGACACTTCAGCATGTGGAGTTGTGTGGGCTGGGAATCGAACCCTGTTGTTAGTGGCCGACCCGCTCCACCACCCGAGCTACAGCCGCCCCAGGTTATTTTAAAAAAAATAGTAAAACTATTTTTTAATCTTGTGTGATCTATTTATTGCTACTACTACAAACCATTTAAATTATATATGTTGGCTTGTCATGTATTAAAGACAAAGACTACTTTACAGTTATGTGGTTTTATACAAAAAATAAAAAGCATTTAAACATATACTTTCAATACATAAACGCATGTACAGATGAGACAGAAACCGTGGTAGTAGTTAATAAAATGTATTACTGTAAATAGTATACTGTATGCCACACTGGCTGATAAATGACCAAAATGTCTAACAGTGTTAGGTGAGAACAAACAAAATCAGGTGATTATTAGGTGAAATGTGAACAAAGAGGCATTTAAATATACACATAAATATTTAGTAATAATGATGATGCTGTTAATTAATCCCAATGAATTCTAAATACAACAATAACACATGCTTCACTTACGTTTTACCATCAGAGTATAATAAATAACTTGTACTAAATAGCTTTCCTTGACGTCATCATGGCAAAGATACGGCAGTCACTCAGGTAGGCGGGGTGTCGGCTCCTGAACGTGATGAACTCTGAGATATGCCTGAAAGACCGCTACTGAGCGGTATTCAGGCCAGTGTGGATTTAGTGTGGGTTACGTGCACTGAGCTTTGGCATGTTTCAAACATGGGACAGTCTTGAACACTTACTCGGTGCCACTTGCATGCGCACTTAAGTATCAAGACCGCAAGTGTGGGTATTGGGACAGTTGACGTTGCTAGCATGTTTAGATGGTTACTAGGCACTGTAAACATGTATTACCACAAAGTTAGGTGTTACTAGCATGTTCAAGTATGATGGCATTTCTATTATGTTGCTAGCATGTTTTAGCATGTTTATGGTTTTGCTAGCAGGTTGCTAGACGTTACTGGCATGTTGCTTGAAGTTGCAGACCTGTGCATGGCTGTGGAGTGATGGGTTCTGATACAGTACCTTCAGATGTTTGAGGGCCTGCTCGGTAACCAGCTCTTCCTTCTTATTCCACTCAACCGCATTCATGAGGCAGGTCCACAGTAAACCAATCACAGCCTGCTCCTGCAGATCATTCTTCTTCATCTCCTCTTTCACATACACCACGATCTGAACACAATTCACAAGCCTGTTCAAATTGCAGTATAAGGCTTAGTGGTACTGCCAAGGTTACAGAGAATCTGCTTTTACTTTATACATGGCGATTAGATCCAAAAATCACAGATAGTTGGCATAAAAGTAATCCATCTTGTCTCCAGCGGTGACATTAATGTCTTCTAAAGTTAACCGATCACACTGTTTGTGAAAAATAATTATATTTAGGCACTTTTTAACTATAAAAGATCGCTTCCATTCAGACATTGACGAATGGCTGAATTTACTCGAGTGCTCCTGTGACGCAAGTGCATTGGCATGTTCCTTTGACTCATTGGTTATGTGTCTGTTATACGTCAGTTCACGTGCCATCATGCTTACGTCATGGGAGCACTTAGGTAAATTAGACAAAAAAGTGCTTAAATGTTTCTTTTCGCACACAAAGTGATCAATTCGCTTTAGAACACAATGTCAACACTGGAGACAGGATGGATTACTTTTATGCTGACTATCAGTGCTTTTTGGACCTACAAATACCTAAATCAACATCCTCTCCCATTCTAATAAACTGCTGAGTCTGGATCTTTTTCTACAAATCTTGTTTTGTCATTTTGATGTCATGAGGGTGAGTAAATAATCAGAGAATTTTTCTTTTTAAGTGAAATATCCCTTTAAATATGCAGTACAAGGAATGATATGCAAATGTGCTTACAGTGTGTGTGTGTGTGTGAACAGTAGGATTCACCTCTCTAATGGGACATTGCTGGAACAGGCGCTCCTGCAGCTCTTTCTGAAGTTCCTTGCGTGTGCCCAGAGACTGTTGTAAACGCAGAAAGTCTGACAGCTCTTTCAGGCCTGCCTCAGTGAAGTACTTAGAAAAGTGCTCCACATTCTGCTTGTTGACAGGGAAGAGTTCCTGAAATTAAAACAGATTTTAGATCTATTACAGTGTAAGCCAAAAATGCCTTAAAAGACATAGGGAATAAAAAACAATTTTGAACATAAATAAAGTCAAATTATGACTACTAAAAGGTAAGGTTTGTAATTTCTGTGCTACTAGTGACCACAAACACAACTGCAAAAATAAACGGGTCTCCTGATAGCACGTTCATCCCCCAGACGTCTATTTGACGTGTGCGTGTTTACAACTGGAAGACATATTTTTTTTATGTTGTTTGCTCATCTGCAATATGTCTATAAGTCTATATGTCTTGAATGTTATTCAACAGATTTTTTTAAGATGTTTATCATTTAGAATGTTTGTAAATCAGATTTCTAAAACAGACATCTGAGATAGACATGTGCTATCTGGGCCCCCTCACCCTCTTCCATTGGTTGGATAAACAGATAGCCCCCCCAAAAATTTATGCTACTGGTTAAGCCAATAGTCATACAGGTCTGGCTCTTCAAGAAACAGAGCAATGTATTGATAGCGCCACAGAGCCACAATTACACTTTTCAATAGACATAATCCTTTAAATATTTTATCTATTGTTGTCAATGCACATATGCACTCAATGCACTCTACTTCAAAGTCATGGGGGAGTTTAGAGGTATTCTAGCACATGTTTGCCAGGTGATGAACGTCTCCATGGATACATAACTTATCAGCATGACAGCTTATAATTTCCTCAACATTTTCAGAGGTTAATAAATTAAGTATCAAAATGTATATGCACTACAAGCCATCACACACACACACACACACAACACATGATCGTTCTCCATACCAGCAGTTTCTTATCCAGGTTGGCTTTCCTAAGAGCAGATGTGACTGCATTGGCATCCTTCTCTGCTATCCATGCTTTAAACATCTTCACAGCAAAGGAGGCAGATAGTCCTACAAAAAAAGACCACAGACTGATTAACAACGTTTTGCTTGAACAGTTTGTGCCTGTGATGTCTTTCTATAAAAATATAAAAAAAATATTGTTCTATTTTCAAATCTTAAATTTTTTTGATCGCTAATAAACACCAACCTTCTTTGACAATGTTATCGCTGAAGAGGCTGGTGAGGATAGGTGGCAGCAGTGTGCCATTGGCCAGCAGGATTCCTGTTAGCATGGCCAGTTTAGTCTGTTCGGACTCAGTGAAGGCTTTCAAGAAGAGAAGCAGCTATGCAGGGATATGAAATATGGATCAGAAAACATATTAGTCTTTTTGGCTTACAGTGCAACTGATTAGCATTTAATGAATATTAATGGAAACACCACAGTAGCATCAAGTTTGTTTGTCCTGCAGTGGTACATTTTGCACATGTGGGTGAGACAACACATCCTCCAGTAACGCACATCTCTTATTGATGCAATTGCATTAATGGCAGGAACATGATGTGCACATTAGTTACCTTTTTGATTTCCTCTTCAAATGCCTTCTCCAGATATTTGTACCTTCTGATAAGTTTATTGAACACCTGCGTATAGACACAAATGTATCCATCAGTCTCTGCATCAACACGTCTTTAGAGTGGTCATCATATCATATTATACATTTGTGTAGGTGTATCAGCTCTATTGTTTTTGTTAGCAAAATTTTACTCTGCCATGGTAGTCTATGGCAGCCCAAAGAACCGTTTGGAGGAAAGTTGTACAATTTTGCACATTGATTAGGACAGGTCTAAATAGTTCCCTGACTCATTGGGAGGTGTCCAAGTCAAACACTCCAGGGCAAGCATCAGCTCAAATTTGGCTTTTTTTCTGGGCAGCCCAAGTTTCTGAACACCCAATTGGTGTTGTTGACATGTGCATGTCAGCCATATGTCAATATGATCAATGAACTCCTTAGAGATGTCATTAAATATTGATATACATAGATTATTATCGGCACATTATTTTATCATTATATTTTTTGAGGCATCGATATTAATGATAGCTGACATTTAAATTAGAAAACTAATTTGCATGATTTATAACTCACTCAGTTGGCCTTCTGTTTAACAGTCTAGCATAATAGAGTTGGGAGACCACAAGAGGGTGATACAACATTTACTGAAGACGGTCGTGGGTAAGAAAGGCACAGGTATTACAAACACAGGACAAGCTGATGTGGCGCAGCAGATGGCAGTCCAAAGTTACAAAGGTGTTTCTTACATTGTTACATTTCTTACATCAAATTACATTGATGAGTTTGCAGGATAGTATATGAAACTGGTGCAACCACGCAAACCGAACGATTAGAAATGGCGACTTTATTATGTAATTTCTCTGTATGTAGCCTTAAATTGGTCTTTCATTCAAGCTGTTAAACCACAAAACAACATAATGGTACTGTAACTATAAAAACATTATGAAGACTATATGAAATATACATGTTCACAACAGATCATCTAATGATGTCCTTTGATAATGATTTGGGTCGAGTTTAATGGAAAACTATGCCTGTGGCACTGCAGAATTTTGACTTCAGTGTGCAAACCTTCGTAGAAAATAACTGTTTCAAATTTTAGAATGTGCCATGTCGTCCACCAGATGCGTCCGGTTTGTGACCTCCTTTATTTTTTACCTTGCCACTCACACTTTAGCAAAGTTGTGTTGGGAAATATCTGAAAAAAAAAAAAATCCTGATATAGATTGATAATCATCTGGACAATCTTCCGACTATCAATGCGTGAAAAAGGCATTAATCCCATGCCTAGAACTCTTTCATCTAAAAAGAACAAGGGACATTGGATGTTACCACCCCTGTAAAACATCTAGACAAACACAAAATGTTGGAGACCAGTCAGGGCTCGACATTAACGCTTGTCTGGGACAAGTGGATTTTTAAAGGGGAATAGTAAAAATAGATTTTTACTTGTCCGACCAGACAAGCAGCATGATTAAAACGTCAACAATGAAAAAAATTGCTGGCTATATTTGTGATATAGCAAGGCCTGTTTCACTTATTACAAGCTGGGCATGAAATTCGGAATTGGATTGCGCAATTTCCCCCACCCGCTTTCTATCGTCATATTATAATCAGTGCTACTGCTTCAATCGCAACACCTCATTGAACACGTGTCAAGTTTAGACTAGAGTGAGCGTGCAGAGAGCAGTGCACTGTCACATTTTTGCTGGACTTCAACCTGTTAATTTGACATGCAAATGTCATTACACCTATATAAAAATAGCAATCTCTGCAAACAAGCGATGCAATTAAACTTTCACTCCTGTTTATGAACACCAAAGCAGACTATAGCGTGGATGGAGTGATCTTATTTGTCTCATCACATGGTGTGGCTCATTTTAAAGCACCTTTGACAAGGAAGGCATATATAAACTGCGCGTTGTTCATGCAGCTGAAATTTCACTTACTGCCCTCTGGAGTAAACAGGTGGTACTACAAGCTTGCATTTCTCAGGAATCTTCCTTATTACAGTCCGGGGGCATTACGATTAATTGCGTGATTTTTTTTTTATTACATTATATACACACACACACACACACACACACACACACACACACACACAAACAGGTTTGGAATAATGTACAGATTTTGCTGTTTCGACAGGAAATTGGAACTTTAATTCACCAAAGTGGCCTTCAGCTGATCACAATGTATAGTCGGGACATTAATAACATGAAAAATTACTATTACAATTAGATTTTTTTTTTTCTTCAGAGTTCTCATCAAAAAATCCTCCATGTGCAGATCTGTGCTTTGCAGATCCTTGACATTCCAGCTTCCATGGAGACGTTCATCACCTGGCTGACATGTGCTATAATACCTCCAGAACTTCTCCTGCACCTTACAGTCTAACTGATCCCATAAAAGCTCAATGGGGTTAAGATCCATAACACTCTTTTCCAACTATATATTTTCTAATGTCTGTGTTTCTTTGCCCATTCTAACCTTTTCTTTTTGATTTTCCATTTCAAAAATAGCTTTTTTTTTGCAATTCTTCCCATAAGCCCTGCACCCCTGAGTCTTCTCTTTACTGTTGTACATAAAACTGGTGTTGAGCAGGTAGAATTCAATGAAGCTGTCAGCTGAGGACATGTGAGGCATCTATTTCTCAAACTAGAGACTCTGATGTACTTATCCTCTTGTTTAGTTGTACATCTGGCCTTCCACATCTCTTTGTCCTTTTTAGAGCCGGTTGTCCTTTATCTTTGAAGACTGTAGTGTACAACTTTCTATGAAATCTTCAGTTTTTTGGCAATTTCAAGTATTGTATATCCTTCATTCCTCAAAACAATGATTGATTGATGAGTTTCTAGAGAAAGAGGTTTCTTTTTTGCCATTTTTGACCCAATATTGACCTTAAGACATGCCAGTCTATTGCATACTGTGGGAACTCAAAAACAAACACAAAGACAACGTTAAGCTTCATTTAAAGAACCAAATAGCTTTCAGCAGTGTTTGATATAATGGCAAGTTTCTAGTACAGAATTAGAAATTTTGCATGATTACTCAAGGATAAGGTATTGGAGTCATGGCTGCTGGAAATGGGGCCTGTCTAGATATGATACACATGGACGTATCAGGGATTTAGGTATACGAGCAGCATGCAGAACTGTCCTACATTGTGAGGTTTGTTATTGTTTTTGGATGAAGCATTAGCAGTCAAATTATGAGACGTAACTTCTCAGCGAGTGCTAATTACTACGGTGTTGACTCATTTGTATGTACTGTATTTTCCCAAATAAGTCAGCAGATAGAGAAAAATTATTCCAAAAGAAATGTCAGTATAGACTATTATTTCTTTAGATAGGTAAAATTTTAAATAAAACTAAATTAAACTGAATTGACAAATTGAAAATGAAGTAGTGTAACAACGCGGAGGCTAAGGCTGAATCCATTTGCAGATGTTTATTAAAATCCACAGTAAACAGGTTTAAGTCGGCAGGCAGATATCAATAACTTGAGGCAGGCAGAGTTCAAACACAAATAGGCAGTCCAATCCAAAGTGTCAAGGTAAAGGGGTAATCCAAAAGGCAGTAACAAGAAAAGGCAGGCAATGGTCATTCACAAAGCAGGCAAGACTATGACAATGGAAAACGCTCGGTAAGGCAGGTGAAACTGGCAATACTTCGCACTGGCCTGTTAGACAGGCCATGCTTAAATATCAGTCAAACAGGAAGTGAACAATGAAGCAGAGGGAGCGGCACACAGTCAGTACTCGGGAGAGGGCTCCCTCTGCTGGCGTGACGTTACAGAATCCCCCCCCCTAGGAGCGACTCCTGGCGCTCGACGAGGGCGTCCCCGTGGCCGTGGTGCTGGACGATCGGGTCTGGCTCGATGGAAGTCCCTGATCAGAGATGGATCCAAGATGTCGTGGGCGGCTACCCAAGATCTCTCCTCAGGGCCGTACCCCTCCCAGTCCACCAGATATTGGAGCTGACCCCTTCTCCTTCTTGAGTCCAATAACTCTCTTACCGCGTAAGCTGGGGACCCGTCAATGTCCAGCGGTGGAGGAGGCTCTTGACTCACAACGTTGGGGTCAGCACCCGGGTGGACCGGTTTGAGGAGGGAGACATGAAAAGAGGGAGAGATACGATAATTAACAGGAAGCTCTAGTTGATAGGTAACGTCATTGATTTGTCTGAGAATTTTGAAAGGTCCTACGTACCTAGGGCTTATCTTCCTGCTCGGTAGCCGCAACTTAAGATCTCGTGAGGAGAGCCAGACCCTTTGTCCAACTTGGTAGGGAGGGTGTGGACGACGAGGTCTGTTAGCCTGAATTTCCTGGTTTCTGACAGCTCTTAGTAGGTGTACATGAGCGGAATTCCACACCCTCTCACTACGTCGTATCCAATCATCAATTGCGGGTACCGCAGAAGGTTCTCCAGACCACGGGAACATAGGAGGTTGATATCCTAGCACGCACTGGAATGGGGTGATACCCGTAGACGAATGTCTCAAGGAATTTTGGGCATATTCTGCCCAGGGCAGGAATTCTGCCCAGCGGTGTTGTTCCCGACTACAGTAGGACCGTAGGTATCTTCCAATTTCTTGGTTCAGCCTTTCAACTTGACCGTTGGACTGTGGATGATAACCTGAGGTTAGACTGACATTAATGTCGAGTTGTCTGCAGAAGGCTTTCCAGACCTGAGAGGTGAATTGAGTGCCTCTATCCGAGACTATATCTTCTGGGATACCGAAGACTCTGAAGACGTGTTGGAACAGAGCTTGAGCCGTTTCCATGGCAGTGGGAAGGCCTTTCATAGGAACCAGACGGCAGGATTTGGAAAAGCGGTCTATGATTACTAGGATTGTGGTGTATTCGGTTGAAGGGGGTAGATCTGTGACAAAGTCTATGGAGAGGTGTGACCAGGGTCGTTGAGGAATGGGTAAGGGTTTTAACAGACCAGAGGGTAAATCTTTGGGTGTCTTAGACTGGGCACAAATGGTACATGACTTGACTATGTCGGTCACATCTTTTGCCATCGAAGGCCACCAGAAAGAATTTCGTGTAAGGTTAAGGGTTCGTGTGATACCTGGATGTCCTGAGCTGAGTGATGTATGGACCCAATGGATGACTCTAGCACGAAGGTTTCTAGGAACATAATGCCTGTTGGGTGGACAACTAGGTGGTGTTGGTTCTTCTTGTTGTCCCCTTTGGATTTCTTCCATCAGATCCCATGTGATAGGCGCAATGATTATAGAAGGTGGTAGGATGGATTCAGGTTCGTATTCGGTTTGGGAATGGCTATGGAGTCTGGATAGGGCATCTGCCTTACTGTTTTTGCTTCCTGGTCGGTATGTAACGGTGAACTGAAACCTAGTAAAGAATAACGACCAACGTGCTTGACGAGAATTGAGTCTCTTGGCGCTCTTGACATATTCAAGGTTTTTGTGATCAGTTATGATTTGGAAAGGGTGAGTGGAACCCTCCAGCCAATGCCTCCATTCCTCCATTGCAGCCTTCATGGAAAGAAGTTCCTTATTGCCGACGTCGTAGTTACGTTCGGCATCAGTGAGTTTCCTGGAAAAGTAAGCACATGGGTAGAGTTTGCCTGGTTGACCGTGACGTTGTGAGAGTACTGCCCCAATTCCATTATCTGAAGCATCAACTTCGACCACAAATGGTAAGTTTGGATCTGGGTGTTTGAGAATGGGTGCTGATGTGAAGCTGTCCTTGAGTTTTATGAACGCCTTAGTGGCATCTTCTGTCCATTTTAATTTTGAGGGTTTACCTTTCAGTAGAGATGTCAGAGGGGCTGCGATAGTGCTGTAACTGCGAATGAAGCGCCGATAGAAGTTGGCAAATCCTAAGAAACGCTGTAGTTCCTTGACAGTAGTGGGTTGAGGCCATTCAGTGACTGCAGTGACCTTTGAGTTGTCCATTTCAACACCCTGGTGACTAATGTTATACCCCAAAAATGACGTTTGCCTAACATGGAACTCACACTTTTCAGTCTTAACGTAGAGTTGATTCTCAAGAAGTGTGGATAGCACAGTTTTAACGTGTTCAAGATGTTCCTCTTCAGATTTTGAATAAATGAGGATGTCATCTATGTAGGCAATAACGTACTTGTTGAGGATGTCCCTGAAGATCTCATTAATGAATGACTGTAAGACTGCTGGTGCATTGGCTAATCCGTACGGCATGACTTGATATTCGTAGTGCCCCCTGGAGGTCAAAAAGGCAGTTTTCCATTCATCCCCTTCTCGGATTCTAATAAGGTTGTAAGCGCTCCTGAGGTCTAGTTTAGTGTAGATGGTGGCTTCACGGAGTAGTTCGAGAGCTGAAGGTACTAATGGTAGAGGGTAGCTGAACTTAACAGTGACATTGTTCAAACCTCGATAGTCTATACAAGGCCGTAAACCTCCATCCTTCTTTTCTACGAAGAAGCCTGCTGCCGCTGGAGAAGTGGATGGACGAATGAAACCAGAACTTAGCGCTTCCTCAATATATTCTTCCATAGCTAGAGCTTCGGGATGCGATAACGGATAGATTTTACTCTTGGGGGGCATTGCATTGGGCAGGAGGTCAATGGCGCAATCCCAGGGGCGATGAGGTGGAAGAAGGGTTGCCTTGGTCTTGCTAAAGACTTCTTGGTATTCTTGGTAGCAAGAAGGATAAGTCACAGGTTTCAAATCGGGACTTTCAATGCTTGTGGTTAAACATGGCTTGGTATCAGTGGCGTTTAGACAGTGTGATTTGCAAAACGAAGACCATTGCTTAATTTGGCCTTGCTGCCAAGAGATGACTGGGTCGTGGACTGCTAGCCAGGGATATCCAAGGATGACTTCATGGCGTGGGGAATCAATAACATAGAATGAAATAATTTCAGAGTGGAAAGGTCCTACTTGGAGTTGTAAAGGCAGAGTTTGTAGGTTGATGCCCTCTCCGATAGGTTTATTGTTAATTGCATTGATCTTCAGAGGGGGGTTACAGGGTTGTGTAGGGATGCTATTTTTTTTAACAATGTCTTGATGGATTAGATTTAGAGCGGAACCGGAATCGATCAATGCTGTGAAATCAACAGGGTTCGTCTTAGCGGTAATCTTGACACTGATTGTAAAGAACTTGGTGATGAGAGGAGGGATGTTGTTAACACTCACCTGGCTAGTAGTCTTAACAGATTTTCGGGCTTTGAGTGGACACACGGCATTGACGTGGCCTGCATTCCCACAATAGAAACACAAATGGTGATTTAACCGTCTGGATTTTTCTTCAACAGAGAGTTTGGTAGTTCCTAGCTGCATGGGTTCCTGACTAGATAGAGCAATGGTTGAAGGAGGGTTGGATACGTGGGAAGTTAAATTGGATTCAGCGATTCTTTGTGGGAGTGTTCTGGATTTAGCGGGGCTGTTGCGCATGAGGTTATCGATTTTGATAGCGAGCGTCACAAATTCAGAAAATGAACAGTTTTCTCCTCTGCAAGTGAGTTCTGTCTGTAGTTCAATGTTCAAACTCTGTTGGAAAATGGCCTTGAGCGCAACATCATTCCATCCACTCTGAGCAGCGATCGTTCTAAACTCAATTGCAAAATCTGCTGCTGAACGACGGCCTTGTTTGAGTTGTAATAGCTGAGTTGAAACATCCATGCCCCCTGCTGGATATTCAAACACTTCTTTGATCTGTTGAACGAAGTAATTGGATGAAGATTTAATTAAGGGATCTGTTTCCCAAACAGCTGCGGCCCAGTCAATAGCTTTGCCAGTCAATAAAGATATTAGGAAAGCACATTTTTTCTCTTCAGATTCAAAATCAATCGCTCTGATGTTTGAAAAAGAGCTCAACTTGACGTAAAAATCCCTTACACCTGTCCGCTGAACCGTCAAATTTATCGGGAAAGGCAAAGCTTACCTTCTTGGGTGTTGGTGGTGGTAACGAATGAAGATATTGGGTAAGACATTCGTTGGTGGCTTGTAATCTACTCAGTTGTTCTTGATATTTCCTGAGGACGTCACTTTGGTAGGCAAATGCTTGCTGTAGATCAGAAACTTCTGCTGGAGTCATCGTTGGCGAAGTATTCTGTAACAACGCGGAGGCTAAGGCTGAATCCATTTGCAGATGTTTATTAAAATCCACAGTAAACAGGTTTAAGTCGGCAGGCAGATATCAATAACTTGAGGCAGGCAGAGTTCAAACACAAATAGGCAGTCCAATCCAAAGTGTCAAGGTAAAGGGGTAATCCAAAAGGCAATAACAAGAAAAGGCAGGCAATGGTCATTCACAAAGCAGGCAAGACTATGACAATGGAAAACGCTCGGTAAGGCAGGTGAAACTGGCAATACTTCGCACTGGCCTGTTAGACAGGCCATGCTTAAATATCAGTCAAACAGGAAGTGAACAATGAAGCAGAGGGAGCGGCACACAGTCAGTACTCGGGAGAGGGCTCCCTCTGCTGGCGTGACGTTACAAGTAGAAATAAAAACTATATTAAAATTCATAATAATATAATAGAAACATAATAACTTTGGTTGTAATGACTAACGTAGCTTTCACTTTCTTTAGTCTATGTTTGAATGGAGGGCAAAAGCAACAAATAATTGAAATGTCAATAGAAGGCAATAAGAAGTGTGTTGAAGGACAGTTTTGTCTTCATACACCTAAAGCATAATCTTTCATTCTGAAACCACTTTGAAGTCTGTTCTGCAGGATACTAATCATAAAATATATATCAAAGGCAACAGAGTTTTTGATACATTTATATTGACTTTTTTCTTCGTTGTGAAGTTTAAAATAAGCTTAAAATATTGATGTTGAGTTTACATTACAATTTTAATTCAGATTCATGAACAGATTAATTCGGACTCAGAATGTTATGCACTCGGTCTTGAGTCTGACTCTGCCCCTTTTGGACTCTGACTCAATTGTTTAAAGACTCTGACTTGACTCGACTAAGGTGGACTCGAACCCAACACAAAAAAAAAGAAGTAAGTCTAATAACAAGAAGAACTATCTAATAATATTTGCGATTTAAAGTTTGCTTGCAATAAACTTTGTTTCGTCAGGGTGCATGGATACTTTAAAAAAAAATATTCAACACTGAATGCTCAAGCAGCCAAATTAAAACTTAGAAAACTCCAGATGTTGCTTTAACAATGCTAATACACTTACCAATTTGCTTGAATTTAAAACCTCCTTTCCTGTTTAACTAATAAATCACACGATTATGCAGAACATCTCAGGTTTGTAAATCCATAAGGATCACTATCTTAACGGCAATAACAGCAGTAATGACAGCTGACTCGTCAGCAAGATCTCGTGCTATTCTCCTTCAAATTCCGTACATCGCTTAAAACGTGATTGCATCAAACAGTGCCAGCTAGAAGGCCTGGACTGAGACATATCCTAAAGACCACACCCACAAGAACAAATAAATTAATCTGATTGGCTGATGAATCTGACAATCTGACTTTAGTTGCACATTCATTTGCAGTGTTGAGGGATTCTGTGGATATTCTGAAGGCCTGAGGGGGTGAAGCTCAGACTCACACGCTGCTTTGGGCAATGATTTGTGAAACAGTTGTCACACTTTGCTTATTTTGAATAAATTCCGATTGGTTAGTTTTTTGCTGCTCGTTTGTAGATGAATTGGAATGTGAAGCGATTGAAAATACATAGGCAAATAGGTCAATGAGAATGAAAGGAAAAATATTTATTTATTAGGCATGTTAGGCCAGCAGAGAAGGATTTGCTAGCCCTGAGAAATCGCCAGTGTATATATATATATATATACATATATATATATATATATATATATATATATATATATATATATTATATACTGTATATATGCCTTTCCTGTGCATTTTGTCAACTTGTCAACAATACATTTTGTCTGGTGAGTACTGACTTGAACTATTAAAGGGATAGTTGACCAAATAATGTAAACACTGTCATAACTTACTCACTTAATGTATTGCAAACACATATGACATTTATTCTTTCATCCTTGGACCACAAAAGAAAACGTTAGACAGAATGTTAGTCTCAGTCACCATTCACTTTCATTGTATGGAAAAAGAATAATGAAAGTGACTGGGGCTAACATTCTGCTTTTGTTTCATTTAAATTTCTCTCTTCTGTGGGCTTGGAACAACATTTGGTTGAGTAATCATGACAGAATTGTAATTTCTGTGTGAAATATCTTTTTAATTACCTGTTTAAGTATTTGATTGGCCAAGAAATACAATGTTAATGTAAATTGATACATGATTGTATCACGTCTTGCTGGAAAACAAGTGACTGAATAAGAATATTGATGAGAATATTGCATCTGAAAAAATTATATTTACAAAACAGTTGAAAACAATTTCCTTTTTTTCATTCCGGACAAGTAACTTTTTTTACCTGGACAAGTGAATGACCAATTTACTTGCCAACATTAAGTACATCTAATGCAATTACTAAAACGGATTCCTCCATCGTCCTGCCACATTGGTATCAGCTGCTTATTTTTCATATAACAATTGGATAAACCAGCTCATTGAACACGGTAAAGTGGGGTATTCACCTGAGCATAGTTGCGAACAGCAGTGTGGTTTTCCTCTGTCTTGAACACACAGTGCTTCGTCACCTTGGTCGTGTCCCCGTCGTCAATACGTGTTCCCCCAGGAGCTGAAAGAGGGAAAGTGAGGTCACAGGTTAATGTGGTAAATCCTTGAAGAGCACAGTGCTGTCATTGCTAAACCTTGCTGAGAAAATCTCACTGCCTACTGCACACTTATAACTGAGATGGACAGATGCCAATGCAACCATGGACAAAAAGGCTTCCCATAGAAAGGATTAGAATTTTGAATTCTGTAACATAATTCTTTGCTTCTCAAAAAATTTTGATATTTGTACTGGAAAAAACAAAAGACAAAAATACATAAGACTATAATATCACTGTATTATTTACAGTGTAAGAAATATACATAATTGTTAAAATATCTGCTTTGCTTCCGTTCCAGTATGGGGAATGGCTTTTTAATCTGCTCTGTAAAAATAATAATGTAATGCCTTGTGGTCAAATCCACAGGATGTTAATACAGTAAACAAAGTTAACTTCAGATCCTCTTTGGAGATCACAGGCTTAAGCCAGTGATGCATTAATTGGCCAATGCAATACCTCTTATTTGACCATATTATAAATTCAGAAAGAGTGACTGGCTTTGAATGCAAAAATGAGAAACAAAATATTCAAATGAGATGAAAGTGGAACATTGCATTTCTCTTTTTCATTTTAGCAGAAGTTTATTCTGTTATTGTTCTATATGATGAATGATGGAACACTTTCACCAAATGCAAGTGGGAGTACCTGCATAGTAACTAATTACATGTAATCCAGATTACAAAAATTGTTATTAAATATTATTAAATATTTTTAATGGGATGAAATTACTTTTTATAAAGTGCATAATCAGATTACAGTTACATTGTATGGATTATCTGATTACATTCTTGATGCACCAATCAGCCAAAGGCAATAACTAGAGCGTAATTTACTAATTTTGCTCTCAAATTGTAAAAGAGCGGTCTGAGATAGAGCCTGAACTCATAGGCGTCATTTATGGGTGGGACAGGAGGAACATGTCCCTACCATTTTTTGCCTAGGCCACTTTTTAAATAACTTCTGTCAGGTTAAGTGTCTAATGCAGAAGAAACATAGCCAATGCTCGAGCAGGAGGTTATGGAGGTACATTTTGTTCATTAAAAGATGTATTTACATTAAAAGATTATTTGATACTATCTGTGCATAACATAATTAATATTCATGCATTTTGTGATGTCACAATTAGACCCCCCCCCCCCCCCCCCCCCCCCCCAAAAAAAATCTACATACATTTAAGACAGTGCAGTCCCATTCCTCATTTTACAACATACAGAAATAACTTGACTTTCAAAGAGACATGGGGGGGAAATAACTGAACAATGCAATCAATGTCTTACAAAAATTACATCCATTGAACAAGACTCCACATCCAATCTTAAGAAGCATTTGGAGGTTTTGTATGTTCTCTAAATTTGAAGTATTTTAATAATTATTCTATGTATCATGACTAGATGTGTGCATGCTACCCAAATTGATACACTGCACTAAAAGCATTAATGCAATCCGCAAATGCACATAGGACATTTGGTTTCTGATTTAAATTTAGTTTCTAAATTATTGCACACATAAATTCCAAACTAGTTATATTTGCACACTGCATTGACAAATTCTGCATTTCAAAAAGGCCTTGTCCACCTGTCCATATTTTTAGACACACTTCTATAAAAACAATACAAGTTGCAAACAAACATTTACGAGGTGTCGATCACATGCAACTTTGTTCTTTGTACTTTGTACCACGCAAATGCACTTCGGGTCTTCAGCTCATGCTTCAGGATGGCAGAAAACTGTACATCTTATGTTATGGCAACACCTTCTCATGAACAATTATGAGGTACAAATCGTACATCTCTACATCATTTACTTTCAAATCTGGATAATAAAAGGTCCAATCACCATTCCTAATTTCCTAAATGACAGAATTTTTTTACAAATATAAAAACAAGCATGTTCTCATTGTCTTCTATCTTGAGAAACACATATCCTTGACCCTTTAGGCAACTTTTTTACTCAGCAAATGACAAATTGCAAGTTTCCGTTTGATTTTATGCTTACTAATGTTTAATGAAAGGAGTGTAGTATTAATAAATTTTAAATTAATATTTAATTTTTAATCAAATTATACAATATGTAATCCAACAGCAATCAGTGTAAGGGATCTCCTCTTTGGGGTCCCCTCCAGACCAGCAGAGGGCGCTCACCTTGGGCCTCCCGTGCCATGCACCTCTCCACTCCTGCAGATGGCACCAACACCCCTAACCCGGTTCAACCCCCTGCTCGTTTACCCTCATTCCCTTCACCTGTGTCTAGGCCTATATAAGTCTGTTTGTTCCCTGCTTATGTGTTCCGTCTTGAGCCTATGTACTCTGTGTCTTGAGTGACCAACTCTCTAGCTAAGCGGTTTCTTGTAATACCTTTTGACCCTTGTGTCTATTTTATTTCTCTGTTTTGTGAAAGCTCAGCTTTCCTCAGCTTTCTTTTCCTTTGTACTTTGCCTTTTTAGCTACCTCAACATTGTCTACTTGCTGAGCTTCCCAGGCCCCCACGTTTAACTAATTATTTTAAAATAAATTATGTATCTTCAAACTTTGTTTATCCAAGAATCCTCTTGCAGCAATGCAACTCTTTGGCATATACGGTTCATTAAAGCTGCTAGTTTAGGACCCGTGAGGAGTACTTTTCTCAAATTAGAGACCCCAGAAGCACTTGTATTCTCGTTGTTGTGTATCTGGGATGTCCACTACTCCCTCTGTCCCGGTTAGATCAAGTTTGTTTTATTCTTTCAAAACAGAAGAGTGTGGTATAGCCATTTTTCAAAAGAACAATATATTGATGAATTTGAGGAGAAATGTTTATTTTTGGTTACTTTTAAAACTGAAATATGACTTGCAAGTCTAAAGTAAGTAAAAAAAATACAATACCTCAGCTGGAAAAAGACAATATATTGCGATTTTTCTGGTTTGTGGATTTGTGAATTGAGAACGTGTGGATCTTTTGTGTACATGCGAAGATCGGTTGCCCATGTATTCCCATGTGCATCTGTAGATCTGTTTGCATGAATGTGTTGTAGCCACTCACGATGGTCAACACTGCGCAAACACAGATGCAGAAGATCTCAGGCATTTATGTGCGGAATCCGCAAAGATTTCTTTCATAGGATATTAAGTGGAGAAAAGATAGAAATACCCTTTATTCCCCTGACAAATGTAGCCAGTTTGAACGGGAACACTGTTCCCCCATGAAATTCACTCTGGGATATCTGTTCCCCTGCCCCCCCTTTCATTTCCAGCCCTAGTTATAACCAAATTCAACACTTCTGTTGCACAGTGAAGCCACCCACTCAAACTTTCATGTGAAAAAGATCTGAAGATTTCCAACTGTATGTGAAAGCCCCCCTGGAGACCACTAAGAAAGGATAAAATAGTGTAGTGCATTTCCTGCTGTTTTCATCTTTATTGATCAACAGGATTTTATGATGATGGCCTGGAGGTACTGCATTAAACACTTCCAGAGAAGTGTGGTGAGTGTTGGAGAAATTGTTGGCAGGGAGGCATGAGTTAATAACCTCTTATTCTGTTAATCCACTAAAGACAGCAGTGCAGTGCTCATTTTGTCCTTGCATAAACTGGTAGCAAGGCAGGTTCAGATGGTTCTTGGCTAACAGGGCCAAAGTGTGCACAGGATATTCAAGTCCTCTAATAACATTGGATAAACATTGTTCCAAGAGTTCTGATATTTAGTATAACAGCACTGGGACGCTTCACAGCTTGTATCACTCACCTTTGTTTGCTGCGTTCAAGAATGACTGCCTTTGTTGAAACAATTTTTACTAGCAGAGCAAAAATATACAAAACATCTGTAAAAAACAAACAAATTATGCCAAAGCTTCTAAGGTATCCTACCGAGCATGCTCCCAGCGATGAGGATGTCAAACAGGGTGTCGGCATAACGGCGGTAGTCTAGTCTCGACCCAGTGACATCCAGAAACTTGGCTACAGCATCAAGATCACCACCTGCTTCATTGAGGCCTTGAACAATCGTGTCTCTGAAAACCGCAGGCTCGAACTTCTCCTTTTCATCTGCAGCAGAAAACACAAAGACTCGCATCACAGTCAGGGTCACCGTTACCTTTCTTTCAATGCATCACAATAAATCTTCACAGGACTAATGCTTCTAAAAGTACAGTACTTTCACAATATAATTCTCAAATTTTTTTTATTTGATTAGTCTGAGTACTTGATAGCGGAGCAGATGGTCACACACAGAACTATACAATGGCATACAGTTGTCCTCATACCTAATATTATGTAAATGAGTTCCCACAACTAGCTACTCACTAGGGATTCTGATTATAGCACACACTCAAGAGTATGTTGAGTGAATTCCTATGATATCTCACATTTGAAGAGTCAGTAGCATCTACCACGCAAGCCAACGAAGCTGAAATCTAATGCACAGATGAAAAACGCCCTCACATTTGTTATCATAGCTATTAAGTAGCTAACACTAAGTTGTAAGTCTAAAAAAGTACTCAACTTTCACCCATATCAATTAATATTAACAAACAAATATTTTTGTATTGTATAGTATTGTATGCTTGTTAATAATATAAAGTATATTCCATATCCATTCCCATACATAAATATGATATATGGCCATAAATATATAAAACTATATAACATATTGTGGAATGATCTTGGTTCGTGGGCAATGCAGGAGTCAGGACACAACGAAGCAGGTTCAAGGTCAGTACTTCTATTTTAGCCTTTTTTCTATAAAGGTAAATCACAACTTTGATAACTCAAAAATAACTAAAGACAAAGACAATGGTCTTTCGTTGTGCGCACACACTCTCGCTCTCTCTGGCTTCGTGGTGTTGTGTTTTCTAGCCACTCCTCTCTCTGACGTGCTCTTTAGGTCTCCCTCCACCATCACTATAATGAGAGACAGGTGACGAGCCTTACCCCTCTCCCGCAGACTGACACATGACCACACCCCACCATCCCCCCACCGCTGACTCAGGCTGCGGAAACATCCAGCCTGCCTACTACCAGCAAGTGGGGACTTGACCTAAAGGAAGGCCTGTTGGCATGAATCTGTCCACTAGACCGAATCAGGAGCACCCTTTTTAGTAAGGTCAGACAGCGGGCTGGTGACATCAGAATAACTAGGCACAAACCTTTGGTTTCAGCCAGCCCTAAAAGCTGCCTTATCCCATTTTTGGTCTTGGGCGCTGGGCAGGCTGCGATTGCTGCAGTTTTGTCAACCTGTGGACACACCTGCCCGTGATCCAAATGGAACCCCAGATACCCAACTTCCATCCACCCAATCGCACACTTCTTCGGGTTGGCCATGAGTCCCACCTATCTCAGCACTCTCTGGAAAGCCCTCAGATGTTGCATATGCTACTGATGATCTGCCAATAACCCTTTGTTAATCCAACGTAGAGTAAAATTGAGCCGCGCCCAACCGATCGAAAAACTTGTCAATTCACGGCATTGGATAAGCTTCAAATTTGGACACCACGTTCACTTTTTGGTAGACAATACAGAACCAGACCGAGCCGTCACTCTTCGGTACCAGAACTACCGGGCTGGCCCAATCGCTGTGTGACTCTTGTATTATGCCCATTTCAAGCATTGCCTCTAATTCTTCCAGAACAATCTTTTTCTTGAGTTCAGAAAGATGATAGGGGCGGCTACGAACCACTACCCATGGCTTCGATATGGTGCTCTATGAAGTTTGTGAGACCGGGTAGGTGTGAAAACATGTCCGCGAATTCCACTTACAACCTGGCAATATCTGTAAGCTGTGACAGTGAGAGGTGGTCTCCGCAAAGAAACAGGGTGAATTAACTTGATTTGGGAGATACCTCTGGCCCGAGTTCCACCCTCTCCGGAACTACCGGCTACAGGTACCGCCCCCCTCCATGGTTTGAGGAGGTTGAGGTGGTAGGTTTGATGTGCCCCTCCCCTATGTGTTCACCTTCCCTCATAATTGAGATCTCCAACTCATCGTGTGACATTGAAGGGTCCTAGCCACTTGGCAAGTAATTTGGAGCTTAAGGTGGGCAGCAATACAAGCACTTTATCTCCCTGAGTGAATTCCCAAAGTCGAGTGCCCCTGTCATGCATTCAGCATTGACGTTCTTACACTTGAAGAAAATTCTCCTGTGTTACCTGCCCGAAAGTGTGGAGTTTTGATCTAAGGTCAGGAACTTAAGGCACTTTTCTTCTGCACGTTACGGTTCGACTCAACTCTACTCGCTTTACGTTTTTGATCTTGTATTTCCACTGCAGTTTAGTGCCCCTCAACGTGGTTGTGATTATAGAATGCCCGGCCAATAGAAACGGGCCATTATATGGTTCATAGTATTTTCGTGAACTAAGTGGCCAGCCATTGGATTATAGTGAGCTGCCTGGAAGAGTGTTTCCCGACGGCTCTTTGGTACTAACAGCTGAGTTGTATTCTCTTTGGTTTGATTGTCCTGTGTGCACAGGGGGTAGAGAGAGAAAAAGAGACTGATTCACCACCTCCTGGGAACGCTGCCATGTAGTCCTCTGCCAACTGGATGACGCCGGGTGATGGCACTGGACCCACTCGAACATGCCTCGGGGGAGTTGGGAGACAAACTGTTCCAGCACCATCAGATCGACGACTTCCGGCAGGCGTCAAGGATCATCGTTTGGCCCCATCTTTGTCAGGGCCACTGGTGGAACAGGCTCTGAGGAGGTTGCCGATTAAGCTTCGGAGTACATGCCAGTCCTCCGCTTCTGCATGGAGCAGGACTTGAAAGCATTGCTCCTGCTCCCAGTTGTGACAGCTGGATACTGGTGAGGGTCTTGAAGACTTCACCCAGAAATACGGACTCCACAACAGCGTTCTCTCAGAAGACAACGAAGCAGGTTCAAGAGATTAGAGATACTTATGGGCCAGGTGACGAGCCTTACCGCTCTCCCGCAGACCGACACATGACCACACACCCCCATGCCACACATATATTTAGGCATTTATGTAGACTGAAATTCAATGAGATGCGTTTGAATATGGTACAGAATTGTCTATTGCAAAACTCTTATGTCTTGGAAATAAACAGCCCCCACATTCTAAACAGCACTGATAAAGAAAACATAAATTAGAAGGCTTTTCAATTCTCAAATCACAACACTTACAAAACTTTATGAATTTATTGCAGTAAAATTATTACCTATGGTAGTTGTGGCAGAAAAAAAAACTTTCTAAATGTATTTAGACTGCTGTGTTTTCATTACAAAATTACATAGTTCTTGATATAGATATCAAATGGTGGATTTGTATACAATATTCTTTGCGTTTTGTTACTTTGGGCTGATTGAGCGACCATCCAGTCAATCCCAGGTGAGTTTCATGAGCCGAAACAACCCTTATGGAATAGGCTGTCAGTCAGACAGTCTAATCAACGTGGCTCCATTCATTTCTACAAATTTGCTTTCAACAATGCTTATTTATCCATGTTTTTTTTAATCAGCATTAGAGATGAGGAACACACAAATGAGAGTTATTTATCGGCATATCGTTCTTGATTGGCAGCATTATGTAAAATGCACTGCTGAAAAAAAAAACAAAGGACAATCCTTCTTTTAAAAGATTACAATTTTCTTTCAATTGTTGATTCAGTGACTAACTAATTTCACATAAGACACTCATTTGTCACCACCTTCTGGCATCACCAGGAATGGTCACTGAATCATTAAATGGACCTGAACGAATTTTGGTGAACATAGTCAAAACACTGGAGCCACTTGAATACAGGTCAAACACAGGTTTGATGTCACATGTTTTGATAAGACACCTACAGTTATGTATTTTATGTAATAGGAATATTTTACGTGCGGTGAAAATAAAAACTTGGATACATTTAAATCCCACAATGCACAAGCAGAGTAAAAAATTAAATTGTGCACATGCACAATTGTCATTATATTAATTGATTAAATAATTTATTCAGGAACAGCTTGTGCTCAGTCTTTTATTGTCATGTGTGAAACAGAAGCAAGTGCTCCACAAGATGCCTTTTATTTTTGCAAATGCGTATATTAATTTAATACTTGTATATTACTATATACACTGTAATATATTAATATTGCACTGTAAGTTGTGAGTCTGTGACAGACATCTGACCACCCCAACCCGTTGCAAGTTCAAGGTGTTGTAAGCTATTTCAGCCTTTTTGATAACTATCCTTGGACTTTGGCACTCAATTAACCTATCATGTACCTTGAACTAAATGCCCTCTCCCCATAACCCTGCCCATCAAAGACAAACCCAAATGTACAGAATTACTGACAGGCAGAGCACATTTCTGATAAGTTTGGCTAACTTTACTGATTGGTTAAAATAGGGTAGCTACTCCCCCTCTTTTTTGCTGTTATAGCCTAAGACTATCACAGGCACAGGTTTGATGTCACATGTTTTGATAAGACACCTATTGTTATGTATTTTATATAATAGGAACATTTACAGCATATTTAACTCTAAATATTCCTAAGTATATAAAAATATATTTATGACTGTTTTCCTAACAAAGTTAATACATTTTAAACCACTTAAAGGGCAAATTTAAATAATATCTGGTAACACTTTACAATAAGTTTGTATTTGTTAATGCATTAGGTATCATGAACTAACAATTAACAATATTTTATTACAGCATACGTCTTGGTTAAATTTGTTGTGTAAAGTTACTTAATAAAAAATACAATTGTTCATTTGTGAATAAAGCTCAGAGGATCATCAGAGACTCCAGTCACCCGAGTCATGGGCTGCTTTCACTGCTTCCATCAGGCAGGCGGTATCGCAGCATCAGGACCCGCACCACCCGACTACATGACAGCTTCTTCCCACAAGCAATAAGACTTTTGAACACATGATCTCTCACGATCAACAATCAGCACTGCACTTTATTAATCATCACTCTGTCAATATATTCTCCCAATTCAATTAGTGTTTATATATATTTATACCCGTATCTAGTGTATGTGTATTCTACATTGTGTGTATTGTGTACATTTGTTATGTAAATTGTTGTGTAAGTATGTGTACATTTGTTATGTAAATTGTTTTGTGTAAATATGTTGTTTATTGTAAAGTGGTTTATGTCTCGTCACTGTCATGACTGCTATGTTACTCGGAACTGCACACAAGAATTTCACCTACTGTTGCACTCGTGTACACAGTAGTGTGACAATAAAGTGATTTGATTTGATTTGATTTGATAATGCATTCACTTAACCCTCTGGGGTCTGAGGGTGTTTTGAGCCCTGGAGAAATTTTGACATGCCTTGACATTTGTGCTTTTTTCAGTTGCTTAAAAACATATTAATGGCTAAAGTCTGATAACACTGTATTCAACACAAATTGGGCTACAATAATATGTGAGCAACATGTATGTACAGGTTTGTATTTTTGAGAAAATAACGTTTATGCATGGATTTTGAAAAAACTAAAATTTTAAGTCATTGAAATAAGGCCATAGAACACACTAAACATTTGTCCACAAGACTTTTGAGTGCTGGATCTTGTAGCCTAGAGTTTTTGCTACAAAATGGTGTGAAAACCATCCTGATCACTCATTCATACAAAACAATATAGTAATTTAACTTCTGTAAGACAATTTTAGTGTTGAAAGATAATATGCGAGGAGGCATGAACTATCATGTATATTGATTGTAATTCACACCTGAGAAGACAAAGACCACTCCTCTGGGCCTATCAATGAGGAATGTGACAAAATGAGAATGTGAGACTTAATGATCAAAATCAAGTTTAAAGTTAAAAGAAGTAATCTGACTATACATTTTCTTTACATAAAGACTTTACTTAATTTTAGACCTATACTACCATATAAAAGTTTTAGAAGAAGTCTCTTCTGCTCACCAAGAATGCATTTATTTGATCCAAAATACCGTAAAAACATTGTGTGAACTCTTTTTATAATTTAAAAGAACAGTTTTCTATTTGAATATATTGTAAAATGCAATTTGTGATCAAAGCTGGATTTTCAGCATCAATACTGCAGCCTTCAGTGTCATATGATCCTTCAGAAATCATAATAATATGCTGATTTTCAAATATGGGCATAATTAAAGTGCATTTTACTCATTTAACCTGAACACATATTTGCAAGCACAAGCACTGATGATAATGAGGCAGCATAAACACTAGTTAATATATATTCTAAACATTAATATAATTTTATATCATATTTATATCATACAGCATACAATTTAAATACCTGCTTTAGCCAAAACAACATTTACATGTAACTAAAACTTGCTTATTAGGACATATTTCAAATTTCAATATTCTGAATCCTTGCTGGCAAGTGGCATGTTTATATAAAATAGCATGTCAACTAATGAAAACTAAATGACTTAATCGAAATTGTATCCTCGGCTGGATCAATCTCTCTTCAAAATACAAACGTTCATCCGAGTCCCGCTCTTCTTCTGAGGAAAATGTTTCTCTTTCTTACAATCCTCTTTTCTCGCCTGTGTATTGTTGCAAACGTGCAACGTGTAAATTTTGTTTACATTAAACCTCACCGTCGGGGGCGTCCACCATTTGCATTGATCATCTCAGCACTTTAGCGTATGAATGGCAAGCACTGCTGGTGGGTGGGATCACATTACCTATAATGAAGCTGAGCCAGGAAAACTGTACATCGCTTTGTTTCATACATATTACATTGCAGGAGAATATTTGTTTTTAATTTGAATTGTTTTATTTAAAAGTAGACATTTTAAGCTTTCTTTAGACATATGTTTCATGTTTGTGTGATAAATATTCGCGGAGTTTCAGTTCATTTTTGGACGTGTTTCAGAAATATGCTCGTGAACACGGAGACAGCTGAAAGCTCAACCTTTTTATTTTCTTTATTTTACAAAAGCACAAGGTTTTGCTGTTATTGTGAGTGTACACAAATAAAAGTAGACCCTTTATAGTCTCTAATGATGTCTTACACTTATCTGTATACCCAAAAATGACGGAGTATTTTAAGTTGTTTCCGCTGTAATGACGAAAATATCCAGCAGGACACACCGGCGCGTCCGTTGACCCCAGAGGGTTAAGGTATACACATTTTATTTAAATATGTATTACTATATGCTGAAGTTAACATTAATAAAGATTAATAAATGTTGTAAAAGTATTGTTCTTTGTTAATGAAGGTTGTACAAATACAAACTTATTGTATTGTGTTAGCGAATTTTATTTGGTTTCAAGATAATCTTTGTAAATTAATCCATTCTTTGTGATGCTGACAATGTGTTTAAATATATAAATCATTTTGTTTCATTTAGGGATAAAAAGTGCATGTGAAAGAGAGGACAGAGACTTACCCCTTTTCCTGGTCTTAAACCGCTGGCCTGTAAGCACTGGCTTCTGTTGCTTACCGGTATTCATAAAAGACCTTCATATGCAAAGAAACAAGAAACAGAGAAACTTAAATGAACATTCAAACACACACAAACATACAATACATTCATACCTACAAAAACCAAGATGACCAAATTTGTGTGCCATGAAAACAGATGCAACATTAAAAGATACATGTTCTGAGCCAAAACAACTCCTGATCAAGTAATCTGTGCTTTACTCAACACATCTCCCTGCACGACACCCTCCCCAATCACACACACCTTGTTGATAATAGTGCACTGTACTAAGAGTGAAAAAAGTAAAGCAATCAAAATGCTCATCAGCTGAGAGGTCCTCTCCAGTGCGGAGTGAGTGCTCCAACAGAAAGCGAGTGCTCTGGCGAGCCTTTTGCTGGCCTGTGCTAAATATAGAGGGGCTCATCTCCGACTATGTAAACTTCAGTCACTCTAGTCCAGGACACGTATTGTATTACAGCAAGGGCATGTCTGACCACAGCTTACATCCCTCTGAGTGTGTGAATGTAAACAAGCAAGTATGTAAGTGCAAAGTGCACATACACAAACAAAAACACTATTTTCCAACAACTGGTTCTGATACAACTTCAGAATTTTGTTGTACAGGTCAAGATTTTGTAAACGTCTACATTATGAGGTAAACAAAGGCAGTTGTTATGAGCCCAGCATAAATGGCAAGCCAAAAGATGTCACTTGATGTCCATTATTGACATACCTGGGTAGTTGAATAATGTGTCCATGGACTATTTTTACTCAACATCAAGGTTTTAGGTAAAAATTTCTAGGAATGTATAAGAGAAAGACCTTTAACCAGTTTCCATTTCTTGTATGGCTGCAACTAACGATTATTTTGAAAACCTGACTAATCTAACGATTATTAAAACTATTAGCAACGATTAATCATTAGCTTTTAATCAATTATTCAGCTTGTGCCCCAACTTAAAAAGTTATATTAAATGTGCTTGCTAACAATAACAAAATCATCTTTTAAAAATACCTCTAAATGACATTCACTGTCACGTTTAATTCAGTCAAAAGAATTCACTGCAAAACATCCTATTGTTGTCAAGTGTTTTTGTCTTGTTTTCCATTTAAAATAGTCAATAAATACATTTACTTAAGAAGCAACATATAAGATCTATAAACTTTCTTTAAGAGACAAATTAGTGTATTTTGAATACAAGTGTATTTTTTTTCACTTGGTTAGACTCCTGTGAGTGCAGTAAAGACAAAATATACTTATATTCAATATCTATTCTCTAAACGCAAGTCCAAATATCTATGCTGCTTCTCAGTTCAATGCATCTTTTTTTAAAGGATTTTTAGATATTTAATTTTTTTTTATTTTTAATATTATATTCAACATTCTCAGATAACATTTTTTTCTTCTGCAGTATATCTAAAATAGCTAAAATAAGTTTTAGATATTTATACTGGAAAACAAGCCAAAAAAAACAGATTTTGTTTCAGTGTACAATGGGGCGAAGACTGCCCTCTCTCACCTTCAATCCATCTATAACTCACAAATATCAAAACTCTCTCTTATTAATAAAGCTGCATATTGCCAATTTTCTTCACTATAATTAATGCACAGTGACACATATATTATGATACAATAAGTCGTGAGCCATCACGTTATAATCTAGCTGCAGCAATTGCACGCTCGAGGGACGAGCGTCCTCGCGACGGAGTGTGCAACAGCCAGGTGCAGTCTCTCCGCCTTAGATCGGGAAACTTCTATGGAAGTACATTTATGTCTAAAGCCTTTGAAGCATAAAAGCATGTTGAATTGCTCTAATAAAAAAAAAACATTGAATATTTAGTTTGGAAACTTTTCAAAACTAATTTCATAATAAAAATAGGATGTTATTTGTTCTCAGCAGTAGGTGGTGCAATGCAATCAGGTGTTGACTGAAGACAAGCCTCAAGCCACAGAAGTAAATACTCTTCTGGCCTCATTTGACTTGGAAAGACTACACACAGCAGCAACTCACAGATAGGGCAACCGGCTGAACCTAATTCTTACACGTAACTGTATAAACTCAAATATTCTTGTTACTCCGTTACATGTCTCTGATCACTTCTTTGTTCAATTCAACATGACTCTCCCATCAACATTCAAACAGACTCCACCTTTGTTTCCTTTCGCCGTAACCTCTGTTCTCTTTCCCCATCTCGTCTTTCCGTTGCTGTCTCTACCTCTCTTCCCACACAAAATGTATTTTCCATGCGTGATGTAAACACTGCCACAGACACACTAAACTCTACCTTAACAACCTGTCTAGACTAGTGTTGTCACTGTACCAAAATTTCAGTAGTCGGTACCGATACCAGTTCAATTTCATGGTTCTCGATATCAATTTCGATACCACAACAAAAATATGCTAATTATGATAATGTGCTATTGAATACACCAGTTTAGTTATTTTTAATTATTTAAATAATTATACTTTAATAATTATTATTATTATTTTCCAGAACTTTCCAGAACATTTTTTAAAAGTTTCATTTAATTTCATCAACAAAATGGTGTCTAATCAATAAATTCTTAAAACTTTTAACAAGTGAACATAAAACTTTTAAACATGTAATTGCTTTTTATTTTTTTTGCCAAACTTTTTGCAAAGGGATGCATTGCTTGTGAAACTTTGATTAATTATTATTATTATATAGAATATAACATTTTACTATAACGTTTTAATATATTCTTATTCAATTTCAGGCATCTAGATCATCATCTTTGAATCGTGCTTTTATTATGACGTGTTTTTTGCCGTATGCTTCACTTTTCTGGATAAACAGTTTGCGACACTGCACAGTGTGATCATTGAAGACTTTTAAGTCACGTCTGAAATCTTATCTCTTTAAACTGGCCTTTAAGTCTGACAAATGAAATGTAGGACACAGTTTTGGTGTGTTTGTATTTTAGATTACTGGTGTTTGTGTATGTGGTCATTTTGAAATTGTATCTTTTAAATTGTATTACTGTGACGCACTTTGGTTAACTGTTTAAATGCGATATAAATAAAGCTCAGCTGAGATTAGAGCGCAGATGCTGTGATTTTAATGATATAGATATATATTTTACATGATTCACAATGGACAAGTACTCTGCTTTGTCATCTCGTACACCGTGAATGATTCTCAATGTTTGTGGAGTTTCTAGTGGATGAGAGGTTGGATTTATTTAAGGTACACATCTCTTCCACAGTAAGATTGCAGCCTTTAGCGGTTTAATAAATCATGCTAGGGCATGTCACGGTTTTAATTTGATCCGTCCTGATTCTGATGGAGCTTTCTGCAGCCTTTGACACAGTCAACCATCAGATTCTGCTTTCCACTCTCTCCTCGCTGGGTATTACAAGAACTGTGCTGGACTGGTTTAACGCCTATCTCTAAGGTAGGTCCTACAAGGTAGCCTGGAGAGGGGAGGTATCCAAGCCACATCAACTACTTACTGGGGTACCTCAGGGATCAGTGCTTGGACTACTCATCTTCTCTATATAAACAACATCACTGGGACCCATCATTCAGGCACATGGTTTCTCATACCACTGTTACGCCGATGACACACAACTCTACTTGTCTTTCCAGCCCGACGACACCACCGTGACTGCTCGAATCTCTGCCTGCCTGCAGACATCTCGGTCTGGATGAAGGAACACCACCTGCAACTCAATCCTGCCACAACTGAACTCCTGGTCTTTCCAGCCAACCCTGATGTTGAACACAACATCACCGTGCAGCTGGGTTCAACTACAGTAACGCCTAAAAAACCGATCAGAAATCTAGGGGTAACCATTGATAACAAAATAAATTTCACAGACCACATTTCAAAGACCGCAAGATCATGTATATTTACACTCTACAACATCAGGAAGATAAGACCCTTCTTATCTGAACATGCCACACAACTGCTTCAGTCACTTGTCATAACTAGACTGGACTACTGTAACTCTCTCATTGCAGGCCTTCCTGCATGTGCTATTAGACCTCTGCAAATGATTCAGAATGCAGCAGCACGTCTGGTCTTTAATGAACCAAAGAGAGCGCATGTTACACCACTCCTTGTCTCTCTCCACTGGCTGCCGGTTGATGCACGTATCAGATTCAAGGCTCTGATGCTGGCATGCAGAACAGTCACTGGGTCTGCTCCAACATGCCTAAAATCATTTCTACAGAGCTACACGCCCACTAGAAGCCTACGTTCGGCTAAGGAACGTCGCCTTGTTGTACCAACAAAAAGAGGCACCAAAACACTTTCTCAGACTTTCAGCTTCATCATACCACATTGGTGGAATGACCTCCCCAACTCCATCTGTGAAGCAGACTCACTCTCTGTCTTTAAAAAACTACTTAAAACGCATCTTTTCCAAGAGCACTTAACTAGTCACTAACCAAAAAAAATAAAAAATTGTTGCACTTGTATACTTTTCGAACATTGTAATATGGCACTTTTGCACCGCTGTCTCCTTAAGATGATTCGCTTATGTTTTCCTCTTTTGTAATTCACTTTGGATAAAAGCATCTGCCAAATGAATACATGTAAATATAAAATATAGCTGCAAGCAGCGATACCGGGGTCAAGCCAATAATTGGGACCATGAGCAGCAAAAGAAGCATTGTGAAATGTTTTCGGTTAGAGTCCGATGAACAGTGTATGAGGAGTCAGAAAAAGCAAACTTTCAATCATAAAAAACCCAACTGATTTTAAAAATAACTAAACATTGCTATTTCACTTTTGTCCAGTATGTGGCACTGTTCTGAAACTGCATAGGTACTATCTGGGCATGATGGTTATCATGCAAGAAAGTGTTCAAGAGTTATAAGCCAAAATATCTATTTTTCTATCTCCATACAAGTGGGGGACAGTGTGCCAAAACACTACAGGTAACCTTGGGACTTAATGGTGATAACACGTACAAAGTTTCATCCCAATCCCTCAAAATGTTGCAGAGATACAGCCTCAAGTTTAATTTTGCACATTCTTCTTAGAATTAATTGAAGCGTCATTCAAAACGGTATCATTTATCAAAATTCTGTGAATAATTAGTGCCTCTAGATGATGCAGAACTATTTTTGTGCAAATCGGAGAAACAATCTAGGAGGAGTTCGAAAAAGTAGCTTTTCAAAACATTTGAAAGTGGCCGACAGGAAGTTAGATCGATCATGACTTAATTGGCATCATTGTTCTGGGCATTGTTCACACTATCTGGTATGCTGCTACTACTGCCAAGGACAAGGGCAGACTGCAGCGTGTTATCCGGTCTGCAGAGAAGGTGATTGGCTGTAATCTGCCCCTGCTCCAGGACCTGTACACCTCCAGGACCCTGAAGCGTGCTGGAAAGATTGTGGCTGATCTCTCCCACCCCGGCCACAATCTCTTTGAGACACTCCCCTCTTGCAGAAGGCTGAGGTCCATCAGGACAAAAACCTCATGCCACAAGAACAGTTTCTTCTCATCCACCACTTGCCTTATCAACAAGGCCCGGTACCCACCGTGACACTCTCCACCTCTGGCTCTACATGCCACTGTACTTTGCTGTACTGATCTCTTTTATTTTTATTCTTACTTTTAATATATACTGTGTGGACATATTTATATTGCTTATATTTTAATACTTGTTTCTTATATTTAGAGAATGTGTGACATGTGCCTACAACACAAAACAAATTCCTTGTATGTGTAAAAAACATACTTGGCAATAAAGCTTTTTTGATTCTGATTTCCAATTTTGATTCTGATGAACAACGAAATCTATCAAGACCAGTCTCATTACAGTAGGCAAAAGGAGTCAATCACTATAAGCATTTATAGAAATAGCATTATATATTTTGACCACAAGGTGGCGCTGTCCCAGAACCTTTTCAGTCCCTTCAGAGCATGGTGCCAAAGACACATACTGAGTTTCGTAACGATACGATATGTCGTTGGAAAATACAGCATTTTATGATTAAATTCAAAATGAACGACATCCAAAATGGCTGACATAGGAAAATGTAGTATCCTTTGACTTAGTATGTTTCTCTTGATCTAAAGAGACAATTTTCATTATTTTTCAGCAAAAGTGTTCAAATATTATTAGCCAAAAATATCATTTTTAGCTATCTATTGACTTGTAGGGGGCAGTGTGCCAAAATTCTGCTGGTAAGCTCAGGGCCTAATGTTGATGGCACGTACCAAGTGTCGTCCCAATCCCTCAAAGCGTTGCAGAGATACAGCCTCAAGTTCAATTTTGCGCATTCTTTGTCAAATTCATTACAGCGCCATTCAAAAACAGTAAGGTTTATCAAAATTCTGTGAATAACTTTTTGTCATGAGTGCCTCTAGATGATGCAGGCCATTTTTGTGCAAATCAGACAAATAGTCTAGGAGTAGTTCAAAAAAGTATGTTTTCAAAACATTTAAAAATGGTGGACGGGAAGTTTACTCGATCATGACATAATTGGTTTCGTTGTTCTTGGTATGAACCACGGAATCTATAAAGACCAGGCTCATGGCAGTAGGCAAAAGGAGTCAATAGCTAATAGCATTTTTATGAAATAGCATTATAACTTTTGACCACAAGGTGGCGTTGTCCCAAAGACACATACCGAGTTTCGGAACGTTACGCTAAGTCGTTCGTCAAATACAGCATTTTATGACTAAATTCAAAATAGCTGACGTCCAAAATGGCCAAAATGGTCCAAAATTTTTCATATCATTACACTCGCTATGCCCAACTGAATCTAATGAGACCAATTTGATGATTTTATGACAAACTGTTCAGAAGTTATATGCAAAAAATAGCTTTTTTCATATCTCGTGATCACTCAAAGCGTTACAGAGATACAGCCTCAAGTTCAATTTTGCACGTTCTTTGTCGAATTCGTTGAAGAGCCATTCGACAACGGTATGGTTTATCAAAATTCTGTGAATACATTTTGTCATGACTGCCTCTAAATGATTCAGGCCAATTTTCTTGCAAATCGGACAAACAAGCACAGCTACAAGCTACAAACACCGCTCTGATCTTTCTGCGCTGTAATCTTGAATATAGTTCCCCTGGTCCAAACATGCATCATTCCTGCCCTGTCCCGCTCCGCACGCGTTGCCTCTTTTCCCTGCATGTGTGTAGACATGAAGCGCCACATGAGTTAATGTGGTTTCAAAGCACACTTTAGACCATAACGTTTGTCCCTTCTAAATGTATCTTTATTAATCAGCATGTTACGAGCCTTTAATAATAAACAAATCTAATAAACAAATCGATTTCTGTTCTAATTTTGTGAAAATTAGATAAAGACTAAAATCACTAGTTGGTATACTAGTCTCTCACTTTAATGAAAATAAACAAATGTTTTATACATTTTTTTTTTACATTTTAAATTTTCTCTCGAGACACCCCTGAACCCACATTCAGCATCATTCCACAGTCACAAGGGCTTCTGTGCCCCATACTCTAAAGAAATATAAAAAATATTTAATTTTAATGTAAAAAATATTCCAACAAATACTGGACAGCTATGCTTCAGAACAAACAGATGATCTTTTAACATTAATTTTCAATTGATAAACTATAAAATATTTTTTGATTTTGGTATAAGACCCCACAGACCCCACTGCTTTGACCATCTCTGGACCCCCTGTGCAATTTTGTAGAGACTATTTTGACTGTTTAGAATTTATTTGTTCTTTTCTTCCGCCAACTTTGAAATAAAAAAAAGAGCAATGTGTAAATGTATATCGTGATAAATAGCGATAACGAACAATATAAAAAAGATTATCGTGATAACAATTTTGGCAATATCGCCCAGCCCTATTGGAAAGCCACTGTAAACTACGTAATTTAGAGGATAAAAAAGGTTTTGACCACTATGAAATCAACAGGCAGTCTCCGTTGTCTGTGCATGCAATGTGATAGGTCTAAGTTTACAATACATGTAATAATGCACAACGTTATAATAGCCTTCTTTGATAAGCATAAAATAACCACACAGTTTAAATTTAAATAAATATGCCTTAATAAATAATTAAAATATGGTTAACAGAGGAGATTAGATCGAGAGTGTGCAATGAAAGATTCCCCCCTCTTTCTCTCTCTCTATCCTCCTACTCTTCTTTCCTCCTCCAATGGCTGGCTCAAATTGGCTCGCCTATTAGATGTTGACAGATACCGGTAGTCGAATTTACCGATAAATAAGTTGGGCAGTACCTGCCCATAACTGATTAATCAACCGATAGTTTTTCAAATTGATACTGAATGAAAAAATAACACTCAAAGTAAAATAGTGCTGAACTTTATTACAAATATAAACAGTACTGTCTGATCCATGAAAACACTTCATTAGACAGTTCACATAGTGTTACACTTGCACTGATTCATACTACTCCAGACTCAAGCTTAATAATAACAGTGAAATATCACATTGTTTTTTTTTATTCAGTACAGTTGTATGTAGTGTAGCAATATTCACAGAGAGCAGCGGTATTCGGCTGAACTCGGTGGTGAAGCGGCTCAGACTATGAGCACAGGCCAGGGGCTGTTCAATCAGACGGAACACAACAGACTGGAACCGAATGTGAGGATCTCAAGACACACATTTCCTCTAACATCTTTCCTGACAAAGCAATTAAACAATCCATTGCTTAATCTGAGAAATGCTTATAACAGAGAGCAAGACGCAACGGCCAAAGACCTCCACCAACAGTAAGGTTTTGCAACCATCCATTTGTTTTTCTATGTAAACGCGAGCTAGACTAATGTCTTTATTTTCCTTTTTTTTTATTCAGAGTCTCGTTAAGGAGCACTGTTTTTTTAGTTGCTGTGTCTAATTAAAAATAACTTTAAAAGAATATTGAGACATCGGCTTTCTGCTAAACTGTATTTGTTGCGCTGTGTCTAGCCATTTTAGTTCAAGAATGTGATCTGAATTCATCGTATTACAGTGAGTGATTAAAACATTTTATTGAAATCAGATGCGTTTCTGATTTGGTTATACATTTCTCTTGGTTGCATGAAGATATTAATTTGCTTTCGCACATCATTAGCTTTAAATATGCAACTTAGCTGGCTAACAAATGCATAAATGTGACCAGCTGGATATAAACTAATGCAAATAGATGGTAATAAATTTAACAATCATGACATTTAAACATTTGGGTAGGACTTGTGTGTTTTTTTGTCACATTGTTCTAACTGCTTGAGGTTAGCTTTAATGTTAGCATCCTCTCAGAATTATCGGCAAACAAACTGCTGTTCTCTACTAATGCAGCATCTAGTCAACAAATTAATTACTAAGGCATTACACCATCGTAATATAATGAGCGACATAAATTAAGATGATCGTTAAAGCTTAAGTTGAAATGTTATTGGGAAACCCAGCCCTTGGCCTCGTTTCCCAATAATGATTGGTCTTAGAGTTTAAGAGCATTTCCTACAAGCGATTTTACAAATGTTCTTTATTTTTGCATTTACTAAAACTGCACTTAAAATCAATGTGCGAGGACACGCTTTAAGTGCTACTTAAGAGAAAAGTGGTCCATAAACATGAAGTGCTGAAATGTGACAGTATCGTGCTGCTCATTATTACAACTTCATTATATTTGTAACTTTAAAAACTTTTGTAATTTAGCTCACTGACAAGATTTATGATTAAGCCGATTGTCACCCAACCTTAATCCATTACAATAGACAATGCATTAAACTGCCCTTAGATAGGCTCAGAAGGATGATGTCCAGACCACAAGTCTTGACAGGACCGGTTAGTACAAGTGTCCCTTGAAACACAGAGCGAAGCTATGTAGAGTGTTGCTGATGCATGTCAGAAGTCAGAATCAGGTCTTAATTAGATTACAAGAGGCAGGGTTCCCAATGGGGTAAGTGGGGCTTACACACTATCAGACTCACTCCGTCCTCTGGCACTCAAAATCGCTCTCCATTAAATGCATTACACCACTAATGCAATGCAGTTCTTTGCTCACAATTTGCAAGTTATTTTTAACCTGACCATTCTCGCATTTGCTGCCAATGTTTAGGTAGCATTCCCAGTTATGAAATACATTCTAATAAAAACTATGGACCAATATCACCTTAAACCTCTGCCAACCACAAAAGATGTTCTATCTAGGCTACCTGAGACTTGAGTGTGCTGTCACATAGATTAATGTTTATGTCCATAACACCCACTTTCATCTAGTGTCCCCGGTCCCAATTTATAAGTGATTCAGTGCCAAGAATAACACATCAGCTATGCTATTCCAGGAAGAGAATGCAACCTGGAATCAAAGTCTGAATGAGGTGTTGGGACACTGTACAGGATGAAAAGCTTTGATGGGATAAAAATGTTACTAGACATTTAGAGTAAATCAATCAGTGTATTCATAAATATATCTGCTAAAATAAATGTCAACACTTTAAAGTAACTTTGCTTATAAGGTTATTACATTATAAATCCCAACAGCAAAATATCAAACCAAATAGCATTCATTTTAAGGAAGATTTTTAAGCAAAAGCACACATTGTCAAAGCAAAATATTTACATTGGGAAAAAAATAGATATACTGTTCAAAGTAAAAACTAAAATATCTATGAAATGCAGTACACTTTCAGTTTACACTATTATTAATATGGAGACGTAATGCGAGTCTGAATTTAGCAAGCACAGGGTGAGATCGAATTTAAATATGCTTAAAATCAAAAGGATCCAGACTAATTTATTAGAAAACCCGTCAACCGATTCTCTGCTCCACCAATTAAAAGCTTCCGTATCTTTACTAATATAATTTCTTTTTGTATGAATTTAATTAAAATACAGAGGTTCTCAAAACCAGTTTATGCTTTAACCTGCAAAAGCACAAATGTAAGCGCCATCCAGATCCGCCCCCCCCCACACACACACACACAAACAAAAGCAGGGTGAGACATGACCCAAAACTTATAGTTATTATAATTTGATAATCTTTGCATCCCGAAATTCCGTCATGAGATTGTATTTACCTGTCTGTGATCCACACCGTTATGGTCTCGAGCACCGGTGCGCGCAGTCTCTATCACACTATTTGAGCAGGCAAATTAAGTATGACTGGACTGATATATCTTTAAGAGGGGTAATTCGCGCGACGTAAATGATTGATTAGTGGTGTAATGATTGATTGTTAACTTTATTGTAATTAAAACGTTAACGGTTTTATTTAGAAAATATTCGAAATGAAAGGGAAGATTGGAGTCGTAAAATATTAATGACGACTCTTTTACATCGTCTCACTCTGATATCCGTCCCCCCTTTTTTAATTTTCAAATGTGGTATCAACCAAGAATTTTTGTTTTTTTATCTTGAGTACTGTAGTGTTATTTGGTCAGATTCTCCTGCAATTACATGTAACGCTTAACCCTCATATTGTGTTCCGGTCATTTTGACGCGAAGAGGATTTTCTTTTGCCTGAAAATGCTAGTTATTGTTATACTAGGGAGACTAAGGGATGCATTCTCCCTGTAAAGTAATGACTGCACTGCAAAGGGCCCCACTGTCAAGTTCCTGAAGTTTGCAGACAACACAGCAAGTCTGCATACAGACAGGAGGTTGATCAGCTGGATGTCTGGTGCGGTCACAACAACCATGAGCTGAACACGCTCAAAACTGTGGAGATGTTGTTCTTCCTTCACCAGCTGAGGAAGTTCAACCTGGCACAGGAGCTACTGACACAGTTCTACTCTGCTGTCATTGAATCTGTCATGTGTACATCTATAACTGTCTGGTTTGGATCAGCCACCAAATCAGACAGAAGGAAACTACAACGGACAGTCAGGACTGCTGAGAGGATTATTGGTGCTCCCCTGCCCACCCTCCAATACCTGTACGTCTCCAGAGAGAGGAAATGTGCAGGTAGAATCACTCTGGACCAGAGTGTGTGAACGGAGCGTTGAGCGGAGCGATGATAATTCCACCTTGCTTTTTTTAATATTCCGCTCAGGCTGCTCATCCCAGAATGCTTTTCGTGATATGCTGGTTTGGGAATCTGCGAAAGGAAGCAGTAGGCCTGTGGTTATGGAGCTCTAACAATGTTTTAGTGAAGTTGCAAACCTTATATCTTAAAAACATGCAAAGTATAAATAAAAGTTAAGAACAAGGAAATCAAAAGGTAGTAGGAAGAGACCATGAGAATTAGCAAATATATGTTTTGGAATCGTATGTGTTACATTGACAGAGAGCACGAGGATGTATATGATTACTATATAATAACATTTATATAATATAATAACATTTAATATAAGGGAGTTACATAGATAATTGTGTTAAATATACATATTTTCAAAATACATTGTGTGAATGTTATCCATGCGTTAGAGAGGAGGTGCGTGAAAGGATGTTGAATGTTTGGAGGGGTACGCCAAGTTTGCGAAGCACTGGTCTATAGGAAATCCAGCTCCGAACAGGGAGGCACCATGATCGGACTCAAGTCCGCCTCTGGAGCTAATGCTCTGAATTTCTGATAATATTTGAGTCCAGAGATTATTGGACACTTGCAGAGGCTCTGGGTTGAGGTATTTGGGGGAAGGTCTAGGGGTGTAGCTGTATGGAGGTTGAAAGTAGGAGGGTGGGCTGGTTGAGGCCAGTCGGAAGGAGTGGTGGTGGATACAGTGCTGACGGCAGAGGCTTACTCATGCTTGGGGTGGCTCCGAAGGCAGGATAGAGTGAGGGGGAAAAAGGGTTAACATTGGGCTGGAGGATTTGTCATTAGCGGAGGCAGCCTCGCGCTTGATTCTGCTTCGGCAGCCAAGGGGTAAGACAAAGGGAAAGAGCTGGGGAAAGCTGAGGGATTTGGTTCCTCTGAGTTTGGTGATACGGCGAGTGGTGGCGGTGGAAAGGCTCCTGGAGGGGGTATTTGAATAATTCCTTGTCAGAAGGAAAGAGCTCCAGTTTAGACATCTTGCTGACTTGATGGTAGGGCCAAATGTAAAGAGAATTATCACGGAAAGCAGGTAAGCAATGGCTTCTATACTCCTACTTGTGGGCCGTGATTTGTCAGATTAAAATGAACTTGCTCCTCCTGATCCTCTTTTAATTAACTCCATTTAGTCCCCTATCTGTCTCTCACTCGACATTGTTGATGTAGTGACACTAGTGGTCGCCCTTGGGAGCCCCAAACACCTCAGATCTTTGAGAAAAAGCCAATGGGACACCGGACATATGGGTATAAAAGAAACTGGATCACAACCACTCATTCAGATTTCTTTTTCTTCAGGGCCACGACTGCATTGGCATATAAACTGCCTCGAGTTGCTGGCAGTGTTTCTCGCCCTGTGGAGGCTTTGGCTATTGATTCAGGGCAAGCACGTGTTGGTCCGGATGGACAACACAGCACAAATAGCGTACATCAACCGCCAAGGCAACTCGCCCACCGTCACCTCCTCTGGAGTCAGCAGCGACTCAAGTCGTTGCAAGCCACTCACGTCCCGTGCGACCTCAACAGCGTGGCGGACACGCTGTTGCGGCAGGTTGCGTTCAGGGGAGAGTGGACACTCCACCCCCAGGTGGTCCAGCTTAATTGGAGTCGATTTGGTGAAGCGCAGGTAGACATGTTAGCTGGGAATCCTCCCACTTCACACTGTGGTATGCCCTGACTGAGGCTTCCCTCGGCACAGATGAGCTGGCACACAGTTGGCCCCAGGGGCTACACAAGTAACAAGTATGCATTCCCCCCAGTGAGCTTACTTGCACAGACCCTGAGCAAGGTCAGGGAGGATGAGGAGCAGGTCATCCTTGTAGCACCCTACTGGCCCACCCAGACTTGGTCCTCCGACCTCACACACGTCGCAACAACCCCCCCGGCGAATTCCCCTGAGGGGAGATCTCCTCTCTCAGGGACGGGGCATCATCTGGCACCCATGACTAGACCTCTGGAATCCTAAGAGGCCTACCACCCGCGGTGGTAGACACGATCACAAGGGCTAGTGCCTATATGCCTTGAAGTGGCTTCTGTTCGTTAAGTGGTGTTCTTCCCGATGTGAAGACGCCCAGAGATGCGCAGTCGGGTCGGTGCTTGAATGTGTATATGGCCGCTATAGCAGCGCACCACAATGCAGTTAACAGTAAGTCTCTCAGGAAGCACGACCTGATCATCAGATTCTTTAGAGGCTCGAGGAGGCTGAATCCTCCTAGACAGCGCCTCATTCCCTCATGGGATCTCTCCATGGTCCTATGGGGCCTGTGGTGAGCCCCGTTTAAACCTCTGGAGTCAGTTGAGCTAAAGGCGGTCTCTCTGAAGACTGCCCTCCTGACTGCGCTCACGTCCATCTAGATGGTAGGGGACCTGCAGATGTTCTCTGTTAACGTCACATGCCTGGAGTTTGGTCCAGAATACTCTCACATTGTCCTCTCAGGTACTTGAGAGTGACCTTTTTCTGTCTTTTAGATGGTAATGCTGGTGAAGTAGAACACTTTACTCATGGATCTGCTGTGTGTGAAACAACAGGACAAGAATGAAGTTCTAGCCATGAAGATCATTAATCATCTGCATGCTGCAGGAGTGTCTGGCATTCTTGCATAAACGTGATGACAAATTAAATGCCGTCTTGAAGAGTTGACATCATCATTAGGCTTTTTATTTGGTCCTGCAAATGCAGTCACAACAATATATATATACAGTTGTGGCAGCAGGGGCGTGGTCAAGCGCCCGTCCGGGGGACGGTAAGGGCGCTTGCACCTGAGCTAAATTATGTCTAACACCTGTCTTTAATTTCAGTGAGCACAAGGAGAGCGGCATAAAGAGCCACAGAACCTCCAGTCAGGAGAGAGAGGAAAACATGTCAGTTCAGTGTTGGCGTCAGGAGAAAGCAACCTCTTAAGTTATAAGGCAAGGCAAGGCAAGGCAAGGCAAGTTTATTTATATAGCACATTTCATACACAATGGTAATTCAAAGTGCTTTACATAGTAGAAATTAAAAAGAAAAAAAAAACAAGAATAATAAAATAAGAATAATTAAAACAGTTTAGAATAAAAAAAAAATCTAATAAAACAGTACAAACAGTCGGACACACAGTGGCACAGTGCTCATTCAGTAAATGCACAGCTAAACAGATGTGTTTTGAGTCTGGATTTGAATGTGACTACTGTAGGAGCACATCTGATATCTTCTGGAACCTGGTTCCAGCTGCGGCTGGCATAATAGCTAAAAGCAGACTCTCCTTGCTTAGAGTGAACCCTTGGTATTTCTAGCTGATGTGATTCTAATAATCTGAGTGATCTGTTGGGTTTATATTCAGTGAGCATATCTGCAATATATTGAGGTCCTAGCCCATTGAGTGATTTATATACCAGTAATAATACTTTAAAATCAATCCTAAATGTAACTGGGAGCCAGTGTAAAGACCTGAGGACTGGTGTGATATGTTCATATTTTCTGGTTTTGCTCAGAATTCTGGCAGCAGCGTTCTGTATGAGCTGCAACTGTCTTATGGTCTTCTTGGGAAGGCCCGTGAGGAGTCCATTACAATAATCCACCCTGCTGGTGATGAAAGCATGCACAAGTTTCTCTAGGTCTTGACTGGAAAGAAAAGTAAATAAGAAAAGTTTGTTTTTCGGGAGTTACAAGCACTACTGTGGCTAATAAACCCAGACTAAGAAGAGCAATTCATCTTCGCCGGGATTAACCAAGGTGATGGAAGGAAGTCACCCCGTAAAGTCCTCGCAGTTGACGGAGGTCCTCCAGTCCCTCGCAGCAATGCACCAGAACCATCAACAGACACTGCTTGAGCTCCGGCAGGACCAAGATCGTCGATTTTTGGAGATCCTGCAGGCTCAAGCAGAGGACCGGCATGCGATCCAGAGTCTCCTCAGCCAGGAGGTTGCTCCAGCCACAGCCGCGACCCCAGACCCCCGCGCCTTACAGAAGATGGGGGCGGCGGACAATCCAGAAGCCTTCCTCAACCTATTTGAGCGGACTGCTGAGATTTGGGACTGGTCACGCAACCAATGGGCAGCTCGCCTTGTCCCTCTTTTGTCCGGGGAAGCCCAGCTCGCGGCTCAACAACTGCCGGCAACGAACCTCCTGGCCTATGCGGACCTGAAAAGAGCCATCCTGCAATGGGTTGGTCGGAGTCCGGAGGAGAACCATCAGCTCTTCCGGAGCATGAAGTTAGAGAAATCCGACCACCCATTTGCCTTTGCCCAACGAATCCACGACGCATGTCGGAGGTGGCTGCTAGAGGGGGACCGTGATGCCGAGGGACTAATCGACCAGGTGGTGCTGGAACAGTTTGTGCAATGGCTGCCACGAAGAACAGCGGAGTGGGTCCAGTGCCACCGCCCGGCGTTGCTGGAGGCTGCTGTTCGACTTGCAGAGGACCACATGGCGGCGATCCCGAGAGCGGACGAGCTCTCTCTCTCTCTCTCTCTCTCTCTCTCTTTCCCCTTCCCCTGTGTCTTCCCCTGTTCCCTCCCCTTCCTCTTTGCCCTCTCGCTCTGTTCTCTCTCCAGGGCCTGTTCCTGCCCCATGCAGGCGAGGAGGGTTCCCGAGGCCAGCTTCCCGGCCATGGGAGGCCCCGACCTTCAGCCGCCCTCCCCCTCAGGTGGGGGCGCCCGCCGACGCAGGTATGGGCGTGGACCACTTCCGGGATCAGTGTCCGCTGATGGAGGTGGGGACGGTGGTGCGAGTCTCTGATTTCCCGCAGGCTGCCCCCGATTGGGCCGGAGCGTACCGGATTCTGGTAAGAATCCAGGGGGGTACTCACCAAGCATTGCTGGATACAGGTTGTAATCAGACCACCATCCACCAACGCTTGGTTCAACCCGAGGCTTTGGGCACAGCTAAACTGGTGAGGGTGAGGTGTGTTCATGGGGATATTCACAAGTATCCGATGGTGACCTTGCTGACCAAATTCCGGGGAAAAAAAAACATAGAGTGGAGGCAGCGGTTAGTTCCCGCCTACCCATCCGCTGATTTTGGGGACCGATTGGCTGGGATTTAGAAATGTATTGGGGGGAATTTGTGCGGATGGGTCCTGCACTAAAATAGGGAGGTGTGCGATGTGCGATGCTCTGGCAGGGGAGGCCAGACTGCTCCAAATCGGAATGACGAGGGAAGGGGCGAGGCTTCCACCCCTCCTCTTCTCAGGGAGTTCCCTGAGGGGGACTTCACTTTGGAGCAGTCGCGGGACGAAACCCTCAAGCATGCCTTCAATCAAGTGAAAGCAATCGATGGTCATCAACTCCGGCCGGACATCGCTCTCGCATACCCTTATTTTTCTATTATAAAAGAGTGGTTATATCGTCGCTGTCGGGCGGAATCCTCGTATCTCCAAAACCATTATTTTTCAGGAAATAAACAAAACTGCATATTTTTTGAGTTATTAAACATTGTATCGTTAAAGTTGGTATTATACCTTATATTGCTATTATATACTTTTGTGTACCAACATTAACACAACATTTCCCCAAAATCATGTTTAATCGGAGATACGAGGTTTATGACTTGGGAGCAGGGAGATACGAGTTTACGCTGTCATTGATAAGAATGGAACGGACGCAGACTTCGCTGCTGCCAGCAGTGTTCATTTAAGTCTGCGGTCGCGTTGAGCCTTTTGACGAGACAAGGCTTTAAGAGCTAATCAAAGCTTATGGTTGTGGTTACATATATCTTCCTAAACTCTATTTTAAAAGTTTATGAGCTATAAGTGATGCAATACAAAAAAAAAACGAGCTGACTAGGCTGTCTAATAGGCGGAAATTAGCCTAATCTGCACGCAAACTTACCTTTGTGGCTCACGGGCTTCCTTCTGCACCTAAGCATTACAGCTTTCGATTTTTAACAAAACAGGCCTACTCAAATGTATCTATCCTAACTATTTTCACTCGTTATTACCTAAAAAACAGACAGAGTTATCCAAAGATAGGCTTACTCGACGCCATTAGACAGCCGTTTTTTTCTCCCATAAAAACACTAGTTGGGGTATTTTACATGCACAGCAGTAAAATAATAATAAAAACAATAATTTAATGGTGGTATCCAAAACATTCAATTCAAGTATTATATTATATACATTTTAAAACTTCAATGCACATTTATAATAAGCCTAGTAATAAGTAATAAGTAGACATTTAAAATACATCAATAACTAATATCATAGTTTAACAATAAAATAAATATAATATTAATATAAAATAATATTTATAATATAATAAAATCACAGTTAAGGCTTGTGTATTTGTGTTTGTGAGTATGATTAGCCCTTGTCTGTGTGCATGTATCTGTGAGGCTCTGTGTGTGTTGTTACATTGCCATCATATTGACAGTATTAAAGGAGAACTCCGGCGCAAAATGAACCTGGGGTGTAATAACACATTAATAACCAGGTTCATTTTGCGCAGGAGTTCTCCTTTAATACTGCATCCTATATTAAGCTAGTGAAGTAAATTGTCGTAAAAGCTGTGAAAGTCCTTTGGGATGACTTCCTTCAGGTCTTGGAGGTGTTTGAATTTCAGCTCTTTGATCTTCAGGCGGTCTGAATAGAGTGGGGTGACTGTGTGGCTGTCTGAGGTGGAGTTTCGGAGTTGGTGACTTGGATGTGAATGCCAGTCATCAGAGTGGTTGATTTTGAAGTCCATCGCTCCATTGTTGTTGTACCTAATAGCACAAAATATAACACAACAACATAATCACTGTAAGATTTCATAAAACAATATGCAACATCATAATGTCATGAGTATATTGGTAAGACATAAGATTTGCATTGGTAATTACCTGATGGCTCTGATATCATGGACAGTTGGGTCACCAGGTCTTCCTCCAGGGCGCAGAGACTTGCAGAGCCTCAGCTTGGTGAAGTCCTGGAAGAAGGTGTGGTCGATGTACTTGACTTCATATGGATGAGGCTTTACACGGGCCCTCTTCATCAGGTTAACATACTCTGCTGGGAGATAAACATCCTGGTCCCTCAGACGCCTCTCGATGACGCTGTGAACGGAGTCGCATTCCATCTGAGTATGCCCTTTCTCAAGGTACTTCTGAATGACGACTTTGTTATTCTTCATGGAGAACAGAAGAAGTGCATTGCTTAGAACTGCATTCCGGTTCTGATACCCGCAGCCGTCACTCCACAGAATAAATGTGTCAGGCTCAGTGTGTGCAGAGAGGTAGTCAACAATGCATGAAACAAACTCACTGGCAGACAGGGATCCCTCGCCTTCATGCCAGACACTGTGTGTCAGCATGTTGTACATGGTAAAATTGTGAACAGCAAGCTTTGTTTTGTAATACAAGGCAGAGGCTTTTAGCTTTGGGCACAAAAGGAGGGCTTGTAAGTCCATACATAAGACCATAGTGTTGTTGCTGGCCTTGCTTTTGTCGGACAACTTGTCGGGCCTCTTCTTTTTGAAGGAGATGGTGCTGCCACTCGTCATCAGGTAAGTTGCCGGTCTTGAAAGCACAACAGATGTTGCACCGGTCCTTTTTTGGGTGGTAAAGGCCTAGGTTGAGACGCTTGAACTCATTTGTGAACACTTGCCTTGACAAAGGTATTACATTCTTCTCTGAAGCAGCACGACAATACACTGCATACAGATCAGCCATCGACTGAAACACAGGTTCCAGATACTGTTTGGATGTTGTGGATCTGCAATAGTGTGAGGGCACCTTTGGGAGGTCGTGCAAAAAACTGCAAATAAATTCATGGCCTGCCACTGAATGACGTGCATTGCTGTGTGTTTGTCCCTCTGTCTCTGCTTGCGTGTGTCCCTCCTTTGCCCAGTTAAGAGCAGACCACTCGCCTATTCCTAGGGTAGACAAAAACATACTTTTGCAGACGCGTCTTCTCTACCCGCTGACCCGTAAAAAAAACAACAGCGAATTTGATCTTCGGGAATTTTCAGCCCCCCTTCTCCTTTGCACAGGGACCACATCAATTAGACCACGCACATACACTCTCTTCTCCTCCCAGGTCACATGTTGCCAAAAGTCATTGAAAATCGTATTCCTCTCAGGCTCGCCGATTGCACTGCAGTGATGTTTACCTGACCTGGCACATGCTGCTGATGAACATCTAGGCCCCATAGCCCGTGGCTCCCTCATTGTTTCCTTCTGCTTCTGTTTTACAATGTATGACTTTCCAACCATTCTTCTTTTCTTGTTGATGACTTTCTTCCAGGTGTTCTCAGCTCTCAGTCTTTTCCTTGGAGGTGCGTCTTCCTCAGCATCTGAGCATGAATGCTCTGCATCCGAGTCCTCATCGCCTCCACCATGGAAAATTTCAAAATACACACACAAACCAAACGTGCATGAATGAGTTACATCTTTATAAACTGTCAACAGTGAGGGCTATAGTTGAAGGACCTTATCCAATTTAATGAGAAAATGTAGAAAAGCATCAAACCTATCCGTGTCAAACTGCACCTGCTCTGGAGCCAGCAGTGAGGCCTCCTCTTCCTCCAGACCACCAGATAAATCTTTTCAAACACATCGTACAATTAGTGTGATTTTTTTTTATTTCTATTGTTGTGAAATACATCTGCATTAAAATTCATTCATTTTGGCATGTGAAATCATGATTATCTCTCAGAAATTCACTCTACCAGCATGCACCACTGTATCCTCCACCACTGTATCCTCCACCACTGTTGCTTCCTCTCTCTCTAACGCTACACTCTCTCCGTCAGAGCTCTCACTGTCTATTAGGGCCCTTGCCTGATCATATGGCACATTGACCATCTGACAGAGTTCCTTTAAGGACACAGACATGGTTGCTGCAAAAAATAAAATAAATAAAGGTCAAATGATCGTTTCACTAAGTTATACGGCATGTTTACGTATGATAACAAGGCAAGAAGCCAGCTAGCTTGCTTAAAGTGATGAACATGACGTAAAAGGTAGGTACTTGTTGAACATGACGGAATGCCTTGACATTGTAAGCTACAATCCTGACATAGTACATTAAATTATTATGTTGTTCCTCAGATGAGTGCCAGAACTAGCGTTAGCGGGGGTCGAGAGATTTTTATTTAAGCCCCACGAAAATCACGTTGAAATCAAGATTTCAATCAACATGATAAGTTAACTTAGCTAACTTACCATCCAATGCAAGACATAGCAGAAAGAAAAATCTAGCATCCTCAGAAATGATACATTACACTACACTTGCACTACCATTACTTCGATCGAGATAAAACTGTTATATATAATATATAAACTGTTATTATATAATTTATATAACTAAATCATGAATGAGGACATTTACCTCAGAGGACGTGTTGCTCAGCGACTTCCAATCTTGAGGAGAAAAAATGCCGCGAAGCTCCCAGCGCTCCGGCGCCAAGTGAAGAAGGGGTGGAGTTACGAGGTTTCTCAGACAGTTGAAGTGTCCAATGGAGTTAAGAGGTTTGCTCACAAGCTATTTTCAACACTTTCGATTGGTTAATAATTTGTAAAAATAACAGACCCACGTGGATACTGACCAATAGCATCGATTTGTGAAAAAATATGAAATTGACCAAATTTGGACATACAAGGTTTCCGCCCGACAGCGACGATATAGAGTTACGCAGGACGCTCAAACAAAAGAAAATGTAATGCAGTTGTTGATTCCACGGAGCCCCCGGGAAATGGTGTTCCAGGCGGCTCATTATAATCCCATGGCGGGTCACCTAGGAGAAAGGAAGACACTACTCCGTCTAATAGCCTGTTTTTATTGGCCGGGCATTGGTGGCGACGTCCGCAGGTGGTGTGCAGCGTGCCATGAATGTCAGCTGGTAAACCCGCTGGCCACCCCAAAAGCACCATTGCACCCCCTTCCACTGATCGAGGTCTCCTTCGAAAGAATTGGGATGGACCTCGTCGGGCCATTAGAATGGACAGCATGCGGACATCGTTTTGTATTAGTCCTGGTGGATTATGCAACGCAATATCCAGAAGCCGTGCCTCTGAGCAACATCTCAGCACGTTGTGTTGCAGGGGCACTCTTCAAAATAATCTCCTGGGTGGGGATTCCGAAAGAAATCCTCACCAATCAGGGCACAACTTTTATGTTACGTACACTTCGCGAGCTTTATGATCTGTTGGGCATTAAGTCGATTCGCACTAGCGTGTACCATCCGACGCCCACGCAGTGTATTGGATGTCATACGGGAAGCCTGGGAGGAGGGGCCTTCAGATAGTAAGAACGAAATTCAATACGTCCTTGATCTCAGAGCAAAACTCAACACTTACTCCAGCTAACACAGGAGAATTTGCTCTGAGCCCAAGAACGCCAACGCTGGCTGTACAGGGGTATGCAGCAAAGGGAATTTGCACCGGGAGCTAAATTCTTGTATTACTCCCCACATCAAGATCCAAATTACTCGCCAAGTGGCAAGGACCCTTTGAGGTCACACGACGAGTGGGGGATCTCGATTATGAGGTTAGGTGAACCGATAGAGGGGGCGTGCGTCAAATATATCACCTCAACCTCCTGAAATTATGGAGGGAGGCGGTCCCTGTGATGTTGGCTACAGTAGTTCCGGAGAGGGCGGAGCTCAGACCGGAGGTGAATACAAAGCACGATCATAACACCCCGGTCACTTGTGGAGACCACCTCTCACCGTATCAACTCGCAGAGGTTGCCAAGTTGCAAAAAGAGTTTACGGACGTGTTTTCCCCTCTACCGGGTTGTACAAACATCATCCAACACCAATTTCCCGTGAGAAAACAGCCTTCACCACGCCGTTCGGATTACACCAATTTGTGACACTTCCGTTCGGTTTGTTTTGGGCCCCGGCTATGTTTCAGCATGTTATGGACCATGTCCTCTGGCCGCATTCGGCTTACGCCGCTGCCTACTTGGATGATATCATGCAACATCTGAAGGCGGTCCTGAGGTCGCTGCGGTGGGCGGGGCTCACGGCAAACCCCAAGAAGTGCGCGATTGGGCGTGTGGCGGTACGGTATCTGGGGTTCCACTTGGGTCATGGCCAGGTGCGTCCCCAAATTGACAAGACCGCAGCGATTGCGACTTGCCCTAGACCTAAGACCAAAAAGGGGGTGAGGCAGTTCCTGGGGCTGGCTGGCTATTATAGAAGGTTTGTGCCTAATTATTCGGACGTCACCAGCCCGCTGACTGACCTCACTAAAAGGGGCCTCCAGACCCGGTCCAATGGTCGGAGCAGTGCCAACAGGCGTTTACGCAGGTTAAAGCCGCACTCTGTGGGGGGCCGCTTTTACATGCACCTAACTTCTCTCTCCCTTTCTTATTGCAGACGGATGCTTCAGACAGAGGGCTGGGGCCGTACTTTCGCAGGTGGTGGAGGGGGAGGAGCGCCCGGTGCTGTACATCAGCCGTAAGCTCTCCTAGAGGGAGACCAAGTACAGCACCGTGGAGAAGGGTTGTCTGGCCATCAAGTGGGTGGTCCTCATGCTCCGATACTACCTGCTGGGGTGGGCCTTCACTCTCTGCTCGGATCACACCCCACTCCAGTGGCTCCACCGCGTGAAGGATACTAACGCCCGGATCACCTGTTGGTATCTGGCCCTCCAGCCCTTTAAGTTCAAGGTGGTCCACAGACCGGGGGTGCAGATGACTGTCGCTGACTTCCTCTCCAGAAATGGGGGGGGAGTGGTAGGCAGGCCGGATGGTGCCCCGGCCTGAGTTGGGCGATGGGGGTATGTGGCAGCGGGGGCGTGATCAAGCGCCCGTCCAGGGGAGAAAGCGGTAAGGGCGCTTGCACCTGAGCTAAATTATGTCTAACATCTGTCTCTAATTTCAGTGAGCACAGGGAGAGTGAGGAAAACACGTCAGTCCAGTGTTGGCGTCAGGAGAAAGCAACCTCTTAAGTTATAAGAAAAGTTTATGTTTTTGGAAGTTACAAGCACTACTGTGGCTAATAACCCAGACTAAGAAGAGCAATTCATCTTCGCCTCTTCCTTATCTGTCATACCTGTTACAATAGTATACTGTATCTATTTTTCATCCTTTACAAGCCTTCTGAAAGGAACAGATGGTAATGGCTTCCCTCAGTTCCAGGAGAAGTTAATCCGAAATTGTATCTGTACATTTCCTTATTGTGAGGCAACCCTGCGATTGCGAAACCTGAGATTGTTAGTACTCCTTTATAAGATACAAAACATGCTTTTCTTTTTGTACACAGTTTGGAAACACAGTCAACAAAATATATTCAGAAATATTAAATAAACATTGAATATAAAAAATATATGTATTTCAAATTTAGCACAACTTAGAGGAAAATTATTTTATGCTGTTTTGTAAAACAAAAACAATGAGAAGATGACTGGAAAGCCCCCTGTCATTTCGTTCTCTCAATTTATGATTGCACTTTAATCATAAAAATAAATAAATAATTAAAACCAATATTTTTTTCTGTTTTGTTCTTATAACTCTATACTCTATGCAAACTTTCACACAATATACACATTTACATTCAAAACATTTCAATTAAAAACTGAATTTGTATCATTGTTTGTCTTGTGCATCCACATCTGACTGATTTGTGTCTGATTGGCAAGTTTCTAAAAACTTTAAAAGGTTGAAAAACTGTTGATCGCAGTAGGTCTACCACACTGATGATAATCGATGATTATTTAATCATACATAAAGTGCAAATGACATGTTAAACGTCCCACCCTGTCCCACGCACATGCACACGTGTGAGAGAGAGACTAAGAGAGGGAGGATCAGCTCTGATTCTGATAGAAAATCACACTAAACAGAAAAGAATATTTAGAGTTAAGATGTAATATATGCATTACTACAGCGTTAAAAATAATTGCATTAAAGTATTTAATTAATTATATGATTTGGGGGCCTGGTTAGCTCAGCAAGTAAAGACACTGACTACCATGCCTGGAGTCATAATTTCAAACCCAGGGCATGCTGAGTGACTCCAGTCAGACTTCCTAAACAACCAATTGGCCTTGTTGCTAGGGTGGGTAGAGTCACATGGGGTAACCTCCTCAAGGTCGCTCCATATATATATATATATATATATATATATATAATTTTTTTATAATATTTTTTTTCTTTTATAATTGATATGATATTGATATTATTTGACTTACTGATTTTTTAAAAGGTTCCACAAAACAGTAAGAGTTATACATTTTTGTCTCATTTCAGTAATTGTTGTTTCCAATTTCAGACCCTACAAATCATAAAATAAATATATTGATCATTACCCAACAAAGATATGAATGTTTCTGTCTAAAAAATAGAATGTTTTTGTTTATTACATGCATGTACATTACATGATGATGCCATCCAGGGAAAATCCAAATGGTTCAGTGCAACATACTGTATGTTTCACACTCATTCTGATATATCTAGGAGAATGACCCAACTGCCTTCTCGGTTCTGACCCAGGCATTGACGGGCCAGATGGTGCTTATGGACACAGAGGACTGTGCTACATGTGGGGAAAGGGGAGCCGACAAGAAGTGCTCCTTCTGCAAATTAGCACCATGTGTTTCCTCTTTCCTGGAGTTATCATTATATCATGAATATTTATTTGATTTAAAAACAAGCTACAGATCATGTTCTAGCCAAATGTTGTACTGTAAATGCAGGGATTACTTCTTCACAGTTCCGAATCACTGTTTGCTATGAATTCTAAACATACATCGAGTTGGTTTGTAGCAGAGTCAGTACTTTATCTGCTTTAAAATATTGCTTTGTTTGTTTGAGCATCCTAAATTGCATCAGGGGCTCAACCAATGACATGCGTTTGGGGTCTGGACAGATGGGGGGAGTTTTCAGGAACCCTGTTTAAAACAGAGGCTCCACTGGTTCACCCAAAAGAGGCAGTACAAAGCCCTTGTGCAGCAGAAAGTAGCTCGACACAACAGCCCTCCCAAACTGAGTGAAATGCACCAATGTTAAATTTCAAGACATCGGTGGTTAGCAGATTCCCTAAGGAGTGATATTTGTATAATGGTGCTTTTGTTCCTGGCCAGTATTAGGTGTAATCTAATTACAGAGTAATTAATTTGGTTTTCGAATTACTTTTTAGTACAAAAAGTACTGTAGCAAATTACTGTACAATTCATAATCTTGTAATTAGATTGCAGTTACTGACATTCAAATAAGGTAATTACTTTTAATTACTTGGGTTACACATATTTCTAAAATAGTATTATATTGTATATGTAGAATACAATTAAATCAGGAATTACATTAATATGTACAAGTCTGTGTATGACTGCTGAAGGGTGTGCACCCCTAACGAGTCAAACTCATTCATTATTTTGAATTTGTTTAGTGGAAAAACAAGTTTTTCTATGAAAAGTGTTTTAGAAAGTAACGTAAAAGTAATTAGTAATGTGATCACTTTTTTGATGAAGTAATCTGTAATCTGATCACACTTTTAGTGTAGTTCCCACCAAGAACTATAACTATAATGATAACTGCAACCATAAACTTTCAAAAATCATTCTAACTCTAAGAGAATAGAGGAGAGCACACCACAACTATAATGATAAAGACACAGAGAAATAATATAATTGGGATCACTTTCGGAATGATTCTTATTCCAGCTAATGAACTATATAAACATTGACAGGCAATCAAAATCCATCAAATTTTAAAGAACTTGAGAGGCAACGTGCACTCATCTTCAAAATAACACATTCCAGCACCGGATCGGCACTTACACAAACTAAATGGAAACTCCTGCCCAAGAACCGGCAATATTTTCTCTGCATTCTTCTTCAGAATTAACAAAAGTGAGATAATGAAAAGCTAATGTAAACTGGTAGCATAAAATTACCTTGTGTATGAATTTTACTATAATCTCCAATGTGATTCTTGTTATATAAAATATTCCTGCTCCTTTTCAATTATTTGCTTATTATGTGCTTTTGTGTTTCCTCCCAACTGATGACAGTGATGCAGACGAAACGTAAACTCAATGCTGGCTCTTCGTCTGGGCTTTTCAGGGTGTTCACTTCCATGCTATTCTTCTGATGATCACTATGATACATCTGAAGAAGCTCTGTGTGCTGGACAAACATATGATTGGTGCTCTGTCAGCCATTGTTAAGGGTACAACAGTGTCAGACCTTAAGCTCATTCACAGACGACAGGATACGCACTGTAGAGTGCAAGTAAGCACTTCATGATTGAAGGATATCCTTCTTGGATATTGCTCAGAGAGAAGGGCTTTGAGAATATTTTCTATTATACAATTCTTTGGTTTTTAGATATTTTAGTGTAAAGTTACCTTTTTTGTATTGTATAATTCGTATGGCATAATTTATGAGAATCTTGATTAGTCCATAATCTTTTGACTTTCAAAGCTTCAGTCTTTGTAAACATCAAACTTTATTGTCATTGTGCAGGTACAGGGCCAATGAAATGCATTTTTTTTGCATATCACAACTAAGCTAGGGTCAGAGCACAGGATCAGACATGAAACAGCGCTATGTCGGGCACTTTGGTTAGAGCTTTTGTACTGTAGAACTTGCTCGCAAGTCACAGGTGATGTCTGATTTGTGAGCGAATCCATATTTAGAGTAGGTTCTTTTCAGGTAATTGATCGGAATGATTCATTAGCGAATCAATCGAATAAAAATAAAATAACATAAATAAATAAAAAAGATTTCCAGAAATCACAAAAAACTGGAAAAATCATGGAAATGTCTTTGAAATTCATTGGTGAAATAGGCTGTGAACCCTGAATAAAGAGATTAAGTATTGCCACTAGAGGGCAGCATCCATCTTTTGAGGGTCATGTGTGAACTCCAATACACAGTCAGTAGACTGTGTAGTGTTTACTTCTTTGAATGTGTCAAATCATGCATGCTTTAATCTATAGGTATTTAAACAGAATTTCAGTGTTCACAGCAGGCATAACAGACAGTTCACGCCTCTTTCAGGTAAAACTTTTGATGGCACTATTAAGGTCAGATTTTCAAACAGGTGACAGACATTGTATGAAGGGAAAAGTTTAAACATTTTAAATGAATATGCATCATCATCATTATCATCATCATCACAATCATCATTAACATGATCTCTAGGTTTGTATATAAACATTTGACAGAAATATTTGTAGAATCTTCAAATTAAAAATCAGGCGGTGTGGTAACTGTACTGTGAGTTTTGTGAGAGCAGGGATATCCTCTGTGGACTTTCCCACACTTGGTCCTGTTGCACACATCCTAAGGCACTCGCTCAGGATTCTATAGAGGCTTCTGTCTGTTCCTGAGTGCTTTGTTCCCTGTCTCCACATCCCCTCATCCCAGGGGACCATCAAACCCTGTAGGCCAAACTAGGATCTATTTAGCACACACTTGTCACGTTGCATGTCAATATACCCATAACTCAGTACTGTAACCTCTCTGTTTCCCCTGAGATTCATTCCTCTCCTATCTCCATCTATGACCATGTCACAGTCATTACAGTTGCATAAAAGGACTATCTCAAATATCCGATATTCAGATGCAGAAATTAGCGAATTACTTTGATATTCCTCTTTCAAGCCCCGAGGTTGCATATTCAGTGATCCCCAATAAACCCCCCACCAACCCCCCTTCCTAATATGACTAACAGTGCTTTTTAGGTAATAAGAGATTTTTTTAACAGCTTTTAGAAACACTTTTTTTTTTTTAAAGCCTTTCACAGTACGGCAAGTCCTGCACAATATTAAGGTGTTTTTTTTTTCCCCAAATCAAAGGAAATGTACCTGCGGACAAGCAAAATGAATTAATCGTAAATGCCCGAGGAGAGAGTGAAACTGAACACTTTTTGAGGGAGCAACACATTTTCGGTGGAAGAAAGTGAGCATTGGGCTTTTGTGTTTCCTCCATGTCATTTGTGTTATGCACATTCATTTGGTGAGCTCATCGGAGGCACCTGTTTGGATAATTTTGGGGTAAAATAATCCAGGGCTATCCCGTTTCATGGGTTTTGTCATGCATGGCCGTACTTTACAGCACAGACTGAATGCATGAAGCTTAATGCATCAGGCTCACGTGTACTTGAAATCTCATAATTCAGCATTGAAAGTCGTTTACTCCTATCTTTTGAAGAGTGTAACATCCTTATTGCAATATCTATTTATTAAGTGTTGCAGTATAGTGTTTGCTATGTTAAGCATAAACTTATTCCATAAACAGAAATATGTTATCTTATTGGGTACACAAAAGGGGATGGTTCTAAGACCAAAATTATAATACTATGATTATATGTTGAAATATCCTTTGCATTTGTAAAAATTACTTTTTACAAAAAAAAAAAATTACTCTTTGGCCAAGTACTTGGGAAACCATCAGAGAAGTGTAATAAGTATACTGAGCTGTAATATATATATACACATATATATAGTTTAGTTATTGAATTATTGAATTTAGTTATTGAATTATATATATATATATATATATATATATATATATATATATATATATATATATATATATATATATATATATATATATATATATATATAATTCAATAACTAAATTCAAGATTAAAATAAACACACCAGCAAAATATGTTAATTCAACATAATTTGATTAAAAAATATATCCAGAATTTTTGCAATAATAATAAAAAGCAAGTTTGAAGTGAATTGCTTCAAATAGGATTCATTCAAGTTTTGATTATTTTACATCTCAGTATACTAAAACATTTTTGTTAGATAACCAAAAATGTGTCTCATGTAAAATCTAAATAAATTGGTATTTAAGTCTTTTTTTCTATGAGGATGATGGTGTGTAGTGTTTCTTCCATTTTGTGTGGTGGTAGCAGTACTAACCTAAATGTAATTAATAGATGCCCTTATAATATATTCTTCAAAATGAAAATGAATTATATAAAATGTTATAGAAAAACAATAATTTTCATCATTGTCTATAAATTGATTTTTTTTTCCAGATGTACTTACAGATATTACATTATTTAAGCGTGTCATATTTCATAAACGATTACCTCATATTAAGAATATTATTATTATTATTTTAAATGCACATATATTGCAGAATAACGTGTGGGCGTGCCGAATCGCGAGGAGGACACACCCATTTCCAACACACTCATTCCACGCGCTGCTGCTGTTGAACGTGTGGGCGGCTATATAATAATAGATGAGTAACAGGTAATATTTCAAATTATTTTCAAAGAGACGCCAAACCCAACTCTCCTGCAATGCCCCTGAACACATGCGAATACCTGCTGCTCTTTCTGCTCTTTTTTCTGCTGAAAAGCTGTCACGCTTTAAAAAACGATGGCACTGAAGTGGCTCGTGGGCATATGGTGTCATCAGCATCCCACGAGACTCCGAATAATGCCTCTTTAAATCGAGCGCGCAACGGGGGAAGACGCGCGGACACCCGAGACACAACCGGTGCGTATTTAACTGACATGTTCACTGTTATGTTTATGAGAGAGCCTTTGTACTGTCCAATTACTAATAGTCAAAATCCATAAATGGCGTAAATGTTTTAAAAACACACGCAGTTAAATATTTTTGTGACTCCAGCCACATTCTAAGACATGTTCATGTGTTATTCATGTGTTATTACATATGTAAGTACTGAATAATAGACTACTAAGAAATTACACCAAATATATGCCTAATAAATACACTAAATTCATATAAAAGCTTACTAATAAACTAACAAATGTCCTTAAATGTGTGATTATTTTGTGAATTGCTCATCATCACTATAGAGCTGTTCAGCTTGTAGTCCAAAAACCCAGATAAGAATTCACCATGGGTTTCCTCTGTATTTTCCTCTGGGTTTTTATAAGGGGGGTTTTGAACTTAGGTGTAAAATAAGGTCTGTGGTAAACATTACTTGATGATACGTGGCCGTTTTGTTCTACAACAAAAATTACACAAAGTCGTACCTCAAACGCGAAGCCCCCGTACGTTTTTAAAAAAGTATATAATTCAATATGTCTTAGAAATTCACATTTGAGGGATGACTGTGTGTAATTTATGTTGTAGAACAAAACATCCTCATATCGTTAAGTAATGCTTACCACAGTCCTTATTTTACTTTAAGTTCAAAAACCCCATTATAAAAACCCATTGGAAAATTCAGAGGAAATCCATTGCAAATTAGACTTCTGGGTACGCTCTATTGTAATTTTTATGGTGATATGTAATAAATGCAATGTGAACTTGTTGTTTAAAGTGTTAACATAACTCCTTATTCATCTACAGTTTTTTTTAAAGCATGACATTTCTTTTGCAGAACAGCACCAGGTTGGTTGCAGGGAACTGAGATCCACTAAATACATATCAGATGGCCAGTGCACCAGCCTGAATCCCGTGAAGGAGCTAGTGTGTGCTGGGGAATGTCTCCCCACCCACCTGCTGCCCAACTGGATCGGAGGAGATCATTATTGGAGCAGACGGAATGTGCAGGAGTGGCGCTGTATCACAGACCGCACACGCACCCAGCGCATTAAACTCCAGTGCCAGGACGGCAGCACGCGTACCTACAAGATCACTGCTGTCACATCCTGCAAATGTAAGAGATACACACGCCAACATAACGACTCCTCTCATGCATCCGAGAGTCCTTCGAAAGAGATTTCTCTCCAGGACCCCAAGAAGAAAAAGAGCAAAAATCAAAATGCAAAGCTTAACCCACAAAATTAACAAATATGAGCTATACTGATTCAGACTTGACCAAAATAACCCAGCTCCTAGAAGGAAAGTGACTTTGAACCACAATGACACTGACTTGGATTGGGAAAAGATGTTCAGCTGTTTTTTTCTGCATTTCAGATGTGGATTCTTGTGTGACTGTGCATGAATGTTTGCAAATGTATGTGTGTTTGTGTATTTCTGAGTGTAGAATGGGTTGTGCTGTGCACTTTGTGAATCTAAAATGGTTTATGATTCATGACAAATAACCAAATTATAAAAAGCAATAATTAAATGTGACAGAAAAAAAGTTAAATTTCCATCTTATTAGCAATATTAGAGTTGAACCAATATTACTACAGCAGCCCTAAAAGTATTTGGACATTTAAGGTAAACTTAAAAATGTATCAGTGTGTTTGCATTAGATAGCAAAATATTAAACCAAGTGAAATGTATTTAAAAGAAAGATAGCACAAGCACAAGCAACAAGGTTTGGTGGGTTATAAATCATTTATTTTATGTCCAATGTTAATGTGATGAACTGTACATGTACTACACAGTAGTTACTCTGCTAGAGCACCTGTGTGAAGGGGAAATGACTGAAAACATCCACAAAATAACTTTGGGATAGTTGGCTAAAAGTAATTGCAAAAATGGCTAAAATAATTTTAGTTCTGAGAAATATCTTGCATCGTAAATCATAGTTAAGTGTCCAAATTCTTTTTTGGATCCACTGTTTGTGAATATTTGAATTTCATATTTACTAGTTTTCTTTTAAAGAATTACATGTATATATTTTTATATAATAGTTAGTTTATGAACATTTTAAGTTCATATGTATACAGTTGCAACTTTTATGTACAGAGTACAATAAATCAAGTTGTTTACATAAATGTTGTTTACATAATGCATCATCATTTTGACCCTGTTTATAAAGTGGAGACCACCGACAGTAACTGAAGGCAAGGTTGTAGATATACATGGACAGACTGTAACTGTGTGTCAAATGAGGAATTAGTTCAAGAAGTGAATGTGTTCGTAACTCTACGCGGCATTGTTGTGAAGGGCTGCCCTTACATGCAGGCGCATCAGTGAATTTTTGGCTGCAACATGTGAAAGCAATGTTATTGTATCCCATATCCTTCCATTATGCCATTCTGAAAGTCATGTTGTTTGCCTCAGGTTATATTTTCAAGTTATGAAACAGATTCCTCATGTTATGAATGCAGTGGAAGGTGACACTGCATAGGTTGCACTGCTAAATATTGGAGGATATTAAAAATACAAAAAAGTAACAACTGCAACTTTCACTTATTCTGTTGTAATGATTTGAAGTCAATGTGGCAGGGCGGAGGGCGGGGCCGGGTCGTGATTCCGCACACCTGGACCTTAATTAGGCTGATGAAGCCTGAGAGGGATAAAGGCGACCGAAGACGGCAGTGTGACAGAGAGGAGTTACGGGGTAAAAGGGAAAAGCGAGAGGGAGTCGAGAACCGGCTTTACAATATAAAGAATATTTGACACACACACACACACACACACACACACACACACACACACACACACACACACACACACACACACAGGTGTCGGACCTCTCGGGCTTCATCAGCCTAATTAGGGGCCGGGTATGCAGAATCACGACCCGACCCCGCCCTCTGCCCTGCCAGAGACAAGTCTGTCCAAGGTCAATTGTTTACAAGTCTTCAGTTGAGTCTCAATGTCCATCTCTGTAATAATGTTTTGAGTTCAGTCTGATGAAAAGGGTGTAAACAACGCTGACAAACTGATGTAGGTAAGATCATGAGTCAAAGGGAGGAAGCATTTAAAAGATGTCTTCTAGTGTCTGTTGTGTGTTGACAGATACTTTCAGAACTAGGAGCTTTAGTCACAGAAAGTTCAGTCTCTATAATTATCCCTGACAACAGATTCGCCTCCAGAGAGCTGGAGATACAGGACCACCTGCTGTTATTTATAAGCTCAATTACCAAATACACTCCCTAAAGAGAGGGTTGCTCTGTTCCACTAAATCTCTGCCTACTCCCACATACTATGACATTTCAAACACAGGTTCCTGCTTGGAAATGTTTTATGTGTTTACTCAAGTTTCTGAACTGAATGCATCACCAGCATAACCCAAACACTTTAAATTTGTGCAAGTGTGTATGTTTTTTAATACTAAAATACCCTCTCCTAACCCAGTTTTTTGTGCAGACAACTACTGTATTTAACAACTATTACCATGTAGGTTGACTGTACACACTGTTTCAACAACATAATCACATAGGAAATTGACATGTTGCCTCCAAATATTAATTTACCCTGAAATACTCCCATGGACCTTATTCACAGAAGTGCCATCCAAAATGTTTGACAGGAATGACAATGGACCGTGAGGGATAGACTTTGCCCGTTCAATGGGTTGTATAGTTGTTTAAAGAGTTTTGGATTCCGCTAATGAAACATTGAAGAAAATGGTTAACAAAAACAAAAGAAATGTGTGTTCAATCATGACGACTTTCTGAAAGGTTTAGCATATGAATGTTGGTTTGACATATTGATAGGATATTGGTTTTGGCAGACTAGATTTGCTAACACTGTTGCTGCTGCAGAGGCTTACTACTGCTAGAAAATACACATGTATACTGACTTAAGCATGTGTTACACGCTGCTGCACAATTAGACAAAACACAAGACATGTTCATTCATTTAATTTTTAAAGTAAAACCAATAAAACAAAAATATTCAACTACCCTCGGCAGGGGTTTGATGATATAATCGGATATCGGGATATTTTTTAAGGCGATTAGTGATTAAATCTTTTTTACATATCACCCAGCCCTAGTGGTTATGGGATATAGATTATAGGATATTGGTCTTAACGGACCTAATCAGCTAACGCTGCTGCTGCAGAGTAATTACAGAGACTTGCTTTGCTAGAAAATGCACATACATACTGATTTAGCATGTGGACATGCTGCTGCTGCACAAAACACAAAACATGCTGCATGGAGCAAGTATTACATGCTGCTGCACAAATACACATAACAAACAATCCCCCAACAAAGCAGGGAAGCTGCACAAAACACATAACACATAAACGCAAACACAACTCTCCAACCAAGCTGATCAATCGTCAAGACATATGTACTGCTGGTTCTCCAATGAGAGCAATGTGCACCGAGTGTATGTTAGTTAGGTGTGCCTTGGCCACAGGCCAAATGTCACACTTTAATTAACTACATTTCTATCTGTGGCCCTAAACGGCCAATGACCTGACTCATAATGTGTATCTGAGCCAGGAAATACCGAAAAATTATTTAATTCGTGACTTAGACTTGCTATGTGTGGATTTGTTTAATCTAATGACCTAAAATGTGTGCCAGCCAGATTTGGCAAAGGCTTACCTTATTAAGACATGCCAAAAGCAGACCTTACCATTCAAGCTAATAGAGGAAAGCAATAGATAGTATTTTCAGAGAAAAAATCTCTCACAGCACGTTGCAGAGAAACCTGCTTATCTGTGAAACAAAGCAATTTAAATGTTAGACAAAGAGAAAGACACAAGTTGATTGGCTACCCGATAACAAGTCAGAGGACCAATCAGCTTAAACCATGCAAGTCAATTGGCTTAACATGTCACATGTGAGCGAGCCATTTGACTAACAGATAGCAAGTCAACGAACCTATTAGCCTGCACCACATAGTTACATAAAGCCACTTTTTGTATGTTTTAATCATGCTTTACTTGTCTGCCACAATAACGCAATATATTTTAATCTGAACATATAATCATATATCATATATATATTAGTACATTTATACTTATTTGAATTATTATGTGTTATTTATATTTAATTATCTTAATTTGTGGGCCTTTCTCAGCAGATACTGATATTTGCCCCTTAATTATTTAAATAAATTATATTAGTTAATCAGCATGCTATGTAATTAATGAAATTAAATGTTTAATCCTTGGTAAAAATCTATTCATTATTGCAATTACATTAAGTGCCACTAGTGGTACGGAAATTACATACCCAAAGCAATTTGTTTTGCTCAAGTAAAAAAATCCATTACAGACTCTTTGGAACTTTGAAAAACTGTTTATTTGTTTTTCCTCACAGGGTTTCAACACCCCCAGTAGTTTATGTTGTTGTGCATCATTTCACAGCAATTGGCAGTTCTCCACAAACTCCCATAGTTTAAACCATACATTTATAACCATTAACTATAGAGTCAAGCTTAGGCCCAGCTAATTCTTGAAGCAAGCAATTTGTTACTCAATCTGTCAACGAGGTACAATGTGCCAAAAATGCCTGCTGCTTCATAACTCTGATGCCCCTATTGCTTGGACCATTACCATAAACAACTCAACATCTTCACAGTCACATGACGGATTCTAGAAGACACTGAACTTCATTATGTCACATTCCACTACCTGCCTTATTTTAGATTTAAAAGTAATACAATTTTGTTAGAACAAAACCTAAAGTCAGTGTAACACCTGTGAAATGTGCTTACGAGCGTATATTTGAATTATTCCTCTCAGATCTGCAAACGTGTGTTAGACGGGTGCATGTGGTAACAATTCTCACAGTAATGGTCCACAAATAATCATGATGCACTCTTGTGACAGACTTCAGGTCAGGACGGGTAAGGAGGACACAGGGAACTGGTTTCTCTGCTTGCAGGTAGGCTTTTAATCACTGAACCGCCACAGTACAGAGCTTCACAGTTTCACAATAACAACTATATTGAACAATCAGCTTCTCAAGCTACTTTATGCGTCAGTCTCTCTCTGGAGACTGGAGGTACTGTGGCTCTTCTTATGCCACTCTCCCCGTACTCACTGAAATTAGAGACAGGTGTGCTCAGGTGCAAGTGCCCTTACCACTTTCTCCCACCGGACGGGCGCTTGACCACGCCCCCACTGCTACATACCCCCACCGCCCAACTCAGGCCAGGGCGCCATCCGGCCTGCCTTCCACTCCCCCCCCCATTTCTGGAGAGGAAGTCAGCGACAGCCATCTGCACCCCCGGTCTGTGGACCATCTTGAACATAAAGGGTTGGAGGGCCAGATACCAATGGGTGATCCGGGCGTTAGTATCCTTCATGCGGTGGAGCCATTGGAGTGGGGCGTGATCCGAGCAGAGAGTGAAGGCCCGCCCCAGCAGGTAGTATCGGAGTGTGAGGACCGCCCACTTGATGGCCAGACACTCATTCTCCATGGTGCTGTACTTGGTCTCCCTCAAGGAGAGCTTACGGCTGATGTACAGCACCGGGCGCTCCTCCCCCTCCACCACCTGCGAGAGTATGGCCCCAGCCCTCTGTCTGAAGCATCCGTCTGCAATAAGAAAGGGAGAGAGATGTTAGGTGCATGTAAAAGCGGCCCCCCACAGAATGCGGCTTTAACGTGCGTAAACGCCTGTTGGCACTGTTCTGACCATTGGACCGGGTCTGGAGCCCCCTTTTTAGTGAGGTCAGGCAGCGGGCTGGTGACGTCCGAATAATTAGGCACAAACTTAGCCAGCTAGCCCCAGGAACTGCCTCACCCCCTTTTTGGTCTTAGGTCTAGGGCAAGTCACAATCGCCGCGGTCCAAAAGACGCTGAAACGTAGCCGGGCCCCCAAACAAACCAAAAGGAAGCATCACAAATTGGTGTAATCAAACGGCGTGGTGAAGGCTGTTTTCTCACGGGAAAGTGTCAAGGGGATCTGCCAATAACCCTTCGTTAAATCCAGGGTCGAATAAAACCGAGCAGCACCTAACCAATCGAGCAACTCATCAACCCGGGGCATTGGGTATGCGTCAAATTTAGACACCGAATTGACTTTTCTATAGTCCACACAGAACCGTACAGACCTGTCACTCTTGGGAACAAGAACAACCCGGCTGGACAAATCACTGTGGGACTCCTCTATTACTCCCATATCGAGCATCACAACCAGATCTTCCCGAACTATTTTCTTTTTGTGCTCGGGTAGGCGATAGGGGCAGCTACGTACCACCGCTCCCGACTCAGTCTCGATGTGGTGTTGGATGATATTCTTATGACCTGGTAGAGGGGAGAACACGTCCGTAAACTCCTTTTGCAACTTGGCTACCTCTGCGAGTTGATACAGTGAGAGGTGGTCTCCACAAGTGACCGGGGTGTTATGATCGTGCTTTGTATTCACCTCCGGTCCGAGCTCCGCCCTTTGTATTCACCTTCGGTCCGAGCTCCCATGACTGCTCCAAAGGGAAGACCCCCTCAGGGAATTCCCTGAGAAGTGAAGGGGCGGAAGCCTCGCCCCTTCCCTCGTCATTCCGATTTGGAGCGGTCGAGGACGGCCCGGCTCCGCCTCCCCTGCCAGAGCATCGCACATCGCACATCTCCCTATTTTAGAGCAGGACCCATCCGCACAATTCCCTCTAATACATTTCTAAATCCCGGCCAATTGGTCCCCAAAATCAGCGGATGGGTGTTGCGGGAACTAACCGCTGCCTCCACTCTATGTTTTTATTCCCCGGAATTTGATCAGCAAGGTCACCATCGGATACTTGTGAATATCCCCATGCACACACCTCACCCTCACCAGTTTAGCTGTGCCCAAAGCCTCGGGTTGAACCAAGCATTGGTGGATGGTGGTCTGATTACAACCTGTATCCAGCAATGCTTGTTGAGTACCCCCTTGGATTCTTACCGGAATCCGGTACGCTCTGGCCCGATCGGGGGCAGCCTGTGGGAAATCGGAGATCTGCACCACCGTCCCCACCTCCATCAGCGGACACTGATCCCGGAAGTCATCCTGGTCCCCACATCTCAGGCGCCACGCATGTACCTGCATCGGCGGGTGCCCCCACCTGAAGGGGAGGGCGGCTGAAGGTCGGGAAAGGGGAATATTTTGCCCCTCATGGCCGGGAAGCTGTTCTCAGGAAGCCTCCTCGCCTGCGCGGGGCAGGAACGGGCCCTGGAGAGAGAACAGAGTGAGAGGGCAGAGAGGAAGGGGAGGGAACAGGGGAAAACACAGGGGAAGGGGGAAGAGAGCGAGAGAGGGCTCCTCCGCCCTCGGGATCGCCGCCATGTGGTCCTCCGCAAGCCAGACGGCTGCCTCCAGCAACGCCGGGTGTTGGCACTGGACCCACTCCGCTGTTCTGCTGGGTAGGCATTGCACGAATTGCTCCAGGACCACCTGGTCGATCAGTCCCTCGACGTCACGGATCCCGTCTAGCAGCCACCTCCGGCAGACGTCCCGGAGTCGTTGGGCAAAGCGAACGGGCGGTCGGACTTCTCCAGCTTCATGCTCCGGAAGAGTTGGCGGTTCTCTTCCAGACTCTGACACACACCCGTCGCAGGATGGCTCTTTTCAGGTCCGCATAGGCCAGGAGGTTCATTGGGGGCAGTTGTTGAGCCGCGAGCTGGGCTTCCCCGGACAAAAGAGGGACAAGGCGAACTGCCCATTGGTCGTGCGGCCAGCCCCAAATCTCGGCGGTGCGCTCAAACAGGTCCAGGAAGGCTTCTGGATCGTCTGCAAGCCCCATCTTCTGTAACGCGGGCGGGGGCAAAGAGGCGCAGGGGTCCGGGGTTGCGGCTGTGGCTGGAGCGACCTCCTGGCTTGAGCTCGCAGGATCTCAAAGAACCGACGATCTTGGTCCTGCCAGAGCTCAAGCAAGGTCTGTTGATGGTTTTGGTGGATTGCAGCAAGGGACTGGAGGACCTCCGCCAACTGGGAGGACTCTATAGGGCTAGAGAAAAATGTCCTGGGTTTCCGCACCAGTGTGACAGACTTCAGGTCAGGAAGGAGGACACAGGGAACTGTTTTCTCTGCTTGCAGGTAAGCTTTTAATCACTGAACCGTCACAGTACAGAGCTTCACAGTTTCACAATAACAACTATATTGAACAATCAGCTTCTCAAGCTACTTTATGTGTCGGTCTCTCTCTGGCGACTGGAGGTACTGTTGCTCTTCTTATGCCGCTCTCCCCGTACTCACTGATTTTAGAGACAGGTGTTAGACATAATTTAGCTCAGGTGCAAGCGCCCTTACCGCTTTCTCCCCCCGGATGGGCGCTTGACCACGCCCCTGCTGCCACAACTCTCTAGTTGTAACCTGGCAGAGGGCCAGACTAGGATCTCAGTGAGTAAAGTGCAGTCACAATAATAATCTTTCTTTTAACAAGGCCAGTAAGCCCTAAACAAGAAATGAAATGTGTCTATTTGTGTATGATTGTGCAGTGTGCAGAGAAAATATGTATCAGAGATTTGGATCGAAGATGACAGAGTGCTTAATTTAAAACAACAAAAGACATTTGTAAAATGATTGTGCTCACAACCAACTGCACCACCCTGCATCACACTTTAATGCTGCGGAATAGACAATTATTTGCATAAGTCAAGTCAAGTCAATTTTATTTGTATAGCACCTTTCACAACACACATCGTTTCAAAGCAGCTTTACAGTAGATCAGGCATTAACAGACAATAAAACTATAATGTCTATAATGTCGATGAATCATCATTGTGTAATTAAATAAAATATGATAATGTGTTTAAAAATAAGTAATTAAATAATAATTGTATTTATAACTCCAGCGAGCAAGCCGAAGGCAACTGTGGCAAGGAACACAAAACTCCATAAAATGTTGATTAATGGAGAAAAATAACCTTGGGAGAAACCAGACTCACTGTGGCGGCCAATTCCCCTCTGGCTAACATCATGAATATAATGTAAATATTACTTATGTATAGTTAAAGTCATGGTTTAAAATTATTAAACTAAGTAAGTGTTAAGAGTCAGTGTTTAAACATCGATTTAGTTTGAACAGTAAGATTAATGACCAATGTCTTTGAAGTCCATCCTGGATTAACTGCAGAAGTTCACATGGATGCAAATGTCCTTGTTAATTGGCTGATGAAGGCTTTTGTTGCCAATTGTTAGTCTATGCATTCCATTTCAATATCGTAGTCCATCAATAGACCGAGGTGATGCAGGCAGAGATCAGGGATATGAAATGCAGTTCAACCTGGCCGGTAATTTTGGTGAGGTTCGGTGTGGTCCATCCTAAATCCAAGGTTCAGACAATGACATATGAAGTATCCCATATCTCCATCGTAATAGACTGAGGTGATGTTTGGCTGGCACCGGCTGCATTTAGTCATTATAATTCAGCGACACGTAGCTGTGGAGTCCAACACGAAGCAGGAATGTTGCTGGATCCAGCCGGTTCTGGTGACCTCAGGATAGGAGTCCCGAGGTTGAGACAGGGAAACAAATAAAATAATATAAGCATAGATGCCATTCAATTTATTGCAGAGTTATAAATTATGATTAAAGTTTCTGGTTTCTGGTTCCAGCAGACTAACCTAAAGCAGCCTAATTGTGGGTTGGAGGATAAATTAGGTGTATGCCTGGCTAAATAGATGAGTCTTTAGTCTAGACTTAAATTGAGGGAGTGTGTCTGCATCTCAAAGTGTTAGGGAGACTATTCCATAGATTAGGAGCCAAATATGAAAAGGATCTACCTCCTTTTGTGGATTTTGATATTCTATTAACAGGCCATAATTTTGCAATCGTAATGAACGTGATGGAATATAGCGTGGTAGAAGGTAACTTAAGTACTGTGGAGCTAGACCATTCAAAGCTTTGTAGGTAGTTAACAGAATTTTAAAATGAATACGGAATTTAACAGGTAGCCAATGTAACGATGATAAAACAGGGCTAATATGATCATATTTCTTGGTTCTTGTTAGCACTCTGGCTGCTGCATTTTGAACCAATTGAAGTTTATTTATTGATCTTGCTGGACATCCTCCAAGTAATGCATTACAATAATCTAGTCTTCAGGTCATGAACGCATGAATTAGTTTTTCGGTATCAGCAACAGAGAGCATGCGCCTTAATTTAGCAATATTTCTTAGGTGGAACAATGCTGTTCTACAAACATTAGTAATTTGATTTTCAAAGGACAGATTGGTATAAAATATAACACCTAAGTTCTTCGCTGTTGAAGATGATGTAACAGTACATCCATCAAGAGTCAAATTATATTGTAGTGGCTTATTTTTGGTCCAATAATTAGTACCTCTGTTTTGTCAGAATTGAGTAGAAGGAAATTTCTGGCCATCCAATCTTTTATTTCATTGACATACTCTGCTAATTTTGAGAATTGTGAAATCTCATCAGGTTTTGAAGAAATATATGTTGTGTATCATCGGCATAGCAGTGGAAACTTATTCCACGATTCCTGATAATATCTCCCTGGGGAAGCATATACAAGGAGAAAAGCAGAGGCCCTAAAACTGATCCATGTGGCACTCCATATTTTACTTTTGTTTGGTTTGACAATTCCTCATTTACATAGACAAAGTGGTAGCGGTCTGATGCATGATAATGCAACTCCACAAATGCCAATATATTTCTCTAGCCTATTCAAGAGAATGTCGTGATCTATTGTGTCGAATGCAGCACTAAGATCTAAAAGCACTAGAAGAGAAATGCAGCCGCGATCAGATGATAACAGCAAGTCATTTGTAACTCTGATAAGTGCAGTCTCTGTACTGTGATGAGGCCTAAATCCTGACTGAAATTCTTCATATAAACAATTTCTCTGTAGAAATGAACATATTTGGGAGGATACTACCATTTGTAGTATTTTTGACAAAAACAGGAGATTTGAAATCGGTCTATAATTAGCCAGTTCTCCAGGAGGAACCAGGAAAGTTGTGGCTTCTTAATAAGCGGTTTGATAACTGCAATTTTAAAGTTTCTTGGGACATGTCCTAAGCATAGCGAGGAGTTAATAATATTAAGAAGAGTTTCTGAAATTACAGGAGATACCTCTTTAAGAGCCTAGTTGGTATAGGATCTAACAAACATGTTGTGGCTTTTGATGTTTCGATAAGTTTTGTTAGCTCTTCATGACCTATGACAGAGAAGTATTGAAGTTTCACGTGAGGAAAATTATGAGACAATGTTTTCTGAGGTGCTATGACAGATGATTGCATAATTCCAATTTTATTTCTGATTAATCAATTTTATCTGTAAAGAAATTCATGATTTCATTACTCTTGTGCTGCGATTTAATATCTGGTTCAGTCGATGCTTTATTCCTAACCACACATCTAGGATTGTTGTGGTTATTTTCTATGAGTTTACTAAAATATGTTGACCTGGCAGCTTTTAGTGCCTGTCTGTAGCTACCAACACTATCGTGTTTCGTGTATGCACCACCAAAATACTTCAAATTTTGTATTTTTCCACATGCGCTCCATTTTCCGAGCTGCTCTCTTGAGAGCATGAGTGTGATCATTGTACCATGGTGCAGGGCTTATTTCTTTAATATTCTTTAATCGAAGTGGGGCGACAATATCAAGAGTGCTAGAGAAGACCGCATTTATATTTTTTGTTATTTCATCAAGTTCTTCTGGGCTTTGGGGTTTATTGAGTGTATGAAATAGATCTGGAAGATTATTAGTGAAGCTATCTTTAGTGGTCGAAAGAATAGTTCTACCTGAATGATAGCGTGGTGTAGATTGAGTAACATTAGCTGATCGCAGCATACAAGAGACGAGGTAATGATCCAAGATGTCATCACTCTGCTGCGGAATTTCTATATTATCAACATCAACTCCATACGACTAGCGTATGATTATGCCGTTGGTCCTGTTAGATTTTGTCTGACTCCAAGAGAGTTGAGAATATCGATAAATGCTAATCCCAATGTATCATTTTCATGATCTATGTGAATGTTGAAGTCACCAACAATTAAAGCTCTATCTACAGTAACTACAAGATCAGAATTTTTTTCTAGCAAATTCACCAAGGAAATCAGAATAAGGCCTGGGTGATCTATACATTGTAGCAAGAACAAAAGACAACAGAGATTTTTTATTTATATCTGACGGTGTCAGATTAAGCATTATTAGTTCAAAAGACTTACATTTATATCCTGTCCACTGAGTAACACCAAAAACTTCACTGTAAATTGTAGCAACACCTCCTCCTCGACCCTTCAGACGAGGCTCATGTTTATAACAATAACCTGGGGGAGTAGATTCATTTAAACTAATATATTCCTCCGGTTTTAGCCAGGTTTCATAATTAATAATTAGTGCTTTGGTAGAAAGAGATCTAATGTTTAGTAGCCCTATTTTGATAGTTCAGGGAACAGACACAGTCTCTATGAGATATCTAGGAGATACCGTCTCTATGTGTTGTAGTTTATGTGATCTGTGTGATGTCTCAAGGCAGCTAGCAGATATTCTGATTAACCAGTTTGTCTGCTTCATGACCTGGGCCCCAGTTAGTCAAATAATATCATTATTAAGACTATGAGCCAAATTACTAGAGAGGAGAGCGGCACCTTCCCGGGAGGGATGGAGTCCGTCTCTCTTTAGCAGGTCAAGTCTACCCCAAAAACTCTTCCTATTCTATTCTTCAGCCACCACTCAGACATCAAGCAATTCAGTGACACTAATCTACTATATACCTCGTCACCACGAAAGCAGGGAGGGGACCAGAGCATATTACAGTGTCTGACATCGTTTTTGCAAATTCGCACACCTCTTTAACATTATATTTAGTGATCTCCGACTGGCGAAGCCGGACATTGTTAGTGCCGACATGGATAACAATTTAAGAAAATCTATGTTTAGCTTTAGCCAGCACTTGCTCTGGCCCCCGAAATGCAATTAACAATAGTGGCTGGAGTCTCTATTTCCACGTTCCTTACAATAGAATTGCCAATAACAAGGGCTCTTTCAACATGATTCTCAGTGGGTGTATCACTGAGTGGGGAGAATCGATTGGAAACCCTAACAGGAACGGGAGAGTGGTGTCTCTTTGCTGAGCGAGTATGCCACCGAGACGTCACCCAAATGCCCTGCTGCAGGGGCTCTACAGCCGGAACCAAAGTGTGTATGTTGCTCTCTGTACTACTCACATCCAAAACATTATCTACCGGCTTCTCTTTCTCACTGACCTCCCCTATCGTTCGGATGTAACCCTAACCCTAACCCTAACTCATTAACCTTCTCTGTCAGCCTGACTAATTCCTTACATTTATCACATGTGAATCCCTCACTGCTGACGGAGGAGGCTATTGTAAACATGTGACATGCAATGCAGGAAGAAATAACATGAGCGGATACCATGACTTACTGCAAATTGTTTGTTGTTTTTGGTTGTTCCTGAGCGGTGAGGGTGAGAGATTGATGTGAATCCCTCACGAAATAGTTTTTTGTTGTTGGTTGTTCTTGATAAGCAGTGCTTTGAGAACGATGCAATAATCTGTGTACCGCAGAGGAGAAAAAATGGGTGCGTGCTGAAAAAATGTGTGCAGTTTAATCACAATAAAAATAGAATGCAGATGCAGGTGGAATATGCACGCAATAAGAGAATAAAATGAGGGAAAACCCGATGTGCGCTTAAAATGGCAGATGTTAAGGATTAAAGGCTGAAAACATATATATATAAGCGATGCTAAAAAAACTAGCAGGCTATAAACACAGACTCTAGCTAGGTACCAGCAGCTCCCGTTCCTGTTAGGGATGAACGTTTGAGAATACGAATAAGCAATGGTAAGCAGCCTAAGCAGGCTACAAACAAACACACGTGCAGCGTGCCATCAGCAACAGGATGTCCTGTGACGTCAGTCATAATATATTATAAACTTCACATAGTTATGAACCGCAAATAATGTGTCTTCTAAAGGTCCTTAAACATGACTTATCAGTGCTGCCCAAAGTATGTACCTAAATGGTGTCTGGCATAGCATTTCCACAGCATTGTGTTGCAATGACAAGTCCAACTATGCACCTATGTTTGTGATTTTCACATGAGCTCATGTCTTTTGGGCTGTTTTCAAACTTGGTTTGATTTCTTCATCCGAAAACGAATTCGAATCCACCCCCCTCCCCTCTGCCCTGCTGGTCTCTTTTCACATTGTACTTTTGGGTCTGAACTGCAAAAATTGGAACGAGTACGACCGTGAGTACTAGCAGCAGCTGTTTAACATTGCAGCTGGTTAACAACTGAGGATGAGAAGATGCCAGCTTCACCATTTTAATCATGTTTTTGTCCCTTTGTATTTACCACTAAAACTTTACACATTTACCTTTGTCTGCTGGGGATGTACTGCAAGAGATGTGAAGAATGTAAGTTGCTCTCTGAAAGCAATTTATTCAAAGAAGTGTGACCAAGAGCATGCAAAGATGCAAAATATACAGTATATTTCATCAATAACAGTTGACTTTCTTATTTGAGATGGATTGCTTCCAAATATTAAAAAATGTTTAAAATTAAATGCCCAATAATTTCCTTTTGTTTCTTTTTAGTCATGGTGTCTCAGTTCTTGAGCTAATTTAAATTCACCATGAGCATCTCAAGACAGCAAAGCTTCATGAATCCATCTTCCACAAGTGCTTTTATTCCTTCTTTGATTTACCATAGTCATTGACAGGACTTTCTTCTTTTCTTACTGTAGGTTCATCCCAAACTGCAAACTTCTGCACTATTTTACTATTTTGAAGTATAAGAAGTGTGAGTTTTATGTTAACTCTTAAATGCATACCTTGTGTCTTTAGAGTACATCATTCCACCCCTGTACCTGATCAATTTTTTGGAGTTGTGCCCACACCTCTTTATTTTCTCTATAAAACTATATTTTTATGATTATTTCATATCTATATAGTAGTTTACTATCACAGGATATCTATTTATTTTTTTATCATAAGAACATTTAGTTCTATATTTATACAAATATACACTATATCACATTGGTTTTCTATGCAACAATTTAGAATTATTAACAAACTGGGACACAGCTTGTTTGTTGTGTACACTTCCTGCTTTCTGCTACCATTGTGACCTAATTAAATCCCTTCTGTGAGGCTATCTGCAACAGTTTTCATGTGGAGGTCAAAGTAGCACATGACACGTGTTGAGTGCTGCGCTGAAGCCCTGACACGAAAAAGGCATTAAGATGGGTGTTGAAGGCATCTGGCTGATTAATCTTAAACTGTCCACTCAGAGACATGGAAGAAATGTGTCTGAATGCAGCCACACCTGTTTCTCATTCAATCAAGATGCTCTTGAGAGATGGCTTCATCCTCCAGCTTAGCCTCATCTTGTGTAAAACAAAGACCCTCAGTGTTTCAGGGGCCCTTGGTTCCTATTTTATTACATCCAATTATAAACTGTTACTGTTATTTGAGTTTGGACCTTAAAGGAGCAGGAGCAGAATAAAATAAAAATGACAGTTGGAATGTTAATTGGGATTCAGAATCTGAGCAAACAATGAACTGGAAGCTGGACTGGTCTAAGAAACAGTATATGTTGTATTGGGAAGGAGACTTGTAATGAATGAATTGAAATAAACTTTACTTTCCCTTGAAGTAAAATGTTTGCTCTATACATAAAAACATTGTCACTCTACTTCAAATCATTACATAAAATTAGAAGAGTAACTAATGATAAGCCACCATATAAAACAATATAAATATAAAATGTATAAAAATCCAATTTCTTAATGAAATGCATTATAAAAGCAAATACAACATTATAAAGTATGACAGCATTTTAGTGCCACGTAAAAAAAATATATATTTCGAGATTAAAGTCATATTTTGAGAATAGTCAAAATTTCAAGAAGTCATAACATTATGAGTTTAGTCATAATATCTGGATAATTAAGTCAAAATTACGAGAATAAAGTAGAAATTACGAGAATTAGACGTAATATTTCGAGAATAAAGTCAAAATTACAATTATGAATTTGTAGCATTATTAGAGCTCTCTGTTCATGAATGATGACTGCAAAAGTAGCCTACAGAAGTTTTCAACCTTCAAAAAATAATTGGAACTGCTGTGAATTATATAGGTTCATTTCAAGACATTGTGCAGGTTCACTAAAAAGTTGTGCATCTTTTGCACATGGTATTTCAGCGCAAAACCTAAATCTTATTCATTATCCACCCGCAATCTTTTTAAGTGGCCGCATTCAGCACTGAAATGGCACTGCATCTTAAGTATTTAAATGAAGCTGTTGTCAGTTCTTTTGGTGCAAACACACTCCTTTCTGTGTAAATTAGGCTCATTGTATATTGCACCTCATTAAAAAAACAAATGCCTGGCGGTAAATTAATTTTATTTAAAAAAGGTGTTTTTGAACATTTTCAACTCATCACATCAGCAGTAATTCATCAAATACTAATCAAATGATGGAGAAGATCTATCATTCCAGATGATAGATCTGGAATCTATCCAGATTCGCTGTGTTGTCAAGCACTTTGTTTTAGCACGTTTAAGAGGTGATTTAGTTGTCTGGATCACAGTGAACATACAGTCCAGGCAGGATCAAATATGGTGGTCTGTGGCATGCTAATAAATAATTTGAGAGCAAAAACCAACAAAAAAGCAGACCATGTCTGGCTTTCCCAATAATGTTGCAACTTAAGCATTTATGATCATCTTAACTAACGTCGCTGGTTATTTTAAGATGGAATTTCTCAAACCAGCACACAGATCACTTGTTAAAGTAGGCTAGAACTTAAGTGTTATGGGAGCTTCCGGTCCAAAGGTGCTGAAACTTTGGCAAATATGTCCAGGACTATATCTTCTCAAAATAAAAATATGTGGAAATACTGACAAATATGGTTCTTTGAAACCTTGCCAAAGCACCGAAATTTATGAACTATTACAGATTTTAATTACAGAAATAATGATGGCTTTAGTAAGAGGTAGTTTCAAATGTAATAGTTTTCAACTCCATAGAGATTAATGAAAGTGACGTAAGTAATGCATGTAACATGAATGCACGCTATGTGCACAGCTGATATTATGGATCGAAAATGTCCACAAACCTCTCTTTTAAATAAAATTCATTTTTAATACTTTTATTTGCACTAATAGCAAGATCTAAATTGCAGCAGAAAATTTTTGTGAATGAAGCACAATCTACAATGAGGCGTGTTTGCACCTTGTTTGATGTTATTTCCTCACGATTTATTCTCATATTTTTTTAATTCTTGGAAATTTTAATTGCTCGCCAGGAGGAGATATAGGTGAGTGTAACAAACTTCAGGACAGCAGGGGAAGGAGGGACACAGTGAACTGGTTTCTTCCACTCACAGGTAAGGGTTTTTAATTAATAAACTACAGCACTTACAGATTCACAATAACACATCAGCTTTACAACTTCATAATAACACATCAGCTTCACAATAAGACTACAGCTTCACAATAGGTCTCTGGTCCCAGACTCTCTCAGTCCTCTTGGTGCTGGTGTGGTCCCTTTTATGCCGCTCTCCCCAAGCACACTACAACTGGAAATAGGTGTTAATCATTATCTGGCTCAGGTGTATGCACCCTTACCGCTTTCTCTCTCATATCCCCACCACCCTACTCAGGCCGGGGTGACATCCGGCCTGTCTACCACTGTCTACCACAGCCATCTGTGCTTCCGGCCTGTGGACCACCTTGAACTTCAACAGCTGAAGAGCCAGATACCAACGGGTGATCCGCGCACTGGAATCTTTCATGATGTGGAGCCAATGGAGTGGGGTGTGATCTGAGCACAGAATGAAGGCCTGCCCCAACAGGTAGAACTGTAGAGTGAGGACCATCCACTTGATGGCGAGACACTCCTTTTCAACTGTGCTGTACTAAGTTTCCCTCAGCGAGAGCCTGTGGCTAATGTACATCACAGGGCACTCCTCCCCCTTCACCACATGTGAGAGCACAGCCCCAGCCCTCTGTCTAAATCTGTCTGTCTGTAACACAAAAGGGAAAGAGTGTGTGTAGAAAAGGTGAGTGTAAAAGCGCCCCCCCCCCCCCCACAAAGTGCGGCTTTAACCTGTGTAAACACCTGTTGACACTGCTCTGTCCACTGGACCAGGCCTGGAGTGGGCTGGTGGCATCAGAATAATTAGGCACAAATCTCCAGCACCAGGAACTGTCTCATTTTTTGCTCTTGGGTCTCGGGCCCAAGTGGAACCCTAGATACCGTACCTTTACCTGTCCAATCGCGCACTTCTTGGGGATTGCACTTCCCACAGATGCTGCATGTGTCGCTGAAAATCATTACTGTAAAATTCCAATTCTTTCAAAGGGGACCTCGATTACTGGAAGGGGGTGCGATGGCGCTCTTGGGGTGGCCGGTGGATTCACCAGCTGACATTCTCGGCATGCCCCACACCACCTGTGAACATCGCCATGAATGCCCAACCACTAAAAACGGGCCATTAATCGGCTCAGTGTTTTTTTCTCTCCAAAGTGACCTGCCATCGGATTATATTAAACCACCTGGAACAACATTTCCCGGCATCTCTGCGATATTAGAGCTGGGTTGAATCCTCCTTTGTTTGAGCGTCCTGCGTCACTTGATACAACTACTCTCTTATTGTCACAAAATACGGATATGAAAGTGCAATGTTCGGCTGGAGTTGTTGACCATCAATAACTTTCACTTGGTCGAGGGCATGCCTGAGGGTTTCCTCCCTTGACTACTCCAGAGGGAAATCCCTTTCGGGAAATCCCCTGAGGATGGGAGGGGCAACAGCCTTCCCCTCCCCCATGGCACCCTGATGTGGTGCTGATGAAGATGGCCCCGGCTCCACCTCCCCTACCAAAGCATCGCACATTTCACATCTAACAGCCTTCATGTAGGACCCATCTACATATATTCACTTAAACACATTTTTGAATCCAGGCCAATTAGTTTCTACTACTTACTAACCACCACCTCCACTCTATGATTTGTTTCCCGAAATTTAATAACAACAGTCACTACAGGGTAGTTCTCCAAGGCTTGGCGAGTACTCCCCTTGACACTTACCAGTATCCTTCATGCTCCGGCCCAATCGGGGCCAGCCTCTGGAGTGTCAGGGATCCGCAACACAGTTCCAAGCTCAATCACAGGGCATTGATCCCAGAAGTGTCCCGGATCCCCGCAACTCCAGCAGGCTGGCCCAGGTGCTATGCCCGCACCTGAGTCAGTGGGCACATCCACCTGAGGGGGAGGGCACATCCACCTGAGGGGGAGATCATATGCCAGATGGATCGCTTCCTTCAGTAACACCAGGCGATGGCACTGACCCATTCCACCGTTCCTTTCGATAGCTGCTCCAGCATCACGTTATGGATATTGCATTTTCCTTCAAGATTACGTTTTTACTCCACTGATGTTTAGGTGTAGGGTTTGGGTTAGGGTGTAGAGTTAATAAAACATGCATTGCTTTTGACTTAATCGCATAATTTACAACAAAAAATACAAATTGCTTTTGGCACCACAAATTTGCTTTTGGAAATTGTAAATGGAAACTGGTGCCCATATGTTAAATGATACTTCCAGCTTTGGCCACTGGGGGGGGGGGGGGGGGGGGCAGTGGTTTAAATTTCGTTAAACACAGACCAATTTCAGTTCTTTCAAAACTTTCAAAATCTGTCACCAAAATACCAGTGCGATTAGTCTGCAGCAAGATAAATATGTCTATACTTGACAAATAAAGTTCCTAAAGTCTTTTATGTCATATAATGTATTAGTACTGCTGGGCACTATAATCAGTGTCCTGTTTCCCAAACCCAATTACTATTTCTAACCACAAACATTTTTCATTCATCATCTTTGTGACAGCAGTGACTGCGCGCACACTTAATCCTTGTTATTTATGCAGAGTTGATGATCAGTCCCTTCGATGCCTAGATTTAGTGTCTTCTAGCACTGTGATGTATTTTTCCATCATTATAAGACGTGTTGGTTTTGTCACATCATTTGAAAAATATGACTTGGAGTTTGGTACGACAGCTGGCAGTAGCATTAAGGGAAATATAGCATGCTGTATGGCATTTGGCAGTAGTTTTGAGGGAAAAGAAAATGTCACATTAATATACTGGTTTCCTTTGAGAGTATTTTGAGGTGTTGCATGTATTTCTTTCAACTGGCAGTGAAAATGCTGTCCTTGGATCCTTTGCATGATCCAAGCTAGGCACAAGAGCAGAATTTATAAGCCACGCATAGCTGTTAACAAATGAATATCAGACTCTGCTGTGGTCACAGGATTTATAACTATGCATCATAGATCAATGTATCACTGAACGGACTAATGCATTCAACCAGTAAACCTTGGTAGTGCAAAATATTAGTTTTTTTCCAAAAAAATATCCAAGTACTGCAGATATAAACAAGGTGAACTCTCCCAGTGCAGAAAACTCTTCCACTAGTGGTGCTATGATTGATTGCACAGCTGTAATGATGCCATAATCATTCCACTATAGTAGTAACCAGAGTGTGGGGATAAAACGTTTTCTATCATTTGTTATCAGAACATTGGGATATAAAAACTATGGAGCATATCTTCTTGGACCTATTTTTGCCCTCCAAGTCACTGCAAATATCCAGATGTTGTTTTTAAATGACAACAACATGAAGCAAATATTTTTATTGAAAAAATGGGTAAATAAACTGGTCTGAATTTGACCACCCAAGTAAATATTGAAAACAGCTAGAAGAACATATGAAATTGAGCAAGTGACAACAAGTCTCCTCATCCCCTTGAGCAGTCTCCTCATGTTAGAGTATTTTCCAATCACCGCCATATATTTAGTAAGTGTCAAAAGAGCTTACTTTGTGTATGCCACACATTTCAGTTTAAATGCCACATAGAAGACCCCATGAAATAGCTTGACAAGCGCAGGTTTCTGTCCTGTGTTAACCTATTACCTACTGAAACAGGGCGATACATTTCAATGAGTTCATTTATTAAATGAGTCTGTCTAGACTGTATGTGTCGAATTGTATAATACACTAGTATATTAGAAGATAGTTTCAAAGATTAAATACATGGGAAAAAATCTAATTATGTACCTTTTTTGCATAATAAAATAAATATATATATATATATATTTTTATATATATACTGCTTTTGATCTAATAAGTAAAGATTCTGTGCTTTGGATATTAAAGATCTAGTTCTTAAAATGTGATTCTCACTTTATTTAAAATTCATGGTTTTTCCCATTTGCTCGTGCAGTAAGCTTAACTTGGTGTTGTGTGGAGTGTGTGTGAGTAGGTGCATATGTGTTTGTGTTTATATATGTATACAGTATGTGTGTGTTCACTTTATGCTTAGTTTCATTACTGATGATAAGCTTTTTCCTCTTCTCTCCTGGCCTGCATGAGCTCTTGTGACATCATCACTCATCGCCATCAGAGATCACTGAGGCCAACGTGGGTGGGCCAGACTAGGTCAACATCTGCAGGCAGAGAGCTTCCAGGATTCTTCTCCTTTTTTATTCTCTCTGTCTTGTTCTCTTACATCTTTCTTTTTTTTGCCATCATTTGTGTTTCATTGTCTTATTTTTTTAAGTGTCTGTTCATATTAGTTGATGCATATGTGGCACGATAAATCTCTCCCTCAAATTCACATTTTGAGATCATCCCCATTCTTTTGAGTGTGGCACTTTTTTACAGGGTAAAGTTCTAGTCTAAAACAAACAGCTTCCTTCAAGCTGGTTAACCTCATTGCTTTAACCTTAATAAACCAATATTCTGGTTCCTTGAAATCCCTGTTAAAGAGCTAGCACATTCCTGAATTAGGCAAGGATGTTTCCCACAGATATTTCAGATAATATAGAAACTGTTGTATTGATCAAGTGAATCTTGCTCTGATACAGCTCAAGTCTTCATTGCTAGTTTGAAAATGTCACTTTAGAACTAGCAACGGAGGATGCGCTTCTTTTCGGCATTGGAATAACAAGGTAGTGCATGCAGGTGTGTGTGTGTGTGTGTGTGTGTATGTCTCAGAGAGAAACTGAGAGAGATTGTGAATTGAATTGCCTGTGTTTTAAGTGGCTCTCGTCAGGAATATTATTGCATAAAATTGCCAAAGTGTAAGTTAAAGTCTCAGCATCAATGCGTGTTACCATTCTTGTACAGATTTTCTATTGCTAAACAACTGTTTACAGTCCCATTGAGTCGTGGGGGTGCACTGACGTGGGGGACTGCTCCCGAGAGAGTTTGTGTGAGAGTGAATGATATGGGTGGCCGATGGTGTTTTCCACTATTGCTATGTGATGCTGATTAGGGCAAAACACATTGAAACATTAAAAGTTGCACATATTAAATGTTGTTTTGTATAATAGAAACTGTTTGAGTCGTGGGGGTTTGTTGGTCATAACTCAAGTCTCTCGCTCTGTGTGTATGTGTGTGTGTGTGTGTGTGTGTGTTTGTGAGAGTGTGAGAGTGTGAGTGTGACAAGGGAGGGCTCTTTTTGACTGAATTTGAAATAAATTTAGGATATTTTAGAAATAGTTTGATGGTCTTAACCGAACAACTTTAACTAATGTCTTTGTTTTAATTGGATATTTTGTTGTGGTTGCCTGCAGGGCTCTTTAAAATAACTGATGTAATTTGGCGAAGTGATATGGAACCGTTATGTGGTCAAGACCTGGAACTCCATTATAGCCGTGTTTTCACTTGAAAAATAATTGCACACCTTAGAACATCCGTGAACCAATTAGAATTAAGCATTTAACAGAAACGTGGTATAAGGGAAAATAACTGATTAATTTTGAAATTACTACTATTATTTTTACATGTGCAACATTGGGGCCACTGGGACCACAAACATTAAAACAATTAAGTCAATCCCAAAGGTAAAATTTTTACATAAAATCCTAATTGTGAGAGTGGAAGGGAGGAAAAGTTCAGAGGGAAAAGGTAGAAAACTGGCATTATGTACCACATCTGTCTGAAAAATACACTCTTCCCATACAGTCACTGTGCCCCACGGTCATTGCTGAAGTCTATTGACTGCTTTTAAGTGCAGTGAACCTACTGATCCTCTGTATCTCTGGTAATGATGAGACCACTTATTATGGTAAATGCATATCCCATACACGAGACTGTTTTTGTTGGTGGAGACACTTGATCTAGGAAAAGAGGAAATGCAGTTAAAAAAACAGCACTATTTGTTCCTCATTAAGTATTATGTGTCAGTGCTGTGTGTATGGAAGCACATGATACCATTGTTCCTGTGCCTGTGACCTCATGTTTGGAGCAATGCCTTTCTTCAGTTATCTGTATTGCATCACACTCTGAAACCTGCCTGAATAGGATCAGGCCACAATGAGACTGTGGCTCTTTTCTCTCTCTCTTTTTTTTTTTTTTTTTTTTTTTTTTGTGGAAAATTCAGTAAAAATATTTTTGTCACTCTTCCTCTCTATTGTACCATGTCTCTTAACAGTATTTGTATTGCTAACAAAACTAAACTGAGAACTAAAGGGGGGAAAAAGTTTTCTGAAATAAAAAATAAAAACATTTGTATTTTTTTAAAATTAAAATACATATGAATTTCTTCAAAACTAACTAAAATAAAATTACCATAATTTGATTTTAGTCTTTGATAAAAAGTAAATTATAAAATGTTATATTTAAAACTGCCCTCAAATACCACTAGATAGCGATAACCTGTGCTACCCCATTTGTGCTACACAGTCAACCCCCCACTCCTTGCTTAATAAAAATTATTAGAGAATTATGTATTAATTTCTACACAAAAAAGAGTACAAATTAACATATAATTAAATACATCACCAATGGGTATAAACACAAACTAGGCAAACATTAATAATAACCATGTTGGGAAGAAATATGCATGTATAATGCATAATATGTATGTTATGGCTCCTTAAGTAGGCATCATTAACAGGTATCACCATATATAGAAATAAACTTAATGTAAAGTGCAAGTAAACCAAACCAAGTAGTCTAAGATAAAAAAAAGCAAAGGCACACTGCTATAAAGATCTAAGCACATTGTACAGTATGCTTCACAGCGGTTGCCACAGCAGGGGCATTTGTAGGCTTTTGTCATTACTGGGGAATCTGGGGCCAATCGAGTACACAATCTATTGTATCATGATTTTGTAGGGGGTCTGGGGGCATGGGGGATTATTTATTTAGTTATTTATTTGCTATTTAAGACAAAAACAGCACCAAATTATAAATTTCTGGTGATTTTAGGAGTCTCATTTGAACATTTTCTTTAGTAGTCTACATATATAGTGTTTCCTTCAGAACATCTCTTTTCTCAGCATGGAGTTAAGACTCGGTCTCAATGACAGTGCCTCACAAGTGAGCATGTGCAGTCGGTGCTGAACTGTCTGAGTACGTTCAGACCGGGCACAGCGGTTCCACTGAAACAAATTCAGAGTCTCCTGGGGCAAATGGCATCCTCAGCAGCCGTCTCGCTGCTCGGGTTGATGCATATAAGACCACTTCAGCACTGGCTTCAGACTCGTGTCCCGAGATGGGCATGGCACCGAGTCACATACCGTGTGACCCTCACCTCTTCCTGCCGTCACTTATTCAGCCTATTATTCAGACCTCTGTTTTCTACGGGCAGGAGTCCCCCTACAGCAGGTGTTCAGACGCATCGTAGTTACTACAGATGCTGTGATTGGCACATCATCTGAGTTACTGGCTTTATTACTTGCCCTGCAGAGATTCCTGCCACTGATCTGCGGCAAGCACGTGTTGATCTGCTCAGATAGTAGCGTATATAAATTGCCAAGGCGGCGTTTGCTCTATTCGCATGTCGCAACTCGCCCGCCATCTCCACTTTTAGAGTCAGCAGTGGCTGAGGTCGCTGTGCACCACTCATGTCCCAGGCAACCTCAACACCACAGCGGACACACTGTCACAGCAGAGAGTGGAGACTCCACCCTCAGGTGGTCTAGCTGATTTGGGGTCGATTCGGCAGAGCACTGATAGATCTGTTTGCCTCCCAAGAATCCACCCACTGCCTGCTCCGCTACACTCTAACGGAAGCCCCACTCAGCACAGATGCGATGGCTCACAGCTGGCCCAAGTACGCATTTCCCCCAGTGAGACTACTTGCACAAGTCCCGTGCAAGGTCAGGGAGGAGAAGGAACAAGTCACTCTCGTGGCCCCTTACTGGCCCACTCGGACTTGGTACAGCATCTCCCTGGTGGATTCCCCTGAGGAAGGACCTTCTTTCTCAAGGACAGGCACCCTATGTCATCCACGCCCAGACCTCTGGGACCTCCATGTCTGGCCCTTGGACAGGATGCGGAAGATATAAGCGGTCTACCTCCAGCCATCTGCTTAAATGGCTGGAACCTTACCTGAACAGACGCATACTTCCCTCCTTTTATACCCATATGTCCGGGGTAGGGGCATACAAATTCTGTTTGCCAAATCTCATTGGCCTTCTCTCAAAGATAAGAGGTAACTGAGGCTCTCAAGAGAGACCCTACTGTCACTACATCGACACAACATCTCATTCCCTTCATCAGGGAACAGAGGTTACAACAGTAACCAAGATGTTTTGTTTCAGTTAATTGTAAGTAAATATCCACTTAATTTAGCATCGCTCAGATTTGTGAGTCTATGGCATGCTATCCATTCTACTCTCACTGTGTTCTTCTTATATTTTCTCAAACACAGATATAACAGAAACATTAAGAGTAGCATGTAGTAAGGCATTCAGTACATGGTCTATATATTCCGCAGAGGTTGCCCCGACAGGTTATCGGAATGCACAGGATGAATTTTGTTTGACACAGATTGGACACATGCTGAAATTGGCCCGGTAGATTGACGCCCCCGAAGCTGTGGTGCCCTAGGTGGTCTCCTATGTCACCTTATAGGTTGACCGACCCTGCAGATAACACTATATCCATAATAAATGTAATCGTCATATTTAAACATATATAAATTATATCAGTAAACCAATTAACTTTGGCAGCCCAAAAATAATAAATCATCACACAAAAATAACTACTTTCTGAAAAAAAAAACCCACTGAAAAACTAAACTAAAACTAGCAGTCATTGAGTGGAAATGAATGAAAATGAAACTAAATTAAAAGACAATAATTAAAATAAAGAAATAAAACAACTCTTAACTCTGTTTCTTACCTTCTGCCAGTAAAGACATCCTATGGCTTCACACTTTTGATTTTACCCTTTATTTGTGGAAGTCATGGTGACAGAAAGTTACACCTGGCATGGCCTGTACAAGGATGCTGGCTCTTTTTGAAGATTTATTGAAACTTGTTGAACTGTGGCGTGAAAAGCTCTAATGTTTACATGCCTAACACTTGCAGCTGGTCAAACTGTTTGAGATAAAGCACCTTAAACCTGAGCTATAAGAACAGTGTCTGGTTTCAGACAGGTCTGAGGTCAGCTCACCCGCTCACCTCATCCAGGCCGGGTGCTAACCTTACTATGCATGGCAATATTCATGAAAAGACTCAGACAGAAACTAAAGCTGCCACCAGTGACCAGTCTGGTTTTAGGCCACTTTCAAAACAAGTTTACATAGCAGTAAACCTTACTGCCCCCTTCAAGTATTTTTCAAGAATTTTCAATAGATTTAGTAAGCTCATGATTTCAAAGAAAAAACAGCAACTATTTATTGGGCTACATGGAATCAAATCAATGTATACTACTTTTAAAGGGATAGTTCACCCAAAAATGAAAATTCAGTTATTGTTTACTCACCCCTGTGTTGTTATAACCCCATATGACTTTCTTACTTTTTCTCAACACAAAGGGAGAAATTGTGAAAAATTTTTGTTCTCAGTGATGTTGTACAAGAGCAGTTTATGGTTGCCACCTCTTCAAGCTTCAGAAAGGCACAAAAGTATAATTCAGATGTCTAATAAATTATTCAGTGAGACTCAGGATTGTTATGAACAAAAAGGTTTTGTGCAAAACAAACCGAATTGTAATGTATTATTTAGTAAAAATTTTCACTGACCATTATTCTCCTGTGCACGTTCATGAGTTTGCATGCAAGCTTTAGAGCTCTTTGCACGAGAGCAACAATAGTTATGCAGCACATGTGACATGGGCTGTTCAAGCGAAAAATCTTTTTTCGGACCACCAGCGATGTTAACAACAGAAAACACAACATAGCTACACATACACCAGAGAACAGAACTTACAAACATGTCTGAAGAGTTTGTATTGGAAGACTATATGCATTTCAAAGTCCAGCCTTATTTGTTTGAACCAGAGATCTCATCAAAAAGTGTGATGGAGGAGACTGAAGGTAGCTATCAGTAACCTATACGCACATTACACAATCAGCGTAGAGGCACCAACTCCTTAGGGGGGTACCAGAAACTCCACCGGCTGCCCATTCTTGCACTTTATACCTGTGGCAGGGCGGAGGGCGGGGCCGGGTCTGATCCTACACACCCGGTCCCGTATTAGGCTAATCAAGCCTCCGAGAGGGATAAAGGCTGACTGCAGAGAATGGGGCGGGAGAGAGAGATCATTTACGGACATGTTCGTCATGTCTGTGTTTGTGTCTTTTGTTTTAAGTTTATTATTAAAACATTATTTATGTTGACAAGCCGGTTCTCACCTCCTCCTTTCCCTTGAACTCCCTTTGCACTAGTGCCGAAATCCGGGAAGGAGGAGGGATACGCCGTAGTAGAGTTCTCGCCACTACCGCGACCATCTGCCGGAGGAGTCCCCTTCCAGCCACTGAAATGCAGCGGGGTCTGAGACTGTTTGGTCGTTTGCCATCTGACACGGTGTGACTGTAGCCACCTTTAACCCCATCTCTCTGTTTGAAGGAGGACTCTGTCACATTGAAAATGGACAATGAAATGCATCTATTCTTCCACTACAAACTCTTCAGACATTTGTGTAAGTTCAGTTCTCTGGTTTGTGTTCAGCTATGTTGTGTTTTCTGTTGTTAATATCGCTGGTGGTCCTGTTGAAGCGGAACAAAGATCTCAGTCTTTTTGGGTATGATGCAACATGCTTTGCACACCTGGATTTGGGGATTTTCTGCCATTGTTCTCTGCATATCCTCTCAAGCTCTGTCAGGTTGTATGGGGACTGTCATGGATAGCCATATTTAGGTCTCTCCAGAGATATTCGATTGGATTCAAGTCTGGGCTTTGGCTGGGCCACTCAAGAACATTCACAGAGTTGTCCCTAAGCCACTCTTGAGTTATCTTATCTGTATGCTTAGGGTCATTGTCCTGTTGGAAGGTGAAACTCCAGTCCTTCCTTCAACCCTGACCAGTCCCTCAGGCCCTGCCGCTGAAAAACACCCTCACAGCATGATGCTACCACCACCATGATTCACCGCAGGTGGTGAGCAGTGCCTGGTTTCCTCCAGACATAACGTTTGGAATTGAGCCCAAACAGTTCAATCTTCATTTCATCAGACCAGAGAATCTTGTTTCTCACAGTCTGGAAGTCCTTTATGTAATTTTTTGCTTTCTTGCACTGAGGAGAGGCTTCCGTCTGGCCATTCTGCCATAAAGCCCAGATTGGTGTAATGTTGCAGTGATGATTATCCTTCTGCAAGTTTCTCCAATCTCCACACATGATCTCTGGAGCTCAATCAAAGTGACCATCAGGTTCTTGGTCACCTCTCTTACCAAGGCCCTTTTCTGCTGTTTGCTCAGTTTGGCCAGGTGGCCAGCTTAAGGAAGATTCCTGGTTGATGCAGCCACATTTTTATTGTAGCCTTCCCCAGATCGGTGCCTCAACACAATCCTGTCTCTGAACTCTGAGTTCCATTAACCTAATGGCTTGGTTTTTGCTGTGATATGCATTTTCAGCTATGAGACCTTATGTAGTCAAGTGTGTGCCTTTCCAAGCATTTGGACTCCAATCAAAGTGTAGAAACATCTCAAAGATGATTCAGAGTAATGGGATGCACCTGAGCTAAATTTCAAGTGTATAGAAAAGGGTCTGAATACATATGTCAATGTGATATTTCAGTTTTGTCTTTTTTTTTATTTTTTCATTTTCCAGTAATGAAGAAATGCTTTAGCCAGACAGATGCGTTTTGTGCCAAAAAAGCAAAATGCACCAAAACGAATAGAGCAGCCCCTTGTTCACATGACAGCACTAGCTCAAGTTTCTCAAAGTTACCTCTCAAAAAGAGTTGACTGTAGGTGAATTTACACTGTGTCCAGCGATTTATTCGTAAATATCCCGATATTGATTTACTGTGTGAGAAATCGCTCCAAATGATTCAGTGAGAGAGCTGTCCGAATTACTGTACTGAATCACAAACTTTTGCAAGCCCATTTGGCCAATTCACAGAAAAGAACAGACTCAAAATAATTATTAATTTGCAAATTGAGCATTGATAGTTCTTTTAAACAGCCAACAGAACTACGGGACACATTTCATGACTGGTGAAATATTCTGAAATTAAATATTTCTCAGGTCATTCGGAAAGCTCATGGTACACACAGTATGAACGGATGTACATCTGCAGGCACCACTGCAATCCGAGACATATCTTATATAAAGAAACAATAAATATAAGAGAGTTACATTTTAAAATTAGTTTTGACAGTCTACCGGTTTAAGCCACGGCCACATCTGATTTTATCCGAATGCAGAGACAAATACTGATCATTTTGTCATAGTAACAGATACAAATGTAATATATATATATATATATATATATATATATATATATATATATATATATTCAGGTTCAAATTGACCCTAAACAGAAATGCCACTAAAATGGGTATCGGCCACTACATGCCGATAAAATGAAGCTAATTAGATTGAATTCAATTGAATTAAAGCTTCAATACTAATTGCTTACTAGGTTTTGATTAGGTCAGGGGATCAGATTACAAGAATATGTTGGAAAATTATAGATTTTTGGCCAAAATCAGGATGGACAGAAAAGTTGTCTACCTTGTAAGAATGAACTCTGAAGGACAAGAGGATGTAGAATGCATCTATTGTGAGCTTTGAGATGGGCTGTGATCTTCCAATTGAGTAATTGCCCGTCCCAGCACATTTGTAGCAAGTGAGAGACTATGGGCATTATCACACATCAGTGACAGCATTACTATCATCACACCAGTGAGGTTTTGCAGGACTAGTGACATGTTAAAGGAATGAAGTCTGTTAACACTTGATTCCTCAATGTGTTTATTACTTTATCAAAATGATGCCCAACAATAAAACAAATGTTGATGGATTACGTCTAGGTTACGTACGTAACCTCCGTTCCCTGATGGATGGAACGAGACATTGTGTTGAAGGAGCGACACTAGGGGTCTCTCTTGAGCACAGAATATGCCTCTGATCTATGAAAAAAGGCCAATGAGAAGTTAGCAGACAGTATTTGCATACCCCGCCCTCGGACATACGGATATAAAAGCGGGGAAATACGTCTAGTTCATTCAGGATTTTTCTGAGGAGCCGGAAATGGTCCAGCCACAACAGTGGCTTGGCTCAGCGACGTGGCCGGGAGGACACAAAGTCTCTGGAGTCATCCAGGGAGCCGAGTTATTGGGATCTCCTGGGAGAAAAAGTGCATGATTTTACCTCAGCCGAAGAGAAGGGCGCTAGGTTCAAGCGGTCCACACGGTCAATCCGGCAGTGTGTTACCGAGTTCTATCGGTTCGGACCTGAGGAAACACGGGACGAAACTGACTCTATCCTGAGACTGTAAAATCTCGCAAGGGTGTTAGGTGTTGCCCAACCTGCTGCTCTGCATATGTCTGCCAGGGAGATGCCTCTGGCCAGTGCCCGTGAGGACGCAATACTCCTTGACGAGTGTGCTCGGACCCGCAAGGGGAGGGCACGCCTGGGTGTGATAAGCCAATGTAATGGTGTCAACTACCCAGTGGGATGGCCTCTGTTTGGAGATAGTATTCCCTTTCCGCTGTCCACCAAGGCAGGTCCAAGTAGGTACGCAAAGCAAGTACTGGACACAGCAACGAAGGGCTGGGCCTGCCTCCTCCCGGGGCAGCTTCGCTTGCAGGTTCACAACCTGGACCCTGAGGGGAGTCGTAGGAATCTTGGGCACGTAGCCTGGTCGCAGTCTTAGATCACATGAGTGTCTGCCGGACCGAACTCCAGGCAGGTGTCACTGACAGAGGATCCTTCTTGATGGAGGTGATCGCAATCAGGAGGGCCATCTTCAGGGAGAGGGCCTTGTTCGACTGATTCTAGCGGCTCAAAGGGGAAGAGGGTCTCAGAAGGCCCGAGAGGATCACTGAGAGACCCCAGGAGGGGAACAGGCTTGGCTGGGAAGGATTTAACGTCGTGCTTACCCAAAGACTTGCCATCTTCTGTGCCGTGGTGGGCCGCGATAGCAGCCACATGCACCTTCAAGGTGGAAGGGGACAGCCTCCCCTCCCGTCTCTCCTGCAGAAATAAGAGCAGTGACCTAACTGCACACCTCTGTGGCTCTTCAGCCCAGGAAGAAACACCAATCTGGAACAAGCGCCACTTCAGGGCGTAAAGTTGCCTGGTAGAGGGGGCTCTGGTTTGGTTGATTGTGTCTATGATGGCAGGTGGTAGATCTTCCGCATCCCATCCAGGGGTCAGACATGGAGGTTCCAGAGATCTGGGTGTGGATGCCAGAGTGTGCCCTGTCCCTGAGAAAGAAGGTCTTTCCTCAGGGGAATTCACCAGGGAGGGGCTGTCACAAGGATTACGAGGTCCGAGAACCAGGCCCGAGTGGGTCAGTAGGAAGCCACTAGGGTGACTTGTTCCTCGTCCTCCCTGACCTTGCACAGCTCCTGTGCAAGAAGGCTCACTGGGGGAAATGCGTACTTGCGCAGCCCCAAGGGCCAGCTGTGTGCCAGTGCGTCTGCCCCGAGGGGAGCCTCTGTTCAGGCATACCAGAGCGGGCAGTGGGAGGTCTCTCAGGAGGCAAACAGGTCTACCTGGGCCTTGCCGAATCGTTCCCAAATCAGCTGGACCGACTGGGGGTGAAGCCTCCACTCTCCACCGTGCAAGCATTGTTGTGACAATGCGTCCGCTACCACATTGAGGTTGCCGGGTATGTGAGTGGCGTGACTTGAGTCACTGCTGGCTCCAAAGGAGGAGACGACGGGCGAGTCATGACGTGGCGGGAGCGTACACCGCCTTGGTGATTTATGAACCCTACCGCGGTGGTGCTGTCTGACCTGATTAGGACATGTTTATCCCGAACTAACAGGAGAAACTTCCGCAGGGCACAGAATACAGTCAGGAACTTTAGGCAACTGATGTGCCAGTGCAGCAGGGCCCCTTTCCAATGGGCTGCGGCTGCGTGCCTGTTGCATACGGAACCCGAACCTAATTTGGAGGCGTCGATCGTGACCAGGATGCCTGCTGCAAGGGGACTCCTGTTCGCAGAAAGCAGATGTGCAGAGGTGCGTGCCGCGGCGCCATGCTCGTCTCGTGACTCGAGTCCGTGTCCAGTGCTGAAGTGGTCTCATATGCATCAACCCCAGCGGCACAGCCGCCGTGGAGGATGTCATATGCCCCAGGAGCTTCTGGAAAGGTTTTAAAGGGACCGCTGTGCCCGGCCTGAAGGCGGTGAGGAATTTTAGCACTGACTGCGCACGCTCGTTGGTGAGGCACGCTGACATTGAGACTGAGTCTAACTCCACACCAAGAAAAGAGATGCTCTGAACCGGGGCGAGCTAGCTCTTTTCCCGGTTGACCTGAGGCCCTAAACGGCTGAGATGCCTGAACACCTGGGACATGCCGAAGGGGGGGACCATGTACTGATATGCCTGGCCATTGAACGCGAGCCATAGAGAGGGTCGACGTCGAGGCAAGATTGAGATGTGGAAGTATGCGTCCTTCAGGTCTGCCGCTGCAAGCCAATCTAGATGCCAGACGCAAGTTAGGATGTGTCTTGTTTGAGCATTTTGAATGGGAGTTTGTTCAAGGCCTGGTTGAAAACTCGCAAGTCCAAGATCAGACGTAAGCCACCGCATTTCTTGGGTACAATGAAGTAAGAGCTGTAGGGACCCTTCTTCATCTCAGTTTGAGGGACAGGCTCTATCGCGTCTTTGAGTAAGAGACAATTTCCAAATGCAGGAATTTGGTGTATTCGCCGTATACTGCGGTAAAGCGGACACCCGTGAAAGGGGGGCGGAGGCCTGGCAAACTGACTTCGGATGGTCCTGGCCAGCCAGCGTGACAGATTGGGAAATGAAAGACACGCATCTATTTTTGACATACCCGGTGGGGCTTTGCAGCGGGGCGGAGCAGGTAATGCGGCGTCGGGATGCAAAGGAGTGTCCCGAGGCTCTGGTGCTGAGAAAAGACTCGAAGCACTTACTTTGCTCCGCACACCCGGCAGGGCGAGAGGTCCATGTCCAGCGTGCCGGAACTGTTGAGGTGTGGCAGCAGAGTTCCATGAGAACGGCCAGGTGACCCAGAAAGAGGAAATTGCTCCATTATTGAAAAACATGCAAAAAATACCTTTAACTGAAGATTCTCTTCCCGGCCCTCCACCGGGGGACGGAGTCGTCTGTTTACCAACTCCGGAATGGCTGTGATTAGCGCACATGCCCACGGATGGATGGGGTTTTCCAGTCCAGCCTTGCACTCACGGTAGCCCGGGAAAGCATAGCGGACCTCTGTGCGTCAGAATCAGACTGGGCGAGCAGACCCGAAGGTGGCGGCCCAGGCAAGTCATCAGCATCAGACACTGCTGTAATGCTCTCCGATGCAGTGGCGATGACGTCATCCAATTCCGGAGCTCATGGGACTGGCCGGCCGGCCGTGAAGCGGGCCGCACTCATCCCAAAGCTCGGACAGAAGCAAGCAAGCGTTCCAGGGGAGGTGGGAGGGGTTCGAGGGGATTTACCCGGCGAAACGGAACCCGTCATTATCCCCAAATCGCCTTCATCGCCCTCGGCGCCTGCCCCAATCCCATAGGAAGGAGGCAAGGTGCTGGGGGGCGGCTGTAGTGGCTTTCTCTCATGACAAAAGAAAGCCGCGGCCGCAATGCTGCCATGGCTATGTTCTCGCACTGAGAACATGAACCATTCATAAAACGCCCAGGCACGCGAGGCAGCTTTTATGACTGCCAGAGGTGGGGAGAAATCAACCGCAACCAGAAACTACACAAAGGCGGAAAGACGTCTTCAAAAAGACGCGCCCTGAAAAGGATGTTCAATGCCAGCTGTGTATTTGCTCTTTTAGAGAAACTAACTCTTTTAGAGAAAATAACTATTTTAACTGCACTGTCGAAGCGCACAGGGGCAAACTGCACTGCCGAAGTGCACAGGGGCAAACTGCACTGCCGTGCAGAGAAGGAGAAAGCCGCTGAAGTGCGCCGTAGATCCAACAGCAGAATCAGCTCAGAGGAAGAGTGTGTGACTCGCAGCTCACTGCATACACGACCATCGGCTCCGGAAAAAAATTCTTAATGAACAAGACGTATTTCTCTGCCTTTATACTGGTATGTCCGGGGGCGGGGTATGCAAATACTGTCTGCCAACTTCTCATTGGCCTTTTTTCATAGATCAGAGGCATAGTCGGCGCTCAAGAGAGACCCCTAGTGTCACTTCTTCGACACAACGTCGAAGTGAGCGACAGATGGGGAATGATGGATTATCATGACATTTGTTTATATGGAAAACTCTTGAGGGAAAAAACACAACAATAAATGTCACTAGTTGATCTATCTATCTATCTATCTATCTATCTATCTATCTATCTATCTATCTATCTATCTATCTATCTATCTATCTATCTATCTATCTATCTATCGGGCCTCTAAAACCTTCAAACTTTTAAATGATCTCTTATCTCTCTGACAAGACATTATTAAGACAACATCAAAGTTTGTCTCTAAAACCTTATCTATCTTTTAAAATTACAATTATTATTATTCAATCAAGGGGTGGCACAGTGGTGCAGCAGTTAGCACTGTCGCCTCACAGCAAGAAGGTCGTGGGTTCAGACCCCGGTTGCCCCGGCCTATCTGTGTGGAGTTTGCATGTTCTCCCCGTGTCTGCGTGGGTTCTCTCTGGGTGCTCCGGCTTCCTCCCACCATCCAAAGACATGCAGGCTAGGTTAATTGATGTCTCCAAAAAAAATTGCCCTAGGATGGGCTCCAGCGACCTTGTACACAGGATAAGTGGTTGTCGATGGATGGATTATTCAATTATTTTACATCATGGTGATCTCTGGGACTAAAGTCAATCTCAAGTGTTAATGACAGAAGTTTTTTTGACATAGTGACACAGAGTGAATCTTACACTTACATTTAATGCACTTATCATGGACTGGGAGCTGAATTACAATTGCAACTGGAAAACATAGGCATTTAAATTGTTTTCAAAAACAAATATGTTTTTGACTAAAAGGTATGTGTGTGGTTTCATTGATGATTGTGTGTGTGTTTGGTACACACTTTGTGACCACTTTGATATCACCTGGCTGTATCTCCTCTTGTCAAGCACTGTGACCACCCACAGAGGTCATGGATAGGATTTCTGAAGTCATGGTCCACTGCTCTCCTGGAAGTAGATGAAAAGAGTTCGGGGTGAGGACACTGTGGTTGATATTTTTTCATCTCTCTTTCTTGAAGTGTCAGTGATCTCATTGATGACTCTGTCTCTTTGAGAATATTAAATCATATTGTGCTAAAAAATTCAAAATTATATTAATCATTTTCAAATGTTCATGTCAAAGATCATATTTTCCAGAAGCACTTAATGAAGTTTGGCAAACATCTGGTAGCAATACTGTTAGCTAAAACAACTCAAACAAAAAGGAGACAGACAGTGATATGTTCTGATTCTGTGTTGACTGGTATTTAAATTTTCTCTTATTGATGAGTTAATGATGAAGAGACCATTGATGACCATGTTGGTGTGGCTAGTCCTTATGATGTCTCTCCATAGACATTTATATACTTTACGAACTATAGATTCTATATCCAAACCACACACACACACACACACACACACACACACACACACACACACACACACACACACACACACACACACACACACACACACAATTGAACTGTCACCATTTATTTATGACCAGTTTTATCTAATATAGGGACTGATATTTATGACAATAATTGGGGTAGTTCTTTACATCTCAAAGCTCAATTGTTTGAAGGCAGTTCATGCTTAGCTCCAAGCAACCAATCAAATTGACTTTAATACCACATAGTCAGAAAAGCATGTCTGTGTCTTTTCAGAAGTAGTTAGTGGAAAATAAATAAATCTCTTGACATCCTACCACAAAGTTTGGTGCATATAATTATCTATTTCTTAGATCTTCATGGTGTGCTTAAAGTTCAAAGCCACTTCCTCTATGACAATGTTTTCTGAGCATGCTCAGCATTATTAACAGTGATATGAAAGGATGAAAAATGAACAACATCTGTGATCATTTACTTACCCTTATGTTGTTCTAAAGACATATGACTTTATTTTGTTGAACACGGTATGCGGACTAATCACTATTTACTTTTAGTATATGGACAATTGATGTAAAGAATGCATAGAATTCTTCCTAACATCTTTTTTGTTTCACAGAAAAAAAAATCCTTTTTGGGTGAACTATCCATTTTATTGGTCTTGGCGTGAGCTTGTAGTCTTTTTGTGAGGTCCGCCACAAATATTCCCCTGTTTTCATACTGTGGATTATTTTGTGTATGCGTTGCTAAATTTTGTCTATGTAATCCAATCATCTGATTATTGTTGACTGGGTTTTCCTTTGTTTTGCTGTAAAATAATGCATACTCTCTCTCTTTTTCTTCCCAAAATAAAGAGGTAAAATGTTGTGGCATTGTAATAGACATATATTTGTTTTGCAATCTGCCTATATGAGCGTGTTTGTGTGTGTTTGTCCTGTTTAGTTCATTCCTCATATATCCATGTTCAACCCTGAATATATCAGCCATGAGACTACATAAAATAATGCAAGATTATTATTTTCAGACAGACTGTATATTTCATGATTTTCACACAGTCATATATACTGTCAACACTTCAAGTGTGATGGAGACATTTAGTAAGCATTCTCGCACATTTACAATAAGATGACACTACAGTAAGTGGCCCCCTGCAGACAAAGTGAGGATATGCTTTTAGTCCATAAACTGCTGTGGCCATCAATATATTGATGAAAATATGATAATGAAGGTAATTGCCAAATATGTGACAGCTAATTTCAATTGCTTCCTGATGAATTTCCACATTATATTGGGGGAACTAACTGAAGTGACTTTTCATGTGTGTGCTTTGCTCATTTTCTTAAAGGCACAGTTTGCTTAAAATGAAAATTCTTTCATTATTTTCTAACCTTCAGGACTTCAAACACAGCTCATGTCATACAGTGAAGTCAGTCATTCTCCAAAGAAGACAAAAAAGCAAATACTGTTGAAATCAGAAGTTTACATACACCATAGCCAAATACATTTAAACTCAGTTTTTTCACAATTCCTGACATTTAATTGTAGAAAACATTCCTTGTCTTAGGTCAGTTTGGAACACTACTTTATTTTAAGAATGTGAAATGTCAGAATAATTGTAGAGAGAATGATTTATTTCGGCTTTTATTTCTTTCCTCACATTCCCAGTGGGTCAGAAGTTTACATACACTTATTTGGTAGCATTGCCTTTCAATTGTTTAACTTGGGTCAAACGTTTTGGGTAACCTTCCACAAGCTTGAGGTCAGGGCTTAGTGATGGCCACTCCAGTACTTTGACTTTGTTTGAATTTTACCACAACTTTGAAGGTATGCTTGGTCATTGTCCATTTGGAAGACCCATTTGCTATCAAGCTTTAACTTCATGGCTGATGTCTTGAGATGTTGCTTCAATATATACACATAATTTTCCTTCCTCATGATGCCAACAGTTTTGGAAAGTTCACCAGTCTCTACTGCAGCAAAGCACCTCCACAACATGATGCTGCCACCCCTATGCTTCAAGGTTGGGATGGTGTTCTTTGGCTTGCAAGCTTCACCCTTTTTCCTCCAAACATAACGATGGTCATTATGGCAAAAAAAAAAAAAAAAATTTATGGTGGTTTTGGAGCATTCGCTTCTCCCTTGCTGAGCAGCCTTTCAGGTAAGGTCAATATAGGACTCATTTATGGTGGATAGAGATAGTTGTCTACCTGTTTTCTCCAGCATATTCACAAGATCCTTTACTGTTGTTCTGGGGTTGATTTTCACTTTTCGCACCAAACTACGTTTATCTCTTGGAGACAGAATGTGTTTCCATCCTTAGCGGTATGATGGCTGTGTGGTCCCATGGTGTTTATACTTGCGTATTATTGTTTGTAAAGATAAAGTGGTATGTTCAGGTATTTGGAAATCGCTCCCAAGGATGAACCATACTTGTGGAGGTCCACAATTTCTTTATTTTCATTTTCTTTATTTTGATTTTCCCATTGTGTTAAACAAAGAGGCACTGAATTTAAAGGTAGGCCTTAAAATACATCCACAGGTACACTTCCAATTCAGCACAGCTCTTATCACAATCTAATTGGCTAATTGTCTAAAGATTTGATGTAATTTTCTGTAATTTTCCAAGCTGCTTAAAGGCACAGTTTACATTATGCATGTAAACATTTGACCCACTGGAATTGTGATATAGTCAATTAAAAGTGACACATCCATCTGTAAACAATTGTTGGAAAAATTACTTGTGTCAAGCACAATGTATATGTCCTAAAAGACTTGCCAAAACTATAGTTTGTTAATATTATACCTCACTGCGAGAACATGACCATGGCAACATTGCGGTCACGGCTTTCTTTCGTCAGAGGGAAAGCCACCCCAGCAGCTCCCCGCCTCGGTCCTTCTACTTACGGGTATGAGGCCGTGTCGGTTAGCACTGGGGGCGATTTGGGGACCCCGATGGGAGCCGCTCGGCCGAGTAACAATACATGGACCTCCCATTCCCCAGGACGCTTGTTTGCCCCAGTCGAGTCCTGCGATGAGACCCCTGCTCATCTCAGGGCGAGTTTGCGATCTTATTCGGAGCTCGTGAAGCAGATGAGCTCTCGATCGCAGCATCGGAGAGCGGGCTGATCCGGTCTGATGCAGAGGACTCAACTGGGCTCCCCGGTCACCCAGTCACAGGCCGACATGGATCTGGCGGCCATGCTTGCCCAGGCGGCTACAAGCGTTGTGCTGGAGTGGAACCCTCCACACCGTCATGAACCCTCGTAGCTTGATGAATGGTTTCTGGGCTCGGAGCGCCGCTCACGATCAGCAGCTCGGCAATGGCATAGAGCCACCCGCAGGAATCAAACGCCACCCGCATAACGATCCACCGCCAAGAACCCAAGGAAGGCTTCTAGATGGGCGACTCAGTGACATATAGACCCACTGCAGGCCTGGAGCTGGAAAGCAGACAACTCCATCCCCCAGTGGAGAGCTGGGAGAAGAATCTTTTGTTGCCTTTTCCTTTAAATTCACTGCATGCCCAAGGGGATGCGGTACCCACATTTTCAGAAAAAGAGTGGTTTCTTCATTCCCTGGGTCACACACCCGCTGTTTATGGGCGTTGTTATCACGATCACTGGGTTTGAGCCCCCTCAATGTGGAGCCTCCGACTCCGCCCTGCCGTGAGGCCCCACCCGCTGGTATGTCCGACGCGATTGTTCCCTTGGTCCCCCTCGCCCGGAGCTTGGAGGCATGGCTTGCGCTCCCCAACCTGTTGCGATGGCTGACCAGGACTGTCCAACTCGGCTATGTGATTCAGTTCATCAGGCACTAGGCCCGGTTCAGTGTTGTCTGTTTTACCTCAGTGAAGGGCGAGAATGCCGCTGCACTGTGTGCGGATATCGCAACCTGTCTGTGTAAGGACACGATAGAGCCTGTCCCTCCAGCTGAGATGAAGAAGGGGTCCTACAGCCCCTAATTCATTGTACCAAAGAAAGGCGGTGGGTTGCGGCCAATCTTAGACCTGCGAGTACTGAAATGGGCCTGGCACAGACTCCCATTCAAGATGCTAAAGTAGAAGCGATTGGTTCGCAATGGTAGACCTGAAGGATGCGCACTTCCATGTCTCGGTTTTACCTTGGCACTGGCCCTTTCTGCGGTTCATGAAGTTGTGGACCCTGGATGTCCTTCCTCCTTAGCCCTGTGGCAGGCAAGTTTGCAGAGAAACTCGATCCCAGCCCAGTACCTGTACTAATAGGCCCTGCACTGGGTGTAGGTGCTCCACATGCGCTGGTTGCCTGTGTGTAACCCTGTGTCATGTATCTACCGTAAGACAGTTTCCCCATTGGTAAATCCACGTCTTCCGTGGGCAGAGTCACCTCTGCCTTTGGTCAGCCTGTTTGCAGAGCTCCGTCTCCTCTGGGTAGGACCTACCACGGGGACTTCTCCACATGAGACACTGCGGACAAAACTCAGTAAGACAATGTGACATATTTCCACACAATTGCCTCCCCCTTTTGGGAAGGGTGTGGTTGAGGCTCCAAAGGGCGTCCTCTAGTTTAACTACATGGACACAACATCTCGTTCCGAAAGTAACCAGGATGTTTTAATGACTTCAACCTAACTATATGTAAACTTCTGGCTTCAACTGTAATTATTACATACAACTTGAGCGGTATACACTTTCTTAAAACATTCAAAGGGTTTCTGAGAAGAAAAATGAAATTTAAGTTGAGATTCACAATGATCTTCAACTCTGCCGAAGATTGCATCTAGCTTGTGTCCAGATTCCTTCTCATGATTTAATAAGTATGTTTATAGTACATGCACATAAATACACTAATAAGTACCAAAAATCAGCTTATTTGAAAATTCTGTTTAAATTAAATTTGAAATCATCTGATTATTCGGTGCTTTTGACAGGCACGAGCTTAATACTTGCACACATTTGATAAGCCGGTAAGAACGCTGGTAAATGTGTTCACATGTATGCAAAATCAGCGTAATGGGCAAAAATCTATGTGTGTAGATAACAAAACCACACCTTTTGATAGCATATCTGTGTAAAATTGTGTAGTAACCATTTTTTAATTCTGGAGGCAAAAATGCACCAAATGCTAGCTTTGGCTGAGGGAAAGATTATCAGTGAATGATGATTTAATACTTATCGTATGGCATAATTTGTATGGACTAATTTTCTGATAATTTGATGGTGCTTTTTTGCATCTTGTTCAAGTTCTTCCTTTAGCATGTAATACGAGCAATTTTATTTTTCAACCTAGACAGCTGGAAATGTTCCCATGCTAGTTAAATTTGCAATGAAATGAGACCCAAATCTAATTGCCCAACAAATTATATGTTTGATAACTCTGTTCAGAAATAATATTCTTCATTCTGCCATCAGTCATTTCAAAGCAGAACTGCGGAAAGATTGTTTGTTGCTATATAATGAATGTAATTAGGCATACATATCTCCTAGCAACTGAAGGCCAGTTTGCACAAACATTTAGAATAATTTTACAAGTGCAAGCAGAAACAGGTGAGTGATATGTGGGTTTACAGTCACTGGATGTGTTTCAGTGTTGTTTACCAGGGCAGTTTTTATTCACTGGAACTATTTCAGGATGGGTTTGACTAATGAACCGTGCAAGTGGTAATATGTATGCATAACTGAATAATGCAGTCCATTAGTGAACATCAGAGGTTGTAAGAATGGAACAGACAAACTGTGATTATGTAAGATGCTAAAGGTGTTTATGTGAATAATAACATTTAGTTGGCATTTAAATCAGTGGAAGCATTTTGCTCAATAATAAGGGATTTTGATCAAAAGATTTCTGTAGTTTGATTAGTAAAACTAAATTAAGACTGAGTATATTTATAGATTTTTTTTTTACCATACTTCAAAGCAGTGGTAATTTAGTATTCAATTTAACACTCTACTTCAGGAGTCTGGTTTAATAGTAAAATAAATTATTCGGAAATTATTGATTCAAAAAGCTTATTTTAATGTTTGTCACAAAGTGGATCAAGTTGTTTTATTCTGAAAACATTATCAACCTATTTACACGCTCATGGGTTATGATGCGGGTCTCGTCCTCAATGGTTTTGTTGCAAATGTTGCATCTATTATCTGGCAACCCTGAGCATATTAAAAGCTTGTGGATGCACTATAGGTCTGAAAGCCAGATAAATGAAAGATCTAAAAAAAAAAAAAGTTAATGATAAATCTACTGGCAGACAGTAGTTTGCCCTGGTCCATTTGAGGGTACAGTTATTAGTTTCCATTATAAATCAGTTAATTAGTCTAATAATTGGACAAGCAATGTACCAAGAGTCATCCAGCTTGAGGCTTTAACCACTTAAATATGGGACAAAAGGTGTCCCATACAGGGAGTCTTCATTTCAGGTAAAATACGGGACGCATGACATTTTTCTGAAACTTTTGGGCACAAAAAGTCATTTTTTAAATACTCTGGTCTGTCCATTCAATATATTTGAGTCTTCTGAAGGATTTGGTGAAAAACAACAATAAATGTAAGTCATTTTTTTATAGAAAATCTTGATGTACATTGTGCTTTGTGAGATCAATGAACCGCGTTCACAGTGGCCAATGTTTTTAAGCAAGAACTGGCATTGTTTATCACTAAGTTCTCATGTGAACACCAAATTTTTATTTGTGGGTTGAACAATTAGAAAGGCCAATCTTTCAATGTTCCTAGCATTACTCGTCACAATTGTATTTTTACTAGTAACACTTCTGTGGAGATTGGGGCGTAGTTGAGCAATATTCTGTGTAGTGTGCAGTGTGTAAACCTCACGCTCCTGGCCTTAAGAGACTGAGGCTAGAGGCCATGTCTTTTCTAGCGCCTTGCTAGCGCATCCGGCTCCCATGCTAGGGATCACCGGTTCGAATCCCACTTGGGCGGGTCAAGAAGGACTGGTAACAACTTCCAATTACAGAGCTCTACAATTTAATTTTTAAAAGTAAACATTCTGATTAGAAAACACTCTTTTTGAATTTTTACTAGTAAGTCTTCCAATTGCAGAGCTCTAAAATTGAATTTTTACTACTAAAAATCACACTAAAGATATGTTTAAATGCAGAGCTCTGTTATTTAATCAAACATATCTTTAATGTGATTTTTACTAGTAAAAATGCAATTGTGGAGATCTGTAATTCAGTTGTACAACTCTGCAATTGCATTCTTACCAGTAGAAATGACATTAGAGAGCTCTGCAAATATAATTCTTACTATCAATTTTAGATTTCTTTAATTTGACATTCTTACAAGTAAAAATGCAAATAGTGACCTCTGTAATTGGAATTCTTTTGCAAAGCTCTCTAATGGAAAGATTTGACTGCTAGTAAAATATGCAGTTACAATGAGAAAAATGGGAGCATTAAAAGCTGAATGGGCTTGCCATTGAACAATTCCTTTAAAGGAATATTCCTGGTTCAATACAAGTTAAGCCCAATCAACAGTACTTGTGGCATAACGTTGATTACCAAAAAGAAATCATTTTAATTTATGAGGCACTTATAATGGAAGTTACTTAAAAAATAACTGTTTCAAAAGTTTAGCCACAAGATATAACAATATGCATATTAACATGATTTTAGTCTGTTAAAATCGCTTATAACCTTTTTTTCTAGTTATAGCCAATTTTACATCTTTCTTGCCTTGACGCTATAACCACTATAATCCCAATAAATTAGGATTTAAACTTTACAGCTCAAATAATACACAAGTTTTAACAGAAGAAGTGAATTAAGTGCTTTCATAAAATTTGAAGATTCACATTTCTGCCTTTTAAACCCTCCAAAAATGGGCCCCATTTACCAATATTTTAAGTGCCTCAATACAACCTACATTTTTTCTTTCCTTTTTTAAGAAAAGGAGGGACAAGACGATTATTATTTTTATTTTTTTTGGTGGTAATCAACATACCACATTTGCTGTTGACTGTATAGAACCTGGAATATTCCTTTAATTAGCAGAGAGCAAATGAGAAAATTAATGCACATTCATTCAAAAAGAAAACATTTTGTGGTGGAGGTAAGACCATGTTTTACTCTTGTTTCTTAATTCTGATCATATTTAAAAAAAAAATAAATCTCATTGCAGTTTTAGTTCAAAAGGGCACTAACTCTAACCTGGCCTCAATATTTTGACATCTATCGTTAGACTGACATCTGGCGTGTTTTCTAAGTAATTACAATACATTTTAGCATCACGGAGTACTCTGTTTAAACAGCAGATGGCAATATAAACTTACAAAATGAAATCACAATGATAGTCTTTTCCGACTCCGATTAGCTTTAAAAAATTAAGGCAATTCCATTTTTTATGACAATTATTTTATTGTTCATTCACTCTTCACAGTATTTGTTGTAATACTTCGCTTAGAAACAGTAATCAGCCATACATTTAATGTAATGTGAAAGATAGATGAGAATTCACCAACTTGTGTGAAAGCATCAGTATACAGTCAGGTACTAAACACAATCTACAATTTCTGTCATGTTCTTACTTTCAATGTAAAATTACAGGTCTCTAAAACAGAAATGAATTAAAGAAAGATGTGTGACGTTATTTGCCCCCTACATTACACTGAAGATTATGAGACAAAAAAGGGCCAAAAGAACCATCAATATGCTTTGACGTTCATAAAAAATATGATGGGAATCCACAACATCATCTTCATGGCTTTATGACATCTAATGAGATGAATAACATTCTAAGAGTGAAATACAGATAGTGTGTTTCTTGAATATTTCACTGCACGACCAGTTCTATAGGGTACGTGGATATTCAAGGCTTGGCCCAGACCTCCGTGGATACATATGGGGCCATCATTAGATGAAATATCAGAATACAATATACTTTATAATATAAGTTAAAATGTTACATCTGTGATGTGGCATTTCTATAATACATCTTTAAATATTACTGAACCTAATATTAAGAGGTCCCACTAACTTTTGTCTCAGCCTCAAATACACTCAAAGATCAGAAGTTGTGAGCCTTTGGCCCTGTCCCAAATTGCACACCTGATGTGGACTTGCAGTCTTGTGGCCTTCATTTGCAACTTCCCGCGAAGACCACGTGACCGGAAGGTATCCATTTGACAATTTTAAAAGACCTTTGCACCCTCAATGCGCCATTCGACGGTCGTGTCCGGTTTTTCCATGTGGATGACCTGGGTTCTAATCCTCCATTTGACCCAGTTTTCATCTTGTTTCCTGTCTCCACTCTTAATATAATAATAAATAAAATTAATATTTAGCTTGATTTCCTTGCAGTGATGGGGATGTCACTGTGGGACTCTAAATAAACACAATGCAGTGATGCCCTGTTAGTATTTAATTAGAGGTGCAAATAGTATCTGTCTAACACAACTTGCACTTAGAGCAAAGATGTTGCTATTTACACTTAATGCAAACAGCCTCTGCTTTATTATTATTATTATTATTATTATTATTATTATTATTAAGAAATTTTGTTGTCTTCTTGAAATATCATATAGCATCCCATGTTTTGTGAATACAGTAATAATTTGACATAAGTTCATGTTAAGGCATATATTACTTTCATGAGTTTGTTTTCCCATATAATTTTTAAGCTATTAAGGTTAAACTTTTTTGGTTAGCTGTGCAAGGTGGAGGGATTTGAGGAAGCAGCTTTAACTAGAGCTCTGAAGTTATATTCTGTTATTAGGTTGGCTTGAAAAAGCCAATCTACTGATATACTATTTAAACATATTATTATTATTATTATTATTATTATTATTATTAGATTGGCTTGGGAATGCCAACCTACTGATATACTATTTAAACATATTATTATTATTATTATTATTATTAGATTGGCTTGGGAATGCCAACCTACTCATGTACTGTTTAAAATTATTAATATTGTTGTTATTATTATTATTATTATTAGGTTGACTTGAAAAGGCCAACCTACTGATATACTATTTAAACTTATTATTATTATTATTATTATTATTATTATTATTATTATTATGACTATTATTATTATTAGTACTGATGTACTGATATACTATTTAAACTTTTTGTTATTATTATTATTATTATTATTATTATTATTATTATTAGGTTGGCTTTTCACTCGAGCTACCAAACTGTATTAAAGTATCATCTTGAAATGGCATAGCCACACCCTAGCAACCACCTCCGTTGACTTCCATTCAAAATGGTTCAGAAGGACATCTTCAAAACAGAATGTTGTAGAGACTTGGGGATTGACTCTTTTCAGTCAGGTTATTAAGAAGCCAATAAGAATCACTCTGGTTACTGGCTATCCACACCCTAGCAACCATTTAGAGTACCCTAGTAACCAGCCCCTTTTGACTTCCATTAAAAATGGTTGAGAGGGATATATTCAAATCAGAATGTCCTAGAGACATGAGAGTTAGCTTGTTTTATTTGGTTGAGCATTCAGTCTTCAAGTATCCACTTGGAAACTACTTAGTCATGCCCTAGCAACCATTTAGAGCACCCTAGCAACCAAATCCCATTGACTTCAATTCAAAAATTTCATGGTTCTGAGATATGAGCATAGAAAAGTCATAGCACAGGTCGATTTGACACCTCATTTGTGAATCTACGCCAATCGGTGTGGGAAGAGTTATCAAAAAAATATAATGGGCTTAAGCCCCAGATGTATTGTCACAAGCCCCTGATCATTTTTGAAGATTCACAAATATTTTATACCAAAGCACTGGTAATTTTGACATCACTACAATTTGATATAAATATTCAGGGTCTAAGCCCTGGTAAGCCATCCCTTTCCACTCTCATTGCAAATTATAATTATAATAAATGCATCTGTTCCAGAACACCTTTATTTCATGTTATATAATAACGGTACATTTACCCGTCTCGACCTTACTAACCCAATTCACAATGAATCATCCTACTATTTATGCCCACAAACCTGACCTTGACAAAGCTACTGAACTATGATTTGCAGGACTGGCAATATATGTCTAACTGCAGATCCACAGTGTTGACTTATGGTAGGCTGACCCTGTGGTGTCAATCGGCAAGTGGTCAAGGCTGCGTATTCCACCACAGATGACTGGGATGGGAAGTGTGCAATAAATCTATAGGCTCAAAATTGGTTCTTGTCTACAGCAATGCCAGCCTATTGATTTGTTTGGTAGAGACCATTTTTTCTGACCAACACTGATGTCATATCCTGGTTTGAGGTCCATGTGTGCATGCATATTCAGCCAAGACTAATTACAGACTGGAAAAAGAGGCCCTTTGAGGGACATAAGTAGAGAAAGCTTCTAGTAGGTCTAAGGTCTCCCAGATTATCCATAGCATGGAAAGTGAGAAATAGACAAACAGAGAGAGGAGCCAAGAGAGGCAGCAGTGCAGAAAATTATGGAAGTGTAGGTGGAAATAATGAGTAATGTATATCGATGGCTACATTTGGAATTGAATGCTTAATATTTACAGAATAGGCTACTGCGCAATATACAATACATAATCAGAACTGTTCTTTTTTTTTAGCACATTGTTAGCACAATCCATTGTGAGTTACATTACTCAGCACAGTATGCTCACTTGTACCTATCCTGGTATTCTATGTTAAAAGGGAAGTTCACCTAAAAATGAAAATGCTCTCATTATTTACTCACCTTCATGCCATCCAAGATGTGTAAGACTTTCTTTATTCTTCTGAACACAAATTAAGATTTTTGGTAGAATATTTAAGCTCTGTTGGTCCAAAAAATGCAAGTGAATGGTGACCAGACATTTCAATATCCAAAAATAATATAAAGGCAGCATAAAAGTAACCCATATGACTCCAGTGTTTTAATCCATATCTTCAGAAGCTATATGATTGGTGTGGACGATAAACAGATCAATATTTAAGTCCTTTTATTACTATAAATCTCCACTTTCACATTCTGAAAGTGAAAGTGGAGATTTATAGTCATATGGATTACTTTTACGATTACCTTTTATGCTTTTTGGAGCATCAAACTTTTCCCATTCACGTGCATTGTACTGACCTACAGAGCTGAAATATTCTTCTAAAAAATGTGTTCTGCAGAAGATGGTATGCGTAAATGATGAAAGAATTTACTCATACCATTTTTGGGTGAACTATGCCTTTAAAGTGATACCTCAGACATAATTTTATATTCTGTTATCATTTCCCTAACCTCATGTTGTTCCAAACCCATGTGACCTTTTGTATTCTATGGAACCCAAAGATGTTAGACAGAATGTTTGGAGAATATGGAGAAAAAAACACATTCACTGAAAGTAAATGGTGACTCTTATTTTGTAATGGAAAATAGGGGAGTTAATGTCCTTTATGTAATTTGTGAAAGTAACGAGTTACTCACTACTTGAGTGCTCTTTTAATTTAAAACTTTTTTTACTTTTAATCAAGTAATTATTTATGTTAGTGCTTTTACTTCTACTTGAGTATTTTTTATTTTTTAAAGTAATTTACTTTTACTTGAGTACAGTTTTTGGCTACTCTACCCACCTCTGCTGGCAACTGCAGTGTTGTCTGTCCAGATCAGTACGTGAAAGCTCAAAAGCTCTGAGAGCCAGGAAGACTACAAGAAGTTACATGCTCACCTGTCCAGGTCCCGTAGGCTGGATGACCATTGCACATGGCTCTTCAGCCTGTGTTGGACATGTCCATAGTGACAACTTTGCATTTCTGGCTGAGTGCAATGACTTTCTTATAAAACATAGGCATTTTCCAAATAGCTAGTGTGGCTACAGCATGTCACCACAAGATGTAAGCAACCATGTTGCCATGAATGACGAGGCACCCTCGAGTTGACCCAGTACCGAAGAGTCCTCATACCTAACAAACTCAGTGGGGTGACAGCAGCTATGATGGCCATCAACCCCAAGGCCTGCTGAAACTGCTTCAGCAGTAATACTCTCCCCAGCTTGAAACTTATCAATCATTGGAGAATAGACTGAGTGCGTTTGTTGGTCAGACACGCTAAAATGGTCACAGCGTCGAGTTTCATTCCCAAGGAGAAAATTTGTTGACTGGTCATCAATATACTCTTCGCCTAATTTTACTGTGCTCACACGCTTTTTCTTCTGACTGTTCTAAAAGCAACAAGTTGCACATAGCCATGTTCGACTGTGCTCAGTACCCAACTGGAAATGCCCTTGGAGAGCGGTCGTGCAGTACACTGAGAACTGGAAATGAGCTCATTCTTGTTCAAATGTTTGTACCTTGAGCATCACAACTAGGTCTGAACTTTAAACATTTGAAATGGAGCCAACAACAGCATAAACAGTAACAGTCCTGTGAACATCTTCTTAATCCCAACAATCGGTCGGTGGTGGTGAGAGCCAGGAAAACACAGAGGAGTTGTCTAAGCCTTCGGAGCTGGAGCGAACAGGTCACACTTAGATGACAGCATAGGTCACGGCTGCTGGTCAGCTGGTCTTGCAGCTCAGAGGAAAATGGCGAGACATAGAGTCGAGCCAACTCAGTACAAACTGATTGTCAAGGAGTATGATGGGAGGGAGGGAGAAATGAGGAGTGTCTTGAGGTTCATGCGTTCACAGTGAATTCAATCAGTCTCACCGAGCAGCACATCCACGTGAGCTTGGCCCAGACATAAAGAACTTGTGCCAGTCAGACAGAGGAATATTACACTCACAAGGATGAAAACATTTGCGAAATGGCATCTTGAAAAAGACGTTATAAGCAAAATGCTCTTTTAAATGTGCTTTACAGTCAGTAAAACACAAATACAAGCAGAATGCAAAAGCTTTTCAAACAAAAAAGTGATAAAGTCATGTGTCAGAGCACAAGTTGGGAGGTAGAAAATAAAAAAAAATCTGGGTTGTTTCTCACCAAAAGGGGCTACAGTATAAAAGTAGTCCATATTTCCTGTATTCTGTATTCCAAATCTTCTAAGATAATTTACAGTAGCTTTGTGTAATGTACAAACCAACATTCAAGCCATACTTTGCAGCTGAATATTTTGCCCTCTATCGCAGCTCTCAAATCTCATTCACGCTTATGCAAATTCAAACTTTGCATGGTACAATCAGATTATGAGACCTGTGCGACCGTCCTGGTTACTTTCATAACCTCCGTATTTTAAGTGGAAATATGTCATATGGTCTTGCCAAGCCTTGTCGGAATTATGTCATGTGGAGAAGTCCCATGGTAGGTCCAATCCAACAGGGGAGGAGTTTCTACAATCCTGGTGACTGGGGCAGAGGGGCCCCAAGGAAGACGCAGTTTACCAACAGGGAAACGTTTTATAGATTTTATAGGCCTGGGTGTTGCCCAGCCTGCTGCTCTGCAAGTGTCTGTTAGAGAGGCACCACTGGTCAAGGCCCAGGAGGCCGCGACACTCCTGATAGAATGGACGCAAAGCCCCGCAGGAGGCGGCACTTCTTGTGCGTGATATGCCATCGCTATGGCATCAGTGACCCAGTGGGTGATCCTCTGCTTGGAGACAGTGCATCCTTTCCGCTGACAAAAGCAGACAAAGAGCTGCTTAGAGACTCTAAAGTACTGCGTGCGCTCCAAATAGATGCGTAAAGCGCACACCAGACACAGCAACGTCAAGGCAGGGTCTGCCTCCTCCTGGGGCAGTGCTTGCAGGTTCACCACCTGATCCCTAAATGGGGTCGTGAGAACCTTGGGTACATAGCCCGGTCAGGGTCTCAAGATCACATCAGAGTAGCCTGGACCGAACTCCAGGCACATTTTGCTGACAGAGAATGCTTGTAGGTCTCCTACCCTCTTGATGGAAGTGAGCGCAGTCAGGAGGGCCGTCTTTAAAGAGAGTGCCTTAAGCTCAGCTGACTCCAAGGGCTCAAAGTGGGCTCCCTGTAGACCTTGAAAAAGTACAGAGAGGTCCTCTGAGGGAACAAGGCATGGTCTGGAGGGATTCAACTTCCTAGCGCCTCTAAGGAACCTGATAATTAGGTTGTGCTTACCTAAGGACTTACCGTCCACTGTGTCGTGGTGTGCCGCTATAGCGGCTACATACACCTTCAAGATGGACAGCCACCCCTTCAACCTCTCCTGCATGAAGGAAAGCACCGATCTGACTGCACATCTCTGGGGGTGTTTGTGTCAGAAAGAACACTACTTAGCGAACAGATGCCACTTCAAGACATACAGGCGCCTTGTAGAGAAGCCCTAGCCTGAGTGATCATGTCTACCACGGCGGGTGGTAGGCCACTTAGGTCTTCCACGTCCTGTCCGAGTGTCAGACATGGAGATTTTCTAGAGGTCTGGTCGTGGATGCCAGATGGTGCCCCGTCCCTGAGAAATAAGGTCCTTCCTCAGGGGAATTTCGCTGTCACGAGGAGTGTGAGGTCCAAGAACCAAGTCTGGGTGGGCCAGTAGGGTGCTACTAGGATGACCTGCTCCTGCTCCTCGTCCTCCCTGAACATAAACATAAATTCCGGCCCTGAATGGAAACTTCAAAATAGAATATACTGACTGAAGCATTGTTATCGGAGAAGCCAGTTTTTCAACTTAGCATGTTTCCTAATTCTCTAATGAGTCAAGTCAAGTCAATTTTATTCGTATAGCGTCTTTCACAACACACATTGTTTCAAAGCAGCTTTACAGAAGATCAGGCATTAACAGAAGATAGAACTGTAATGTTTATAATGTCTATGAGTCATCATTGTGTAATTAGATAAAATACAATTGTGAATTGGTGTTTAAAAATAATTAATTAAATAATAATTGTATTTATAACCCCAGTGAGAAAGTCGAAGGCGCGTGGGGCAAGGAACACAAAATTCCATAAGATGTTGGTTAATGGGGGAAAAATAACCTTGGGAGAAACCAGGCTCACTGTGGGGGCCAATTCCCCTCTGGCTAACATCATGATTATAATGCCAATAGTACTTATGTATAGTGCAAGTCATGTTTTAAAATGATTAATCTAAGTAAGTTTTAAGGGTCAGTGTTTAAACAAATGTTTTGTATGAACTGTAAGGTTAATAAATACTGTCTTTGAGGTCCATCCTGGATAAACTGCAGAAGTTCACATAGAAGCAATTGTCCTTGTAATTACATCTTAAAGTCATTTTATGATTTACTACAGTAAAAATATTACGTTTAGCACCTTTAAATTTAAATAATATAGCAATCTTACTCAGGTTGAGTAATCTTACACTGACTTATAGCTGATTATTAACCTGACTTCAATTTGACCTTCCTTTGCAAAACTTAGACAATCGTTTTTTTAAACTAAGTAAACTAAGCTTGTTAGACTTACAGTGTGTAAAGCAGGGATGGTTGTTTGAGTGTTTTCCATCACATGCCTCATGGCTTTAATTATATCTCTATGGAGTGAAACAGTGCAAATTGTATATATTTGCTCAACAAATTATGCGTTGGGTTCTGCTTTTAAATGTCTATAAATTTGCTGCTTAACAAATACAGCCCTTGGTGTCAAATTCTAAACTGAAAGGTCTGCCATTAAATAAACAAGCATGGTAATACTCTTGTGTTAAACAAGAAGGGATGTAGGAAGGGATGTGAGATCTTACTGCAGAAATAAGTTTGCTCACACTTTATCCATTGTCAAATCAGTTCATTGCTATAGTATGTGTGTGTGATCGATTGAAGTGCTGCAATGTCAGATTTTTGTTAGTGACTCTGGGCTTATTTTTTGTTTAAGTTGCTTATACATATGGGCAGTTATTTTAGCTTTTTTTTGTCAGATTAGGTTATGTGTTTATTCTAGCGAGATCTTGCAACACTAATTGGTTGCTTTTTACACAGGGGATTGTAATCTTGGAGTAGGTCATCAAGGCATCAATGCAATGAATGAATTTAATTGATACATTTGGATGAATTTGGGGAAATTAATTGTGTTTTGATGGTTGTCTGAAACCTGGAACTGCTGTCTAGTGTACAGAATTAAAGCAATTCTAAAAGATTTGTATTACAATATTAAAGGAAACCTTATTCATAATTGTAAACATATTTTTTGAATATTTGAAGCAGAAAGACACAAGACAACTGGACTTCCCTCATTGCATGTGAATCAAATGTCTCATTAAAAGTGTAATAAAATCTAGCCTTCAGTCTCTCCATGAAAAACATGCTCTGACATAAAGGGGCCAGCAAGAGGTTTTTGGACCATTGAGATATTCTTTCTTGTATTACAAAAGTTCTTTTAGATGCTCTGGCTCCTTTTTTGCTGTACAGAAAAAAATATATATGAAACATGAAACTCACCTATCAGGAAAGCCAACCGTTCTGAGGTGCTCTGACAGTCTGAATGTATTAATCAATTTGCCTGCATATTGTTATGCCTTGGATGCAAACAAAGAACATCTCAGTAACAGAGACTGATCACAAAGAGCTGCTTGTCATTCTTCTCTCTCACTTGTATTTCACTAAGTTTGAAGGAATAGAGCACAACAGTAAGGTTCCTGAAGTATGAATCCCATTCATTTTCTCCTTAAGGAAATTGATTAACAATAACGTATAAACCTTTCTCGACAGATCATAAGCTCTAAAGTTAGTAGATAAATATTCTGGGTTCAATAGCATTTATGGCAAAATTTTGAATGCCACAATAAAAAATAAATAAATAAAAAAATATATATAATAAAACTGACATGGAAAAGACAGGAACATTTGCTTCGAGGTCAGCTGCCTTCTTCAGCTCGGATGAGATGTTAAACCGAGGTATATCCCAGTGTCACCTAGTATGGTAGTAGAGACGAGGCGAGGGGCGATTGATCAATTTGTAGGCTTTAATGAAGAAGATGAAGAAGATGGTGGTGGCGTAGTGGCTAGAGCACAGGGCTGCTAATTAGAAGGTCGCTGGTTCGAACCCCACGGCCACCACCATTGTGTCCTTGAGCAAGGCACTTAACTCCAGGTTGCCCCGGGGGATTGTCCCTGTAATACGTGCACTGTAAGTCGCTTTGGATAAAAGTGTCTGCCAAATGCATAAATGTAAGATTAAAAACAATGTGGAGAACAATAAACCATATCTACAAACACACTCGGTTCACAGACAAGAACTGACAATGAATGAACAAAACTGGAGTGTATTTATACACAAATGGAACTAATGAGGGAATGGAAGACAGGTGAGGAGGATGAGGAAATGGTGGAAGTGATGAGGGCTGTGAATTCTAGGAAATGTAGTCTGGTGGAAAACTTCAAAATAAGAGTCCTTGAGAAATGTGAGGGAGACAGACTGTGGCATTTCCCCCACCTTCAAAGGGCAAATCCTGCCCAAAGACGGAGAAGGAGGGTAGCGTGAGGAAGGATCCAAGGAGGACAATCAGGAGGCCCGGGGGATGGCTTCAGGGCTGGGAATGGATCCGGGGTCTGGGGGAATCTTCAGGTCTGGGACTGGATCCAGAGGCGAAACCGCTGGAGGAGGAGACTCTGAGGGAGAGGACAGAGCTGTGGGAGGTGGAGCCAGGGAAGACTGAGCCAAGGGAGGTTGAGCCATGAGAGACTTGAGGGGCGGAGCCAGGGAACTTGGTGCCCGGAGAGTAGCCGATGACTCGAAGTGGCAGGGTGGAGCCGAATGTTAGGAGGATTGAGGCGGAGCGGGGGGATCTGAGGACTGAGGTGGAGCTGTAGGGAAGGAGGTCCCCGGCGAAGACGGAGGATCGGAGAGCCAAGGTGGAGCCAGGTGACCAACTGACCAAGATGGAGCTGGAGGGACAAGGGACCCTGGAAAAGCCGATTGGCTGAATGACCATGGTGGAGCAGAGGTGAGACTGAGGGAACGAGGGACCAAGGCGGAATCGAAGGCTCGGAGAGTCTAGGCGGAGTCGGAGGGTTTGAGGTTGCCCTTGACCATGGTTTCGCAGGGGGGTGAACGTTGAGCCAGTGACGTGGGAGGAGCCAGCTGACCAGGAGGAGGAGGAGGAGGAGGAAATGTGCTGAGTGGAGACAGCAGAGGAGGAAGGACCAGGGCACTGGATGGAATCAGCGTGCCCATTATGCTGGCTGGAACCAGCAGAGGATGAATTGTAGTCAGGGTGGGAATCAAGTCCAGGTCTATTAGCACCGTAAGAGTGCTCTGGGAAAGATGGAGCTACTGACACTGGTTCTGGAAGGGTCGAGGATACTGGCACTGGCTCTGGGACGGTCGAGGCTACAGGCATGGGCTCTGGTTTGTTAACCGTGATAGGTGTGGGCGCTGTCTCGTTAACCGTGGCATGAGTGGGCGCTGGCTCATTAACTGTGGCAGGCTTGGAGGGAGGAGCCATGGCAGGCTTAGAGGGAGGAGGAAATGTCTTCATAAACCACATTTACAGCATAATACCATTGTAATGACCAGTTTATAACCTAAAAAAAGGCTTCGTAAACCACTTAAACCTGCCACCCCCGCCCACACACACATATATTTATGTACAATATATTCTATATATATAGTTTTTTGGTTATCAGTATTATTCCACAAATGCTGTTAAGCTTAACTTGTATTAAACCTAGACTATTCCTTTAATCATTGTGTTGTGACGGTGGCCTTAACTAACACAAATACATAATAATAAACAAGCAGAGACGGACTTGTTTCTTTTCACAAGTTTTAGTTGAACAGTCGGAACTCTCATTAGAATGCACACATCACATTGGATATTAATCCGCTACATGACTCATTCGTGTAGTGTAATAAAGTAGTGCCTTAAATGTACATATATTAACATTTTTGTATATACTTCTGTAGAAACCATAGTGTTATTTGAATTTGTAATAATCATGTTTAATAGCAGAAGTCTTCATGAAGAGCTACACTACCCATAATCCTAGAAAGAGATAGACCAATCAGAGATGTCAGCAAATGTTACTATGGAAACAGGAATCATGGCAAAAGAACTCAGAATTCCTCTGCAGTAAACTAAATTTATTGTTTATAATTATAATAAATTCATATAAATCAATAGTTTTATATTGTATCGTTGATTATGTTAGCATATAAGCATACTTGCTGTGCTTATGAGTAGTCCATTCACTCACTAAATAATTTAGGTTCCAATTTTCATATACTTTTAGCTGCAAATCAAAGGTTGTACTGATTCATCACAAAACTGGTTTGTTTGGTTCGTTACAAACTCTTTATTGAAGAAGCTTTTAAAATCTCTTGAAAGGAAATGAATGGGGAAAATGCTCACTGTAATTGTAATATGCTACTTACTGTAACCAAGCCTTTGGAAAACAGGGCAGTCAGTATTGAACTCTTAATACATACTGTACATAATATTGATTTACAATATATTTTCCCACAGCAATGCTGTGAGCTCATTATGGAGATTATTTTCTATTATATTAGGCAGCTTTATGTCACATAAACACATAATCAGTTTGATCTAGCTTTATCCTGTGTAAATTTGTGTGTTTGTGTTTGAAACTGATTGGGCTTGTAGACAGATTCCATGAGAGAGTGTATGGAGAAGGCATTGGCAGATAGACACTGCTTGTATACAGGTTTAAAAAGACAAAGACAGAGAGAATGTGTGTTACACTTGTGGCTTGCTCTTTTCCTCTTTTTTTCATCCAGATTAATCAGCGCCTAAAAGAGGTGAACCCGCCACGTAAACATGGCACGGTGGTGTGATACGGCTCATTAGCAAAGAAAATGGTGTATTCAGCGCAATGTGATTGTGGCTTTTCTGTTAAGAGCTCACATATTTACAGGCTCCAGCATCGGTACTGCAGAATGTGCCAGCCGCACATAATGTTTACACTTAATCCTCAAATAGAATTAGTGCTCAGAGGGCTAAAATAGTAAATTACGGCCTGATTACAGAACAACAATAGCTGAACATGTGGCAAAAATGCAAGCAGTCATTAGCTGGATGAATGAAGCGTTTAGCCTGTGTTTGAATGCTGTTTGAAAAGGCATGATTTGTTAAACCCTAACTTGTAAACACTGATGGCTGGATGAGGAAACATATGTCTTTATCTTCTGTGATGCTTGTCTGGTTTCCTTTCACTTTAGCTACATTTATCTTTCTCTATGTGCCAAAAGGGCAAGTTTGGGTTCATGTTTGTTGATGATCTTATATGTTCTTTCAGGCATTAGTGTGAAAAGGATGCCTGAGAAGAATGTTTTGTACTCATTTCAAAACATTTAAACACAGGTTTTTGCTCAATATTTATAAATAACATTAGGGATCATTTAAATAAGATAAACTTACTATCATTTACTCACTCACATGTCAATCCAGACCAATCTGACTTTCTTCCTTCTGTGGAACACACACACACACACACACACACACACATGTTTTTTGTGGTACTCTGGAGGACTCTCCATAGACATAATGGTTTTTATACTGTACAAACTTTTGCCATTTTAAAATTTTCAAATAGCGGTGTGAAGCGAACCATTTTCTGTATCTGTATTTGAATTTGTTCATATGACAAAATAATCTGTATCTGTCTCTGTATTCAGATACAACTGGGTGTGGGTGTGGCTTAAACCGGAAGTGCGTTAAAACTAAATGAAACTCCTACATTTATAGTTTCTATTAATACAATATGTCTTGTGTTTGCCTTTTCATAATAATAGCCTAATAATAATAATAATTAATATTATTATTTTAAATTGTTTTTATTTAAACAAATTATTATTATATTATTTTATTTTTCTTACCAGATGAAGTTGAATTAGTAGGCTACATTAACTGTGGAATATGTTGTGGTTTCTCCCGGTATTTCAGATATTAATATCAGCATGAAACAGAAAAATAAATATAATAATTCAATATAGTCAACAAACAGGTGAAAGTCCCATAAGTCTATCAGGAAGTTTTAAGATGGGACACGATTATTTAGTTATAATAATAATAATAATAATAATAATAATAATAATAATAATAAATAAAGGTTCAGTTTATACAGCTCAAGAACACTTAACATTCTTAAATTTAACACAGTTTAAGAACAAGAATAAAAAAGACAGCAAGTTTCAGTTTCATCATTTTACATAAGCAAGAATATTCTTAATAGATGAATACTCTATGGAGCATTTAAATCTTTTGAGGCATTTTAACTTTGTTTCGGAATAAAGTCTTAACTAGTTAATAACCTTAATTGCTGATGTGAATATAAATGTGATCAACTTTAAAAGATGTCTAGAGAGCTCCGACTTGAACTTCAGATCAGGAATTTAACATCTCGCTCAGGTTTAGGCATAAATAAATACATGAAAATCTTGTGTGAATCATGTGATACATTAACATAGACATTTCAAGAAGTGGAAAGTGTATATGACGTTGTTATCTTAATTATACACTTGATAAGCTCCAGACACACACAATTATAGAGAGTGCAAACATTGTCAGGGACCTGAGAGTCATTCATAAGGTTTACACTTTAGAAATATTGGCTGCACAGATTCATAAATTAATTGTAATTTAGAATATGCTCACTTTTCAATGTCGCTTTATGCTTGTGATTCTTGGATTATTCAGATGAATCTGGCACTCATTTTGAAGTCATAATTCCTGCCTTTCTAAATAAGGTATTTGGCTTCAGACACATCCCTATTTAAAAAAACAAACAAACAAAAAAACAACATTGTTTAGTATGTTTTTTAAGCCGTTTGAATTACAGGGACACTAGAGGTGTCCTCATAAACCACATTTATGGCATAATACCCTTGTAATTACTAGTGCGTTACCTAAAAAAATTCCTTGTAAACCACAAAAACCAAATCACACACACAAACATTTAAGAATGTTTATGCAGCTCTTTTCCATACAAGATTTTCTGTGAGTCTTCTCCTTATGCATAGATATTGTTTGGCTTCAGAAGTCTTGGATTATAGTACACAGGTCATATGAACTAATTTTATGGTACTTTATGGTGCTTTTTGTCATTTTTGGAACTTGAAAGCAGGGGCGTGTCAAGATGGCGTGTCTACCCCAAATTCTAAATTATGATTGGTCATTTTATTGAAGGAAGGCCTTAGATAAATGCTCTCATACTGAAATCTGCAGCAGCAAAAGGGAATGTAGTGCAGAACAGGAAGGGTATGTTAAATAAACATAATTGACTAAACTGTGTATTGCACATAATTATTGCTCAATGGGGCAGTTTTAACTGTTCATGAGATAGATGGCCTGAGGGAAAAAACTGTTCCTGTGCCTGACAGTTCTGGTGCCCAGAGTGATTTTTCCAGCCATTTTCCTCACTCTGGAAGTATATAGTTCTTGAAGGGAGGACAGGGGGCAACCAATAATCCGCTCAGCAATCTGAACAAAATCCACAACAATTGCTGTGCCAAGCTACTTTGCACTAAACAAATGAAGACATAGATGCCAACATAGATGTTTAATTTCTGTCTTCTTGCTTCAGACCTTTTTCGCTTCTTCGGTAGTACAGCCACTGAATCTCCTGTTGATAAAAGCACAATAATAAGTGTGTTCCATTGTGTTATTTTTTTCTCTTGGCATCACCAAACAACAACAGTGTGTGCTACATAATCATATCTAATGAAAATTCGTACATAATTTACGAGTAGGCTATTTTGTATGGTCTCGGACGATGTTGTTCGCACAGACTCGTATGACTTCATCACATGCAAATACCCAGATGTCAAATGCAGAAGCGTGATGTCCAATGACGTCATTGTCTCTAGTGAAAGTCATAGGTATTCAAACAAGTGTAGTCACACCATATCATACAAATTAGCCAAGTTTAGAAAAGTCGTACAAATCCTGACGATTTCACTGTGAGAGTGTGTTGGCCATGTATATCTACATAAGCAGCAGCCAAATGAGCGTGAGGATTCTCTTCTTCGACCTTTAAGAGACAGTAACCATATTAGCAGTGTCCATAACATTTATACAGTTTTATGAGACACTACATACATAATAATATAAAAGAAAACAAAAAAAACATTCATGCTATTTTGAGGTACGTATTTGATTAGGCATACAAGATATGGCGAAACAATAATGCTATATAAAGCTGAGAAAAGTGAAAAAGTCTAGACTTACATAAGCTGCGAATGTCAAGGGTTAATAAATCTGCAGCTGTAATGGATGTTGGCTTCCCGTGTAATGAGGAATACGGGATGAGGAGTCGCACCCCAGGGGAGGGACACCCTTGACTTTTTCTCTTCTTAGATAGGGGATAATTGACATTCCGAAGCATTTATTGCGGCCAAAATATGGGACGTTCTGGCTAATATGAGACAGATGAAAGAGCACCCATTAGCTTCTACTACCCCATTGTCTTTCGGTGCACCACATGCTATGCACTCTTCTTACATAATAAAATAATTTAATATCAAATCAATATTTTGTGAGAAACTATGTATTTCTTTGATAAGTAACCTAGTAATATAAACAATTTGCTCCGCATTGGTGTCCTGATCATGGTTTATTTTGCAATAAAAACACCTGACTATACAATTCCTTAAATACCAAACAAACACAGACAGAAACAGTAGTATTATAAATGAGTTTCTTTCAGTTTCTTTGCAAAGTCTGACTCATAATAGTTCTTAAAAGAATCCTTATAGAAATGTGAAGAACAAAACTTATAATCACATATTGATCGATTAGAAACTTTGTGAAAAGGCCTAAAAGCATTTTGGAATGACACAAGGTTGAATATATGTTGATTTTTTATTTTTATTTAATTTTTTCATTTTTTGGCTGAAATATAATTGACATTTAACTGACATAAAATATGCACCTCAACCCTAACACTAATATAGATCTACTTAGTTTGTCCTTCACAAATTAGCTCCATCATTATTGGCAAACAGGCACATTCTCGATCTATCAGTCTCAAAGGAAAACTCCTACTCCTCAATTCCCTTTATAAAGAGAGCGAAGAGCAATGAGGTAATGTGTCCACCTGTAATACTGTTTGCTATGTGACTTTTGGTGGCTATGACTACATGACCTATATTTCAGTAATGAACACGAATGATCAATGCGCATAAATGCGTCACGAGATTGATGTTGTGGCAGAGGTGGCATGCAGCACAATCCCAGTGAATAGTATTGAGAGGTTGTGTCTGTTAAAACCATATCTATGTAAATCATTATCCTTAATTCTGTGGCAAAAAGTTTGGAGATGGAAAAAAAAAAAAAAAATAGGAAAAAAATTATGTTAGTGGTAAAAAACCCATCCGCAAAGTAAAATCCAGGTTAAGATCTTGGCCATTGAATGAAGAACTTAATAGGAGAAGGGAAGACATTAAATCATAAGATGTCAACTTCACTTTTCAGAATTATTTCTAATATTAGAACAACATGTTGCACTTGAGGTAAAGAGCAAAGTTGGAAAACTATGGGAACTTTTTTCATTTTCAGCTGCTAACATATGCCAGATTCATTTCTTGTGGCCACCAGAAACAAATTCAGTTTTGAAATGCATTGACATAGTGTAGCACTGCATGGAATAAGTCTCACTTGTGTCATGAGATCAGACTGATTCACTCTGTAAACTCAATCACATATCCTGGCTAAGGAAACACATACTCAGCTCAGCTGTTACGAACATTTCAGGCTCTTTAAAGTGTCAGATCAACTTGGATTAGATACTTAGTTGAAATTAACCTTTCATGTTTGAGTTCAATTTTAAACTAATAGTGGCACGATAGTGACAAGTTAAGTAACTAAAGTGTAAATCACAACCAATGTTTATTTATATGGTTTGGTGGAAGTATTAGACACCCTAATGGATTACTGAATAGAAATACACGAATGCCCAAATTGAAATTTTCAAAACTTGACATTTCAAGTCATTTTTAATATTTGTATTTATTTATTAATTTTATATTTATTTATTATTAATGACAATATTTGAGTTTACAGTGCAGCAAGTATTTTTTTTTTATTTAAATATATTTTTTTATTTATATATATTCTGTTCTGTTTTCCATGTTTAAAATGTGACTGCTATGGAGAATTTATAATGTATTTGATTGGCATTTTTTAATCTAGATTCACTCCTTTATTGATAATTAAGCATTAAATTATTGTCATACATAAAGTAGACCATTGCATATGACAATCATTACTAGTGTGATTTATTGAAGAGAAGTCAAAAAAGTGTTCAAGAATGGATTCTGTTGCATCATGTGATACAAAGAAAATCACAGTTTGGGATTTTTAATAGCTAGTTCCTGCACATAGTTGCACTGGTCCCCTATAAAGTGACTGAGCCGTAAAAGAGATTCATGAGGACCCTGCATTTTCTCAGTCTGTGTCTGTTAATATGAAACGCATCACTTCCTTCTCCTTCGACTCCTTTTATAATTTCATTACAAAGCAGCACATATTCCACTAAACCCCTTCAGAAAATCTATGTGAAATGTCTGTCTGAGGTCTGGCATTAACAGTTAGCAGACTTAGTGGTTTGGTCTCTGAGCTCCTTTCCACTCAGCTAATGAACGTCATGGGGCTGTTTAAAAATAGAATGTGTGATAAAATGTACTGAAGAGAATGACATGAAAATTACAATGTATAAAATGAGAAATAGATACAATCTAAAAGATTCAAAATACTCATATGACACATGTGACACGTCTACGCTAAAATCACTGCATAGTGATTGCATATGTCATCTTTCCGGGGAGTGTTGTAACATTTTGTTTAAGCATCTGTAACTGTGTTTTTTGTGTCTCAAACTTTAATATAATATCCCCATATTGTTCTTCTACAAGGGAAAGTACTTTAGAAATCTACTATTCAAAACTGTGTAAATTAGTGTCAAGTCCAAAAAGTGCTGTATGCCCAACAATTTAGGTTGTAATACAGAAAACATGGACATTTTCATTTTTATTTTGGTAATCAAATTTACTAAAAATTATGCCAACAATCACCCCATTTCATTGTAAACATTTTAATATAAAGTTTAAAACATATATAGGAAACATTTTTATTAAACACAAAAAAAATAAAGACAGAAACAAACACAGAAGAAATACAAAAAAGAAACATAAGAGACATAAGAGCCATAAGTGTGTATGTGTGTGTGTATTCCATCACTTCCATAATTGTGGCAAATATAGGCCTATTTATTTATATTCTACTGTTATATGTTAAAAATAAATTAGCACAATGCAACAGCCACGTGGACTGGAGTACAAAAAAACAACAACATCTAATTGTTCTTTTATAATCACAATCACACTTGAAAACTGAAATGTTTCTTTCTTACCTCAAAATTGTTATGATTATTATTAGGGGCCAAGCACCTAATGTGTTATAGCCCCTATTGTATCCGTTGGGTTTTCTTATGATTATTCTTCTGGTAAGGAGTCCATGGCACCCTTATGAACCGTGTATACAAAATGATGAAATGTGGCATACTGATAGGGGTGGGCATGAATAGCCCCAGACAAAATTTGTGATCTCTAGGACAAACTCTATAGTGCCAACACCACTTAAAAAATTCCCCATTCTTTTTTTTGTGCATATCTTTTGAACCTTTGGCTTAATTAAATTCTGCCACTGATTTTGCTCCTCCTGATGATTCAAATGGACCCTTTACATTAAAACTCTGCTCAGTACAGTGGTCTCCATCTTGGATTATGTAATTTATTGTTTTGTTTTGCTACTTCAATCCTTTCCTGATATGCACAAAAAAATGGCATAAAATAATCTCAAGACTGAGTGAATCATACAGAATTTAGATGTTGAAAAGTTACGTTAACACAAATCGACATAAAACGGAAGAAGGATTTGAAGCTTCCAGCAATGGTTTGTGGAATTTAAATATCTCTGCAATGGTTTGTTGTTTTGAAACAAAACTTGGTGTGCTTCCTCAGGACATGCAAGGGTACATGCAAACTTTGGTGACAGCGTCACCTATGGGTCAAGAAATGTGAAAAATTGCTATTTTTGCCTGTAACTTTTGAAACATAAGTCATACAGTCATGAGCTTATGGTTGTAATGTATTGTTCCTGCAAATCTATATCATGCATTACGGTAGTTTCTCCGTGTGTGTGGAGAACGCTGGTCGGAGCGTTGCGGGGGATGTAACGAGAGAGCGGAAGTTGAAGCACGCAGCAGTAAAGCCTCTGCAGTGAAATGGTTGTTCGTGTCCTTCCTCTTAATAGTAACACATAATAGTGGCGACGAGGTGGTTTCGGAAAGACTCAGACGAAACAAATGGTATAGAAGAGGAAATTGAACTGGTGCGAGTCCAGCAATAGCGCATGAAGGCAGCCACAGTCACATGCTGAGCTCGTGGGAGTAGAGCGGCATCTAGAGGACGAAATTATTACTACAGCCACTAAGGTAACAGCCGGTCTGTTGACATTCACTGCTCGAAGTTAACGACATATGTATAAAAAAAAAAAATAAAAAAAATAAAAAAAAGAAAGAAAAAGGAACAGCATAATAATAAACCAAGGAAAATGGCCACAATAGGACGAGTGCCTGAGTTTGACAGTACCAAAGAGGATTTTGATACCTATTTGGAGAGATTTGAGCGATGGCTGGCAGCAAATGAAATTGACAGTGAAAAAAAAGCAAATGTTTTCCTGAGTGTTTTGGGACCAGTCGAATATGGCCTTTTGAAAAGTTTAGTTGAGCCAGGAAAAGTGATTGATTTATCATACCAGGAAATTTCTCAGACTCTTTCCGATCACTTCAAGCCCAAGCCAATTCTGATTGCAGAACGTTTCAGATTTTACCAACGCAACCAAAGTCCTGGGGAAAAAATTTCTGATTACATTCTGGCATTAAAACGTCTGGCAAGTTCATGTGAGTTTGGAACATTTTTGGATGATGCTCTCAGAGACAAATTTGTCTGTGGACTTTCTGGAGAAGTTTATCACAGAAGGTTACTGTCAGAGAAGGACCTGACTTTCAAGAAAGCCTGTGATGTTGCTCTTGCATTAGAACTAGCGCAAAAGGACACCAAACAGCTGAGTGCCCAGGCGGCCATAAAGGACACAAGTGTGCATAAGGTGCAAAATGTCGGTGGGTGCAGAGAGAAATACAGAGGATGGGGAAATTCTCAGTACAGTTCTAAAAAAGGGGCCCAGCAGCAACCTTTTCCCAAGCATAGAAGCAACTGTTATCACTGTGGGAGAGGCAACCACCATCCCACAGAATGTCGCTATCGTAATGAGAAATGCCACAACTGTGGAAAAGTCGGACACTTACAGCATGTATGTAAGAATCACAAAACACAGCGGCTAGACAATGCTCAATATGTGTCAGCGGACATATCCGACAATCAGTGTGCAGTGGATGAGGACCTGTTTGAGCTCTTCACTGTCTACTCTGCACAAGACAAGGCAGATGGCATTTATATTGATCTTCAGCTTAATGGCATAACAGTTAGCATGCAACTAGACACAGGAGCCTCTTTGTCTTTGATTCCAGAACATATCTATACTGAAAAATTGAAGGACTGTTTATTGAGCCCAACCTCCATTCATCTGGCCTCGTATACTGTAGACAAAATCCCTGTGTTGGGTGAGATCAAGGTTCCAGTCACATATGAGGGACAACAGTGTTCAATTCCATTGATTGTGGTCAAAGGAGACAAACCACCATTGCTGGGACGTAACTGGCTCCAGAAAATTTCCTTAAACTGGAGTGAGATCTTCAGCGTGAGACATGTGACACCAGTGAGTGTTCCTTCCCTCTCTGACGTACATGAAAAAAACAAACAGCTTTTTCAAGATGGGTACGGCAAAATTAGTGACTTTAAAGCAAAAGTGAGGTTGCTAGAAGGATCTCAACCTATCTTTCATAAGCCAAGACCTGTTCCGTATGCTCTTAAAGAAGCAGTAGAAAGGGAACTTGATCGCCTGGAGAGGAACGGAATTATCTCTCGCATTGTAAGGAGTGATTGGGCAGCACTCATTGTGGTTGTCCCAAAGAAAGACAAGTCAGTTAGGCTGTGTGGCGATTATAAAGTTACAGTGAACAAATGTATTCTTGCAGAGGAATATCCGTAACCTAACGTGGATGATCTTTTTGCCACATTGGCTGGGGGAAAAGTTTTCAGTAAGATTGATCTGTCTTTTGCATATCAGCAGCTGGAGTTGGATGCTGAATCCGAGCAGTACCTTACCATAAACACGCACAAGGGTCTGTTTAAGTACCATCGTTTGGCCTATGGAATTTCCACGGCACCTGCAATTTTCCAACACACAATGGACCAAATCCTACAGGGACTTCAAAATGTAGTGTGTTTCATGGATGATATTCTGGTCTCTGCGCCGTCTCCTGAGGAACATCTGGAAGTACTGGACAAAGTGCTGTCACGACTACAGCATCATGGAATAAGAGTGAAGAAATCAAAATGTGAATTCCTCTGTAAGTCTGTGGAATACTTGGGATTCAGGATTGATGAAAAAGGAGTGCATCCAACAGAGAGCAAGGTGGAAGCGATCGTGAAGGCCCCTGCTCCAACTAATGTCTCAGAATTACGTTCCTTTCTGGGACTTCTGAACTACTATGGGAAGTTCGTAGCAAATCTTTCCACGCTGTTGCACCCACTCCACCGATTGTTGCAGGCAAATGTAAATTGGCAATGGTCTTTGCAGTGTGCTCAAGCTTTCAACGCCTGTAAACAGCACCTGTTGTCAAGCAAGTGGTTAGCTCACTACGATCCCAAAAAGCCGTTAAGACTCGCCTGTGATGCCTCTCCCTATGGCGTCGGCGCAGTTATCTCACATGTGCTACCATCAGGGGAAGAACACCCCATTGCGTTTGCATCAAGGACTCTGACAGCAAGTGAAAAAAACTATGCGCAGATTGAGAAAGAGGCTCTGAGCATAGTCTTTGGTGTGAAAAAGTTTCACAAATATCTGTATGGCCGCAAGTTCCATCTGCTAACTGATCATAAACCCCTCCTTGCAATCCTAGGCCCCAAGTCTGCCATTCCAACATTAGCTGCCCTCCGTATGCAACGGTGGGCTTTGACCTTGTTGGCCTATGATTATGAAATCGAGTACAGACGCTCTTCTGATCATGCAAACGCGGATGCATTGTCCAGATTACCATGCGAGGCAATCTCTACAGGGGGGGAAGAGGGAATGGTGTTTCAAGTCTCACACCTAGATGAATTGCCCATCTGTGCAAGCGATATTTCCACTGAAACTAGGAGAAATCCTTTGCTATCAAAAGTGTTGGACCTAACTTTGTCCGGATGGCCCAATCATGTCACAGATGAACACTTGAAACTGTTCTTTGTAAGAAAAGACCAGCTCTCAACAGACCAGGGCTGTATCCTGTGGGGCTCAAGAGTTATCATCCCTCCGAAGTATAGGGAAAGACTGTTGTCCGAGCTGCATGAGGGTCACCCAGGCATAGTAAGAATGAAAGCATTGGCAAGAGGATACCTCTGGTGGCCGGGTCTCGACCAAGACATTCAGAACTTTGTAAGTAAGTGCGCTCCATGTGAGTTGGGGCGAAACCAACCACCCTGTGCTCCTCTTCACCCTTGGTCCTGGACGACAACACCCTGGGAGCGCATTCACGTAGACTACGCTGAAATAGACAAGCAACACTTCTTAGTGGTTGTGGATGTTCATTCAAAATGGGTGGAAATCTTTCCTACTCAGCTGACCAATGCAGAGAAGACTATAACCCTTTTGCGTCATCTCTGGGCTGCCTATGGATTCCCAAAGGAGCTGGTATCGGACAATGGCCCACCATTCACCTCCAGGGAGTTCGAGGAGTTCCTAAGGAATAATGGTGTGCGTCACATTCTGTCTCCTCCATATCATCCTGCCACAAACGGTCAAGCCGAGCGAGTGGTACAAACCTTCAAAAAAGCATGGGAAAGGTTACGAGCACAATCTGTAGCACCTCATCTTCGCCTGGTTCGTTTTCTGTTGACCTACCGCAACACTCCCCATACAGTAACAGAGCGAACACCTGCTGAACTGTTTCTGAAAAGACAGCCTCGTATCCGTCTCACACTGCTAAAACCAGATACATCGGCTGTTGTTCTCAAACATCAAGCACAGCAGAAAAATGCTCATGACACACCTTCCAGGAAGCTCAGATTTTTTGAGGTTGGCCAGAAGGTCATGGTGCGGAACTGTCGACACTCAAATCGTGCCTGGCTTCCAGGGGTCATCTTGTTCAAGCATGGACCTCTCACATACCAAGTACAAGTCGGAGATCGTAGTGTGAAGGTACATGTGGATCATCTGCTGTCCTCTAATGTACAGGACAGAACGGATGCTATGGGCAGTACCATGGCCAATGACTTTGCTCCTGATGTGAGTGACAAGGGCAATTCCAGTGTCACCCAGCCCCGTAATCCGGTGGAAACAGGGACAGTTCCCGGTCCTGAAAGAAGATATCCACTTCGACAGAGAAAAGTACCTAACAGATTAGATCTGTAGTTATGGACTGATTAGTGGTTCCTATTCATAAGAAGTTCTAACCATGTGTATACCCAGTATGTTCTGTAAAAAAAAAAAAAAGAAAAGAAAAAAAATCTGTAGTTACATTGTTGCAAATTGTTTACCATGTTAAGGAGTTCAAATCTATGGGGGAGGAAATGTAATGTATTGTTCCTGCAAATCTATATCATGCATTACGGTAGTTTCTCCGTGTGTGTGGAGAACGCTGGTCGGAGCGTTGCGGGGGATGTAACGAGAGAGCGGAAGTTGAAGCACGCAGCAGTAAAGCCTCTGCAGTGAAATGGTTGTTCGTGTCCTTCCTCTTAATAGTAACACATAATAATGGTGTTTATGGATGCCTTGAGTCATGATGTTGCCGGCAATATACATTTTCACCATATCTGCCATATTGCCTCTCTGCCATTTTTTTTTTATTTAAAAGTTATGTATCTTTTTATTGCATTCACAGATTTAAGAGAAAATTGGTGTGCATCATCAACATCATGTCCTGAGAATACCTGAGCAGTTTAGAGACAACACCACCTATTGGACTACAGTTCCAAGGTTCGAGGTTTCAATCCTCACCTATGCAAGTCATGCAGGTGAAATTTCTGAAGTTTTGGAGATTTTTTGTTGTGCTTGCTGAATGGTTGTTGGGCTTTTGCCCAATCAAATTTGGGTTTGGTCTTTGTTGAAAAGTTACATAAATACAAAATGAATCATGGTGACTGCTGTGCTTGGCAGTGATTGCTCTAAGCTTGCTATGTTCTTTTGGTGACTGTCAATTTTGTGGTTGTTTGGTGTAGTGGATTGTGCACTAAACTGTGGAACGGAAATGCATAGGTTTGAATCTGTCCTGGGGCCAGTTGTAATGTGGTGTGTGTTTGCTCTGTATGTCATATGCACTCTATGTTTTCTTTGTGTTGTGCTATGGTTTCCATGTTGGTGCTTGGCCTCATAATTACTGCGCTAAACTATATTTATTATTATTATTATTTTGTCCTATAAATCCGTTATATTTTTACACATAAAACCGGCACCTCAGGTGCACTATAAGTTATGTCAACCTCAAAACCTGCTTCATGTAGAGTAACATCTAAATTAACTGGTTTGATTAATGCCAAAAATATTATTTAACATATCTGAATCAACCTAGATACATTTGGTTACACCAAAAAAAAAAAAAAAAAAACAAACAAAAAAAAGATTTTTAAGGATTATATCAGGTACAAATAGCTCCTTATGGTAACAACTGCAGGTTACCACTTGTTACATTGTGGGTTGTGGGCATGTGTAGTTGCTTAATTGTTTAAACTGATGGAATTACAATTCACCCTATGTTACAACATTTCCTGGTCTCCCCTACCTGTAAAAACAACACAAATAAAAATCCCTTAAAGCATGGCCACTCTGTTTTAATGATCATCTGCCTCTGGTAAGTCTGATTGACACAGGCAGGTTAAAGAGGCCTCTTCATAATTCAACAAAATCTAATAAGTATAGCCAGTCAGACAAGTACTACCTTGTGTCATACACAGTTTAAACAATTGGCCACCAGGTGAAAGGATTTTACCTGCAGAAAATCCCTTGTCCTCTGGGACCTGTCAAATTAGCAGGGGCTATTACATGGGCTTAAGACACATCAAGAGGCAGAGAAAGAGAGAAGAAAGTGAGAAGACTCGCATAACTGCTCAGAGGCCTGGGGCAACGGCATGGCGTGAGTTCTGAGGCAAAAACTGGAACCATATGAACATTAATACACACCCAGAGGCCCTGCTCAGTGATTACTTTACATAACGACTAATTGGTCTAATTTGTTAAATACACACTGTATTTGCTTTTGAAGCTTAATACAGGACCACTGGACATAGCTGTCACTCCAAACGGAGGCAGAGAGCTGCAGTAACACCCACATCGTATTTTGGTGGTCTGCTAAAGTAATTTCCAGTCAAAATAAACCTAATTTCCTCTCTGGGTTTAGGCTCGTGTTCACATTTGGTTCAACACAGTCATCTATATAGTGTGCAATGTAACGGATGGCACGGATGAGAATTACAGTGGTCAAAAATACGTATTTGTCTGTTATGTAAAATGGGTTTGCTGTAGATAAGTGCATTTGGGAAAGTCTACTTTTTAAAAACTGTTTTTTTTTATTCAGCCTTTAGAACTTCAACCATCATAAAGGACATTGTTTAATTACAAGCCCAAGTAGGCTGTGGACACAATTAAACTGGGATATAAAGTAGTATTTTTATCCATTGAAGGATTTCAAACATTCTTATTCTTAATTAAATGTAAAGCAAATTAATCATGGAGAAAAGTTGCAAAAAAATGTATGAATAAAACAATTTAAAATTACATTGTGGTGAGTACATGACAAAAAATGGATCCACCACAAGACTACATTTTATTTTGAGTTCATTTGACATTAAAAGAAAATTAAAGCAAGCAAAGCATTTTTAATTGCATTGTATTTATAAGAAACATTAATTTTTTTCAACAAGTTTCCACCACATTAGAAATGAGTTTTTCTATAATCTCTGCATTCTGTTTGAAAAAATATAAATATATAAAGATAATTAAAACTGTGGAAGAAAGACACACTTAATTGTTCTGAATAAGTTTCATTTTGCAGTAAGAAAACTGAACAAAAGTCAATACAATTATTTGTGCTTTCAATAACATATTCATTAAAATAAAAAGGTTTTTCTAGCACTGTGAACTTAGATCATTAAATGAGCTTTCACGTTTTACTCATAACTGTAGATATTTTGTGAAAACAAAAAAGGCTCTTTCAAAAGTTTTCTGTTTCATAGAGAATCCAGCGAGACATACAGTACATGGTTTTTTTCCATTTTAAAAAAAAATATGCAAAGGAATGAACAGCATCTGTCTTCTCAAGTCTATTTTTTAAGCAACCAACCAAACCAAATGAGTAACAGTCCAATGTTGTTAGACAGATTTATTGAAATCTACATCTCGCTTTATGCCTGCAAAGTGAGTCCAGCATGTCATTTGAATTAGTTATAGACTTTGGTATACACATTTCAAAGTGTTTCAGTGTAGAAGATAAACTTTAAAAGCTATAAGTAAGAAACTATTATTAGTAGTTGCCTTAATATATTTAATGTTATGAAGAACAAAGACATCAACTGCTTTAATTTTTTAGTTATGCAAAGCCAATTTGTCCCATTCAAACAGGGTGCTTTCCAGGAGAATTATCCTCTTAACAGAGTAAATTCCAGGAATTAGAAGATAATTCTGACACTCTAGATAATTTTCAGTTACCTTAGTTTAAAGAAAGATAGACACACAGGAGCAATTTGAGTTGCAGTCACCCTAAAACCCTGCACCCCTATCCCCTTCCCCACCCCATGCAACCCCTCCGGTCCGGTCCACACTCACACTCACACTATGACTGCTTACACAACTCATTTCTTAGAAAAAAGCTTTGGTGGGGTCCGATCGCCCAGATTCAAAATAAAGTACCCCCGTTTTCATGAGCTCGGAAATACAGTACTTGGCAGGCCTCAGAATTATTGTACCTCGCTTTTCTGGTGGAAGATCACATGCATGTCTATAGTGACCCAACCTCCCTCTCATGTTACGCCCTATATATAACATTCATTCCTCTAGAAACTCTGTTCAACCCCCCCCCCTCCCAAACCCCCCAATTCTCCCTCTCCTCTTCTCCAGAAGCACGGTATCCACTCGGGCCCAGACTGCTCTGTCTTTCCCTCTCACTCTCTCTATCGCTCTCTCTCTCTCTCTCCTGTCTGTCACCCGAGCTTCCTCTCGCAGGCTGTGTGTATTTACCCTCTCTCTCCGCCTGGCAACGGGGCTGCATGCTCAGGATTACCGGAGGCTTTGCCTTTCATCGCTGGCCGCTCCTTCTTCCTTTTGCCGCTGACTCGTGGACTACGGTAGCCAGGGGTGTGAAGGCCTGTGGAAGATCCTTGTGATTTTGCATTTTTGGCTTCCCTCATTTCCTGAGAATTCCCACTCTCCACTTCTTTTGGAGAGATCTGGAGTTGTGTGGTTCTGTAGACACTGAGAAATGGATCACTCTCTGTTCGGATGTCTGCGGAGCCCGCACGCCCCAGCCCAAGCCTTGCACCCAGCATTCACCCAGTCTTCCCTGGCTTTGCACGGCCGCTCAGACCACGTCTCCTATCCTGACCTTCCAGGATCCTCGCCACCTTGCGGTTACCCAGGGGATGAGGTCAGCTTTGGAGGAGCTCATCACAGAGTGCACCCTACTCCACAGCATCCACATCACTCACAGCATCAACCCTCCTGGCACATCCCGCAGATGCCTTCGATTGGTGGTGACTGCCATGGCCTTTGCCTGCCACACCCTGAGGCCACTGCAGCCGAACTGTGCAGCTCAGGAGGAGCAGGTTCCCAGGGCCTGTGCACTGGTAACTCAACGCTAGCTGGTAGTGACCCCTCTGGGGTGTCATGTGTACCAGGAGAATTTGGGAGACAGACAATGTCACCCGTTGAGCCAGAGCAACGGAATAGCAAAATAAAGAGTGACAGTTCAGGTAAGCAGTTCACAGTTTTCTCCATCTCATCCAGTATGAAACAGTTTGATCTGTAATTCTCTTACTTTAAATTTGAAGGAAATCATGAACAGTTTAATTAGAAAAGACATATCAAATTAATATATTTAAATATGAATAAGTCAAGTGTGTGTTATGACTGTATAATGGACTATTGTCTATTAGATTATATAGGAGCAGATTCTATCAAAGTCTTGAATAGTTAACTTTGGTAAGTAATACGGCATTTGATTTAGAGATAATTTATTAATCAAAAATCATCTGTCTTTGTAATCTTTGTTGTATTACAAGGATGGAGCATTTATTCTATTTAGTGTAGACTTTGCTTGTGCTGACTTTGGAATTGAGAGTAGTTTAGTTTTTAGTTTTGCACCAAAACTTTGCAGTTTGAGGCACACTGCCAAAAACATTTCATTTAGTTAATTTAGTCAAATTAATATTTTGGATTAATATAAGGAAAAATACATACATCAAATCATATGTATGATACAACTTTAAACAGAACAATTTATTTTTCTGTATTTAGTAGCAGTTCAAAGAACACTCTGCCTATGTATTCTGAAATATAAATGAATTTATTTAATATAAATAATTTTATACATTAGTTAAAATAATAAAAAAATATAAATTACTTAAATTATTGAAAATGATATAAACAATATAAAAATACATATATATATATATATATATATATATATATATATATATATATATATATATATATATATATATATATATATATATATATATTAATATTAAATAAAGAAATTATTTAAAAATATATATTTAAAATGAAAATTATGGAAATAAAATAAATAATGTTTGAATTTATGAAAATGTATCTATATCAAGAAATGTACATAACAAAGGTGCTGATTTAGTTAATTTCTTCAGTATTTATACATACAGTACTCTAATGCAATTCCACTGCCTGGAGTTAGTATTGACATACATCAAACTGATAGCAGAGAATGAAAATTAAGTACACAGTGTCATTACCTTTTACACATTTGATTTTCCAAAGTTAAATTCACACACACACACACACACACACACACACACACACACACACACACACACACACACACACACACACACACACACACACACACACACACACAGTTTTAATCAGTCCATGAACTACCTAGAAGGGCATGCAACATTTACAAATAAATCAAACTGTGGTGCAGTTCTATTAACTTGATATTTCTTTAGTTTTTCAGAGGGAAAGCTTCTAAAATGAGAATGCATTATTGCTATATTAAATAAAATGTGCTCAAAAGAATGCTGAATGAGCTGTACACACCACAGTAGTGATTTAATGAGAGGGCATGGTGTTGTGAGGCTGCCCTGTATCTTTCTTTCATCAGTCTCAGAGGTGTAAGTCACTGTGGCATTTACCCTAGGGTCTTTAATAGCCCACAGGTGAAGCCTGCTGTTAAATGTTCGCACTGCCCGCAGCTGCGCTTTTGATATCCCTAAACACATACGCACTATTTATGGCTGGTGAAAACAGTCAGAGCTGCAGCTGGACAATTTTTTATAAAATGTGCTCTTTAAATTTCAAGAACAATAGAACATGTTGAACTACAGTCTTTAACAACAGAGCTATAGGAAAAAGTAACCTAGTTGTTTTGCACAAACAGAGTTGAGATCTTGCCATCAAGAAACAGTCATTGTCATCTTTAAAGAACTTTAAATAAGTTAACACATTTTGAGATTGAACACCCAACAGACACTATTTTTTTTCCAGATGACCATGATTCACATTTGCGGTAGTAGTGCAAATTAAACTGATTACAATTTTAAGATTTTTTTGGTGTATTTAGTCATGTCATGCAGGGAGCGTATATGTTGTAGATTTTTTTTTTTTTTATCCAGGTGCCTATAATTTATGACATGGTGGCAGACTGATGGATAGGCCCAGTGCTGGTAAAAATTTCCAGAGGGCTTATGTTGGCACTTGATGTGCCTTTATTTCAAATCTAATTTCCTCCTTCATCTGTTGGCAGTTATCTAAGCCAGTGTGCTTTACATTTAGAGCTACATCATATGATGAGATGTTGTAATGATAAACTGTACAGATTATAGATTATTTAGGAAAGTGACATTGGATATAAAATAGAGCTTTATGGTTCATTATCTTGTGTAATGTAAAAACCTTGAATTTCTAGAGCAGTTGTATTTCCATGCAACTTTCAACCTAGCCAAAAATTGAATGGCAAACTAAAAAAAAATAAAAATAATTGAAACACATTTTCCTTTTTTAAAATTTTCTCTCTTTTTTGTTTTTCTTTTAACAAATTGTAATGAATTGTAATGAATGTTCCCCATCTGGTCACACCTACATAGGTGATCAATGTCCTGTATTACACTGTTCATCAAAACATTCACATAAATCCCCAAATTGTGTGAAAGTGTGAAAGTTAGTATAATATCAGAGAAGACAAAAGCCTATTAGTGATATATATATATAAAAAAAAACCCGCGTCCTTACTGCATGCTAGATTATAAATGTCCTTATAGATTCCAACCAAATCTAACCTACATAAAAATATACTATAAAGTATAACAAGAAACTTTTTGGTATTTACTTATTTACTTTAAGTAACCCTACTAATCATATTTCAAACACGCCAAATTTCATGCAAACTCTACAAAAGATATGTCCAGTGAATTCTTTGCTCTTGAATCTACACACTTTGCAGACTAATATATCTATTCAGTTCCATTTTTGCTTTTGAGGAAGTGGTGCATATTTTGCACAATGTTCATTTGTTATAACTTATTTTTTAGGAAAACGAATAAATGAAGGTATTAGTGATTTTACTGTATGCAAACTCACCAAATGTTAACAGATTCAATTAACCTAGTAATTACATTTTATGTCTTTGTATATTGCTATAACTATAACATATTTTATAATAATCATCAACCAGTCATTGCATACAGTTGCATTAAATAATTTTTTAGAGCAATCAGTACTATTCCTTGAGAAATCTTTATTTATTCTGTAAACAGAGGAGTGTGTGGAAAATAGAAAGTAAATTGATCTGATTGTTGGAGAGTGTGAACGAAGCCCTGTTGATTCAGGCCAGATTTGAGTGTACACGTTCTCTGGCCTGGCCCTTCTCTGCCTGCTTAAAACACCAGAGCCATATCGCCATAATAAATGGTGATTGACAGTCCAAATTGTTCTGCTTTAAAAAAAATAAAAAAATAATTGTTTATTTTATTTCAGTGATATTTTCACCCCTTTTGATTTCTGCTCAAGGTTTTTACTTTTTTATTTTTTTCTGTCCATTTACAGCGGCTGGAAAGTGATCTGTTTTTCATTTCAGAATCCCAGGATGTTAGCTATAAGTCAGACGTGAGCAGTAAACCGAGAAAGGAGCGCACAGCGTTCACCAAGGAACAGATTCGGGAACTGGAATCAGAGTTTGCTCACCACAACTATCTGACACGCCTTAGACGTTACGAAATCGCTGTCAACCTTGACCTCACAGAAAGACAAGTATGTTCGATGCTTAGCCTGTTTTCACATATTACTGACATAACATTGGCTTTTAAAAGTATTTTAGTAAAAAAAAAAGTAAATTTTTTTAATGGGTAGCATAAATTTTTTCTTTACATATAAGCAGGGGCGTAGATTTGGCTTAAACATTGGGGGTTGCAGCGTGAAGCGTTTACATATTTCCATTTATCATGGTATAAGTATTGGGGAGGGTTTTACTTGTTTTGATTATTGGGGGGTTACCTCCCCCCATTCCCAATGGAATCTATGCCCCTGCATATAGGCTTACTACACTTAAAGTATAAAGTGATAAGTGCATGACTACACATTAGTCATTCTTAACAAATTGAAAATATGCCATCATTTTCTGATGTTAATCACACAATATGAAAGTGTGAGCTATGTAAAAATGATGAGGTCCATTAGAAATGAGCGACATTACCCTGGGGGTGCTGAGTGACTCCAGCCAGGTCTTCTAAGCAACCAAATTGGCCCGGCTGCTAGGGAGGATAGAGTCACATGGGGTAACCTCCTCGTGGTCGTGCTTAGGGGTTCTTGCTCTCAATGGGGCATGTGGTAAGTTGTGCGTGTATCATGGAAAGCAGCATGAGCCTCCTCATGCTGTGAGTCTCCGTGGTGTCCTGCACAATGAGCCACGTGATAAGATGCACGGATTGACGGTCTCAGATGCGGAGGCATTTGAGACTTGTCCTCTGCTACCCGGATTGAGGTGAGTAACCGCGCCACCACGAGGACCTACTAAGTAGTGGGAATAGGGCATTCCAAATTGGGAGAAAATGGGATAAAATTAAAAAGAACAAAACATTGTTCAAGACATTGTTCTTTTCCAATGTAATGCAGATTTGATATACTCATGACTGTTTACATTTTTAATTTGTGTAATTGTGTGTTTACTGATTTTTATTATATCATTTCTCAGATATTTCAGCTTTTGCTCCAAACAATGCCCAAAAAGCATCTGTATTGAATTTTTTTTCTGTCTACTACTTAACTAAACTTATATATGAGTAGTTGAATCTTTAATAGTTTTGAGATGTTGTAATTCCTGCGATGTGATATGATATAATCCATCTAATGTGATTTTCCATTGCTTTTTTCTAATTCATTTATAATTATTATGAAGTCAATTCTTATGACCTCAGCACCTAAATTATAAAATTCTTACATATGTACTGATATAAATTTAACCTATAATTTTGATGATAAAAAGCTCTCAGACATGAGATCAGCATAAACAACTACCAACTACAATCAACTACCAGCACAAACCTTCCATAAAAGATGATCATCAACTACCAGCACAAACCTTCCATAAAAGATGATAAATGGCATATATCACTTGCTAAATATATTTCAAACTGAACAACGGTGACGTTGACTGCTCCTTATTAAACTTTTCAAACAGGGCAGGAAAATGTTTCCTTGATATCTGTGTTTTAATACACACGCTGATTGCGATACAGTATTCAAAGTGGCCTTTGGATCTAACACACCCATTCATGAGAATTCCATTCCGGCTTCATTGTCTTCACTGAAAAAGAAGCCCTGTTTAAGGAACTCACCTAGGATTTAAATCCCCTTTTACCTTCCTACTCCTCCACACAGTTGCTTCCTATCCAAAGACTCTAAGCACAGATCCAATAAATCTGTGGCCGTGGGTTGACCTCAGATCTTAAACAGCAAAATGTGAACATCGGCCCTGATGTCTCAGTTGTCCTGAACTTATCTTGAATGCAACTATTTATGAAAATACATGTACACTACTTTTTAAATGTTTGGACACACAAAATGTGATATTTACACAAATGAAAATATGGAAATAATGTTGTGAAGAAAAAAAAACAGATCTGAAAAATAGATCTGGGCATTCTCTCAAACAACTTCATGCTAAACAGTATTTACAGAGTTCTCATATATATAATTTATGCATATATATTACCTGCTTTTATCCCACTATTAAGTCCAATGAACTGTAATTTAATTATTATTATTATTATTATTATGTTGAAATTAAATATCTAGGTAAATTAGTATGAAGGCACAATTTATATTAGTGAACAAAAAAATTTCAGGCATTAAAGCATAATCCTTTGGTTTAAAGTAGGGATATCCCGATACCAGTTTTTTTACTTTGATTATGGTACTCGCCAATACCGAATTCAATACCTGTTTTTTTTTTTCATAAAATTTAAGCATCAAAATGGTGTTTAAAAAAAATTAATTCATAAAAAAATGTAATCAAATTAAATATTTGATATTGTGTTATTTTTAACAAATTAATGGGTTTATACAGAACCTCACAGCACAATCCACAATACAACATTGGAGTATTTTTTTCAAATAAAGTGTGGCATAATGGAGCATCACAAAGGTGAGATATTGTAATACAAATACTATTGATTTATAATAATAATTATTATTATTATTTCTAGTATTACAGTGAATATTACATACCTATACAGTAGTAAAATGTTTCTGTTGTTCTTTTTTCCCTTGATTAAATTGAGCTTTTATTTTGAAGTTTTTCTGTGTTAGTAGCTTCACAGTCCGGATAAGCCAGTCACTACGTGACTCAAAGTGATTATAAAACAACAAAAGGATGCTATTTAATTAAATAAATATGTAGTCTGAATGTGCCTTGCGCTACAATGTGAATTAGTGCTCTGCTCGCTGTTAGCTGCTACAAACAGAGCACTCGATACTCATGATGGTGTTTTCTGTGTATGAGCCAAGGAGCACTAAAAGATAGGAGGACTTTATGTCATCACAACACCGGCTCCACACATTCACAAACACGCACATTTAATGCGCTGCATATGAAAACGCTATAGTTATCTCATTAAATCACAGCTTTTGCTGTTAAATAATCACACTAGGACATGTCGTGATTTTAATTAGTGCGCTAAATGTTTGCATAATGACATTCATATGACAGATGTATCGGTTTTTGGTATCGGAGCATTTTGACGAGAGCAGGTACAAGTATTTGAGCATGGAATTCTGATACCAGTATTGGTTTCGGGACATCCCTAGTTTTAAGAGAAGCATACATTAATTTAAGTGTGTCTAATCTTTTGACTGGTATATACAAATGTAATAATTTTTAGTTACCACATTTCCATAAAAAATTATTATTACTCCAAAAAACTGCTACAAAGATCTCAGTTCTTACACTTAATCTGACTGAAGTATTTGTCATGTAAGGTAATCTGCATACTCATTTCAGTGCTCACTTTAAAATACCTGCGCTGCACTTCCTAAAATAAACTTCTCAGCCTGTAATAGCCCCCTATCAAGCCCTCCTAGGTGGGGGGAGGCTGTCGCCACACAGTCCAGATCTGATCGACCCGTTTTAGGTATCGGTATAATCATCACTGCAGAGACGCAAATACAGAGCAAAGTGTCGAGTCAGGAATGGAAGACAGGAATATGGCCAAACGGACAGCCAGGAGTTTTGCATCAGCACATAACTTATTAGGTGGAAATAGCCTGGAGAGCAAATGCAAGTTCCCAACAGAGCCAGTCATACACAAAAATAATGGATACAAGTGCATAGATCCACTGTGAATTTGAGGAAATTCAAAGATTAAAAGCAGAAAGTAAGAATCCTCTCACTCTTACCCGCAAAGCACATGAAATGAGGTGTTTTGCTTGGTTTATGTACGTGGTGAGCATATGTGGGACTGAGTGCTGTGTTGGCTGAAGTTTGTTGTAAAGCTGTAAATCTGTCTCTCATCCAATCTGATACATGCACATATATGCACAGTGTGCAGGGTATTCTGATACAGAGTGCATAATGGTGGTTTTAGAGAGGGGGTCTACATGCCAAAACAACTCTTTCTGGAAAGTGCCATAACACACACCCTAACACACGTTCCCACAAAGTGGCGTTGAGTTTCCCTGATGCAGATCTTGGAGGCTTGTATTGCTAGGAGACGAAAAAAGTATATAAACATTGTGTGTAGTTGGCTACTGTATGCTTTTAATAGCTTTGCCAAATTGTAGTCTCCTAATGAGCAAACAAATCTTATTTACTTATTTAATTTATTTTGGTTGATATGTGGGGTATTAAGAGTTTGCTACCTTAAGGAGCTATTTCTACTTGATCTTACCCTTAAAGTTTGTTGTGCTGGTGTAACTTAATTTATTCAGGCCGATTTAGTGATATTCTAGTAATGTGATAAATAATGAATAATATTTTCAACTAACTAACTATATAACTAATTGCCTGACTTCAGTAAAATAAAAGGTTAAATATTTTCAGGTTAACATTTTTTGGTTATCCCATTTAATCCCATCAATTACATTTGTGACCAAAATCAAGTTTAAAAGTTGTAGGATCTAATTAGAGATCGTATTGTACACAGAGTTACACGTACAACTGCCATATTTGGTACATATAATGTTTAAAGGGTATATTATTGATTTAATAATAAGATTGCTCTTATGGCTCAATAAAATCATGGTCACAGGAAAAGTAAACATGTAAGTGGTCACAAATTTGACCAATGGGAAAACATATAGCTTCATTTTTGAACAGGTAACTGATTGTTGACTCCCAGTATAAAATTACAGATTTCAAAGTATTGTTACAATTAATAAAACAAAATAAAAATAAAAGAAATATGCACTTAGCCTTGGGTTGCCATTTCCTTTTTGCCTGAAATTGCATAAAGTTACTTTATTGTTTGTTGTTTTTTATTGGGCTAATGAGTAAAATGCATGCTCACTCAAAATTGCAAGAAGAAACATTACAATTTTTCGTTTTATATTTGTACACATATATCTTATAAAAGGTAATTTTGTCACATTTTAGAAGTACACTACACAGCTTCAAAGTAGACATACACTAAAAGACACAAACATCAACAGTATTTCTCATTTGCACAGGTAAAAGTGTGGTTCCAGAATAGAAGGATGAAGTGGAAACGAGTGAAGGGAGGGCAGCAGGGGGCCGCTGCACGGGAAAAAGAACTGGTGAACGTAAAGAAAGGAACTCTCTTGCCCTCTGAGTTCTCCCCAATAGTGGGACTACACCATCCACTTGGTTCTCCCAGCAATGAGGATGACAGTCATGACAGTGACCAGAGCTCGGAGCATGCACATTTATGATGATCGGAGTCCAGCGGAATACATCAAAACTGCCAATTTCCTCAGGAATCAAATTTATTGATACTCTAAAGGCCATTAACAACATGTCCTGTGCTCAGTTTTGTTATTTCATTCTAAGTGGTTTTGGGTTTGTTCTTGGTTTGTGTAAAAGATGCTCAGAGGGTTACACAACAGAACTCAGCCCTAATGGTACCTAACTTTGCTTAAATAAAAAGTCAAAGGGGTTTAAAGATGGACACACTTTACAGTATGTAGAAAACAGGAGGGACAAAAGAGACATTACATTTTCACTTAAGTGTGACTTTAATTTTGAAACTTGTAAATAAATTTAAGTTTGAATGTTGTAAGCATTCCACATGAGTGCGTTGGAGAGGATTTTTGCACTGTTTTAATTCTTGCCTTAACTGATTGTTACTGTATTTACACAGATTTTGATAACAATAAAATTGATTGCAGAACATGGATAATCTGTGGCAGCACATAATATGTTTTATTCCCGCCCATTTGTAAAGAATCAAAGGACCCCATTAATAACAAATTGCAGCACAATTGATGTTTAAAGCAACATTCAGAGTTCAATACAAGTTAAGCTCAATCAACAGCATTTGTGGCATAATGTGGATTACCAACATTTATTTGGATTTGTCCCTCCTTTATATATATATATATATATATATATATATATATATATATATATAAATATGAAAAAGACAATGAGACCAATATGAAAAAGTAAAAATGCTGTTTCAGAAGTATAGTCACAAGACGTTAACAATATACGTGTTAACATGATTTTAGTGTTATAAAATCACTTACTAACCATTTTTGTGTAAAGTTATAGCCAATTTTACAACGTTGTTGCCATGACGATGGAACACCTTAAACCCTTTAATCCTGGCAATTTTGTAGTTCATCACAAAAACAACGATTTTAACTTTAGACCTTAAATAAAACACAAGAAAATGATTAGCCTAACATAAAACCCTCTGAAAATTCTCTTCCATTTGAAATGTCTCACTGTAACCTCGATTTTATTTGTTTTCTATTTTTGTTTTATAAAAGGAGGGATGAGTCAGAATTACTTTTGTGGTAATCAAAATTATGCCAAAAATACTGTTGCTTGATCTTAACTTTTAAGAAACCCAGCACATTTATTTACTGTATTAAATTGAAACACTCAATGTGAGTTGTTTGTGCATGTTTTTTTTTTTTTTTTTTTTTTTTTTTTCAATATGTTGTGTACTTGATCTACACATACTTTTGGGTTGTTAGTGAAATTGGTTGGAATTGATATATGCAATGTTTTAAAAGTCATTTTAAATGAAATCTATGAAAGATTATTGCAGTGGGGAAATATTACAGACATCCTTTCACTTGTCTTGCTTTGGGCTTGCATCTATAGACTACCAATAATTCCATGATCACTGAAAGAGTTTATAGTAATAAAAGCTGGCTATACATAATTTTGCATGTAATTATTCTGGTGTTCCATTGTAATACCATAGTAATTATGGCATATTTATGAATACAACACTACAAACGTTGAATATTCTCTGGTCGTTTCAGCCCTTGTAAATAAAAAAATGCGAACTTGTGCATAACTTTCTTTATATATTGCACAAAAAGAATAATTTTCACAAAAAGCAGTGGTAAAAATAATTCGAAAGCCCCTTCTAATCAAAATGTAATCAAACAATGAAGAGAATTATGTGATGTAAATGTTATGGAAAGCCATGTTGGAAAAATAATATTATGGTTTGGCATTTCTGTGAAGACCATGTGAGTGAGCATTCTAAATTCTGGAGTGGCACTTTATGGAATTGGCCAACTTTTCAAACGTCTTTGCTCATATGAGAGCAGCTGGTGATTCGATAGCTGCAGAAGTTTGGACTCATTTGATTTGTGGCTTCACCTTTCCCCCTGACACACAGGAAAACCCAGGCTTGGATTTGTTTTCAATTGTGGTCAAAGCCAGCCATGCATTTTCCCTCTGTGGAAGACGTTTTGAATAGCCATCCGATTTAGATGTTTATGTATAATAAACTGTGATCAAAGTGAGACGAAGAACGATCCCATTGGGTTAACAATTCGTGGCTTTAAGAAATGAATGGAAGATATATTTATTACCCTGCAAACCCTGCCAAACACCCAGCTGCACTGATCATAGCCATGTCTAAACAATGCATGATGAATATGGCCCATCAGAGGCAGTCCCAAACAGACAAATAAATAAAAAACATGAGCAAATAAACACAAATCAAGGCAAACATGACTTGGGTATGAAAAATACACCACAGATCATAAACAAAGTAGAGCATAGATACAAACAGGTAAACATCCAAGACTTTTTAAATACTTGGTATGAAAAGGAGGGCTTGGCCGGGCCGTAAGAATGGATGCCAGGCACTAAATTACCCCAATCAACCGGGAGAGGGATAAAGAGGAGACAGAGATGCCAGTGAGGGAGAGAGAGAGAGATGCATGCAGCCGATAAACGTGTGCACTTTGCGTTGGGCCTGTGTGAGCCACACACAGAGCTGTGTGTGTGTGTGTGTTGTGTGTCAACGAGTGTGTGCGAAAAAGCAGTTTTATTTTGTGTCCACATGAAAGTGTGTCCTATTAAAGTCTTCCGTGAACTGTTCAACCGGCTCCCTCTTCCTCCTTCATAGGGAAGGCAGAGCTCTGCCACACTTGGGTTTCTTTTTCCCATAGTCGTGGAAATTAAATCAAAACAAAAACTTTCATACGACTGTTTCCCCATCTGTCGCTCACTACAACGTCGTGTCGAAGAAGTCTGATCAATGAAAAAAGGCTAATGAGAAGTTGGCAGACAGTATTTGCATACCCCGCCACTGGACATACATACGTCGAGATCATTCAGACATTTTCTTCGGAGCCGATGGTTGTGCATGTAGTCAGCTGCGAGTCACACACCCGTTCCTGTTCCTCTGACGCTTCTCTGCTGTTGGATCTACGGTGCACTACAGCGGCTTTCTCCTTCTCTGCAAGGCAGTGCAGTTTGCCCCTGGGCGCTTGGACAGCGCAGAACTTAATAGAGTTTATTAAAGAGTGATTTTTTTCTTGTAAAAGAGTAATTTCCTCTAAAGAGCAATACACAGCGGCGTTGAACGTCCTTTTCAGGACGCGTCTTTTTAAACTGTTCTCACGGCACTCTGCCACCAGATCTCAACAGTCCCGGCATCCTGGACGCGGGCCCCTGCCTTCAGCCCCATGACTGTTCCCCGGCCGGGCTGTTCTGACGAGTCTAGAGGACGCCTACACTGGACCTCCTCCTCAGTCACTAACCCGCCCCCTGCCGGGTGTGCGGAGCAAGGTAAGTGCTTTGAGTCTTTTCTCAGCACTAGAGCCTCGGGACGCACCCTCGCTTCCCGACGCCGTACTACCTGCTCCGCCCCGCTGCGAAGCCCTGCCTGGTACGTCAAAAATACTCGTCCCCTTGGTGGCCCTAGCATGGAGCTTGGATGCGTGGCTTTCACTTCCCAACACGTCACGCTGGCTGGCCCGGACCATCCGACTCGGTTATGCAATTCAGTTTGCCAGGCCCCCGCCCCCCTTCACGGCGTCCACTTTACTGCAGTACACGGCAAGCATGCCAAATCCCTGCACACGGAAATCGTTACTCTTTTACTCAAAGATGCGATAGAGCCTGTTCCTCCAACCGAAATGAAGAAGGGTTTCTACAGCCCTTACTTCATTGTACCCAAGAAAGGCGGCGGCTTACGACCAATCTTGGACTTGCGAGTTTTCAACCAGGCTCTGCTCAAACTCTTGTTCAAAATGCTCACGCAAAAACACATCTTAACTTGCGTCAGGCATCTAGATTGGTTCACAGCGGTAGACCTGAAGGATGCGTACTTTAACGTCTCAATTCTGCCTCGACACCGACCCTTTCTACGGTTCGCGTTTGATGGCCAGGTGTATCAGTACAAAGTCCTCCCCTTCGGCATGTCTCTGTCCCCTCGCGTCTTCACGAAAGTCGCAGAGGCAGTCCTTGCTCTGGTCCGAGAAGCCGGCATTCGCATACTCAATTACCTCGATGACTGGCTCATTCTGGCTCACTCCCGAGAGTTATTATGCGCTCACAGAGACCAGGTGCTCAGGCACCTCAGCCGTCTGGGGCTTCAGGTCAACTGGGAAAAGAGCAAGCTCGCCCCGGTTCAGAGCATCTCTTTTCTCTGCATGGAGTTAGACTCAGTCTCAATGTCAACACGTCTCACCAACGAGCTTGCATAGTCGGTGCTGAGATGCCTCGCCACTTTCAGGCCTGGCACAACGGTCCCTTTAAAACTTTTCCAGAGGCTCCTGGGCACATGGCATCCTTCGCGGTGGTCGCACAGCTGGGGTTGATGCATATGAGACCACTTCAGCACTGGCTTCAGACTCGAGTCCAGAGGCGAGCATGGTGCCAATGCACTGGGGATGTGATGATCACCCCCGCCTACCGCCAAACATTCAAACCCTGGACAGACCTCTGCTTTCTGAGGGCAGGAGTAACCTTGCAGCAGGTGTCCCGACGCGTCCTGGTCACGACCGACACCACGCAGATTGGGTTGGGGCACCGTGTGCAACTGGCACGCAGCCGCGGGCCGTTGGAAAAGGGCCCCGCTGCACTGGCACATCAGTTGCCTAGAGTTGCTGACTGTTTTCTTTCCCCTGTGGAAGTTTCTCCTGTTAGATCGAGACAAACATGTCCTAGTCAGGTCAGACAGTAGTGTACATAAATCGCCAAGGCGGCGTACGCTCTCGCCACATGTCACTAATCGCCCATCGTCTCCTCTTTTGGAGCCAGCAGCGACTCAAGTCAGATCCCCGGCAACCTCAATGTGGTAGCGGACATGCTGTCACGACAACGCTTGCCCAGTGGAGAGTGGAGGCTTCACCCCAGTCAATTCAGCTGATTTGGGAACAGTTTGGCAAGGCCCAGGTAGACCTGTTTGCCTCCCGAGAGACCTCCCACTGTCCTTTCTGGTAAGCCCGAACAGAGGCTCCCCTCGGGGCAGACTCACTGGCACACAGCTGGCCTGTGGGGCTGCGCAAGTAAGCATTTCCCCCAGTGAGTCTTCTTGCACAGATGCGTGTAAGGGCCCCAGCCGTTTCTTGCTCTATGCGGAGAAACATAGAAAGAAAAGAGGCCTAGGCTCGGCCTATTCCCGGGTTGGCAAGCGTCGCCTTGTTCCCCTGTTTAGGGTAACCAGAAGGATTCCGCTGACTTTTATGGGGCATTGGGGAAGGGTATGTGCAGTCTGACACAGCTGGTCACCTTTGCACGTAAAATACCTGCCCACTCCTGTGTCAGCAGAACACGTACACGGCTCAGCGCATGGCGTGATTTAAATTGGACCCCTAGTGTTGCTTCTTCGACACAACATCGAAGTGAGCAACAGACGGCGAATGTCTAGGTTACGTACTGTATGTATTTGACATTGTGTCCTCCCGGCCACATCGCTGAGCCGAGCCACTGCTGTGGCCGGACCATTTCCGGCTCCTCAGAAAAATCCTGAAAGAACTCAATGTATTTCCCTGCTTTTATACCCGTATGTCTGGGGGCGGGGTATGCCTTTTTTCATAGATCAGAGGCATATTCGGCGCTCAAGAGAGACTCCTAGTGTCGCTTCTTCGACACAACGTCTCGTTCCCTCCATCACGGAACGGAGGTTACATAAGTAACCTAGACGATTTTTGTTTATGTGTAAAGAGGAACTTAAAGCAGAAAGATTTTTACTTCTTGAATGTGACAAACAAACGTTAACTAGGGGTGTGTTTCCCGTACAACAACGTAACTCACTGCTTCACCGCCATAGCACAATGCATCGTTGGAGCACAATGCATCGTTCACAACCTGAAACCATAGTAACTTTGTTTCACATCCTTCGTTCTAACAACGTTGGTTCAACAACATACAGCTGTCTTTAATGAAGTTACTCAGTGAGTGGAGTAATAACATGTATAAATATTAAATTATAAAAGCTCATTTACACGTACAACAGAAAGCTGTTAAATGCAGGAAAGCTGCTGAAGACACGTAAATGGGAAGATACATTGTGATGCAATAGATGGATAATGCAATAGATCTAATAGATCCCTTTAAATCAGACTTTGGGGTTCCCCCAAAACATATGAGCACATATGCACATACACATTCTTCAAAAACATTTAAATGCAGCTTATGAGTTAACATAGACACATAAAAGCTGTTCTCTGACAGAAACTATGTGTGATAAAGTGCTTTCTCTTAACAGCCTTTAATTCCTTAAACAGCATACATTCACATCTATGTGACGTTTCACTTTCTGCAGAACCCTGGAATAAACTGTTTTTTAAATGCATGTAAACGTGGTAAAAGTGTTGACAGAATGAAAGATATAGAAGCCTCAGTGAAGTCAAATTATGTCCACACAGCCAACTAACAATGAACTATGTTTCTAACCACAAGTAAATAGCTGTAGTTCCAACCACACAAATTTACGATGCAGTTTGCGAATGTTCTTTGAAACTACGGTTTCGGAAAATACTAAATCATTGAACTATGTTGCTAACGATGGAACTTGTAACAATAATTGTCTAATGGTGCTTTAGGGAAATCCGCCCCAATATAATTGTGTTGAAGCAATAAGCTTCAGGCACAAAGTGGGGAGTTCAATAAGAATGAACTACGTCAGCTGATAGCACGTTTATTTGCACATGCTGTATACATTGTATTAGCACACAATTCACCAAGAGAATTATACAAATCAGGTAACAGGTCAAACACGCAGCAACATTTTGTGCTGAATATAATTTGCACAGCACAATTCTCGACTTATGGATCGGATCGTAGTGCTATGATCAACAGAAAATAAATATCTCTTTTCAATTAAACTGTTTACTGACTGTGCATGGAAACAGTACAGATTTTTGTAAATAAAGCTCAATCTACAAAATATAATAAGCCTAATTCACATGGGAAGCAGGCATGTTTGAAAAGAATGAAAGTATTTAAGACTTAATTTAAGTGCTCTATTTCAGCTCTTTTAAATAGTAATGAAAAAGATGATGGTTTCTGTGCATGCAAAAATGCACTTGAGGTTTATTTGCACAGAGTGCAAGATTCTTTTATATTGTGTTCCAGTAGCTTCTAAGCATCTAGTAACTTCTACAAATTCAGTTGCCAGTTCTTGCAATGCAAGAGGAAGATACAAAAAAATAAATTAAAAAAACGCTTTTGTTTTGGAATACCTCTGGCCCACGTTAGTTTTTGATCCTGAATGAACCTTGACCCCACAGGGAACAACTTTCCTTTAGCAGGAAGGGTAATGCTGTCATTTCTCCATACCATGCCAAGAACAACATAACCAACTAAAGTCTTTTCCACACAGGGTCTGAGTGTCTGCTCAGCCTCCTTCCAAAAAACGATTTAGGATCATTTTCAGTGCAACTCTAGGTGTTGACAGATGATGTTCACTGAGGTACAATACCCCAAATACCATGTGACTGTTTTTATTTTCCTTTCCTTTTCTGATGGCGAAATGCACCCAAGTGAATGTGTGCACAAATCCTGACTTTCCTGTGTCTTTCACTGAAGACAAAGGGAATGGTTACACAGGTAATGAAACACTGGCATTATTATAGAGACTCAAACTCTCTGCGTCAATGACAGACATGTCTAGAGTGTATAATGACTACGAATATACATTAACTGAATTTGTAACATTCTCTAAGTGGTTTGCGTCAAGGTCAGGTCATGATGCATCTTGGACATATTAAAATGTAAATCTGTGAAAAATAAGCAACTGTTACTTGTTTATTAAATTAATTACTAATAATTTGGAATTATGGTACCATAAAAGGACCACAATCTTTTTATTATGTGTCAATTTTTTATTTTATTTTACAATATACGGATTACAAACTTTTTGATTCACTCATAGTTTATAATTTATACCAGTTTTAAGGATTATAGTAAACTCATCAAAACTATTATGACACAAATGGAGGTCTGGGAATTATATAGTGACTAAAGAATTCTAATTATCTTAAACTTTACATTTATTAACTACAACATTATTCAAATTTATCTTATTTATCTTGATACTTTATGTGAATGTCTATTTTATTGTGCATGCATTTGAGTAATTTTTTCAATGGATGATGTGGCACGGTGGAGGGCGGGACCGGGGCATGATTATGCATGCCCGGTCCCGTATTAGGCTGATCAAGCCGTCAAGAGGGATAAAGGCCACTCGCGGATGGCGGTGTGGGAGAGAGAGATCGTTCACGGACATGTCCGTTATCTTATGTGTTTGTATTTTGAGTTTTCCATTAAACCTATGATTTACATGTTAAGCCGGTTTCTCGCCTCTTCCTTACCCGTGAGAATGATCTGTTCTACACTGGTGCCGACACCCGGGAAAATAAAAAATTGGATCCTGTACGTCCAAACATGGTAAGAGGTCGTCCAGTAGAGTCCTCCCAGCTGGCCGAAGTCCTCTTGTCCCTCGCTACGTTACATTAGAGCCACCAACAGTCCCTGCTTGAGCTCAGGCAAGACCAAGATCGGCGGTTCTGTGAGATCGTGCGGGCCCAAGCAGAGGATCGCCAGGTCATCCGGAGCCTCCTCAGTCAGGAGGCCGCTCCAGCCACAGCCGCGACTCCGGACACCCGTGCCACAGATGACATTTATTTTTATTTATTTTGTGTTTTTTTAGTGTATCTTTATCTGTATTTTCTAGCTGCCTATGTTGCAAAGCAGAAGAAATACTTTAAACTAATCAACACTTTTAACTTTTTAACTTATTAAAACGTCTAGGTTACGTATGTAACCTCTGTTCCCTGATGGAGGGAATGAGACGGTGTGACGAAAAAGTGACACTAGGTGTCCAATTTAAATCACGCCATGTGCTGAGCCATGTACGTGTACTGCTGACACAGGAGCAGGCAGGCATTTCACGTGCAGAGGCGACCAGCTGTGTCAGAGTGTACGTACCTTTCCCCAGTGCCCCAAAAAAGTCGTCGGAATCCTTCTGGTTACCGGGGAACAAGGCGACGATTGCCAACCTGGGAACGGGCCAAGCCTGGCTGGGCCTCTTTTCTCTCTATGTTTCTTGCATAGAGCAAGAATGGCTGGGGCCCTTACACGCATCGAGGGAAGGGGGTCTTACCCAGTTCCCTATTCTTTCAGGGGGAAAAGACCCTGTGGAGACCACCCCTGCCCTGAAGGGGAGGTAACAGTAGTGAATACATCACATGGGTTTTTCAGGTGGTATGTGGAAATGGCGCAGTGGTAGATCCAACCTCGTTAGAGGGGAGAGTTGCTACAACGCGGCGACCGGAGAGCAGCTGGAACTGCCTAAGGGAGACGTGGGTCCACTCGTAAGGGGACCGTACCGTGGATAATACACACAGGGGGAGTCCACGTAGGAGTCCTGCCCTGTGGAGCACCTATTCCAGTACAGGGTAGATTAAGTACCCGCGATGGATTGGGTCGGTGAGTTCCTCCACTGAACTGCAGACCCACAGGGCTAGGGAGGAATCATCCAGGGATCCGAATGAGTGGAATCTCCTGGGAGAGAAAGCGCACAGTTTTACCTCGTCCGAGGGAAAGGGCGCCTGGTGCAAGTGATCCACCCGGCCAGACCATCAGCGTGTTATCGAGTTTTACCGGTTCAGACCTGAGAAAACACGGGACGATACTGACTCAACCTGGAGATTGTAGAATATCACAAAGGTATTAGGTGTTGCCTAACCCGCTGCTCTACATATGTCTGCCAGGGAGGTGCCCCTGGCTAGTGCCCACGAGGACGCAACACTCCTTGTTGAGTGTGCTCAGACCTGCAATGGGGGAGTACGGCCTGGGTGTGATAGGCCAATGAAATGGCGTCCACGACCCAATGGGAAAGCCTCTGTTTGGAGACAGCATTCCCTTTCTGCTGTCCGCAAAAGCAGACAAAGAGCTTCTCCGAACATCTAAAGGTCTGGGTGCGGTCCAAGTAGGTACGCAAACGTATCGGACACAGCAACAAAGGGCCTGGGTCTGCCTCCTCCTGGGGCAGCATGCAGGTTCACTACCTGGTCTCTAAAGGGCGTGGTAGGAACCTTGGGCACGTAGCCCAGTCGCTGTCTTAGGATAACATATGTGTCTGCCTGACTGAACTCCAGGCAAGTGTCGCTAACAGTGAATGATTGTAGGTTCACAACCCTCTTGATGGAGGCAAGCGTGATCAGCAGGGCTGTCTTTAGAGAGAGGACCCTGAGTCCAACTGATTCTAGCGGCTCTAAGGGAGCTCTCTGGAGGCCCGTGAGGACCACTGAGAGATCCCAGGAGGGGAACAGGCTTGGCCGGGAGGGATTCAACCTCCGGACTGTGTAGGTCTGGTGGCAGGTTGCCGTGAGAACGGCATTTGCGGGCCAGGTTACCCAGAGACAAAGGAAATAGCTCTGTTATTGAGAATGTGAGTATTGCAGCCCCGTGTAGGGGGGGCGACAAATGAAATAAATCCAACAAAAGATTCTCCTTCCGACCCTCCACCGGGGGACGGAGTGGTCTTACCAGCTCTGGAGCTAACATCTCGGGCTCTGGGTCGAGCGTCTCAGGAGCGCCTGGGAGACTTCCGGGTCCTCGAGGGGGTCCTTGAGACAGGGGGTGTCTGCTTCCTGCGGGGTGCTCGACGCTGGGGCTGAGAGCTGGCCCGGGTTGAGGTGGAGCAGGGTGCTTATTAGCCGCAGGAGGATGCCCTCGGTGGGCAGACGGGGCATGGCCCATGGCAACAGGCTTGCGGCAGGGCAGGATGTGAGATATGGCCTCCGTCTGCTTCTTCACCGTGGAGAACTGCTGGGCGAAGTCCTCGACGGTGTCGCCAAAGAGGCCGAACTGGGAGACAGGGTTGTTGAGAAAGTGAGCCTTGTTGGTCTCACGCATCTTGACCAAGTGCAGCCACAGATGACATTCCTGTACCACGAGCGTGGCCATTGCCTGTCCGAGTGACTGCGCTGTGACCTTCTTGGCTCTAAGTGCGAGGTTGGTCACTGAGCACAGTTCCTGCAGCACATCGGGATCAGGGCTAAACCCGTGCAGATCTTTGAGCGCCTTGGCCTGGTGGACTTGGTGTGCAGGGCAGAAGCAGCATGTCCGGCGGCACTGTAGGCTTTCGTGGTCAGCGAGGATGTTGTCCTACAGGCCTTGGAGGGGAGCACAGGGTGACCCCGCCAGGCGGTAGGGTTTCCGGGACACAGGTGGAGCGCAACAGCCCTGTCCACCTGGGGAATCTCTGTGTACCCGTGGGCCGCTCCACCGTCGAGTGTAGCGGCGTCCCGGGAAAGCATGTCGGCCATCTGGGCATCAGCCACAGCCTGGGCGTGCTGGCCCGAAGGCAGCAGCCCAGAGGAATCATCTGCGTCAGACGCCGCACTCTCCGATGCAGCGGCGAGCTCATCCACTTCGAGCTCTAGAGTATAAGCAGGCTGGCTGTGAGGCGAGCCGCTATTGCCTCGAGCATAGACGGGAGTCAACGAGCGTGATGGGGGTTGGGCGGTCAGAGGGGGCGTACCTGGCTGAGCTTTACCCGCTGCCATCTCCAGATCGCCTACATTGCTAGCCGCATCGTCCTCAATCCCGTGGGAAGAAGAAGCAATGTGGGGGGAGGATGGAGTGGCGTGCTTTCTATTGAAAGCAAGCCACGACCGCAACTTTGCCATGGTCATGGCCTTGCAGTGAGAGCATGAACCATCTACAAACGCTGCCTCGGTGTGATCGCTGCCCAGACACACAAGACAACGCTTGTGGCCATCTGAAGCGAAATGCATTCTACCGCATCCAGGAACTACACAGGGCCGGAATGGCATCTTTACAAAGACGCGTCCTGAAAAGGACGTTCAACGCCGCTGTGTATTGCTCTAATAGAGAAAAATACACTTTTACAAGAAATATCACTCTTTTATTTGCTCTTATACTGTCAAAGCACCCAGGGGCAAGCTGCACTGATGTGCAGGGAAGGAGAAAGCCGCTGTAATGCGCCGTAGATCCAACAGCACAGTGTCAGAGGAACAGGAACGTGTGTTACTCGCAGTTCGCTGCAGTACAACCATCGGCTCCGAAGAAAATTTCAGAATGAACTCTACGTATTTCCCCGCTTTTATACCCGTATGTCCGGGTGCGGGGTATGCAAATACTGTCTGCCAACTTCTCATTGGCCTTTTTTCATAGATCAGCGGCATATTCGGCGCGCAAGAGAGACCCCTAGTGTCGCTTCTTTGCAACATCGAAGTGAGTGACAGACAGGGAACTAGCTTAGTTAATTTCTTATATTATCTATAAGAATGAACTTCTTCTAAAAATGTCTTTGTTAAGAAAGTAATACTTGGGCACAATTTATATTTGTCTAAAATAAATTCTATTTGTAGATAATTTCAAGCATTTTAGGTTTATTATCTAAGGTTTTTAAGATAATAAAAGATATAAATTAAATCAACTGGTCCACTGATAAAGTTATTATTTCTGTTGTTGAAACAAAACAATTTAGACTTTAACTCACTAAAAAAAAACTCTCTCTTATTAATAAAGCCAATCTCTCTTATTGCCAATTTTCTTCCCAATAAGAAATGCACAGTGACACATTTTATGATTCAGTCATAAAAGTCGTGAGCCATCACATTATAATCTAGCAGCATTAAGTGTGCGTGCTCGAGGGATGAGCGTCCCCGCGACAGTGTTTATCAGCCGGGTGCAGTTTCAATCTCTTCCCCTTAGATCGGGACATTTGCACAACTCATATAAGAGGCGCTGTCCGCACAGAGAAATGCCAGTTTCGAGTTAGAAGTTATTTACATGATCTGCTTCTGTATTATTTGAACTTTAATAAAGCTATAACACATTAAATATAACTGCATTTAAGATGTAATGCCGGGGTGTTTCCTTTAAAGAGCTCCGGCTCTGCTTATTCCACAATGAGAGTGCTTCTGAATTAACTTTTTTTTTTTTTGTATAATTACCTCATTCCTTGGGTCTTGCGCGTGCTGCAGTGCTGCTCTCATACGCCATCATTACATTTTAATGTGATCTCATGTTACGTTAATTGAGATCAAACGACTATTCCACAATGATCATTTTTGTTGTCAATATGTCGACTAAACGTTTCAGCCCTAATGTACATACTTATTTTAGAAAAGAAATTGGACTGATGTCCTGTAGCAAGTTGCCATAGTTATTGGACAGTGATTACTGATGTAACTTTCTTCATTTTCTTGCCATATTGATAAACATGATTTTATTATACTCAAAAAAAATTTGTTCTGTTTTCATGTCGAATTTATCATGAAGATTTTGGCTAGATTGTAAAGTGGTGCTGTAGTAATTGGAAATTAAAATTGTCATTGCATTTGTATGGCCAGATATGTAAAAATTCAAATTACTTTTTTGCAGTCTTGTTTAATGTCTTTTTCTTGTTTGTATGATGTTCTGTACTGACTGTATCAGAGCAGAATTCAACAGGCTTGTGTCGGTGGAACTCAGCAGATCCTTTTATGTGAGTTTTGACAACCATCTCCCAAAGCTGCTTCCCTTATATCGGTCAAAGCGCTATGCAGATATGACATAAATGACTGCCATACTGCAGAGCCTGGACAAAGATGTAAGTGAAATTATATTAAGAGGTCTTATTTCATAATTTCCTTCATTGCAAATATTCTGTCCTCCAGAATATGTACAGTATATCCAAAGTTTGTTTTCTGTAGATAATATCAATAAAGCAACTTCTAATGTCAATACCTTTTTTTTTTTTTTTTTGGTAGGGTGGATGCATCGAATCAAAGGAAGATGGTTGCAGTACTACAGGGCCTGCTACATGCATGAGAATCAATCTCAGATCATGAAGATCTGCAATGTATGTTGACAGTAGGGAGTGGTGTTGGATGCAGTTCAGATAATGGCAGTGCCAGAATTGATAATTTTAACTATTTGTATGTGTAACATGTTGGTGTTCTTCTGTCTGTGTAGACACTTTCTTGCAAACATGATGACTCAAGGAATGCATGCCATTCCACAAAATTAGTTCAAACTGCATTGCCGCAATAACTGTTAAAAACAATTAAGAATTCAGATATTAAAATGTATGATCTATTTAAACCCAAGGCGTGAAATACAAAAAGTTTTAGTCCATTGGCTAAGCATGATTTTAGCCACACCACTGCACTCCTATCCATCATGGTCGTACAGTGAGTAGTTTAGATCCCATCATTTTGAAGTAAATGTGTTCCAACGTCTAAAAAATCAGTGTGTAACTTTTTTTCTTCTAAATTGCCACTACCGCACACATATTCTCTGCTATTATTTAAACGTTTTTGGAATATTCAGTTTTGTATGTAAACTATTCAAAGCTTGTTATAAAATTAGCTAAAAATAAAAAAACTCAAAGCTTTCCTAATAAGCTAAATAAGTCACTACTGAAACAGTTACTATCGAAACATAGCATACAGTTTTGTTATTAACAAAAGGTAATGTTAAACCATTCATTTTAAATAAATAATAAAAAGCTTTGAACAGCTGTACGTACATAAGAAAATGTAGATTAAAACCCAAAACATTTTTTTAATTGAAACGGATGTGTTCGGTAGTGCCAATTTTTAAAGTTGCACACTGAGTTTCAGAATTTGGAGCACATTTACTTCAAATTGATGGGATTTAAACCACTCACCTTACAGCCATGATGGAGAGGGATGCAGTCTCACTTCCTGATTGTATTTTCCTTTTAAATGTTGGATCTGTTTGTTTTGTTACAGACTTTTTAAGGATACATTAGTTAAAGTGCTCAGAAAGTCAGACAGCTAATGCTGAATATTGATGTCATTGTTGAGCTTTTTGATTTTCTTAAACTTAAAAAGCTTTAGTTAATATTTTAAACTTTTTCTCCTCTGTATGAAAAACAACCTGTATGAGCAAGCAGTCCTTTACTTCAATGACAATTCAAAAGTTGTGTTGATCCTTCCAAATACAGATTATACTGTATGAACAACAGTTATGTCCTTAATTAATTACTACATCTTATTTATCGTCAAGCACCATTTCTAATTGTTTGTGATTTGAGAGGAGTTTTTTTTTCCGGCTGAATTAATGCATGTCAATGAGGTGATTATTCAAGTGCCACTTGTCTTGAAGTGCACCTGACATGTAAACCAACATAATTTCCATTTGTAAGTAGCATCTTGAATGTCTTACATTATCTACATCCTAATGACAGCCTATGTGAAAATAAAACATGTTGGAAATCGCGTTCAGATGAGCGATACTTAAACCATGAGATCCTCCCAGAGGAAGACGGCAGGTGTGAATAGCCTACGACTCTGAAACAATTAAATTCCATTCGATGGTCAGATGAGAGATATTTAAACCATGAGATCCTACTGGAGAAAGATAGACCCCCTATGAACTATCACTATCACTTAAGGCGGGCAGACACGGTTTTTTCCAGTCGGGAGAGATTGCGTGAAAATTGATGGAGCATGGAGAGGAATTACGAATGGGGCCAAGCAGCTTACGAGCAGCTTACGACCTACCGATAATTTTTAAAATGATCTAATTCGTGAGGTGTGTACAGTTGAACGAGCCGGTCTGGTGATCAAACAGAAGTTAACCAATCAGGATAAAGTGTTATAACTCACATGCTAAATGAAAACTTAGTGTTCATGAAGCTTTTAAACACTTGGAGAAAACTGTTGTTTCCCTATCTGTAACTCACTCGAATCTGTGTCGATGTAGTGACACTAGGGATCACTCTTGAGAGCCAGAGATGCCTCTAATCTTTGATAAAAGACCAATGGGAATTGGTGAGTGGCATTTGCATGCCCCTCCCCAAACATAGTTGTACAAAAGGAGGGGACGTGCATACCGCACATTAGATATTCTCTTCGGAGATGAACGGTCGATGGTTCAAGCTGAGTTAAGCGATTTCCATCCCTTACCTCTGCTGGATCCTTACAGCACATTACACCGGCTTTCTCCCCTCTCTGCATGGGTGCACTGCAGAGATTACCCCTGGGCACTTCAGCAGATCACTTGGAGTGTATTCTCAAAGAGTTTTTTACCTCCTAAAAAAGTATATTCTAAAAGAGCTGCACACATCGGAACGTCTTTTTCAAGATGCATCTTTTTAAAGATGTCTTTCCGATTGTGTGTTATTCCTGGTTGCGGTCAATACCTCAAAGTCCTCTGAGAGCCATGATCGCTGTCTCTCATGCATGGGCACCACCCATGCCGAGACAGCTTTTGTGGATACGTCATACCCTCATTGCAAGGACATGACCATGGCAACGTTGTGGTTGCCATTCACTTTCGCAAGAAAGCGAGCCAGCCCAGTGGCTCCCTGCCTCTGTCCTTCTACCTACTGGTTTGAGGCCAGCACAGCGAGCACTGGGGGCGATTTGGGGACCACAATGGGACCACCTCTGCCGGTTAAAATCCCTGCCGGACATCCCATTCCCCGGCACACTCATTTGCTCCGGTTAGGCATTCGGATGAATGGGCTGCCTCGTCCCAGAGCGAGTTTGACCTCTCATTTGGTGCCTGTGAAGGCAATTGGATCTCGAGCGCAGAACCGGAGAGCGGGCTCGTCCTGTCTGATGTGGAAACCTCCGATGGGCTTCCCCCCTTGGGTGGTCACCCAGTCACAGGCGGATGCTGAAATGACGGACATGCTTTCCCGGGCTCACAGCCACACCCCGCCGCAGTGCCTTTTGTACTGGAATTGCGCGAGGAGCTGACGAGTTTGTGGGAGGCACCTTTCACTGCCCGGTCCCGATCTTTGCCACCCCCCCACTACCCTCGATGGCGGAGCGGCCAAGGGTTACTCGGCGATGACCCCAGTGGAGGCGCTCGAAGCTCCCACCCAAGGCCTTAAGAGCAAGCTCCTCTCGGGTCAGAGCATCTCTTTTCTCGTCTTGGAATTGGACTCAGTCTTGATGACCTGCCTGAAGGTGTGCAGACAGAAGACCGCAGTCCCACTGAAACTATTTCAGAGGCTCCTGGGGCACATGGCATCATCGGCGGTTGCCACACCGTCTGAGTCAATGCATATGAGACCACTTCAGCACTGGCTCCAGACTCGAGTTCTGAGATGGGCATGGCAGCACGGCACACATCGCGTGGCCATCACGCCGATCTGTCGCTGCCTCTACAGCCCTTGGAACGACCTCATATTTCTACGGGCAGGGGTTCCCCTAGAACAGGTCTCCAAAGCGTCATGGTCACAACCGACACCTCCAAGACAGGCTGGGGTGCTATATGCAATGGGCACGCAGCCGCTGCCCCATGGAAGGGCCTGTGGCTACATTGGCACATCAACTGCCTCTAGTTGTTGGCAATACTGCTCGCCCTGAGGAGGTTCTGGCCGTTGATCCAGGGCAAACACGTGTTGGTTCGAAAAGACAACATGGCGACGGTGGCATATATCAACCGGCAAGGCAGGTTACGCTCTCCTTGCATGTCACAACTTGCCCGCCGTCTCCTCCTCTGGAGTCATAAGTACTTAATATCTCTGCAAGCCACTCGCATCCCGAGCGACCTCAACACCATGGCAGTCGTGCTGTCATGACAGGTCACCCACAAGGGAGAGTGAAGACTCCACCCTCAGATGGATCAGCTAATTTGGAGTCGATTCGGGCAGGCACAGGTAGACCTGTTTGCCTCCCCGTAATCCTTCCATTACCCGCTCTGGTATGCCCTGACTGAGGCCCCCCTCGACATAGACGCGCTGTCACACAGCTGCCCACCTGGACTACGCAAGTATGCGTCCCCCAAGATAGCCTACATGCACAGACCCTGTCAGGCCTCATACTCCTCACATCAGCCCCTCCCTGGAAAATTCCCCTGAGGAAGGACCTTCTTTCTCAGGGACAGGGCACCATCTGGCACCCATGCCCAGACCTCTGGAACCTCCATGTCTGGCCCTTGGATGGGACACGGAAGACCTCAGTGGCCTACCACCTGCCGTGGTAGACACCATCACTCAGGCTAGGGCCCCCTCTACGTGGCACCTGTTTGCCTTGAAGTGGCGTGTTTGCTAAGTGGTGTTCTTCCCGACACAAAGATCACCAGAGATGCGCAGTCAGCTCAGTGCTTTCCTTTCTGCAGGAGAGGTTGGTGGGATGGCTGTCCCTTTCACCTTGAAGGTGTATGTAGCGGCCATAGCTGAGCTCCACGACACAGTGGACAGCAAATCCCTAGGAAAGCACGACCTGATTATCAGGTTTCTGAGAGGTGCTAGGAGGTTGAATCCCTCCAGACTTCACCTCGTTCCCTCATGGGACCTCTCCATAGTCCTGTAAGGCCTACGTGGGGCTCCCTTCAAGCCCTCAGAGTCAGTAGAGCTCATGTGATCCTGAGACCCTGACCGGGCTATGTGCCCAAGGTTCCCATGACCCCTTTCATGGACCAAGTGGTGAACCTGCAAGCGCTGCCCCAGGAGGAAGCAGACCCAGCCTTAACGTTGCTCCGCATGTGCTGGTTCCCCATAGGCAACCCATTGGGACATATTTTTCTCTGAAAACACCCCTCTGCCCCAGTCTTCATGCTTCGCAGTTAGCAAATTTTCTCTTTTTCTGGGGAAAAAAAGAAAGGGAAAAGAGGCACAACTAGGACAAGCCTGTCCCTATCCTTTTGTGTAGTCGACTCGTCCCCAAAAGGGCTGTTCGACACTCACACTATTTTCAGGGGATGTTACAGACCGGCCCGGTACACTGGCTATGTGGCACACAGCAGTCTGCCCATCTCGCACCGAAGATCCACATAACCCAGTTCTGCTAGTTTTGGCATTTTTGTAGGGGACCCATAGTGTGAGTGACAGATAGGGAACATCCTGGTTACTTTCGTAACCTCTGTTCCCCAATGGAGGGAATGAGACGTTGTGTCCCTCCAGCCACAACGCTGAACTACACGCTGAAATGGCTGGGACATTATTCTCGGCTCCTCAGCACAAAACCTTATGAGCGGTATGCACGCTCCCTCCTTTTATACCCGTATGTCCGGGAGAGGGGCATGCAAATACCACTCGCCAATTGCCATTGGCCTTTTATCAAAGATCAGAGGCGTCTCAGGCTCTCAAGAGTAACCCCTAGTGTCACTACATTGACACAACGTCTCGTTCCCTCCATCAGGGAACGGAGGTTACGAAAATAACCAGGATGTTTTCCCATATTATTCATGACCACATCACTGGGATGGATTCTATAGAAATGCCATGCTGTTCTTTGCTCTTCAAACAAATAATTTGCCATATGGGTTGCGCTAGAAAACAATCTTTATCACTCTGACTGACAGAGTTTTAAAATTTCCATCATGGTCTATTTTTATTCTTCATACTTGCATTAGTTTCAGTTCTAGGGTGAACTGTCAGGCCTGTATGTTAGAGTGGCCAGACGGAAGACACTCCTCAGTAAAAGGCACATGACAGCCCATCTGGAGTTTGCCAAAAGGCACCTGAAGGACTCTCAGACCATAAGAAACAAAATTCTCTGGTCTGATAAAACAAAGATTGAACTCTATAGCCTGAATGGCAAGCGTCATGTTTGGAGGAAACCAGGCACCGCTCATCACCTGGCCAATACCATCCCTACAGTGAAGCATGGTGGTAGCAGCATCATGCTGTGGGGATGTTTTTCAGTGGCAGGAACTGTGAGACTAGTCAGGGATTGAGGGAAATATGAATGCAGCAATGTACAGAGACATCCTTGATGAAAACCTGCTCCAGAGCGCTCTGGACCTCAGACAGGGGCGAAGGTTCATCTTCCAACAGGACAACAACCCTAAGCACACAGCTAAGATAACAAAGGAGTGGCTATGGTACAACTCTGTGACTGTCCTTGAGTGGCCCAGCCAGAGCCCAGACTTGAATCCGATTGAACATCTCTGGAGGGATCTGAAAATGGCTGTGCACTGACGCTCCCCATCCAACCTGATGGAGCTTGAGAGGTCCTGCAAAGAAGAATGGGAGAAACTGCCCAAAAGTAGGTGTGCCGAGCTTGTAGCATCATACACAAAAAGACTTGAGGCTGTAATTGGTGCCAAAGGTGCTTCAATAAAGTATTGAGCAAAGGCTGTGAATACTTATGTACATGTGATTATTTTTGTATATTATTTTTAATACATTTGCAAAGATTTCAAACAAACTTCTTTCACGTTGTCATTATGGGGTATTGTGTGTAGAATTTTGAGGAAAATAATTTAATCCATTTTGGAATAAGGCTGTAACATAACAAAATGTGGAAAAAGTGAAGCGCTGTAAAAACTTTCCGGATGCACTGTAAATATGAAGTAGAATCAATAATTTAATAATGTCAACATAAATTGTCTAGTTAAAAATAGTTAATATTCTAATTAAATATAACTTGATTGAGTCAAAGCAAAAAGACAACTATGCTAAATTAATCTGAACAAAAACGTTTTACAGTGTAGGATTTTGCTGCAAAACAGATGAAATAATAGCAGCTCAGACAAATACAGTGATGTGGTTTAATCATAATATCACATATTCAGTATTCGGTTAGCATTCAGGAAACTCTTCTGAATTTTAAGAATATGGCTGGGTAATACTGGATGACGATATGCAGGAAACCACAAACCGTCCAATAAACTGGCAAGGGACCATGACTGACAGCTGTTTTAGCCATTTAAAATCGTATTTATTGGCACAACAGTCACTTTTACAACACAAAATCTTGGCCAGGAACTGAAACCAAGAGTGCAAAATGTGACCACACCTGGAGCATTAAACCCACAAATTACGAATATATAATCCTAAGAACAGATAGGAGAAGAACTCCTACAGATCGGAGAAGAAAACTAATAGTTTGTACTATTAAATATTGTATTTACATTTGTTATTGTTATTATTATTATTATTACAGCTATGCCACAGATCTATAAAATGATGACATTGATATTAAGGTCAAAATGCTCAAGTGTCACTTATGACAACAATGTAGAGAAAAATCAAGCGAACATAAACCAATTAATTTTAATTCAACCCCAATAATTTAATTTACAATAAAATTCAGACATTAAAATAACATTTTAATGAAATAAGATTTACATCCCATTAATAGTGCATTCAGACTAGATGAGCAAAAGCAGATGGTGAACCGGTACGAAAAAAAAAAAAAAACTTTCACTTTGTATATAAGTACATGAACAGCTATAGTGATTAACACTTATTAAAAAAAGATGAACACTTATTCTTTAGCCTATAAATGTGAGTTTAGCATTCATAATCTGATTGGAATGAATCACAATGCATTTAAAATGTATATTTTTAACACTCAAAAAACACTTCCTACAGCACAAGAATGCCAGAAAGTTCACTTTGACCAAAAACGCAAACATCTGCAACACAAATGCTGTCATTTTCCTTGCAGGACCACAATCCAAGAATTGTGAGTGAGAAGTGAGAGTGCATTAGTTTTAACTGTTTGGCACCAGCTGCATGATTTATCTTGAGAGGACTACATCATGTATTTGTGGCGAAGCACGCTCATTAATCTTTAGAAGTGGAGAAAGCAACCTCCAGAAATGTTCCTTGGCAGCAGGTTTGTAGTGCACCACTAAGCAGGGAAAATGATTGTTATCAAGTTTGTACAAATCATTGCGATACGTAGACCCAGGAAGATTGTTTCCAGAACCTTCTACTGCTTGTTCTCACTGATTAAGGTTTAGAGCAGAATGCAACATGCAGCTGTTGGTTTACTGTCTGTAACTTGGATTCTCAATTAACTGCCTGATCCAATCTTGTCTTGTGTCCCAGCCCACCTGTACACACACTCCATAGCATTCCAGTCATTCCAAGGCACTCCCAAACACTCCTGCCTCCAGTGAAAGACCACCTGCATGATTCCAAACTCTAGAGTCAAGCTGCTGTTAAACCTCTGCAACTTATCTGCAATTCATTTCATCACAGGACATTGTCCACTTTATAAAAACAAATGACTCATGCATAGCATGGAGCACTGTAAATAATACTGATAAAGTTATGTTAAGAAAACTAGCAGCTGTGGTAAAAATAGGCTGGGCCGTGTGTCAACATTTCAGGTATTACGATATGGCAGAAGAGCATTTAAACATTCATATAAATATTGTTAGGTACAACGGGGCTAAACCAATTTTTTATGTGCATCTCCCAAAACTCCTCTTAACATGAATGCGCAAGGACGTGCTTTAATTGCTATATTTAGAGATTTGCCGTCTGTGTAGTGGGATATTTGTAACTTACCTCGCTGGAAATGTTTATACACATTTATCCTAATAAAATTTCACAATTACATATTGCTTTGCAATAATTTTGTATTGAATGATCTATTTATTTTACACAATCATGGATTCATTCATCAGGTGTGCATTTGTAATATTTTGTTTTCACAAATTACTCTGTTGGTCGAGAATAAAGTTTCCAGGATCAGTGAAGACAGCAGAGGCCCTGTGTATGGTCCTGCCAATGACAAGCATTAATTGAATATAACGAAATTCACTGTTATTGCAGAGCACAAAGTAAGGGGATGTGTGGAAGCTGCACTTCAGGGACATTCACCAATCAAAGTGAGGACTATTTACTCCCAAAAGTGATAATTGTAGCAACAATGATACACAACATGCATCCTTGGGTGTCAGTGATTAAGAGGAGACGAGAATGAGGAGCCAACATACAGACAATTTTCATATATGGCAGCAAGTTATTGATTTTTTTTCTTCTCTCTCTGACATATGTATAATGATATTAAATGATCATTAAGTTCAGCTATCACAGAGTCTGCTTTAAATAAATAATTAAGTGGTGTGGAGTATCAGATGCTGTACTGTATGTCTATATGCATTTTTATTCACTCTGTTCGCCTAATGAAAATCATGGGCGGGGGGTGGGGGGGGGGTTGGGGGTGTTTGACTTATAATTCTCAAAATGTGGACACGCTGAAATTCTGAAAGCCACCCCACATTTTTTATCATGGCACAGACTCTGCCTACGATGATCGATGGCTTAATCACATCTTTAGATAAGTGAATTGTGGATATTTGAGCATGGTGAGTTACTTTCATATACTTAACTGAGTTTTAACATCAAAATAAGAACGTATGACAAAATTTTTAATAAAATTAAAGTTTATTTAATTCATTATATTATATATAATATTTATGTTGTATTTTGAAGTTGATTTGTTAATTGATGTGAGCGCAGTCATTCACATGTTGCATGACTGGTTTCACATGGAAGTTTTTGAGGGTTGCACGTGTCTGAAAAGAGATATAATTAGTATCAGAGTATTGTCTGACATTTTAACAGATAAATTACTTTGTATGTGTTCTACTAAATGGATTGTATGGATGTTTACTGAATGTGATATTTATATTTGACTAAGTGTATTACATTAGCATTCTCTGTCAGAGAGCGAGACAAAGGGACCCAAAAGCAGAGGAACAGTTCAAACTATTTATTTACAATTAATGAAAGTGTTAACTGTGTTGGCGAATACTGGAGATCCCGACACCTGCTGCAGTAGAGGGAAGGAGTCTTGTGAATGAGTGTGTGCCATAATTGCACAATGGGAATATCTGTGAAGAGAGTGTGTTCGTAGACGAGTGTGTGCATTGTGGGAAGTCAGGAGCAAATTCATAGTAATTCTCCGAAGAAGCGTAGTGAGGTACAGAAAATAAGCCAGCAGATTTGAAGGTTATAACATTCCCGACACATGGGAATTGATGAGGAATCCTCCAATGAAGATTTGTGAGCATAGAGAACAAGCATAGAGTAAGCTGGAAGGTAACCACACTCCCGAAACATGGGCAGAGACGGGAAACCAAACAGATACACGAGACAGGGCCAACTAGGCAGAGAGCGTGAGGTAAGTTACTTCACATCAAAACACTTCAACATTAAACACATTCAACATTCCAGCCAAGGACACAACACACGAGGGGATTATAATAAGCAGGAACCAACAAGGGACAGGTGGCGCTCTCCAGTTGAAAGATGGCATGATCAGCATTCCAATGGAAACAATCAGGGTTCCCATGGAAACGCTGATTCTGTGTGAATGGTTCCACCTGAAACACATGAGGGAAAACATCAACACAATTAGACCAAAATAAACAGAACATGGAGCATGAGTTTCCGGATCCCGACACAGACTGAAACCGTCCCAGACAGGAAGTCAGAATCCAGACATCATGCTCAAGACACAAACAAGACCGAACAAAGTGCGCACGGTGGTAATTCCCAACGAACCCATTCGCTCCCACAAAGAACATACATGAAACACAAGACAGACAGGGAATGATGAAATCACGGCCCCATCAGACATAACCCCAGCCTGACAAACTGACAGGACTGAGACATTACGAAGAGCACAAGGCGGTAACTCACACCCAGATCCGTATGCTCAACACAAAGACAGGACACTAAACACGAGACAGAACATGGGGCATGATGTCACGGTCCCATCAGACAAACATTCTCTGGCCTTCTGAATAGGTCAGATTTTTGTCTAAACTGTATTTTGACCTTGGTTTGATGGCGAGCCAATCCAATCAGACTCTAGAAGAAAAAAAAGATTCCACTGCAAAGTGAAGGACAGTATTTTGTTAAATTTTGAGTTAAAGGACTTTCTTCACTAAGACTGTTTTCACTCACATGGACTAAAATATCTTAATTTGAGAATTTGAGGAAGAAAGAGAGCATTGAACATTGAATTAAATTTGGTTACATGTGACATTTGAAGTTGACTGATATATTTGAACAATAAAATTGTTTGATTGAACTTCTATACATACTGTACATTATTTTATACTGTGTGGGTATTTGAAAATTCTATTGTCTGAATTTGTTGTCATTTATTTTCATATGTTTTATTTTTGAGTATTTCATGTTATTTGAAAGTACTACATCTTTAAAGGAAAAGGACCTACTAACTAAAGGAAAAATCAGTAAAATAGTTTTTATACTTATCTTAATACTGTCTCCTGTCATCTCTCAGCAATTACCACCACCTCTCCTTCTGAGCTTTGAGACCTTCTGATTTGCCTTTCCTGGTCCAAATTGCAAGTAACATGACCCATTACATGTATCCATGAAACTATTTTGTTTCATCTGTCTGCCTTTTGTATTCAAATATATGTATATTTAATTATGATACTTACATTTTTGTAATACTTTTAGGGTCAATACAATAAAAGACCATGATTACTTGCAGGATAAAGCATTGATAAAGACAGATGTAATGGCTGGTAATGTCTGAAAATCTAAATTAAACAGTAACGTCTCGGTTACGTATGTAACCTCCGTTCCCTGATGGAGGGAACGAGACGTCGTGTCGAAGAAGCGACACTAGGGGTCTCTCTTGAGCGCCGAAAGATACCTCTGATCTATGAAAAAAGGCCAATGAGAGTTGCCGAACAGTATTTGCATACTCTGCCTCCGGATACGGATATAAAGGCGAGAGAAATACGCTCGTTCATTCAGGATTTTTCTGAGGAGCCGGGAGTGTACCGGGCACCTCAGCGGCTCGGCTCAGCGACGTGGCCGGGAAGACACGACGTCTCGTTCCCTCCATCAGGGAACGGAGGTTACATACGTAACCGAGACGTTCCCCGTCTGTCGCTCACTTCGACGTCGTGTCGAAGAAGCGACACTAGGGGTCCACTTCAAAACTCGCCATGCGCTGAGCCGTGTACGTGTACTGCTGACACAGAAGCGGGCAGGTATTTGCACGTGCACAAGCGACCAACTGTGTTCAGGCTTCACGTACTCTTCCCCAATGCCCCGAAAAAGCGTCAGCATCCTTTTGGTTACACTAGGGGGGAACAAGGTGACGCTCCCAACTAGGGAACGGGCCAAGCCTGGCTGGGCCTCTTTTCTCTCTATGTTTTCTCGGCATAGAGCAAGAGCAGCCGGGGCCCTTACCGCATCGAGGGAAGGGGGTCTTATTCCCGAATTCCTATTCTTTTAGGGGGAAAAGACCCTGCGGAGGCCACACCCTCCCAGCAGGGGAGGTAAAGGTGGCAAAATACATCACATGGCCACTTTGGGCATGTGGGAGGAAATGGCGCGGTGGTAGATCCAACCTCGAGGAGGGGGGAGTTGCTACAACACGGCGACCGGAGGGCAGCGAAGGACTGCCTAAGGGAGACGCGGGTCAGCTCGTAAGGTGACCGTACCGCGGAAATACACACAGGAGGAGTCCCGTAGGAGGCCTGATCTGTGGAGCACCTATTCCAGTAGGGGTAGCCGGAGGTACCCGTAGTGGACTGGACCAGCACGTTCCTCCGCTGAACTTCTGCGGGCCCGAAGGGCTAGGGAGGAATCAACCAGGGACCTAGGTCCTCTGGGACAAAAGCGCACTGTTTTGCCTTGGCAGAGGGAAACGGCGCTGGAACAAGCGGTTCACCCGGTCAGATCGTCGACGTGTACCGAGTTCTACGGGCTCGGACCTGAGAGAACACGGGACGAGACTGACTCAACCCTGAGATTGTAGAATCTCGTAAAGGTGTTAGGTGCTGCCCAGCCCGCAGCTCTGCAAATGTCTGCTAGGGAGGTGCCCCTCGCCAGTGCCCATGAGGATGCCACGCTCCTAGTGGAGTGGGCCCGAAACCGTAAGGGGGGTGGCACGGCCTGGGTGTGGTAGGCCAATTGAATGGCCTCCACCACCCAGTGAGACAACCTCTGTTTGGAGACAGCGTTCCCTTTCTGCTGTTCTCCAAAGCAGACAAAGAGCTGCTCAGAGCGCCTAAAGCTCTGGGTGCGTTCCAGGTAGGCACGCAAGGCACGTACCGGACACAATAGTGAGAGGGCTGGGTCTGCCTCCTCCCGGGGCAGCGCTTGTAGGTTCACTACCTGATCTCTAAAGGGCGTGGTAGGAACCTTGGGCACATAGCCCGGTCGAGGTCTTAGGATCACATGAGTGTCTGCCGGACCGAACTCCAGGCAAGTGTCGTTAGTAGAGAACGCTTGCAGGTCCCCGACCCTCTTGATGGAGGCGAGCGCGATCAGCAGGGCCGTCTTTAGAGAGAGGGCCCTGAGTCCACCTGATTCTAGGGGCTCGAAAGGGGATCTCTGAAGACCGGCGAGGACCACCGAGAGATCCCAGGAGGGGAACAGGCTTGGCCGGGAGGGGTTTAACCTCCGGGCGCCTCTTAGGAACCTGACGATTAAGTCGTGCTTGCCCCGAGACTTGCCGTCTACTGGGTCGTGGTGAGCTGCGATAGCGGCAACATACACCTTCAAGGTGAACGGGGACAGCCTCCCCTCCAACCTCTCCTGTAGGAACAGGAGCACCGACCTAACTGCGCACCTCTGTGGGTCTTCTGCCCGGGAAGAACACCAATTGACGAACAGACGCCACTTCAGGGCGTAGAGTTGCCTGGTAGAAGGGGCTCTGGCTTGGTTGATCGTGGCTACGACCGTGGGTGGTAGACCAGCTAGATCTTCCGCGTCCCGTCCAGGGACCAGACGTGGAGGTTCCAGAGGTCTGGGTGCGGATGCCAGAGCGTGCCCCGTCCCTGAGAAAGAAGGTCCTTCCTCAGGGGAATTCGCCAGGGAGGGGCTGTTGCGAGGAGCACGAGGTCCGAGAACCAGGCCCAGGTGGGCCAGTAAGGAGCCACGAGAGTGACTTGCTCCTCATCCTCCCTGACCTTGCACAGCACCTGTGCAAGAAGGTTCACTGGGAGAAATGCGTACTTGCGCAGCCCCACCGGCCAGCTGTGTGCCAGTGCATCTGTCCCTAGGGGAGCCTCTGAGCGGGCGTACCAGAGCGGGCAGTGGGAGGTCTCTCGGGAGGCAAACAGGTCTACCTGGGCCTTGCCGAACCGTTCCCAAATCAGCTGAACCGAGTGGGGGTGAAGCCATCACATTGAGGTTGCCGGGGATGTGAGTGGCACGCAGCGACCTGAGTCGGTGCTGGCTCCAAAGGAGGAGACGACGGGCGAGTTGCGACATGTGGCAGGAGCGTACGCCGCCTTGGCGATTTATGTATGCAACCGCAGTGGTGCTGTCCGACCTGACCAGGACATGTTTGTCGCGAATTAACGGGAGAAACTGCCGCAGGGCTAGAAGGACGGTCAACAACTCGAGGGAGTTGATGTGCCAACGCAGCTGGGCCCTTTTCCAACGGCCTGAGGCTGCGTGCCCATTGCAAACGGCGCCCCAACCCAATCTGGAGGCATTGGTCGTGACCAGGACGCGTCTGGACACCTGCTGTAGGGGTACTCCAGCCCGTAAGAAACAGAGGTCTGTCCAGGGGTTGAATGTTTGTTGGCAGGCGGGGGTGATTGTTACACGGTGCATGCCGTGGCGCCATGCTCGTCTCGGGACTCGGGTCTGGAGCCAGTGTTGGAGCGGTCTCATATGCATCAACCCCAGCGGCGCGACCGCCGCGGAGGACGCCATATGCCCCAGGAGCCTCTGGAAAAGTTTTAAGGGGACCGCTGTGCCTGGCCTGAAGGCGGCGAGGCAGTTCAACACTGACTGGGCACGCTCGTTGGTGAGACGTGCGGACATTGAGACTGAGTCTAACTCCATCCCGAGAAAAGAGATGCTCTGAACTGGAGCGAGCTTGCTCTTTTCCCAGTTGACCTGAAGCCCCAGACGGCTGAGGTGCCTGAGCACCTGGTCTCTGTGGGCGCATAGTAACTCTCTCGAGTGGGCCAGAATGAGCCAGTCGTCGAGGTAGTTGAGTATGCGGATGCCGGCTTCTCGGAGCGGAGCAAGAGCTGCCTCTGCGACTTTCGTGAAGACGCGAGGGGACAGAGACAGGCCGAAGGGGAGGACTTTGTACTGGTACGCCTGGCCCTCGAACGCAAACCGCAGGTAGGGGCGGTGTCGGGGCAGGATGGAGACGTGGAAGTATGCGTCCTTCAGGTCTATCGCTGCGAACCAATCTAGATGCCGGACGCAGGTTAAAATGTGTTTCTGCGTGAGCATCTTGAACGGGAGTTTGTGCAACGCTCGGTTGAGAACTCGAAGGTCCAAGATTGGTCGTAAGCCGCCGCTTTTCTTGGGTACGATGCAGTAGGGGCTGTAGAAACCCTTCTTCATCTCGGTTGGAGGGACAGGCTCTATCGCGTCTTTGGCCAGAAGAGTCGCGATTTCCGCGCGCAGGGAGTGGGCGTGTTCGCCATGTACTGCGGAAAAGCGGACGCCCATGAAGGGGGGCGGGGGCCTGGCAAACTGAATTGCGTAACCGAGTCGGATGGTCCGGGCCAGCCAGCGAGACAGGTTGGGAAGTGAAAGCCACGCGTCCAACCTCTGTGCTAGGGGCACCAAAGGGACGGTTAATTTGGACGTACCCGGCGGGGCTTCGCAGCGGGGCGGAGCAGGTAGGGCAGCGTTGGGCGGCGACGGGGCGACCCGCGGCTGAGGTGCTGAGAAAAGACTCAAAGCACTTACCTTGCTCTGCACACCCGGCTGGGGCGGGTTAGCGACTGAGGAGGAGGTCCTGGGTAGGCGTCCTCTAGACTCATCGGAACCGGCCGGCCGGGGGACACTGAAGACGGGTGGTCCGTGTCCAGGAAGCCAGGACTGTTGAGATCTAAGGGCAAAGTGCCGTGAGAACGGCATTTGCGGGCCAGGTGACCCAGAGACATAGGAAATAGCTCTTTTATTGAGAATGTGGGTACCGCAACCCCGTCTAAGGGGGAGCGGCAAATTAAATTGTTTGAAAACAAAAGATTCTCCTCCTGGCCCTCCACCGGGGGACGGAGTGGTCTTACCACCTCCGGAGCTAACGTCTGTGTCGCTGGGTCGTCTGTCTCAGGACCGCCTAGGAGCCTTCCGGGTCCTCGGGGGAGTCCGGGAGACGGGGGGCGTCTGCTTCCTGCGGTGTGCTCGACGCGGGGGCCGAGAGCTGGGCCCGGGTTGAGGCGGAGCATGTTTCTTAGCCGCAGGGGGACGCCCTCGGCGAGCAGACGGGGCAGTGGCCTTGGCGGCAGGTTTGCGGCGAGGCAGGATGTGAGAAATAGCCTCCGTCTGTCTTCTCACCGCGGAGAACTGCTGGGCGAAGTCCTCGTCGGTGTCGCCGAAGAGGCCAAGCTGGGAGACAGGGGTGTCGAGGAAGCGGACTTTGTCGGCCTCACGCATCTTGACCATGTTGAGCCAAAGATGACGTTCCTGGACCACAAGGGTGGCCATCGCCTGCCCGAGTGCCTGCGCGGTGACCTTCGTAGCTCTGAGGGCGAGGTCGGTCGCTGAGCGCAGTTCCTGCAGCACATCGGGGTCAGGGCTACCCTCGTGCAGATCTCTGAGCGCCTTGGCCTGGTGGACTTGCAGGATGGCCATGGCGTGCAAGGCGGATGCGGCCTGTCCCGCGGCACTGTAGGCTTTGTTGTTCAAGGAGGATGAAGTCCTACAGGCCTTGGAAGGGGGTACAGGGCGTCCGCGCCAGGTGGTAGGGTTACCGGGACAAAGATGGAGTGCAACTGCCCTATCCACCTGGGGAATCGCCGTGTACCCGTGGGCCTCTCCGCCGTCGAGGGTAGCGAGAGCGACGAGCAGGGCTTTTGACGAATGGAGAGCGGTGCTCTCCATGAAGACGTCAGCTCGTCATGCACCTCCGGGAAAAATGGGACCGGGGGGGGGGCGTGGCTGTGAGCGGCGCCCAGACCCCAGGAACCAGTCATCCAACCGTGACGGGTGTGGGGAGGGTGGAGGTTTCCAGTCCAACGCCACCCCGACGGCGGCCCGGGCAAGCATGTCGGACATCTGCGCGTCCGCCTCAGCCTGGGCCTGCTGGCCCGAAGGCGGCAGTCCAGGGGAGGACTCAGCATCAGATGCCGCGCTCTCCGACGGAGCGGCGAGCTCATCGGCTTCAGGCTCCAGAGGATAGGCAGACCGGCCCGGAGGCGAGTCGCCGTTACCTCGAGGCTGGACGGAGGTAAACGAGCGTGTCGGGGGGCGGGTGGTCCGCGGGGACGTGCCCGGCGGAAGCGCACCCGCTGCCCTCCCCAAATCGCCTCCAGCGCCAACCGCATCGTCCTCAATCCCGTGGGAAGAAGGAGCGATACGGGGGGTGGCTGGAGTGGCGTGCTTTCTATTGAAAGCGAGCCGTGACCGCAACGTTACCATGGTCATGTTCTCGCAATGAGAACATGAACCATCCACAAACGCTGCCTCGGTGTGATCGGCGCCCAGACACACGAGACAGCGCCTGTGGCCGTCAGAAGCGGAGAGCACTCTACCGCATCCAGGAACTACACAGGGGTTGAATGGCATCTTTATAACGCGCCCTGAAAAGGGCATTCAACACCGCTGTGTATTGCTCTTTTAGAGAAATAAACTCTTTATGATGAAATATAACTCTTTGGAAAGGGAACTCTTTCAACTCTGCGCTGTCGAAGCGCCCAGGGGCAAACTGCACGCCGGCAGAGAAGAGAAAACAGCCGCTGAAGTGCGCCGTAAATCCAACAGCAGCAGAGCGTGAGAGGATCAGAAGCAAGATCAGTTGTGTGTAGCACAGCAGACAGCATTCACACGACCATCGGCTCCGAAGAAAATTACTGAATGAACGAGCGTATTTCTCTCGCCTTTATATCCGTATCCGGAGGCGGAGTATGCAAATACTGTTCGCCAACTCTCATTGGCCTTTTTTCATAGATCAGAGGTATCTTTCGGCGCTCAAGAGAGACCCCTAGTGTCGCTACTTCGACACGACGTCGAAGTGAGCGACAGACGGGGAACTATAACCATCTTTATTCTGATGTGTGTTATGTTAGAATACTTTCTCATATCCCAGCTGGGGATAATTCACTTGAAAAGCAAAAACACTGTGGCTCCTTTTGGGGCGTGACTATCTGTTTGACTACCAATAAAGGAACTTGGGAGCGTTCTAGAAACCTATTTCCAACATTCATCATTTTTACAATTTCCTTTAGTGCTGCTAGTGGCAGAGAAATTATTCACCTTTAAAGTCGGCATAAAATCCAAATTTACCCTATTTATTTTATTAATGGATATTACTGGTCTTATTTTGAATGATTTCTCCATGTATATTTGTTTTTGTTTTGTTTTTTTATTGAAAAAAATTTGATCTCGTAATCTTTAATCAAAATGTAATTATTTGCTCTTCTTTGATCTATAATCAAGAGATGCATTTTTGTCTCTTTCCCTCCCAAAACCATGTTCCATATCCCAAACTACCTTGGTTACAGGCCCACTGTCTTGAATTTTTATATTTCGAAGAATGAGGAATTATGGTGAATTTGTGGTTGTGTTTGAGGCATTTCATGCCGGAATGTTTCTGGAGGTGATCATGTCTGGATAAAATTCAAGTGGAATGTGGAGAAAGTGACTGGAGTTTATTCATGTTTTTCAATGTAGCCATTTTTTTGAGGTATCTTGAGACAACATTAGTAAGTGTCCTTATTCTTTATAATTAGTGTATTGTGATTCAAAAATTTTTAATATTGTAATCTTTTACTTGCTTGTTTCACATTTATCTGCGTTGGACTTGCACAACCACTCCAGCCACGCCATATTAATGATGTCAGTTAAATCATCGATTGGTTCTCAAGTCAGTGGAAAAAAGGTCCAGTATTGAGTTTGATTCTCAGTTTCCCCAGCAACCGACTCATTGTGGAAAGGTGTGTGTGGGCAGGTTTAAGTGGTTTACAAGGATATTTTTATGTTACAAACTGGTAATTACAAGGGTATTATGCTATAAATATGGTTTATTAGGACATTTCTAATGTCCCCATAATTAAAATCACTTAAAATCATACTAAATTATGTTTTATTGAAAATGTAAAAATACAGAAAGTTTTTGTGAGGGTTAGGTTTAGGAGATAGAATCTATAGTTTGTACAGTATAAACATATTTATGTCTATGGAAAGTCCTCATAATGATAGCTACACTAACGTGTGTGTGTGTGTGTGTGTGTGTGTGCTATGATGTAAACTAAAGCCTATTGACTTTATGCTTAAAGATTTAAACTGCTGAGAGTTAATTGTGTTGATTTATGACGAAATGAAAGGTTATTCAGAGAGTGTTGAATCAGTCATCATGTGGCAGAGATCCCACGCAGAGTGATGATTGGTCCATCCACCCTGCGTTTCCTTGCATCAAAACAGCATTGGGGAACCTGATACATCTTCACTTATTCAGAACCTTGCTCATTTAACCTGCTGTCCGAGACCAAGTAAAACAGCTGTGGCTACTGTGAACACTACAGCAACGATAAGTTGCCATCCAATGAGAAAAAACAACAGGCCTAGCTCCCATCACTCTGCAAGTGAGGAAATTTGTGTGGATAAGGAAGATCTGCTTTAAGCTGTGTGTGGATGGTCATAAATCTGAAACACTCCCTCCATTTTCCCAAAAGACAAAAAACATCCACATGCTGGATGGACCGATGCAGTAAAAAGACCCATGGTTGCAAATTTTCCAAATTGGAGATCAACTGGGCATGCCACTACTCCTTGGTCCAAGTGTCTTGGGAGTGCCCAGATATTTCTATGGACCTGAGTCAAGGAACATCAAAGCAATGCTGTGAGAACCCATACAAAACAAAATTCTGATATGTCTTTAATGTCTCAATTGTTTCCTGACAGCAATGAAAGCAAATAAAGGCTTTTGATTCTTCTGAAAAATAGACCCTAGTAATCTCACACGTTTAAGATCAACAATGCCTCAAAATGTCTTAAAAATTGCCCTCATTTTCCAAGATGCCAAAGTCTGCAATTAAAAGTCAGAGATTTTAATATAAACTCACAGTACATTCAGTATGAACTCAAACATTTTTAATCAAATTCTTCCACATCCAAATGATCTGAGTTTTACAGTATGCTGTCCATATTAATTTTTAGCTGTATACTTTATTGTATGTCAACAATTGACTAATTTGTTTCAATTTTATTTTATCCTTTAAGGCAATATAGGATAAACATTTAAGACAAGGTTGCTACTTTAAACATTACTGAGATCTCCATTAAAACTCATTAACAAAACTCATAAAACTCAATTAAAGAGCAATATCTGAGCAATACAATATTCCTCTTGGGAAGAGCTTGAGACAGATTCACTGAGGTCTTTGTCCAGAAGGATCTGTAGGTACATTCTTGGGTTCTGGGCTCTGAGCCGAGCAGAACACCTGTAGAAGAGAATATGGAGAGAACCTCAGAGACTCTGAGAGAGAACAGTACTGTGATGTGCTCCATAATAATGCTTTCGTGTAAGATCCATTTCCCTCCATCCTTACAAGCATCTGGCTTTGATAGAAAGAGAGAGATCCACAGCCTCTTTGATCTATTGTAGAGTTTGGGTCGGACCTGCTCAACTTTTAGGATAAAGCACATGTACCAGATCAGAGTTTTTATGAAATACATCATTTCCACTGTGCTATAGTAGAATTTAAGGCAATTTATAAATAACCTAATATGACAGCTATGGGTGTCCTTTTTAAACTTTTTAGACAGCTTGTGTACTCTGATGAAGTTCACAGCACTGTAGCTACATTTGGGAGCAACAAAGATGTTTTACAGATGAAATCTGTTTTTTAAAGCAACATGCACACTAGCAGCGATAAAGCGACCAGAAGTCTTGTCACTGATTTTGAGGTAATAAGGCAATTATTCCTGACTTCAATACTGGACAAGGAAAAGGAGAGGGTAAACACATTTAAACTGATGCAAAAATGTCTGATAGGAGATGATGCTTGTCGGTAGCAACATCTAACCAAGTTGGCAGCAACAAAGTTGAGGTAAGTTTAACTTTATGCAAATGAGCAGCAGCATGAGACAGCATGTGGCGACTGGCAATTGGAGTGAGGACTTTGGTGCTCACTTAAGACGTCTCCTGTTAGAAACTATAATCGAATATAGGCAAATGGAGGATGTCAATGTTAATGAGAGGGATTTCACTGATTTGTCTCATTTAGAGATCTAAAAAATTATGCGTGGACATTTTTACATTCTGTGTGAGTTTGGTTCATGCACTGATATTTGTTTTTGATTTTGTTGATTATATGATACAATGAGTACTGCTGCAATTTATATATAAACACTTTGCTCTCCAAAATGTACATTTCTAGCAGCAAGAACACTCTATGACATGTTAATTTGAATGCCAATCTCAATTTTTTTTTTTCCTGATTTTCAAAAGTTGTCATTGTTTTTGTATCCAGTGGCAGGAACACCAACAATCCACTGACCTGGTGACCTCCATTGATAAAATTGCTGTCAGTGTGAATGGGGCTTTCATGTTGTTTAGAGACAGCATCTTTGAGAGAGTTTGAGAAATTGCCTGCACAGTATGCTACCAGTTTTGTGAACGTTTCTTAATCTGGCCTTATAGTATTTTATAAAACTCAATGCCAACAGAAACACTGTTAACGTCTATTAGTTTATTGGGGGCCACAGTTTTGGACATACAGCAGAAGCCAAATTGGCTGCAGAGTCATTTTTTTCTCCCAAAGAACAAAAAACAGAAGACATACCTCTTATGCAATGGATGCAGATCAGGTAACATAAAAAAAAACTGAACTGAACTCCATGTTATGTTTCTTCATGTTTATACAGTCTACCTTTAGGCAGGTATTATTCTCATTTTGATAAGAGGAACATTACTCCTTGTAAATTTCAATTACAGTTCAATATATTTTGTAAATTAACATGATTTTAACACCAACAAGGTTATCACGTTTGCGTTGCGAGTGAACCAGTGCTTTATGAGTGCATCTTCATTAGGGTCGAAATATGGAGATGCACTCAAGCCTTGTTGAATATTTACCATCATAAAAACCATAAGACTTGGAGCGATTCAGATGTTCAATGTCTTTGTACCAAGTTCTGACATGAAGTGTCATGAAAACATATCTAAATCAAATTCATAGATCCATCGATCAGGTTATGTCACTCTATTTGACAGTCTTTTTTTTCCAACAGTTTTTTAGTTAACAATACATTATGCTGTGTTAATTTGTCCGTTCTGGCTGACATGGTGTCCTTGGCCATCTGTCTTTTTCCAAGCATCAAACTCTGACTGTACGTCAGTGGAGGCCATGAGGGCCTCTTTTCACTAGCAGATAGGAAAAGGAAATGGGTGCTCCTCATTCTCTAGCTTCCTTTTAATAATATTCTTTATTTAGGCGTTTTTAAAATTTGGTAAATCGACACATTGATGACTTACATAATTTCCTCAGCAGACACAACTGAATGCACATAAACAAATACGTTTCAAATGTACTCAGGGTAAAATACTACACAAAACAGATTAATTAATCCATAAACTCTTTTGGGTGTAATCTAATGACTTTTTTGGTACAAAAAGTAGTGTAGCACATTTAATTTTGAATTCTTGTAATCAGATTACTTTTAATTAAAAAGTAATTTACTTTTAATTACTTTACTTGGGATAGACATATTTAAAAAATAATAATTAACATTTAAAACTTTATGTACTGTATGTAAATATTTAATTCTATTTGCGTTTAGTGACAGCTGAAGGGTGTGCCCCACTAACGAGTCTACAGCAATGAACAAGGAAACATGGGTATTATTTGAATTTGCTGAGTGGAAAAACAAGAGCTTTTCTGTAAGAAGAGTTTTATAAAGTAACTGAAAATAATTAGAAATGTGATTACTTTTTGCATTGAAGTAATCTGTAAAAACAGTAATCTGATTACAATTTTAAAGTAGTTATTAGCCATTTTTAGTTAATTAAGTTATCTTAAGTTATATTAAGTTAAGCTATCTTATTAAAGTGATAATGGGACTTTCTAAATATCTCAAGAGCTTCAGCTGAAGATTTGAGGCAGCCATTCAAGAGGGCTAGAAAAATGGGAGAGGGAACAATTAAAAGGCAGAACACAGGTGTGGTCACAAATGCAGAAATGAAATAAACAGTGGACTAGTGCAGTAGTTTTCCACTGTTTTTGCTTCAAGATCCAGATCTTTAGTGGACATCAAGTAGTGACCCAACACAGTACCAAAATTGTACAAAAGTAACAAAAATATCCTTAAAAGCAAATTAAAAAAAAAAAAGATTAATATCACTATGAACTGTATTAGTCCAACATGCAAAATTATTAACATGATGTTAGAAAACTGAACAAGAAACTGACAATTTTGTAAATGCATAAATAATAGCAGAAGTTGGATTTAGTCTAACATATGGAACAAACTCTGGGATAAATATTGTGTAAGAAAAAATCTTTAGTAAAATTAGTCATATTACCAAGTGGCCGATAAATGTGTCCCAAAATTAATTCATTACTGTAGTGATCAATTAATGTGTCAATCATTAATGTACACATCTTTATTTAGCCATGCTAATGTAACTGGTCCTGTTTGACCTGCTCCAAATGGAATTTGAACCGGCGTGGGAGACGGGTGCACTAATGAGGATGTTAAAGGCTACAACCCTGAGTGTCAGCACTAGTGTTCCTCTTGTGGCCTAGGGAATACGTTTTACACACTGCACAGCTACCTACCAGATGGCTACCATTACAGTCACCCCCTAAACCTCACTCCCATCCGAGTCACAGCACCATTGTAATCGGTCCTGCTTGACCTGCTCTGAATGGGTTTCGAAACGGCGTCTCCAGCATGGGATGTGGGCTCGCTAACAAGGAGGCTAAAGGGTACATCTCCTAGCATCAGTGGCTAGTGTGCATCTTGAGGTCAGTGGAGTGAGATTTACACATACCACACAGCTATCATGAACCAGCTGGATCCTGTTACACTAACTATGCACATTTAAGTTATATAGTTATATAGATATTTTAATGCTTTTAATTGTTTCATTTTCTCACCACTGTGCACGCCCCTAACAGAACAGACCTGCATCCATTGAACCACTGGACTAGAGAGTAGGATATTCAAGTGAAGAAAAACTATTAAGAAAGGCCATGGGAGATATTACATGAGTGACCTGCTCTTGCCTCTCTCACCTGCAGCCCTTAATTGCCCACCAGAGAGGCTGATGAACCTTGACATTTGTCATTCATTGTGAGAAGGGTCCTTAAAGGGATAGTACGCACAAAAATAAAAATTATTTCATTATTTACTGATCCTCAGGACTGTTGTTCCAGACCTGTATGACTTGTTTTTTTAATGGAGCATTAATGGAGGCTTAAGGGGAAAAAATAGGGACTGACAAGCTCACTGAGGCTATCATTCTGCCTAACATCTCCTTTTGTGTTCCACAGAAGAACAATGGGTATGAAACAACATAAGTGTGAGTAAATTATGAAAGAATTTTAATTTTTGTGTGCACAATCCCTAAAATATAATGATAATCTGTTCATTCCTCCAAACCAGTGTGTGGGGGTATTTTAAAAAACAAGCTCAGTTGAATACACTCTGGCTAATTGATTTGTAATTAAACTGTAATTAAACTGAGTTGAAACCCAAATTATCTGTACAACATAAGCAAACCCATGCTAGCCTCTTGCCCTCCACAAAGTTCACACAAAGGTGACTCTCTTTTTCATTCTGTTAAGAACACTTGGCACTTTGTCCTAGCAAAAGTGTCAATAAAAAAAAAAAAAAAAAAAAAAAAAAAACAGTGAATGGTCTCGGAGAGTGTTTTGGCCCCATAAGTGTAGGTCAAACAGTCCCATACAGTGTTCTCATTCACTCTTGTAAAATCCTGTAACATCTCTTCCTGCATGAAAGGACAAGTGACCCTTAACCCCATGACCCAAGGTTTGTGAAAACAAATCATACAGTCAGCCGAACAAGACTCCACTGCCTTTAGCTCAACTAAACCATGTGGGTGTATGGGCCCTCACACCTGGGTCTCCTTTGGTGTTGATCCTTTTCATAGTGAATAATCACAGCATTGAATACAGCTCATCTACATTTATTGCTCGCAAAGACGTGAGAGCTGGCGTCTGCTTGCATTATTAGATTCATGAGAAAGCCACATGTGCTAATGGCAGTTCCTAGCACAGGTTTTGACTGGTCTTTCATCACTCTCGCATCCCCCACGTTTCTACAGAGGTCTGGTATGCGTTAAACTGTCCGGAACATAAGAGAGGGAAAGTGGGAGAAGGAGAGGAAGAGTGGGAGATGGGAAAGAAGGAAACCAGCATTACTTGCCATATCCATAACTGAACTGAAGTGAATTGGAAAGAAATTAATGCTCTCTCACTGATGTCACCTCGTTCTTTATGATGGTGAGATCAATATGGAGTGCACAGTAGGAACAGTAGGAAAAATCACATTAATTTTCTCTATTGAGAAAATTATTATTAACATTAACATATATCATGTTTAACATAGACCTAACAGGAGAGCTGAGTTTCTCAAGTGTTGGTATGTGCTTCTCTAGAAGCCACAGTACAAATGTGTGTAATAATATTGGAATGCCAACAAAGAACTACACTACCCATAATCCTTAAATGAGATCCACCAGTCAGAGAAGTTGCTGTTACCATGGAACTTGAATTTATGGTCAGTAAGCTCAGCACTGACCGCCCTCTTGCATGAAGCATTTTGAATTAAAGATTTGGATTGGTGTGCTTCAACTTACAAACTTATTTACACTCACAGAGCACTTTATTCATATCTAATCAGCCAATTGTGTGGCAATAGTGCAATGCATAAAATCATGCAGGTACGAGTCAGGAGCTTCAGCTAATTCACATCAACCATCAGAATGGGGAAATATTGTCATCTCAGTGATTTCGACTGTGACATGATTGTTGGTGCCAGATGGGCTGGCTTGAGGATTTCTGTAACTGCTGATCTCCTGGGATTTTTATGCACAACAGTCTTTAGAGTTTACTCAGAATGGTGCCAAAAAACATCCAGTGAGCAGCAGTTCTGCCAATGGAAATGCCACATCTGGTGCTCTATTAGGACTTGAGGTCTGCACAGGCCTTAAAATGACTCCTGAACACGACCCGCACCCAAGACTGTGTGGCCAACCATCCCGGCCCGAACAATACCGTCAGATTTTAAGTCTGACCAGAAACCGCTTACTATCTAATTTCTTCACCTAGCAAGTATTGTTGCATTAACAGTACTGAAACAGTAAACTTAACAAGGCTCAGCAGCTCATTATTACACTAGAGCAGAATGGAACAAAAAAGCATTGTCTAACCGTTTATGTTCTTAAATTTAACCTGGTGCAGAACAGTCCGGAATAATATGAAACACTACAACAGTCCCCTCTATGCAGCCTGAACTTGTTTAGAATGTTGAATCTTTCTGACACTTGCGCTAAAAACAATCTAGAATTAAACAAAGAAATAAACAAAACGCAGGTGTTGCAGCATGCGTTTTTGACGATTTGAAGTTCATTTTAACTTGACATGGTGTTTAAAATATGCCGGTCCTGCAAGAGACGCTGGAGAAAAAGTGAGATACGGTGCAAATGTCAAATAGTCCAGCAAGCGTTTAAACAACGTGAAAACAGACCAGACATGTGCAAAATAATATTCATGTGAACGACCCCTAACTTTGTGTCTGTGAGTGAGAGCGAATGAGCGAAACAATTTCGGTAGGCCTGTTTATTTTTTCGTTCATTATAAACCACATCATAAACAATATACTGACCACAACATAAAGTCCTACTTGAAAAACTGACCCGAACCCTGCCAGAAACCCAATTATTAGCAACACCTAACAAAGTGTATATATTAGGGCTGTTAAACAATTACAATTCTAATTCAATAATTACATGAAATGTTTATTAATGAATCAAATGAATCACAATAAATCAAATTTTAATATAATAGTCAAAATATTGATGCTGAGCATTGGCGATGTGCTTGTACCTTTGTAGAAACTAAATAAATGTTTTGAATTTTACAATGTGCCATGTCGTACGCTAGATGTGTCTGGTGTGCAACCTTTGATTTACCCTGCCACTCAAACTTTACCAAAGTTGTGTTGAGAAATATGTCTGAAGTGACAAAGACTATTGTGCAACAAGCAGCCCTATATGAAAAATCGATGCCTGATCCCAAGCCTAGTGCCAATTTAAAGTAATTGAAACGAACTGACTGACCCCTGCTGACATGGCTCGTAAAAACAGGGCGTTACATGTACATGAACATTTAAGAATACATTTCAAATAAATAGTTTTTATGTCTCTGTAATGAAACTTGTAAAATTATGTTTTATTTATCAAAATTTTCAAAGCTAGAATTTTGACATTTATGACATTTAAAGAGTTGCAGATCTGCAGTTCTCTATACGCATTTATGCAGTCTAGAGTAACAGTAAAGTACAGTCTATAGAAACAGACAACAACCCACAAGCTTCCCCACCCAGTTGGATGCTATTGTGTGATGAGCAAGCCTGTTGTGGCTGCAATGGGGCGAGTTCCCAGAAGAAAGTAGAGACCCCGACTGGAAGTCCCGAGCTGTGCAAGTTGGAGGGAGTACAAAAGTTGCTGAGCGCACAGGATGTAAAGAAACTGCACTGCAGCCGAGCCTGAGGGGTTGTGAAATAACATCAACAGTGACCCAGACCCTGTGCATTGCAAAGGATCATAGGGGTCATCCGATGTGTGTGCGTGTTACAATATTTTGCTTAGATATATCATATCATTGAACATATGAAGTTAATGTTACTTTGAGTACTGTAACTACATGTATGAGATACACATATTTCTTTCATCTCCTCCAGTGAAGCACGTTTTAATCAAGATGTGGGACATGCTTCAAGTAGATAAATACAGTAGTTTAATTATTTAGATATGCCTTTATGGATTCTAAGGTTTTTAAAGAAATAAAACTTTATTTAAAGACATAAAACTGTTCTTTTTGTAATAAATTACTGGCTCTCAGATAGATAACAGCTTGCAGGCACTGTTTTTGGCAAGGTCTGCTAGTCTTTCCTCATGCACTCATTTTCCCATTATTTCAGATCACTTATCAAAACCTCTTCACTCTAAAACAGTAGTTCTCAATTGGCTTTGCTTTAGGACCCAGGTTTTACATGGGCATAAAATGGTGACCAAACACAAAACCAAAATGGATTAGTGTAAACAAAAATGTAATTAAAATAAAACATTTGAATTTATTAATATTACCATGAACTGCATAGGGCCAACAATATACAAAATATTTAACATTTTAATAATCAATATGAGATTGCCTAGTGAGTTCATTTTATTTCAATTAAAATCACTTGAACAGAAATCACATCAGAATTTTCAACTTCCAAATGCATAAGTAGAAACTTCCCAAGAGGATTTGTGCGGTGGAGTGTGAATTATCGTAATTGTGAGTAATAAGCACATTATTGACTAAGCAAAGTCATATTTACCAGTGATAGATTTCAATTTCCCTTTGCAATTTCTCCATGCAAATGAATCAATCATTTATTAGATACCATTCATTTAATCATATACAGTATTTTGTGTAATACATGAAAGGAAGTTGCCATTTATAGGTTAGTGCAAATGAGTTTATTGTTGTTTAAAATGAAAAATGTTTTTATTGTTGTACAAGTTGATGGTGTGAACAGTACTGTTTTACCAGTCCTATTAACTCCTACTTGCTTTGGTCGCTCTCCTATAAACACAAAAATTTCCCTCATTTCCAAATGCTGGCCCTTGCTTATTTTCAAAGCATTTTCAATGGGCTGTTATACATATTAATAAAGCAAATCTCCCTCTGCTACATTGTGATCCAAAACACAGTTTTAAAGAGTCTTTCTGGCCTCTGTACCACTCAGATTTCCCTAGAAAATGCTCATTCTGTAGGTCTGGCAGTAAAGTAGTGGAGACAGCGTGAAGTATTGCGATGACAGAGAATGGTTTGTCCTGCGTCGTGGGGCTTAAACTGCTGTTTAAGTTGGCACCAAGGGTTAGGAGGCTTATGGGCCAAATACCAAAAGCCTTCACACCCCATCGATAACCTGACTGACTGGGCGTCCTGTTACTCAGCAGATTACAAATCAATGCCTCATTTCACACCTCTGGTGACTACACAGGGACTACACTGCAAAAATTAACTATCTTAATGTAAGAAATAAAATACCTAATTTGAGAAGTTAAAGACTATAAACAAGTTAATTTATCTGCCAGTGCAGTAAGATAATTACACTTGGTAAGATTTCTTGAAATAAGAAAAAATATCTAGGCATTAGAAAAGTGATATATCTCTTGAAATAAGTGGTAAAACACTAATTCCATGCACTGTATTAAGTCAAATAAACTCAAAACAAAGTTGTTAATTCTTTTTTCAGTGTTTATTCTTTCTTAATTTGAGTGAAAAGATCTTAATACCAGAACCACTAAACAAGATGATTTCTCTTAATTCAAGACTTTTCATTATTATCTTTTCTGTCTTAAAATGAGACAAAGCATAAATAAAATAAAGCACACATTGACAACAACAATTTATTTAGATTAATTTGTTTTGAAACAGTGCCTTTTTACACACTTGGTACGTTCAAAATGGTACGTATTCACAATTACTCACAAAGGCATTGCAACAGAAAACATCAGGTAATAGCTTTGAGGTAATAATGGCTATAATGCAAGTTATGTGTTACATTCATTGTGTCATCATTACTGAACACTGAATAAGATTAACTAATTACCTGACTCAGATACAGAAAAAAAAGTAACAATTGTGTTCCTACCACCACTTGTAACGTTTGGAAACATAATAATAATAGTTAGCCATCATTGATATCTAGTACCATTCAAAAACACTTTTTAGTGCAAATAGAACATTTGCGGCACAAAACATGAATTTTCTCTTGACAAACTCTCCAACACTATTCCCTCCCACCCTCATACAGTAGATTTTAAAGTACTAGTGAAACTGTTAAGTGCCAGTTGTATTTTAACACCTTGAACAGCTCTACTTCCCAATAAAATCAATCAATTGATGTTTTTGAACTTATAAATGTTAACATGACAGGTCAAAGTACAAGTTTTAAATCCTCTAATATATCTTGTCCATGCCTAAGTGTAAATAGAATACAATTTAGACATTTGGTGTCTTGAAATTGTATAGCCTAAAAGTTTAGCAAAATTCAGGGTAGGCTATTTGTAGCATCCTCGGTTAAATTAGGGTTTAGCTATACAACAGATGGTTCACAAAATATTTATTGAATAGCTCCAAAAACATGCTGTGAAAAAAACATCAGACATATCATCAATTATTTAATATCCTGACAAAATATTATAATACTAGGAACTATGTGCGAAAGAGGCTCATGACACCGTGTGTTAAATTAACATTAGCAAAACTATTTTTTGTTTAGCATTGCGGCACTAAAACCAAAAAGTCTAAGTTAAGCTAGACTATCGGCTTAATGAGCCAAATTATTGCTGCACAAGGGAGCAGCTTTTGTAATAACTGAAATTCAATATATTTTTAATGAAAAAGCATACCAGGTTGTCGGAGAAGTTGGGTCCTCGTGGAAAGATGTAATCCAAAGTGGTTGTTTCTTCCAACGTAACCGACGACAGACGTAACCACGGAAGTAGAGGGGACGTATGTGCGTTATATATCAGTTTAAATGTAAATCTGACAAAATAACAAACAAACAAATAAAACATATGTTATAACAAATATATGTTGATTCAAATCCATTTTTTCATCGCAGAATTGCATAACTATATATGTACTACACTGAGTCTTAGTATACCCCTCCACCTAACTTCTGATTTGGTATCGACCAAACCAATGATCAAGGCCGCTCATGCCCGCCAAAGCCCGCCAGAAATTGAGAATTTCACCTGTCTCAGGGGTCGTCTGCTGTCTGCAGGTGTGGATTGAACATCACATTCTCTTTGTGCTATTTGTAGTTCGCAATATAATTATTTTTTTTAGCATTTCTTGATTTTGCCGTTAGTATATATTTGTATTAGGCTAAAACATTTTTTGCTAGTTTTTATCTGCTAGAACTTTTTTTGGGACTAACATCATGGCCTGCTGGAGGTGTGTTATTTGTTTAGTTTTTGTTGCCTTAACATTAAAGTGTCTCTTGAGCCATATTAACACGGCACATAGTCGAAACCCAGATTTCCGTGTTATATGCGGAATTGATGGATGTACCGAAGAATTCAGAGTATACAACTCCTTCTACTACCATATCAGACGCACACATGCTCCTTTTGCAACTGGGTACCCACCCACCAGATGGCTGACAGCAGCTACATCTGAGCCATCTAGGGTTGGAGGAGAACATTTTGATATACAAATTTTTTTCTGATTGTGCCGCTCAAACAAGGATGCAAAGGACCGGCAGTGAAGTCCGCACATCTGCCAGCCCAAATGAAATGCCTCAACTAGAACTTGAGGATTTTCAGATTCAACATATTGATCATCAGGTAAGCTGTCATCTTGACTATCTTGCATGATATTATAATAAAACATTATTAATTACGTTTTGGTAATGTTTTAGTACCTTGTTAACTCCTATTTGATCAGAATCAGTTTTATTGCCAAGTATGTGTACACATACGAGGAATTTGACTCCGTATTGTACATTGCTCACGATGTGCTTACTCGAACAAAAATACAATAATAAAATAAAATCAGACACGGGCTACAGTGTAGACAACACAAATATACACACTATAAACAAAAACAATATAGACATATTGACAAAGTAAATCAGTAAAATGTGTATTGCCGCATCAGGCTGTTAACACAAACCCAGCACTTCCCGTTTGTTTTAAAAAAAAATGAAATACTGATGTATAGTAGGACAAACTATACTTAACATATACTAATATATAATACTTTGGTCTTCAAGTCTGTTAACGTGTCATTACAGGAAGGTGCTGGTGCATCACATGAGGCTCTTACCAGACGTGCATCAGCATTTGTCATCAATGTTCGGGAACAATGCCACCTCTCCCAGGTATTGCACTACCATTACTCAGGGTGCTAAATTGTATGTTGACACCCTTTTTAAGTCACCAGATTAATTACAACTTAAATAAAATTAAATGTAAATTAAATTTTAAATTTAAAAATCTAAATTTTAAAACCATCAATTCTACATCTATGGGTCAGTTTATAGTCAATCCCATTGTCATAGCAACAATGGTCCATTTTTGGACACAAAGAGGAAGACTCCTCCTTACCATCTATTTCCTCTAGCAATCCATGGTCTTGTCAGTGGACAGCAAAGGGTCAGTCAAAAGAAATCGGTGGCAGTTTTATCGAGTGCTGGGCGATATGGCCTTAAATCAATATCACGATTAATTTAAAATTTTACCTCGATTATGATTAATGAATTTTTTTTTTTTTTTTTGTGCCATGCACTGTTCATATTAGGGCTGCAGGATTTGGACAAAGTCATATTGTGAAAAATATTGTAATTTCAACTGCAATTATGATGGTAATGTTTTCCACATGTTCAACTGCAAAAAGGCTACTGGGATTTTCACTCTTGATCCCTTTAAAAAGAACCAAACTGAGACCTTTTTTCAGTTCAACCACAAACAAATAAATATATAAACCGTGAAACAAAGTCTTCTTCATATCCAAATGTTACCATCCACTGTATACCCGTTTTTGTCCATTTTGTGACGGGGTCTCAGCCCACTAATCATCATCATTAGTTTTTGAAACAGTCAACTTGAATATTAGGGATGCTCCAATCAGGATTTTAACATCTGATACTGATCTCCAATTTTCTTTTCATCTCAATCAATGCTGATCATTTAACTTTTTATCAACAGCTGTCAAAACTGGTTATATTTAAGCTTTCTGCTCAATGTCACTGATAACTAAATTTCCCTGTTGGTAAAACCATAGTTGTTTCTGTCAGTCAATAATTCAGTATACACAAAATATAATTTTAAAATATAAATGTTACTCTTTATTCTAGGCCTCAAAAACTAGTAGGCTTATACAAACTATTATTTACTGTATGTAAGATAGTCTTAAAGAAAGATGCTTAATATCAAACTGAAGTTGAACTGCTAACCCATTGGTGTAATTACATTTAAAGTTACAATCGCCTTCGGCTTGCTCACTGGGGTTATTAATACAATTATTATTTAATTATTTTTAAACACGATAAAGAATCATATCTTATCTAATTCCACAACAGGGCTCCAAACAAAAAATCAATTAAGGAGCCACTGGCTCCTATAGGGGGAAAAACGGGCGCCAAATATTTTCATTTTTAACTCCTTCTATTCCTTTTCGTCCCGCAGCTCGCATGCAAGAAAAACTGCACGTGCTAACAGTGTAGTCTGTGGAGCATTCTTTGCAATTATGTGATCACGTGCATTTTTTATGCTTGTTACTGTCACCGTGTTTTCTCACAGTCTCTTTTTTTAAATGGTTAGTTCCTGCAATGAACTCCGTTTTCCCCGCTATTTCTTTGATATAAACTTTTGTAATGTATCTCGGGAAATATAATGCAAATTTTAAAATCAAAGGGAGTAAATTTTTACTGTCGCCAATGGCGACCTTGACAGAAATTACACTCGCAAATAAATTTATTTGGTCGCAAATGCGACCATTTTTAGTCGCAGTTTGGAGCCCTGCACAATGATGATGATTTATCGACTTTATAGACATTACATTTTTATCGTCTGTTAATGTTGATCTTCTGTAAAGCTGATTTGAAACGATGTGTGTTGTGAAAGGCGCTATACAAATAAAATTGACTTGACTTAATAATGCGCTAATTTAATATAGAATGGACTGAGCAGTGCAAATAAACTTTGAAAGGAGCAGACTATCTATTTGTTTAATTAAATCACAGCCTTTGCAATTTAATAATGGCAAAGGGTCATATCGCGGTTTCGATTTCATTTCGATTAATTGTGCAGCAGTAGTTTATATTCAATAACGTGATTGTGCTGAAACAGATTGGTGGTATTACCTTTGGTCTCTGAAACCATTTTTTTTTCTCAACGTTTACATTTGACTTTTTGTTTGGTGTCATCTTCACTAAAGCCAAAATGTGTACAAACGGACACAACATTTAACTAGCTGCTCCTCCATGTTGCGTCCATGTCCAGTAAAGTATTAACAAAATAAAAAAAAAAAACTATTACCAGAATTAAAAAATATATTGAAATAATCGATATGGGCAAGATTACGTCGGTTGGAGGATCTGAATGTCAGTTTCGATACATTTTCAATTAATTGCCCAGCCATACTTTTATCCCAAAAATATACAAACTCAAACTTCCAGAGATTATAGGATCGTGGCTATTTTGGTATGAAATCTTGTTAAGTGGATTCTTGAGGATTATGTTTATGCTAGTTATGCTAGTTCTTGCTGATGGGCAAACAGGCTTATACTTTTATTTATTTCTCTTTTTTTTTTCTTTTTTTATGTTTCAGAGGAGCGTCAACATTATTGTCTCTGGAGTCCAGCAGTATCAAGCTGCTCTTCTGAGTACCTTGAGGAACTCAATGAAGACGATCTTCGAAAGACATTCTGACCATATGGAGCAGCTCCAAGAGGAGGCACTGGCAACATTGGACAATTTTCAGGATCCTTTCTACATAATGGCCACTTCATACATGCAGGGAGCACCATTCAGAAGCTTTTCAACCCAGTAAAACCAGAGGAGGTACTGATTTCTCAAAGGGTTTGTAGAGTTAAGAAAGGACAATCAAGAGTTCTTGCAATCAAAAACAAAAGTTTTTACTATGTACCCCTAATTAAGAGTCTTGAACAGTTGCTGTCAAACTCCAGAATTTTTGATATGATCAACACCGAACCACAGAGCTGCCACAAAGATGGGTTTTTGTACGACATTATTGACGGGAGCCTTTTCAAATCACACCCACTGTTTTCAATAAGACCATCTGCTTTACAGGTGATTTTGTATACTGATGAAATAGAGATATGCAATCCCCTGGGGTCACATGCTTCTGTGAATAAATTACTGATGGTTTATTATACTTTAGGAAACATAGACCCCAAGTTTAGGTCAAAGCTTGCTGCAATCAGACTCCTTGCTATAGCAAAAGCTACTGATATTGATGAGTGCGGTGTTGATGTTGTTTTACAAAAAAATTATGAAGACTTACAGTTGCTGTATAATGGTGTCAAAATCCAAACACAGAATGGTGAAATGGATTTATTTGGTGCTGTTGTTTCAGTTTGTGGGGACACACTTGCACAACATGAGCTTGCAGGTTTCAAGGAAGGAGTAGGTTTTGCCTACAGTAAATGTAGGCATTGTGAATGTACTTTTGAGGAAATGCAAAGGAGTTTTGATCAAAAAAGTTTTACGCAAAGGACATTGGAAAAACACATTAGACAATGCATTGAAATTGAAAGGGCTAGCACAGACTTCTTAAAATCAGCCCTCAAAACCACATATGGAATAAACAGAAGAAGCAAGTTGGTTGATTTTCCAGCCTTTGACCTCATTCAGCAAACTCCACAGGATATAATGCACATCATTCTTGAGGGTGTTGCACCCATGGAAATAAAGTGTGTGTTAAAACATCTTGTACTCTCTGGACAAATGGAGTTGGACATGTTCAATTCAGCCATGCAGAGTTTTCCTTTTTCAGCAGTAGATGTACGTGACAAACCCTGTCCTATCAGTGTCAGTACTTTGGCATCTAATGATAACAAACTTAAACAGTCCTCTGGGCAAATGCTAATACTGTTAAAGATCTTGCCGTTTCTGTTGAACATTATAGAGAAAAATGAATATGTTCAGTTTGTTTTAGACTTGATTGAGATCGTTCAGATAATATTTGCCCCGGTTTTATCTGTGCAAAGTGTATTGAGACTGAAACAGATGATTGAACAGCATCTCAAACTGTTTAAGCAACTGTTTCCTGAGAACAATGTAATTCCTAAGCAACATTACATGCTGCATCTCCCTGGTCAAATTCTTACTCTGGGCCCTTTGATAAGGCATATGTGCATGAGATTTGAGTCAAAGCACTCTTTTTTCAAACAGTGGTCATCTAAATTGAACTTTAAAAATGTCTGTAAGTCACTTGTGAACCATAATCAGCTTTTTGAATGTTGTCAAAATGAAATGGGCACTGAGCATCCTGTTTTTGTTCATGAGAAGGAATTGGGTCCTGTCTCAGAAGTGACAGATTTGGAGTACATCAGAGAAAAGACCAGAGATTTTCTAGGGATCGATGGCATACAACATGCAGTCAGTGTAAAGTGGCTGATTCTCAATGGTAACAAGTACATCAGTGAACAGTCTCTGATAATCACTAATGCAAATGAGACTGTACCTGTTTTTGGACTTATAAAAAACATTTATGTGATAGACAGTTCATTGTATTGTTTTGAATATCACCTTTACGAGACTCTGTGTTGGAATCGAGATCTTTTAGCATTTGAAGTTGCTGTACCTAATCTTGCACAGGCAACAGAGTTTCAAGATGCTGAAAAGCTAGTTGATTATACATCATATTATGCAATCACTTTTAAAAACAATTTGTATGTTTTGACAAAATATAACCTTGATGATGTCATTGCACTTAAAACTGGAAATGAATAACCATACTGTAAGATTTGGAAGGTGTGTGTGGTGACTTGATACTGATGAAATTATTTGTTACTGCTTGTATATAACTAAATAAATGTGTTGATGTTGACACAACAGCAGTATTTGGAATGAATACAATATTGTGACTTAAAGTGTTATTTTAGCAGTTGTTACTGGGCGGTCTTGGAACAAGTCTCTAACAGCTATAAATCATCTTAAAATACCTAAAATGCTGTCTCTAACAGTAATTCTACTTGATTTACATAAAAAAATAACTAACTTTAAGATTTACTAACTAAGTAAGAAAAGAAAGGAAAAATATTCCTAAAACAATCTTCATTATCTTACACAATCTGATCTTGCTTGGTATATTATTCTCAAAATAAGATCAGTAAGACGTTTTGGCTGGATATAAGATTTTATGTCTAGGTTAGATCGGGAGTTTTTGCAGTGTACTTTCTTGCCATGCTTCACTAGTGCACAGTTTCCTATTTTGTTCCTTTTGGAGCTGCAGTGTTGATTTGAAACACTAGGTCTGTCACATTTAGCATATTTCTGCACTATTCTATATCAATGAATTGAAAATTATGTGTTTACAAGGAAAAATGTAACAAGACAAAATGTACGTAAATTACCCGGATTATGTAGGCTACTGAAAACTGGGTTATCAGTCCGCAATTTTGACAAAAAAAATTGCCAAGATGGCAGACATGGTAATTACCATAAACTTCTTTGTAGAAGACAGTTACTTAGAAATTTTTGTTTATTGTTTAATCCACGTCATGTAATTCCTTGAAATATGTAAAAAGCCATTTTTTTGGGCTCTGTGTAAAATCAGGTTAGTTAACACGATAAATCTAACGTGAACACCAAACGAGAACATTTTGATGCTGGTGTGCTGGTGTTCCCAGACGGCTTTTTACAAGGTTAACCAGCAACAGTGTTGGGGGTAACGCATAACATTAATGTGTGCTACGTAATCAGATTACTTTTTTGAGTAAAGTAACGCAATATTTTTTTTAGACCATAATAGTTATTTTTAAATAAGTAATGCTTAATTGTGTGAAATCAGGGTTAAAAGTGTGCAAATTTCAAGGAGGGGCATGATGGGCATTGTAGTTCAAGAAAGTGGGAGGCTTACTAGAGATGTTCAGTGAAGTTGTAGTATGTGTGTGCATGATGGGCATTGTAGTATGCGCATGATGGGTATTGTAGTTCTAGAGAGTATGGGCCATGCTTATCAGCGATGGGCAGAACACAACAAGTCTTCTTTTGGCTGAGATTACTGTTTTAAAAATGGCAAAATATTGCTGGTAAAGAAATGTAAATCTGAACACTTAAGTGGAATCTAGTTGAACTCATCATTTGAAGTGGTGGATTTTTTTGTTCACTACGGCTTAAATGAGCAGCCACCATAAATGCCATTGTCATGACAATCACAGCAAGAGATAAGAAATGTATTCTCATAAGGCAACATTTTGTCAAAATGTAACATTTATAAGTGATATATAAGTATATAAGTGATACTTTGATTCTCACGATTCATTCATGTAGGCTACATTTAAAAATGTGTAAATACACATTTTTGTGGTATAATGTAGCACAGGTATAAGCCGGAGAAGTCTTCCCATGGCCACGGCATGATTATACTGATACATACAACGTGGAATGATTGCTGACTGTTTGTGCATCAGAATTGCTTTCTTTTAAAGCTGCCCGTAACTACTTCTCTAGGATCAGCTTGCATCTGAACTGCTCTGTGTTAAAGCATTAACATTCAACATTCGGTTGAATGAAACATGATTGATTCATGTGTAAATACACTCTGCATTAACAAAAATCAGTAAACGTATTTAGGCAGAGGGATTATAAGACTAGTATTCCACTGGCCAGTATATATGATATACAGAGTGAAATACTCACTCAATTCAATTCAATTATAAATATGACGTGAAGACCTACTGATTGTAGACTTTCTAAATATCTGTTTGTTTAGTATGTTGTTTTGACATGAGTATTATACAGTAGCTTGCATGACCTGTAATGTCTCTATATATCTCTTGTATTTGTATTGAATACACAGCAGAAGAGAATGGCGGTGAGAAAAATGTAATGCAAAAGTACTGCAAAGTTAATGTAACACTTTACTTTCCATAAAAAAGTAACTTTTTAAAATATAAATATTTGATCAAGTTACTTTAAAAAGTAATGTTACCCAACACTGACCAACAATATTTTTTTTGTCCAACCAGCATCACCAGAAAGACCATGCTGGTACACCAACTAGACCAGCACCAGAACAACACTGACATGCATAAATAAATCTGGACCAGCATGGAAATTCACGTTATTCTAAGCTAGGCTTTTTGGTCAGGAGTACACAATGAGTAGGCTACATCATTTGAGACATAATAACTGCCATTTGCTTGTATACAGTATAATTACTGATAATACCCTCATCTTTTGACCTCCACGATGTTTGATGTAGCCTCTGCCCAGCATCCCTGACCGAAGTCTGTTGGGTAATCTAGATTTGCAAATCTCAGCATGCCACATTTGGTGAAACCATTTTTGTGGCATTCTCTTCAATCCCTCCATGACTGCATGCTGGAATTCTGGCTGCCAGACTCTGCAGCTGCCTGCTGTGCTGGAGAATAGGGACATGAAGCTTGGCCACTCCTACTTCCCTCCGTGACATCTCGCATCAATCTTCCACCACATCCCCTTCCAGAGAGGGGGAATGCAGTAGAGCATCAACAATAGGCTCAGCTGTCGGTCATTGATGTTTGTAGCTCAGAGGCCATGTTATTTATAAGTGCTGGCTAACTTAGAGAACTGTTTGAAAATACTAATTTCTGAGACTGGGATGATGGATTAAGACCTTCCATGATGCCCCATCTACTAAAAAAGTTCAATAGATCAATGATGGTATAAAATAACAGTGCCTGGGGTTTTGGCCTCTGGCACTTCTTGTGCTTGCCCACAGATGTAAACACATTTGAGAGTTGTTTATCTTTCATAACATTGAGCCTTTCCATGAAATGTTTTGATATTATTTTTCCTTTCTTTTTTTCTGAGAGTGTGTATTTCATTTGGCTTAAGTTTTGGGCCTGGCCAAGATGGTGAATATTCTCTTTCAAAATGTGAATTATTGTAAAACCCATGATGAGCTTTATATTTTATTTTTTCAGATTTTGTTGAAGCAACCCAGCTGAAAAGACTGGTTTGACCTGCATAATGTCCATGCTGATTAGTGCTGATTTGGTCCTGGTTAAGCTATTGGACCAATATTACTATTTTGTTTACCAGAAAAAAAATGCTGGTCATCCAACATGAAGCTAGAATACCAAGAGAGGCTTTGTTCAATGAATAGTTCACCCTGTTGGTTTATGTTGATCCAAACCCATATGACTGTCTTCCATGGAACACAAAAAGAGATGCTAGGCAGATCTTATTCTCACCTTTCACTTTCATTAATGTGGTAATAATGAAATTATAGACATGCTCCTGCTTCGTGGTGGCCGGTGTAGGTCAGTGGGCTACAGCTTAGGTTTAAGCAGATGGGTGGTCCATCGTTAGGTCTGCAGACCACTAAATGTAACAAGCATGTAATTAGTCCCAAGTATATAATGGGATGCCAAGGTAATGCATCTTACACAGCGTGTCAGGAGAGAGGAAGTTAATCTCATTCTTGGACTGTCTGTGGTCCAGCTGCAGGTGTTACACTCTCACTACAAAAATCCCATTGTTCTTAAATGCCATTAAACTCAGTCCAAATAAGGAGCAGTCTATAAAACAGGGCACTTTATACAGGCAATCCTTTACTAGACAGGGTGCATTTCCCATACAAAAATGTAACTCATCACTCAACCACCATAGTCCGATCCATCGTTGAAGAATTTACTGTAACTAGTCATGACTGTTTCCTGAAACCGTAATAACTATGACACACATCTATCATTGAACAACGCTAGTTTATTTAGAGCTGTTGTTAATGACATTACGCCGGGGATGGAGATATAACTTCTGCTGAGATCAAATGAATATCAAATTTATTAACATGGATATATAAGCCTTGTTCTTCGACAGAAGCCGTGTGTGTTTAAGCACTTTCTCTTAACAGCCCTGTCACCAGGGTTGGGGAGTAACGAAATACATTACACACAGTTACAATTTAAATCATTGGTATTTAGAATAGAGTATTTTAATTACTGAAGAGATTACTTTGCATTTTATTGTAATTTGTTTAATTTAATATTTAGTCCATTCAGATGGAAAACATTTATGCATGTAAATGATGTGATCCAAAGTGCATTTGAACAGCGGTGAAACACTTTCTTATGATGTGTACATTCATACGAGCAGACAGAGAAGTACGTTTGAAGTAAGTTTGGAGCAGAAGAAATAGAAATAAACTTTGTGTAAATCGTCAGCTTTATGCTAAGCTAAAATGATATTTCTAGCCATTTTACATGCACATGTTACCAGACACAATCATATTTTTTTATCAAGAAAATTCACGTTTGACCATAATTAATTTTTTTTCTAATAAGACCTTTGATATTAGGACAAAAAAAAATAATAAAAAAAAATATTTATTTTTGTATTATTTTCCTGTAAAATATCTAAAAATCCTTAAAACAAGATCAATTTGATGTATCTTGTTTTAGAAACAACACTGCATAAGATATTTAGGTTTTTCAGAAAATTTATTTTTGTCAGAGAATGAGTTTTTATAGTCAAAACAAGTGAAAAATCTACCAGTGCTGAAGAATTAATCCAAAGTATTTCGAATTTGTTACTGATCTTGAGCAATAAAACGGAATACGTTACAAATTACATTTTACAGCATTCTGTAATCTGTAGTGAAATACATTTCAAAAGTAACCCTCCAACCCTGACTGTCACACATCACTGAGATCACACATACAGATTTAAATGCCTTTGCAATCGAATGGGGATAAAATACATCACACAAAATTATAATTTTCTGAGGGAATATTGCACAATAATGAAACCCCTCTCCACTGCATTGGATATTTTAGAAAGTGAAGATCATCGGTATTAGACTACCGGGTTCACCTACAAATTGAAGTCATGGCTGAACAGCTCTATTATGGCTCCATCCTACCAACGCTAGAAGTTCTCATGTCCAAAACACTGGCAATAAAGGATAGGATTTCTGGGATGACAGCTGGTCTGCCAGTTGCAATTGTACAGGAAAACATCTACACTGTTAAAAGTGGAAACATGCAAATGTAATCTCTACTTCATCTAAACCTTAAAGATACTTTTGTTGGGGTAACCTAATGTATGCAGATTATTAAGTCATATACATTTTTTTTTTACTTGAGTTTTTTGAAAGTAATTTGAATCAGAAGATTCTTTACTGTCAAAAAAAATGAAAAAGGTTTGAGCTTTTCTCAACAGTGGTGTCCCTACATTGATGTACTGTGACAATTACAAATAGCACAGATAGAATGTAACGTGTTCTGTAAGAACTGGACAGATTGACGAATTTAATTGCAAAATGGATTGACTGTAGGCTTATGTTCAATGATATGGGAATGAAACAAGCAGTAGTATATTGACTTCTAAAGCCACTTTCTTGCAAATGCAATATTGGGGCTTTTCTCAGGAAATATTGATATATTTGCAATTAATTTGATTAATTATTCAGTATGTCATGTAATTAATTCAATTAAAAATATATGAGAAATTTTCATAGGACTAAAAATATGAAAGCTATTGAAGATTACATATTAACCAGAGCATCCATATTGTTGTATTTTGTAAAAATACATATTGCAACAATTCGTATTCTTAATCAGTATATGTAATGAGACCTTAGTTTGTGGGCAATGGAGGAGTCAGGAGACAACGAAGCAGGTTCAAGGTCAGTATTTTTATTCTCGTTTTTTATCACACTCGACAGTAACTGTTGACAACCAAAGAAAACATCCTTAAATAAATCAAAGCACTCCAAATAAAAAACTCTTTCGGAGCATGCTTGCTGTGCCTTCAGGTCACTCTCCTCGCTCACTGACGCTCTGGCGTCCCATTTTGGTCTCCCTCCGCATCACTATAACGAGAGACATGTGTTAGGGATAATTGTGAACCAGGTGACGAGACTTACCGCTCTCTCTCTCCAGCAGACTGACACATGACCACGCCCCCCATGCCACAGTATATTTGTCTTGTTAAAAGACAAAAGTAAAACATCTGAACATCCTTAAAGGAAGATTAATTTACCTGACATGTAAAATTGCTTTAGATATTAAGACTTGTTTTTATGTAATGAATTTTGTCTTGTTTCATTGGCAGGTATATTGTTTAAGTATAAACATCACAAAATGTATAATTTAATTTTTTCATTAACTACCAATCATAATATACAGTGCAGGTGTCCCTTTTAGAGGTCAAAATCAACCCAATCGGCTTGAGTAAATCTTAATATACTGCATATGGTTACACCTCTCAAAAACAAAAAAATTGCCTTTTCCCCATTTATCTTAGACAAGCATCTCTTTGTACTCAAGTGCCAAAGTCCTGCAGATCATTCTCAGTGTCAAGCTTTATATATATATATATATATATATATATATATATATATATATATATATATATATATATATATATTAGATAATTATTTCTTGGGGTTGAAAATCCCATCCAAACATTTATGACCCATCTAATGTCCAGCAGACATTCTCCTCTCAGTGAGAGAGGACTTGTGTTTCTTAGGGAGGAGCTGTAGTCACTGTTATGAGCCCTGAAGGAGTCTTAATGGCCACAGCTATACAGTTAGACCTGTATAGTCTTCAGTCCCAGACAATAAGTATTTTTGTTTCAGGGGTTGCATAATTGCTCTCTTTCACTTAAAGTTGGTATATGTATTCTGTGTATATGTTTTTGCAGTTTACTTCAATGTACAGGGATTTAGCTAAAGTTTGGAGCCTAATGTTTTATCTCCCAGGATATTTTCTGGGTTTGTTACATATAAATTATGATTTCCAGTTGGAAAAGAGCTAGAGCTCTTTAGGTGTAATGTTAGCAATGAGAATTAGACTGGCCCACTGTTTATAACAACCTCTGTAATCTTTTTGCCCAGAAATATTTGTGATGTGTATAAAATTGAAACATCTTTATTATTAAGAAGACTTGCAACTGTTTTTCTTTCTTTCTTTTTTTTTTTTTTTAAAGAAAAGAGAAATGGCACAACAACTTACATTAAATGGAAAGTTCACCAAAAAACGTGGTAGCCTACCAAACCACAGTGACTTTCTTTCATGAAACACAAAAGTATATTATAATGTAAGGGAATGACATCCTCAGTCATCATTCACTTTCATTGAACAGTATGAAAAAGAGCAACATCAACATTCTTCAAAATGTCTCCTCTTCCATTCCATGAAAGCACAAAAGAAAGTCATGCAGTAAATGACTTAAAGTGAGTAAATGATGACAGATTTTCATGTTTTGGGCGAACTATTCCTTTTAGGATTTTGAAACTGCCTGCATATGAAAAATCTAAAATAATCCCTTTGGATTTGGGTTTGAAATTCTGAATTATGGGTAATTTTTGAAGACCTCTGTGGCTATTTTCAGTCTTGTAACAGTATGACCCACTTGCTATTATGTTTGTCCTTTAAGTTTATGTATCATATGTGTGGTTTCCAAAAAGCCACATCTTTTGTATTTGCTGTTAAACTCAAATTGTTGTTTACTCTCAATTGCCTCTTACTTCTCCTCTCCAGGGATTCTCAAAGGGCCTCTTGGGAATGTAAGTTGGTGGTCTGCGGAATGTATTTGTGTGGTAGCATTACCTTTTTCCTGTCTGATTTAAAGATTCAGCAATCACCAGTGCTTTCCAGTCAAAATAGATAAAGTTATAGGATGCATGACTATTGCTTATGCTTAGAAAGGTTTATAGCTTTTTGGTGGATTTGGACAAAAATTATACATTCCTAAAGTATTGTGCCACCATGCTATGAAGAGATACATATGTAGAGTAATTAAACCTATATTATTTACATGATATCATAGGAGCAGTTCTTTGCTCTCTCTCTGCATTATGGTAATTGAAAACGAGTCTCAGCCTTTCTGAAAGAACTCACAGCCGAAATGATTTTCAAGTCAAATCCATTCAATGACATTTGAACTAATTACAACTGTCATGTTTATTCTGACATCACTTTTAAAAAAGCAACCATTTTATTGCTCACAAACATGGCTCAAACATATGCATTTCCTGAGATTTGGTGCTAATGGGTGGGTGAAGTGGATAATGAGACCCTTGCAAAAGTGTAATATTTGTATTGTTTAAAAAAAATACATTTGTTAGGATTATTCTGTTGTATTTTTTTTCTTTAATATTTTTTTATTTTTTTTTATTGTAGGCTATTACTAATTATTTGATCAGCATAACAAATGAAATAAAAGTTTGGTAACACTTTCTAAGAAGTATTTTAAAGACATTGTAAAAGCATTATAATATCTTATAACTTCTCATAAATAACTTTTAACTTCTAAACTTACCTTCCCTATTTGTCAATCACTCGACGTTGTGATGTTGTGACACTAGGGGTCATACTTTGGAGCCCCAAACACCTTGGATATTTGAGAAAAGGCCAATAAGAATTGGAAAGTGGAATTTGCATGCCACTCCCCCGGACATACGGGTATAAAAGGAGCCAGCAGAGTGGTGCTGAAGAAATCCACCAGCGTTCCATTCACCTCTGAAAGCGAAAGTGTAAAAACGGCTGTTGGATATACGATGCATTACAGCGGGATCTCCCCTTCTCACACAGATAAGTGCAGAGAATGCCCCTGGGTGCTTCAGGAGCCACACTTGAAGAGAAATAAAAGAGTATATTTTCTCTAAAAGAGTGAGCATTTATGGAGAGCATATTTTTAAAGATGCCTTTCCGTTTATGTGCACTTCCTGGGTGCGTTATCTCTCTCCCTCTGATAGCCACGATCGCTGTCTCACACCCCCCTGCCCGAGGTGAACCCTGGTTCGTCCTCACTGAGTGAGGTCACACAGCGTGCTGTGTTGTCTCTACTCCGCCTCCCAGCCGTCGACATGTGCCGCCCCCATAGATATGCTGAGACAGCGTTAGTGGGTGACTCGTGTTCTCACTGTGAGAGCGTGGCCATGGCAACGTTGCGATTGCGGCTTTCTTTCCTTCTGACCGACTCCAGTCGCTCCCTGTCCTGGTCCTTTTGCTTATAAGCACAAAGCTGCTGTGGTTAATGCTGGGGGTGATTTGGGGGCTTTAATGGGAGCATTCCCACAGGTGATTCCCCACAGACCTCCTATTCCCCAGCATGCTCGTTTCCACCGGTCGAGTTCATGGAAGGTGGGCTTAATGTCTCAATCGGGGCTCGAGATGATTAGGGGACCTCAATGGGACCACCTCCGCCGGTTAAATCCCTGCGGACCTCCCATTCCCCGGCATGCTCGTTTGCTCCGGTTAGGCATTCGGATGAGTATGCCGGCTTGTCCCAGGGCGAGTTCAACCTCTTATTTGGTGCCCGTGAATGTGATAAGCACTCGAGCACAGCATCGGAGAGCGGGCTTGTCCTGTCTGTCGCGGAAACCTCCACTGGGTTTCTCTCCTCGGCTGTGTTCCCCCAGTCACAGGCGGACGGTGAAAATACGGACATGCTTTTCCGTAAATGTCACGGCCCAGTGCCTTTCTTACCGGAAGTGCACGAGGAGCTGACGAATTTGTGGGAGGAACTTTTCTCTGCCCGGTCCCAATCTCTCGGCTCCCCCGCCCTCACTACCCTCAATGGTGGAATGGCCAGGGGTTACACGGTGATGCCCCCAGTGGATATGGCGCCCACAGTGAACCTGTTGGTTCGAACAGACAACACGCCGACGGTGGTATATATCAACCGCCAAAGTGGGTTACACTCCCCTCGCATGACACAACTCTCCACCGTCTCTTCCTCTGGAGTCAGCAGCACCTCAAATCGCGGCGAGCCACTCACATCCTGGGCAACCTCAACATCATGACAAACGCGCTGTCATGACAGGTCAGCCGCAAGGGAGATTGGAGTCTCCACCCTCAGGTGGTTCAGAAAATTTGGAGTCGATACGGGCAGGCACAGGTAGACCAGTTCGCCTCGCCGGAATCCTCCCATTGTCCGCTCTGGTACGCCTTAGCCGAGGCCCCCCTCGGCATAGACACGTTGGCACACAGCTGGCCGCCTGGACTACACAAGTATCCGTTCCCCCCAGTGAGCCTACTTGCACAAACCCTGTGCAAGGTTATGGAGGACAAGGTGCAGGTCACCCTAGTGGCCAGGGCAAGCCCACTCTCTGTGCTCAAGAGCTCATCACCCTCACGGGCACCGAATAAGAGGTCAAACTCACTCTGGGATGAGCCGGCGCACTCATCTGAATGCCACCTTTGTGAGATTCTACAATATCCGGGTTGAGCTGGTCTCGTCCCGTGTCTTAGCAGGAACGAACGGATAAGTCCGGGTCGACCGGCCGGGTTACCGCTTGCACCTAGCACCTTTCACCTCCCTTGAGCTGAAGATGTGCATTGTTGATTCCCTGCAGTGTTCACAGATGTGTTCCCTGGTTGATTTCCTCCCAGCCCTGCGGCAGATGAGTTCACAGAGAAACTCACTGCCAGCCCAGTACTTGTGCTAACTATGCACCATACTGGGACAGGTGCTCCACATGCGCTGGTTCCCCATAGGCAACCCCTTGTGTTGTATATTCCACTGAAAAACATTTCCCTGTTGGCAAACAGTGTCTTCCTTGGGGCAGAGACCGCTCTATCTCAGTCTCCATACTCGTAGAGCTTTCTCCCCCATTGTGCAGGACCTACCATAGGACTTCTCCACATAACATACTTCCGACTAGACTCGGCAAGATCATATGACGTATTTCCACTTAATATCCCCCCCCCCGCCCCCCCCCCTTTCTGGTTGGGGTGTGGTCTCCTCGGTGTCTTCCCCTTGGGAGTGACACCTCCCCAACTTGGACAGTGGCATCCCGGTCGGTTAGCGAATTCTCTCTTTTTCTGGGGAGAAAAAGAGGTAAAAGAGGCACGACTAGGACAAACCTCTCCCTATCCTTTTGGGTAGTCGACTCTTCCCCAAAAGGGCTGTTCGACACTTACACTAGCGTCAGGGGAGATTACGGACCGGCCCGGTGGGCTGGCTATGTGGCACACAGGAGTCTGCTCGTCTCACACCGCCGATCCACGTAACCCCATTCAGCTAGTTGTGGCGTTTTTGTAGGGTACCCCTATTGTCACTACATCGACACAATGTTGAGTGAGTGACAGATAGGGAACGTCCTGGTTACTTTCGTAACCTTACTTTCGTAAAAGACGTGTCCCTCCTGCCACAACGCTGAACTACCCTCTGAAATGGCCGTGACCTTATTCTCGGCTCCTCAGGACAAAACCTAATGAGTGGTATGCACGTTCCCTCCTTTTATATCCATATGTCTGAGAGTGGGGCATGCAAATACCACTTGCCAATTCCCACTGGCCTTTTATCAAAGATCAGAGGCGTCTCGGGCTCTCAAGAGTGACCCCTAGTTTCACTACATCGACACAACGTCTCGTTCCCTCCATCAGGGAACAGAGGTTATGAAAGTAACCGGGACGTTTTTCATAAGTCTTAATGCATATTAAGGTGATGGAAACAGCTTATTTACATAAACGAACATGGGTTATAACACAAAAAAGTGTTTCCGCTCTTTTTCACAACAAAGATAGCGACAGATCCGAAAACGTGCTGGATTTGGACAGACGCGGAGGTTAAACATTTCCTAGATTTAAACCAAATATGTAATGTCAGTACAATATTAGACAGTAAACAACAACAAAACACAACAAAATACCAGAACCTCCAAGAGCAAATGATAGCCAAAGGCTACGAAAAGTCTTGGACAATATTCTGTGTCAAATGTAAAAGCTTAAAAAAGAAATATTTGGCTCAGAAGCAGTGACTCTCATCCAGCATAGCAGGAGGCAAAACCAACTTCAGATTTTTTGAAAAGATGGATTAAATACTTGGCCACCAACCTCTGGTCATGAACCTCATGCTGCATATAAACAGCCTCAGGTTGTTACACAGTTGTTATCATACTATCCACCTAGTTACTTTTCCCTGTTTTAGGAAGAAAGCACCTACATTGGTTAGCATTAATCCAACCTCTTAATCAGATTTGTCTAACTATGTTGCTTAAAACTCTGTTTATCTGTTGCTGTTTGACAACCAGCAGCTCGCTGCCAAGATCACAGATTCCCATTCTATCTCAGAAGGTAACATGTTGATATTTATATCAGCTAGTAATGATAAAATACATGTATTTTATTTGTTTCTGTTAGTTTAATTCTAGATTAAATTCTTGCCATACACATTAAATGCAGCCACATAGAGTATATCACGTTGTAATTCAGTTTAATTAACCTTTCATTTCATGCAATTAATGTAACATTTACAGTAGCAAAAATTTTACATTGGGGTTTGAAACTAATGAGCATGTATACATACTTTTTTACTATCTGACATGAGTTTCACAACAAAGAAGTTCATAAGCAAATTCGTAATTAAAGCACTTTGTTTATATTTCCACATAAAATATGGATGGTTATTTTTGTGTGACATCCTTTCTGTAATTCCAAACAGACTCATCTGTTCAAACTGAAGATCAGGATACACCCACATGGAAACCATGAGGATTTTGGAGACGTTCCTCAAGTAGGAGCAGATTTTCAGAAGCAATATGCACAGCATGTATAAAGCATTCCTCAAACAACAACAGGAGCAGTCTGAGAGAGAGCAACAGTCCCTGTAGTCTCTTTCAAGTGTCTTAAATCAAGCTGTGCAGTGCTTTGAGAGATGTGCACAAGTGGCTGAAAGGCAGCCTCATGCTTGTGAGATTCTTGCAGGAATTATTCGCCAGAGTATCTGCTGTACACCTTACACCATGGCACACACCTACACACCCGCTCTCCACAGATCTTTGCACTCATCCAAATACCAAAGGCAGGATTCATCAGAGCACTGTCAGCTGATGAGTACATCTGGTGACCAAGTATTTGGTAATAAAACACCAATGTCCTTCACCACCTACCTTAACTTGGAATAAAAAGACAGTAGGTGTAGGATAAAAAAAGTTTTTGTTCGCTGACTGTATAGGGTAGTAATTTATCTTAGTTCTGTGTGGTTATGTGAAACAATATTGGTTCAACCTAACGTTATTTTAAATGGTTATGTGCAGCTGTTTTGGTTCAATCAAAAGATTTACCTGTTAGGCATATTATTTTATTACTGAAGTCAAATAACTGTTATTTTCAGCTTTGTAAAACATTATTATTTGTTTATTGCTTGCTGTACCTCAGTTTTTGGCTGTATGGCCTTGAGGCTTAAAGAGAAAACACAGGTGCCTTGTTTATTCAGTATATAAGATTTTTTGAACATTTTGAATGTTTAATGTTTTTCTTCTTACACTCAAAACTTTATGAAACAAGTGATTGGGTTATATACCATACTTGCACTTAAATTGTTTAGAACAAAAAATAAAGAAAAACATTTTTGAACACACTTAGAACACATCTTGAGATCTCTTAGTTCGGATTTGCACTCCATCAAGTGTTTTGAACGCAAGAATGTAAGCATGTTTGTGTTGTCTGCCGGATGGTTATTTTCTTCACTGTATAAACTGTGCGTTGCCACAGTGCAGAAGTTTCACTTATTGCCCTCTGGAGTAAAAACTTCCTTATTACATTGCGATTAATTGCGTTAATTTTTATAACATGTTATTTTTTATAAAATTAATCGCACTGAATGAACGCGTTAAATCGACAGCCCTAATATATATATATATATATATATATATATATATATATATATATATATATATATATATATATATATATATATATATATGCTTCACTGTGTGTATCACTCCGCTACTGTTCGTGCCATTCTTAATAGCAGTGAAGATGTGTTAAGAGCTATCTGTATCTTTACATTTATTTTTGTGACATAACATATTTTTGCCAGCAGGTGGAGGCAAATTACCATTTTTTGTCTGTAATATGAGCCAGTTTGTGACGTGAAGTTAGTCAGCATCACTCAGTGTTTATATTCAACAGCACTCAGTGTTCATATTACTACTACACTACTAAAGCTAGGAAATAGCTTTAAATGACTTTAAACAAACAACTTCAGCATTAAGGCTCATCACAGCTGAGAGACACAACAGACTGATTAATTACACAAACTCAAGGTGCTTACCTCTTACCAAAGTTTCCACACTGGAAAGGACAAAATGGTGATTGGAGATTGCGGTTTCTATCCACATTATTTTGTAATGTGGAAATAGGGGCTGCACATCCATCAAAAGTGTAAATTTTTATTGACAGCAATGTAAAGAAATAGAACACTAATAATACCAGAATTTAGTGAAAAATGGTAATAAAATATCACAAAACCACAAAATGTACAGCCGAATTTCGGATCATTTTCTAACTTCAGCATTTATCCAACTTTTTCATAGGCAGCGAAATTACCCATTATGCTTAGCACGTTCTTCCAATGCGGATGCAACAGACTTCCACTTCGCAACTTCACATTACCAAGCACTATAATATCACTTACAACAGTAAAAAATGGCAGAACAGCCTGTGTTTACTTAACGTAAATCACTTTCTCACTAATGTATGTATGGACATTATGTTTTGATGGCAATCCCGAATAGATGAGAACACAATCACACACACATTTGCATGGTAAAGTTACTGGATGCCATGTACGTGAAAGAGAGAGAGAGACACACACAGACATACAGGACGCAGAGAGAGAGATTTAATTGTGTTTCTTGTTGAGCACTTCAATATGAAAACAGCCAAATCCTGGATATTTAGAGAATCTAGAAATCCAACTGGATGCTTTATTAAGGTTAAAAAAAGATGACATGTCCGAGACTCTGTCTCTACCTCATTCACATACACTCGCAGCGTGAGATTTCACGCTGCGAGTGTGTGTGTTTTTCATCTTTGTTATCTTCATTTGGAATTATCTGTCAATGTTTTAAAAAATAGGTAAATAAGTGACAGAGAATTAGTTTAATGCAACCTCTGCTTATTACATATGGTTCGACACATATTGTTGTGACACAAATGCGTTTTTGTGGCCATACTCAGTTTTCCTCATTTTTTTTACTTACTTGTTCAATGAACTGTTGTATATAAGCAATATCACACTCGCAATCATGCTATACGCCCCTAAATCAGCAATATATATTTAAGCAATATCACATGAGCAAGAGAGAAATATGGCCCTACATCAGCACTGTTGTGATTGCCTATGGCACTCGGCCTGCGGCCAAATCACTGCATTGCTAATGTAGGGCCATATTTCTCTCTTGCTCATGTGATATTGCTTAAATATACAGTATATATCCAAGATTAAAGTACATTTTACCACACTTTTTTACTCACACTTTTAAACTCTACTCTAGGCCTATATTGTAAAATGTTCGACAGAATGCAGTTAGGTACATCTCCGAGTAAGGTTTCGAGTAATTCTTACAGTCCTGTAGATATCAACAGAAAGAAAAAAATGTTAATGTATATGAGGGATAGTTTGAAAGAGCTCTCAGCTATAGGTTTTTTTTTTCCATAGCATTTCAGATGTCTTTTGAAGAGTGAAAATAGCACACTGTATATTCAATTCTGAAGTGCAGACAGTCTAGGTATGAAAATAAGAGCGCTGTTTCCAGACAGTAACTGAGTCTCTTGAGTCAGCATGCACTCACTTTTGAAACAGAGAACCGTCTGGTGTGACTTATTTCTAAAAAATAATTAGACTAGAATAGGACTATAGTATCTAAGATGACAAGGCACTTCCCCTTGGAGACCAGGAAGTGCTCAATTTTAGGCAAATATCATCCATACATGTCAGGCTGCCTCCCCACCAATAGTCAGATCATTGAATGATTAGTATTGTTTTTTCAATGACTGATACTTAAAATAATAATCTTTGGTCTTGAATATTTTGGTGCATTCTTGCATACAGGGTTTTTGACTATGTATACATTAGCAATCAAATGTTTGGACATGCTTTACTCATTTAAAAAGGAATATGATCTTAAAAAACATTTTGATCTAAAAGAAATGCTTAAAGTCAGGTAACAATATATATATACAAATATATATTGTGCCTTTGTATTACCTTCTTTACATAAACAACATTGTTATACATTTGGCCAGATAGTGAAGGAAAAGCAGAGCAGTAACCTAGGCAAAGATTGGTTACCTTGAAGAAGCTAAAATATCAGATAGTTGTGATTTGTTGAACATTTTGTTACTACATAATGTCTATACTTTGATTTTTGTCATTTCATAGTTTTAATGACTTTAATATTATTTCAAATGTGGAAAATAACAGTGTGAGTCATTATGTCCAAACATTTGACTAGTTTATTTGTGCATGTGAGCCTTGCTTTTATGTGCTACAAATGCTGCTTCCCTGCAATCCCAGATCTTTAAAATGTTCCCTCTGCATGTGATGTTTCCCTACAGCTGAAGGATCCAATTGACCATAAAATTGCAGTCCGTTGCTGAGGATGTGTGGCAGCGGCGGGGCCAGCGGCAGATCGCAGGCGACCCCTCATTACTCCTGCCATCCTGCATCTGGAATCAATTAGACATGTCTGGCGCTAACAAGAGAGAGCATGCTGATGTGATTCACACGTGAGTATGGGATGCGTCTTTTTATTGTTACGACCCATCTGCTGTTCGCCATGACCGAGGTGGTAAATCCCAGAGGAGACCCCCATCCTTCAGGGTTTATATTGCAGTGACACCCATATTTTCCTTAGACAATCTCCAGAACCATCCAGGATAAATAAAAGTTGCTTGGAGATTTAGGGCAACATTTTCTGGCTCTGATTTCTTCCTTAAATTAGTTCTTAATAATCAGCAATTAATCTAATATTTCTTTGTGTCAGTGGCTCAAGCCATGCAATCCACATGTAAAACACAGGATGAAAACTTACATGAGTAATATTATCCAGATGGCTGTGGCATTTATAAGACACAATCCATTAACTTCAATGAGGTAATATTTTTATTAGTATGTCATTGATAAGTTTGTCAGATTTGTATAGAGTTTGCTACGCACTCTGGGGGGATTCACTAAGAAACATTGCAGCCGCTATAGTGTCTTTTATTTGTACCTGTTGTCTGTGTTGTTTTAGCTCCCGATTTACTCAAGTAATCATGCAAATCAGGTAATGGCTCAAACGCTTAAAAAAAACAAAACAGCGCTGAACGCAATTTGTATGATATTCGCCATTTTGCAGGCCATTCTGAGTACTACGTTGGGGAGGATGCATCAGATTATAGCGATCTGGCATATTAGCTGGGGCTGTATAGTATCACTCCACCACTGCAGCCAGGCACCTGAATTGGTTCTATAAAATGTCGAAAGAGAGACTGACTGCACTGCTAGATATTTATTTAATGTTATTATGCTATTCACCAATGTTAAATGCACCAGTAAAATAGCACTGACTTTTGTGAATAAAGCAAAATCTATAATAAGGCTAATTTATATGGAAAGGAGGAATGTTTGTGATGAAAAGTATATATTATTTTAAATATGCATGTCATGGTTTAAATCCAGTTTCTGGTTAAACTGGATTGCAACTGGTTAGTGAATAACTGTTTTGTGAATTCACTCCTCTGGTTAAATCTATACATAGATGGTCCAGATAGTGTTGCAATAGTTGGGCTAAGGCAACATCATTTATGAACTTGGTAATGAGTACATTGCTTCGTAGGTGCGTCAGTCAGTTGTCTCAAACCCACCTCCTCCATCGCAGTAATGATTTTTAGCCAGGAGCAGTGGGAACTCATCATTTAGCCTGAAATAATATGTTAACAATATAATAGTAGGTCTCTTGATGTGAATGGCCAAGGCTCGACTCTCAAGGAGTCTGTTTTGATGTCGTGCCAGTGGATTTACTGTGGCTAAGACCAAGGAATTGGAGTGGTGGAGTGGGACAGAATTTAATTGCACTGGTTATGAAGGAGTCTATGTTAAAGTGTGTATGGAACTGGTAGTGTGTTAAAGCCAGACCTATGTGATATATGGCTCTGGTGTCGCTATACTGTAGGCAGGCAGGGGAGTTATTTTCTTCTCTAGAATACCACCAGGCCTGGACCATAAACTTAAGTGATGGTCATCTGCTCTGCTATGCTCTGGTTTTACCCTCACATGAGAGGGGGGGGGGGGGGGGGGGGGAGATATGTCTGCATGTGTGTGTGTTTAAAGTTTGCGATCTAATGATGTAACACTTGGCCCTGGCTGGGTGGTTTTGAAGTGGTATTTCCCTCAGTAATTACCTATTCTGCATTAGCACTGAATGGGACTGGCCCTGACCCACCAGTGAAGTCATTTGAAGCCATTTCAGACATAGGCCAATAAAAACCCACCTGCCTGGCAAACTGCAGTCTGACTGGGATAGTGAACGGCACCATAATTGTCAGGAAACTGGTTCTGATTTTCAGAGCTGACCTATCTGGCTGCAGCAGTCTGCTCTATTCACATAAACACAGCTTTGATCGGAGGGTTTCTGTGTAATTTAATTCACTTTGTTAAATCTTGAAATGGTCTCTGAGACTGTTTGAATATGATTATGTACTTTGACAGCACTAGATGAATGAAAAATGCTAATTAAGCCAATTTTTTACATTTTCTGAAGAAAGAGTGTGTGGTGCTTGCCCACACAAAACTTGCAAGCAGAATGCTAGGGTATTGTAGGTAATTGCATTATCTGGTTCAAGCTGATCATTAGCTTTACCAATCTGGTCATTAGCATGTTTAAGCTGGATATTAGCTGGTCTAAATTGGTTATTAGCTGGTCCAAGCTGGTCATTATCTGGTTCAAAATTGTTATTATCTAGTCCAAGCTGGTCATTAGCTGATCCAAGTGGGTCATTATCTGGTTCAAGTTGGCCATTATCAGGTTCGAACTGATCAATTGCTGCTCCAAACTGGTCATTAGTTGGTTCAAGCTGGCCCTTATCTTGTTCAAACTGGTCAGTTGCTGGTCCATGTTGGCCATTAGCTGGTTCATTTTGGTGATAAGCTGGTCCAAGCTGGTTAATAGATGGTTCAATCAGGTCATTAGCTGGATCGAGCTGGTCATTAGTTGGTCAAAACTGGTCATCATCTGGTCCAAGCTGGTCATTACCTGCCTCAAGCTGGTCATTGTGTGGTTCATGCTGGCCCTTATCTTGTTCGAACTGGTCAGTTGTTGGTCCAAGCTGGCCATTAGCTGGTTCAACCAGGTTATTAGCTGGATCAAGCTGGTCATTAGTTGGTCAAAGCTGGTCATTATCTGGTCCAAGCTAGTCATTATCTGGTCCAAACTGGTCATTACCTGCCCCAAGCTGGTCACTGTGTGGTTCAAGCTAGTCAGTTGCTGGTCCAAGTTAGTCCTTTAACTGGTCCAAGCTGGTCATTATCTGGTTCAAGGTGGTAATTAGCTGGTGCAAGCTGGACATTATCCAGTTCAAGATGTCCATTTGTTGGTCCATGCTGGTTACAAGCTGGTGGAAGCTGGTCATTATCTGTTTCCAGATGGTCATAAGCTGGTCCATGCTGGTTATTAGCTAGTTGACAAGCTACCAAATACCAACAGTTTGATCACCATAAGCTGCTTTGCAGTTTGATCATTAGCATGGACCAGCTTACGCCATTCTAGTCCAGCTATAAACCAGCTATTTTGTTCCAAAACACAGAAAGCATCTAAAGCTACATTTTCCAAGAATGGAATGTCAACTTCCTTGACCCAACAGCCTGGTGAGTTCATTTTTCCAGTTATCAAGGGCTTTGTGGACTTTTAAGGCCCATTTGCCTGAAATGATGCAATCATGGACAGCTTAGTGTTTTGGTGCTGATGTGTCTGCCTCTTCAGGAGAGGTTACAAATTGAATGGATGATATTTCCTGTTGTGTGTCCCTGGTGTGGACAGAGATCACTGTTAGTATTACAAACTCTTTTCCACAGCCAGCCTTACCGCCAAACACAATGACCTCAAAAGCCGTCCTTGACATGCTTGTGAGACATGGAGATGGACATTTACATAGAGTAGCACTTCTGAGTCACCACACAAGACATAGAAAACAAAAACAGACACTCTGAGATTTCACAAAAGTTTGAGGGGTTGACAAGCAAGTTAGAAAAACAGATATAAGAGAATTTTATTTGGTTAAGCTATATACAGTCAGTGTGTGAAAAACAAAATGTCTGAACATGGAGTGGGGTGGCATGTTTGATGCAGCTGGGAAGATGATTACCTTACCCATTCATTCCTTGGAGGAAAATGGAGAGAAATACCAGATATTCAAATATTCTCCCCATTTCCCTGATAGAAATGAAGGAGTAACTAAGAGGACATTTGTTTTCCTGCTTGGTGACTGTACTGTAACTGTGACCATTATAACCATAGGACTATTGAATAAAGGTGATTCTTGCACTAAACAAACAATGGGACAGTGAATCTCAGTATTTGTTTGGCATGTGTGTGTGTGTGTGTATTTATCACTTTGTAGGGACCAAATGTCCCCATAAGGATAGAAAAATCCCAAATTTTTGACCTTGTGGGGACATTTTGTCAGTCCCCATGAGAAAACAGCTTATAAATCATATTAAATTAGTTTTTTTTGAAAATGTAAAAATGCAGAAAGTTTTCTGTGAGGGTTAGGTTTAGGGGTAGGGTTTTTGTGTGTGTGTATGTGTGTAACCGATGTAGTACTCTGAGAGTCCCTGGCTCTGCAGGCGGTGGGCGTTTCTGATTGTGTCGGCAGCCATATGGAGAAAGGAGGTTTGGAAACATCCCATTACAAGTCATACATCAGAGGCCTGACAGGCCCGTTCAGTCCTGTTTTCATTTCAGTCACGAGTGCAGCTGCGCTTAGCTTCCAGACCCCAGTCCCCTCCTTAACCCCTCACACACATTTACCAAGCTTTCTAAACAGGGACATACCATAGTTTTATATAAAGATAATTATATTGACTACCCCTGACACCCATCTTAACCCTACCCTAGGTTTAAAAAAAATTAAGTACATCACCAAAACTCACCAAAGTATTTTCTGTAAAGCGTCTTTAGAACAGCCCTCCCTTGCAGCTTTCAAATCTTATCCGTGTTTGTGTATATTCAAATATGGCACAAGAAGATATGTTACCCTAGGAGTGATAGCAATAATCCCAAATATCCCATAACTGATTATGACATGACGACTTTGAACACACATAAGTGCGAATGAGAATTGAGAGTTTTGATTTACAGTGAATAATAAGTTCCATTTTTGTCACATAAAGCTATTGAATGGCTTCAGAAGACTTGGAACATAGTACATAAGTTGAATGAGCAACTTTTATGGTGTTTTTTGGAGTTTAAAAGCATCCATCCCCATTTACATACATTGTTTAAAAATGGTCACAAAAACATTCTGCTAATCATCTCCTTTTGTGCTCCATGAGGTAAAAAGTTCATTAACATTATTTATTGCATTCATGAACAAAAAATGAACAATATATTTTTACAGCATTTATTAATCTTTGATAATGTTATGTAACAGCTCAGGAAAGGAGGATGCGGGAACCAGAGTAACAAATAACAAGACGTTAATCAAAATAAAACTCAGAACCGAAACACAATGACACATCGACGAACACACTCACTCACTCACTCACACTCACTCTCTCTCTCTCTCTCTCTCTCTCTCTCTCTCTCTCTCTCTCTCTCTGGCATCCCCGGTTCCTCCTTTATGCCTCTCCAGCTGAATGGGCAACTCAGCACCGGGCGTGCATCCTCTTGGCCCAGCCACACCCTCCTCCTCATCACATGTTAGTAAATAACAATACAATCATTCATTGTTAGTTCATATTAGTTCATAGTGAATTAACAAATTTTAACTTATACAACTTTACATTTTTCACAGCCACCAAAAGATTAATAAAAAAATTCAAACTAATTTTTAGTCACTCAATGCCCTTAGATGCAAAACAAACAATCCCCTGAAGATGACTCCAACAGTTTCCTCTCTCTCAAGCAGCAAAGTCATACAGGGTAAAATTCAGACACATAGTAAACATCATATAAGATGTCAAATTATTCCAATGTTGGACACACTGGGTAAATCCTATCTCGCTTAGGGGATTGCTTGATTCAAAGCATGATGGAGGAACCTGAACATCTGTTTCTATAAACACACAAGATAAAAACATGTTCAGACCCAGTTAAAGTTTTAATTTGACCTTCATTGCCAAAAATTATTCTTTTGATCTTTTGATCTTTTCAAGCATCAAAAAGGCACAGACTCCAAAAATACTCTTCCAAACCTGAATTTCTTCTAGAAATGAAAAGTTGGAACTGTTCATCAGGATCTTCCAGTCACTGGCCATTGGGAGAACCGGGACCATGATATGCCAAATTGTGCCAAGATAAGCTGAAGGTGGCCGCAATATGGTGCAATGATTTGCAGAAGGGGACAGCGAAACACATTGCCTCACCCCCCACCCCCACCCACACCCACAAATTTTCTCCAGGGTCGATTTTTTTTTCCCAGTCTGTCCCTACTTCCAGTAAATCAGATCGATCAAATGAGTTGACTGACTGGCACACATACAGCTCATGCTAAGACTACGCCAAGATCCACACTCAAGACTGGCAACATTTCTTTCTGATTGTTTACTTGTCTTGATGGATTGCCTCTTTAGAATCATGTAGTTCTCTCATCATTTGTGTTCCACCACAAACGAACATGCCTTCTGTCGTAATAGGACAAATCAAGATCAGCGTGGGTTTTTTCTCACTTTATTCCCATGACCACTCTATTTAAAGGTGCTGAGTAGATTTGACTGACATCGCTTGGAAAGTTCAATGAGAAAAGCCAGAGAGGAGAGCTGCTCTATGTCTCAAAAGCACCCCCCCCCCCCCCCTCTCTCTCTCTCTCTCTCTGTCATTCTGTCTCATTGATTTGTCTCAACATTACAGAGTAGCCTGATGATGTCATGAATTATGAGTATGAAATAGCAGTCCATTGAGCCATTCTAAATTGTTGTAAAATGTGAAGTGATTTATTTCTTCAGACATTATATAAGTGACTTCTGATTTCCCATTTTGATCTATCTATCTATCTATCTATCTATCTATCTATCTATCTATCTATCTATCTATCTATCTATCTATCTATCTATCTATCTATCTATCTATCTATTTTAAATATTCATTGACTTTTTGAAATCTACATCAAGATTTTAGGTGAATTTATTAGTAAAAGTGTATTTCACAATTTGTAATCAACTTTTTGCATTCACCAATGCATTTTAAATGGTCCTGTGGTGTGACAAATTAATATTTACAAGTACAAATATTCCATGTAGTCTCTCAATTAATATGAGGTCATAAAGCAACATGTATAATTATTGTAAAATAATTAGCAACATGTATAAAAGTGTATTTAGATGGTATGGAATGTACTGGACATGTAAAATCATTAGAAAATATATAATTAAACTGAACTAAAATAAACTAAAATCTTCTCATTTTTTTCATGACCATTTATGTGCATCATTTAGAGATATTAATTATTTAAAAAGTAAATGAGTAGTTTTGCAGGCCATAGATATTTCCCTACAGCATTATATGTTTAGACTATATTTTAATCATGAGCTCTGTGAGTTTAGGGAGCATATATTTTGAGCACTTCTTAGTTTTGACTGCGTGTTAAATTCTTAACAAAAGCTGACAGTACCCTCTTGTGGTAAAGTCTGGATGGCAAGAAATCAGTGATTAGCATACGCCTAATCTTGTGCTTTTAACTAAAATTAGGGAAATATTTCAACACTCACAAGCAACCTTTGTAAACAGGGTCATCTTATTTAATTGGAATAGACTTTAATTGTAGTAACATATTTGATTTTTGACAGGAATTAATACAAGGCTGGGAGGGATCGTTTCTTCAATGCCATGCTGTAGTTTGTATGTCATTTTCATAACATGAGTTTCTTGTGTACTGAAAGTTTTTTGGAGCAGTGTATTTCAATGTTACATCAGCAGGACGATAAAAAACAGTTTAAAGAACACAGCCGTTCTAAGAGACTATTCAGCCTCATTTCATTCACTTCTAAACTCAAGTATAACGTTCTTTTGAAGCTCCGTGGCATGCACTCCAAGAAAAAAAGGTTCAGACCTTATTCACAGTAGCGTCATCATAAAACGCGTTTTTATTTTATTTTATTTCATTTTTTTTAGTTTATGGGATCAAAATCCCGTCAAAATTGTTGTAGTCACATACCCAAAAATAATAAAAAATAATAAGCGCAGATAAAAAAAAAAATTATAATAAGCGCAGATAAAAAATATAATAAGCACAGATTAAAAAAAAAATAATTAATAAGTTCTAAAATAATTAAAAAGCACAGATAAAAATAATTGGTGAAGAAAATCAACAAATAAATAATAAATAATATAAAAAAATAACAAGTATGAATAAAAAAAATTATAAACATTTAAAATATGCTACAAAAAAAACAACAAAAAAATTAAAGCAAAGTCATAAGAATTGCAAAAAAAATTATGTTTTCCTTGGTTATATTACTGTTTTTGTGCTCTCTGACATTTTAGCTAATTTTTTCTATGCTTACGCAGTATTTTCCTTTGCTTTTGTTTCCAAGTTTTGTGCTTGGTTTTCCAAAACTTTTGAGTAGAGTTTCATGTAAATCAGGGGGCGTTATGCGTCCCCATGGTCCACTAGTTCTTGATCAACAGCTCCTCCTCTAGCCAATCATTGGAAGAGGGGAGGTGACGTCAATCACAATAGGGATGGGCGATACCAATTATTATTATTATTATTTTCGATCAGATATCAAGTACTTTTAGGCCAATATCGCCGATATTGATACTAATACCGATACCTTTATTGCATAGCATTTTTACAAATTCTTTGGATAAAATTAGTACCTTTATTATTACTTTTATATATTTTTTGTATATATATTTATAGGCCTAAACAGAAAATTGCTAGGCTACTTTGATTACCCTTTATAAATTAGAAAGTATATTACTACAGTAAATCCATGGGTAGTTTTCATAAGGGTATCATTTATTAACAAGGATTAAAGTTCATTATCAATGTTTTATCAACTATGAATTTAAATAAACCTGTAAAAATGTTCACACAAGCCCATTATAATAAATGTCACATCTAGGTTTGTCGTTACTTAGTGTGAATAACTCTAGATGCTGTTTTTCAAATACTGCATTCCAGAGATACTGCTCCCTCTTTGAACAAGTGCTATGACTGAAAGGGTGAGCGCTGTCTGTGTCTGCTGGTGTATTTTAGCAATTCTGCACGTCAAATGAGCAAAAGAAAATATATTTCCAGTGCCATCCAACAATTCGCTCATATAATATTTTTTTCCACTTCAAAGCTTATAAGATGCATTAATATTCATGTTATTTATATAATAAGATCACTTGTAAAAAAAATAAAAACAATTCAAATAAAAAAAACTTATTTTTAAACTTAGAATATATATTTTTATGTGAGGATCGATGTTCTTGATACCACATCATTATCTGATGTATTGATACTTTGGTTTAGTAACGATCCAACCATCCCTACTGCACAATCACACAATGGTAGATGACGACGGATAACTGTCAGTTGGCAAATCCTGGTCAATCACAGGTAATTGAATATAACTATATTATTGGTGGTTGATACTGCTTGTGTCTGTTTTGAGTATTTTCTGCCAGCTCTAGGAAACAATGTGCTGTACGAGTAGGCCATTATCATAGTCCGTTAACACATCTATCAAGTTAGCAGAATCTTTAATTTAGGCATTATTTAAAACTTCCTTGTTTGTAGGTTATTGGCTGCATATCTTAATAAAAACAAGGCTGAGTCTGTGTGGATGTTTGATTAATTTATTTACAAGCAGTACTAATGTAGTCACGAGTTCTGAACCCATGTTGATCTGCTTTTCCATGTTGCTGAATGTGCCTTTATGTACTGAACCTAAAAGGATTGTCCCCTTAGTGCCCCTCATGCAGAGCTTGGCACCTATTCCCGCAAATCACAACCACTTGGCGGGATCATCCCGCACTCCCCTCCCTTCGCTGACAGCGAAAGCCTACAGGGCCTTCTGGACAGGGTGCCCTGCACTCCATGGCTCTCCTGCAAGCCCACCAGCCATGGCACTGAAAGATCTGCATGTGTGTAGTCCTGATCCTGATGTGCTACAGGAACAGCGCTCACTCTCCTAGCCAAGCAGGTCACATTGCGGGCACTTGGACAGGCGATGGCCACCCTTTTGTTACAGGAATGCCATCTGTGGCTGAACTTGTTCGAGATGCGGGGAAACTGACAAAGCCCGCTTTCTCAACGCCCCCATCTCCCAGCTTGGCGACACTGTTGAAGCCATCCAATACATCCTACCTCGGCGTGAGTCTACATCCAGCCGAGCCCCATCTGCTTGCCAAGGGCGTCCCTCTGTGGCAGCAAGAAACCAGCAGTTAGCTCCGCCTCAACCAGGGCCTAGCTTTCAGCTCTGGTGTAGAGCTACCCGCAGGAAGCGGATGCCCCCCATCTCACAAACCTCCTCCAGGACCCGGAAGGCTCCCAAGCGTTCCTGTGACAGACCGCCCAGGGGATGAGATGTTCGCTCAGGAGCTGGTAGCCAGACAACTCCTTCCTCTGGTGGAGGGCCAGGAGGAGAATCCTTGGTTTCCGTTTTTTCATTTGCTGCACCCTCTTCAGGCTGCGGTACACACTTTTTCAATAAAAGAGTGATTTCCTCATCCCCTGGGTTATCTAGCCGGTGCCTGCTAATGCCATTCTTACTACGCCCCGGCAACAGAACCTTACGGACAAAGTGGCTCCCTGGACGTAGAAACTTCACCTGCACGTCCACATCTGTACAGTGTTCACAACACCGGCCGGACGGTTCTGACAAGTCCAGAGGACACCTCACTAGGTCCTCCTCCTCAGTCGCTAACCCGCCCCCTGCCGGGTATGAGAAGCAAGGTAAGTTCCTTGAGCTTTCTCTCAGCATACATGCTGACGCAACCTTGCCTCTCAATGCAACACTACCAGCTCCCCACCACTATGAAGCCCCACCGGGTATGTCAAAAACGATCATCCACTTAGTTCCCCTGCGCAGAGCTTGGATGCGTGGCTAACGCTCGCTACCATCAAGAGGGTTGGAGACCTGCAAGTGTTCTCTGTCAGTGATACTTGCCTGGAGTTCGGTCCGGCAGATCTTTATGTCATCCTTAGACCTCAACTATGTGCCCAAGGTTCCAACGACACCTTTTAGGGTGTTAACCTGCAAGTGCTGCCCCAGGAGGAGGCAGACCCAGCCTTATCGTTGCTGTGTCCGGTGCGTGCTTTGCGTACCTTGGACTGCACACAGTGCTTTAGACACTCTGAGCAGCTCTTTGTTTGCTTTGGCGGAGAGCAGAAAGGGAACGCTGTCTCCAAACAGAGGCTTGCCCACTGGGTAGTCGATGCCATTGCATTGGCCTATCAGACCCAGGCCGTGCATGCCCCCTTGCGGGTTCGAGCACACTTTATGAGGAGTGTGGCGTCCTTGTGGGCACTGGCCAACGACACCTCTCTAGCAGACATCTGTAGAGCAATGGGCTGGGTGACACCCAATACCTTCAAGATTCTACAATCTCAGAGTTGAGTTGGTTTTGTCTCATGTTTTGTCAGGTCCGAGCATGTAGAACTCGATAACACGGGATGACTGACCGGGCGAATACGTGTGTTTTTACCCCCAGGTGAGTCCACAAAAGCTTGCGCTCCCTGGATGTTTTTCCTCCCTAGCCCTCTGGTCCACGAATTCAGTGGAGGAATTCCCGACCAGACACACTACGGGTACTAACTACTCTGTACTGGAACAGGTGCTCCACAGGGTTTGGCCATCATGGATTAATCTTAATCTGCTCTTATTATTTTTTGATTCACACTTGAATTGTGATTCACGCTTATTATTTTTGGATCTGTGATCGCAATACTATTGACAGGATTTTGATCCCATAGGTTTTTCCCATACATTTCTTCCATAGACTTTTCACAAAATTCTCCATTAAAGAGTTCTGAGGTAAATCACAACATTACAATCTTTGTTTTAATGCAAAAAAAAGTGTATTTGAAAATCTGACAAAAAGACAAAGGTACAAATCTGTGTACTTACAGTCTTTCATGAGGGCACAGACTACAATCCCATGAAGCATTGCAAATTAAGTAATCAAATATAAAACTGTGGAAATATATACAACTATTTATTTTAGGTTGTTGATTATAAGCATAGAAACAATATTGTTTATGTTTATTGCTAAATATTCCAATATACAAAAATATATAAGTAGTTTGAGAGTGCAAGGTGACCAACTCATTTGCATCATTCACAGTGCGTCATGGGAGTGGGCGGTAGCTTCTGGGCTTATTTTGCTGGATTTTTGGCCGTGGTTCTCTGATTGCTGAAGCTTTCTCTGCTGAACCATGGGTAATGTAGTTGTTCAAGATGGTCAACAGGAATTCTGCTATTAAAGATGATTTTTAAACAGTGAAGTTGGCTTTAACAAAAGCATATACCATTGATGCACAACCTCGTAGCTCATGGTAGGTCTGTCTTTAACGATTTATAAGTCAGCGTTTAAAATCAATTAGTCTATAGAGGGGCGGCACGGTGGTGCACTGTTGCCTCACAGCAAGAAGGTTGTGGGTTCAAACCCCGGTTGCCCTGGCCTTTCTGTGTGGAGTTTGCATGTTCTCCCCGTGTCTGCGTGGGTTCTCTCCGGGTGCTCCGGCTTCCTCCCACCATCCAAAAACATGCAGGCTAGGTTAATTGGTGTCTCCAAAAAAAATTGCCCTAGGTGTGGATGTGAGTGGCCCTGCGATGGACTGGCGACCTGTCCAGGGTGTACCCTGCCTTTCGCCCAATGTTAGCTGGGATAGGCTCCAGCCCCCCGTGACCTTGTACACAGGATAAGTGGTTTGACGATGGATGGTCTATAGAGAAAATTAATGGCTTTTTTACTCCCTGAACTAGACTGTTGCAGTCTATTAGTGTTCTATCAAAGACTATTTAGCCTGTTATGGAGCACTTGTAATAAAAGGAATGGGAGGAATTGGAAAACCCAGTATTGCGGATGTAGAAAAGGAAGTCTCGCCTTACAGGTAAAAGACACAATCACCTTGAAGAAACAAATATTGCAGTTAACTTGAGAATGCACGTTAGCTGGATCAGCCTGAAAAATAGTGTTTTTTTAGCATGATCTGAAGCACAATTTATGATACCAATATTGTTAGATTGTACTGCTGTTTCGAAATATATTATTTGATTGTAATCTTGACCAACCATTTTAGATATTTTGGTATTTTCCCACTAGTAGATAGGAGTGCCTATCTACTTTCCTCTAAGTATATAGGAGCTGTACTTTCAAGGCCAGTGGTTAAGGCTCTGGGTTACTGAACAAAAGTTTGGGGGTTCAAGCCCCAGCACTGTCAAGATACCACTGTTGGGCCCTTGAGCAAGGCCCTTGTCCCTATCTGCTCCAGGGGTGTTTTTTCATGGCTAACCCTGCGCTGTGACCCCAGCTTAGTTCGGATACGTGAAAATAACTGCATTTTATTGGCTCTGCACAATGACAATAAAGTTGAATCTTATCTTATTTTGTATCCATAGAAAATCGCTACCCGGGAGCACTCAAGAGATGGCCACCATGTGGACTGACTTGCTTTAAAAGGGACTTTGTTTATATATAGTTCTAGTGGCTACAAAAAAACAAAGTATTATGTAACTGCTTTGAAAAACTATTTTTGCCTTTAAACTGGAGGGCCACTAGATGTAGGTGTTGTAGTCTAAACCAAGACAACCAAACAAATCTCATTGGTTGGAAAAGTATATGATGGACAGTTGATTCTAAATAAGGCTATTTTAACTAGTAAATCATTTATTATCTCTGGGCAGAAATGTAGCTCATTGTTGTCCTCTGCACTGTTATTTTCAACAAGGCACTAAACAGAACTTTGGCTGTAAGGCATTTGAGTCTTTTGCCTTTACCTCTATACAGCTCTTTGCATTCATTGTATTATGCAATTGAATGTAGCTTTAGACTAGTATATGAAAGAAAAATATGCTAATTTTGGACATGAGCATCATGGGAAGAGCCCAAACTAAGTGCTCTGATAGTCTGGGTCAAGATTGAGAGTGAATAATAAACAAATACAGCCTGAAGGTAATCCTTGCTAGTTTAAACTTGCTTCACTGGACATGAACAGCACTAACACGGCTAAAATGTATTATGTCTGTCTGGTACAGAACAATGAACTAGAATGAAATGAAGTTATCACCTCAGGGCTTATGTATGTGGGAGAGAAACCAAGCAAGCAAGCTTTCTGGAAGCTTCACAGGAAGAGATGCTCAGGAAATTAGGCTTGAAGAACTGGTTGGCACTAAGTTATCTTGGCGTCTCTACTTTAACACTAGTTGTGGCGCTGGTGTGCAAAATGTGTGGCATAATCATAAATGTGTATTAAGAAGTAATATATTGTCAGCATCTTAAACATGATTTATGTGCATTATACAAGACAACAGTAGATTTTATTTTGAGAAATTGTATAATAATTAAGGTCTGTTTTCATCTGCTATACATTGTGCTAGCCTGCCTTCCTCAGTGTTAATCAAGGGAGATCTGGAGAATGTAATGCGCATGTACATTAATTGTTCAAAGTTAGACAGAAGAGTATGTTTTCTTTTGCCCCTTAGTCAATCAAAAGTTTTGATCATATGTAGGTCAAGCAGACATGGTCCTCGTATTTTACTGTTCTTGAGTGCAGACCTGCATAGGAAACTTCATTCGTAAAGGCCTATTCACACTAACACCGGATTTTCGGTGTGAATGTTCATCTGAACAAGCTTTTTAATAGTAACAATGAATTCCCATGGTGCTATTCACACCGGGAGATAACAGCTATTTATAATTTTTCCAGAGTTATTGCTGCTGCTGCACAATCTAGTGCATTGGTGGTGGTAATCAGCTGGCAAACAGGTGCTATGCTCTTTTACTCGTTTCACACACATGAAACCCTGAATTGAATACAAATATGCAATAATTTTTATGCTATATTTTACTAAATGTACATGTTTTCATGTGAATTTATATTACTGCACCTTGTGTCATGTTATCCAGGCATAAACAATAGAAGCTGGTTATGCCAAATTAGGTAAATAACTGCCTAAATTGCATCAAATATTCAAATCTCATGCACTGACAGCTGAATGCTCAAAGATCCATGCACCAGAATAAATCTTTGTAGAACAGCACCTCCCACTGTACAGGGGTGAATTTGTTTCTCATTTTATTCATTTTAGTCTCTGTGTGAATAGGTCTTTTCATCAGCAGTTCGTTTCACAAATTCGTCACAAATTTTATGTGAATAGGCCTTCAGTTTAAAAGCTAATTTTATTCTAATGTGTTGCTGGTTGGCTTAGTTAAAGCGCACTGGTCATTATTTCAATGAATTGCATGTCATTGCTTTCAGGTGTTGTTGTGGCATTGGTTTATATTAGATTACCGTAACTGCAAAATATTGAGAGTCTTTCGTTTTGAATAGTTTTGTTATGCTGTCCATGCATGCACCTTTTAGTGGTGTTTTGTGCAGAGATTAAATTATAAGGGATGTTCGTGCATGGCATCATGTTCAGAGGTTGCACTAGAAATTTATACTTCACTCTGATGAAGTGTTATTGACATTTTGGTTTAAGTGATTGTGCCCTTCCAGAAATAATGAGCCTAAAACACCACTGATTATGAGCACATGACACTTTACTTTATCTGTGTTCTGTTTGAGGGTCAAAGATCTGGAGAACTTGTGTGGATTCAGATACGGCAGAGTAAAACTCTACAGAAGCTGTGGATTCATTTATTTAGTCATGAATTAAGTAAATAATTAAACTTTCTTGGGTGCCTCAGCCCATATTTGTATTGGTGTTTCTTATTTCTTATTCAACATCTGTATTTACATCATATTTGGATAAGTGAGAGCAAGAATTTTATCCTCTCAAAGAGAGAATTTAATAAAGTTTAGAAAATAATCAGCTATTTTCAGTTCAAAAATATATGTTATAGAGTATAAAATCATGGATAGTGTTAGTTAATACAGGCTGATACATTGAATGTTAAACATCGGTTTACAACCAGTATAATTTCTTCTACTACTTTGTTTCCTCTCTTTTCCTCTCCTCTCCATTTCTCTGTATTTGAGCCACTTTGAATATCTGGAGCATGTATGAACAATCCCAGCAGGACGCCAGGTTTGTAGGGTAGAATGGAAGAGGTTGGGTTGGTGAAGCTGCATTTTGGGAGAAATGGTACAAGAAGCATTAATGAGATGAGGTTATCAGCAAAAGATGACATCACCAAATGACTATGATCATGTCTCAACTACTATATTACCAAATTAAAGAAACTAATATAAGGACATCAGCAGCATGTGCTGAAGAGCACATTCCAAGGTCAACATTATTTACAAGAACAGCAGCATGTGTAAGACCACACTCATCCCGTATGGGAAAATTTTAAACTTCCAAAGAAAAGACTAATTGTATTTTATTGGAACCATGTGATGCTGTACATGCCTATCTAAAAATGTTTGACCACATGTTCATCTTTTCACACTTGGTGTTTGTGTGTTTTGAGGTCTTCTAAGGGATACACTATACAAGTAGAGCTGTGTTTATCATGGAAAAAGAATTAAAAGCGCTTCTTTAGTAAGAATGTTCTATAAAAGGTACAATAATTCCAAAATGGAAACCAACATTCCAAAATGGAAACAAAATAAATAAAAAGAGCAAAAGGGAGAGTTAGTTATATTGAGGTACATTTTAGTTGCAGTACAACTAAGTAGAGAATCCTGTTCCTGTAGCTCAACTGGTAAAGCATGGTGCTACCAGTTATTCCCAGGTAACACACATTCTGATTACATTTATACCTTACATTTTATGTAAGTTGCTTTGGATAAATGTGTCTTCCAAACATGTAAGTGTATATCAAGAACTGAAGAAAAAGCTCATACATTTTAGTAGCAATACAACTCAAGTATATAATAATACATTCAAGATTATTAAAACTATATTAAAGTGTTGTAGAGCCTGATCTTATGAAAAAAAGGGGACTGTGGTGACATTTGTGCAGTAACGTGTTTCTAGAACATGTAGGCTTCTTAGGTGGATCGAAAAAAACACTCGCAAGTTGAACTTGAACACTAATTAAAGGTGCTATTTGCAAATTTAGCATTCTGAAGCTTTCACGTGACTGAGATGTTGAATTAGCCAAGCCCCCTCATTCCAAAACCCTGCCCTCCAAAGATAATTTTGAGATCAAAACCAAGAAAAAGAGAAGAATTGGTAGTTCCTGTGGCATTCAAATTCAACAGTGGCACAATAGCGCCCTCAACTGACAAGCATTATGAATCATAGCTTCAATGATCCGCTACAAAAACAACATATGATTGACAAGTGAAAAGCGTCAATGTCAGCGGCCCGCAGACACATGTTTGTTTGCTGTTTGCAAAAACTACAGCTGTCACAGAGACCGGTGAGATATTTCAGGATACTTATTTCATTAATATCGTTAATGGAGTAGGATTTTTTTTTTATATAATTTTTTCATGAAAGAATTCCTTAAAGTATCCCCTAAAATAGTGCTTAAATCTAATACATTAAAATCTTACAAAAAATGTATTATTGCTTCTATCCCTGCTGAAAAGACCATCTTAACCAGCATGCAAGCTCCATGCTGGTCTAGGCTGATTTATTCTGGTTAGTGCTGGCTTGGTGCTGATCTAGCTGGTGGACCAGCATAGCCATGCTTTTTACCAGCTAAACCATGCATGGTCTTTCTGATGAAGCTGGTTAAGCTTAAAAAGCCTGGTGGAGACACCAGCACACCAGCATTCCATGCTGGGGAATCAGCACCCAAAACACAGCATAAACTGGTGACCATCCATGCAAGTTAGGCTATAATGTTTGTAAAAAATGTCAAAAAAGCATGTGGCTCTAAAGTGCCGATACTTTACAGTCTTGATGACCATTTTTATTGACAGTGCCTTTCCTGAGTATGTAGATAACCTGAAGTGATAGGATGAGGTTAGTTACGCCGATATCATTAACTACTTTAAGTTGTTATGACAACCAAAACAACTTCAAAACTTCAGAAGTTTACTCCAAAAAACTTAAATTGTTGTTGTTCTCCATCTGGATTGCTCATTTCGGTAGTTTTTACATTACATTTTACATAGAAACAGAGAACAGGAAAATAGAATCATCATGGCGCCAACCAGTGGTTGCTCAGGAAAACTGTAGATCGAATCCGCAATCACAAGTGTGGGTTTATTGTAATTTTACAACAGCTTTGAATGTGACTCGTCAAATCAGAGTTAGAGTTTTAGAGTTAGAACTATCCATTTTATAATAATATTTTAAGTACACACTGAACTATGTTTGAAGTATGATCTCTGAAAGTATATTATTTTCATACTCTCAGTACTCTCAAGTTCTCATATAAAAAGGATACAAATGGATCAAAATAAAATAGCAGAAAAAGCCCAGATGAGGTGTCACATCAGAAAAGAGATAAAAATGTTAAACTCATATCCCAGAACAGTATATTTTTTAGGATTGCCATCCACTGGGGGCCTGGGTAGCTCAGCAAGTGACGTTGACTACCACACCTGGAGTCGCAAGTTCGAATATAGGGTGTGCTGAGTGATTCCAGTCAGGCTTCCTAAGCAACCAATTGGCCCGGGTGCTAGGATGGGTAGAGTCACGTTGAGCTAACCTCTCGGTCTCAGTGGGGCACGTGGTGTGTTGTGCGTGGATACCTCAGAAAATAGCGTGAAGCCTAGAGGCTACGCCTCTGCAGAAACGCGCTCAACAAGCCACGTGATAAGATTGATGGTCTCGGACTCGGAGGCATCTGAGATTCATCCTCTGCCACCTGGATTGAGGGAGGCACTATGCCACCACGAGGACTTAGAGCGCATTGGGAATTGGGCATGCAAAAATTGGGGAGAAAAGGGGAGATATTTCCTTTTTTTATATAGGCAGGAAACAGACAGTTTTGATGTTTGATGTATATCAAAACCATATGTGTCAGAAGGCAGGGTATATCATATATACTGCATGAGAAATACTCAAGAGTGTTTAAGCAAGCAACAAGCCAGTGAAGGAGAACGCAGCAGTGCAGAAAACAGAATAAATTCAGAGCACATAAGATCATCATGGGATCTTCTCAAGCATCATATGGAGTCTCCAGGGCTCTTTTGATGTTCAGAGTGTTGGGGTTGCACAGATGACTGAAGGAAATCTCTCGGTAAATATCCATGCTTCTATTCCCTTGTGCTGTGTGGTTTTGAGCAAACAGATAAACATTCACCCTTGTGTGTGTGTTTCATGCTTGCAGCCTGCAGAACTGAAAAACAACAAGATTAAAAGAAACACAACAGACACATACAGCACCCAAACAAATATTGACTATACTCACACAATCATAGTTTGGGATTGACAACCGTGTAGTAGTATGTATGTGTGACACTTTAATTTATCTGTTCATAATGTACAACATTTTACAGTAGCAGATTAAATAAAGTATGTAAATGAGTAACAGAAGTTAAGACCCTTTTCTGTTCTTGTAATAGCCTCTTATAATATCTGCAACCTTAGTTAAAGTGACAAAGTAATTATCAAAGATGCCCACTTACATAACACCAGAAAGTCTTATCACAATCGGCATGATGTTATGTAATAATCGAGTCCTATAGAGGCACGACCAAACTGTAGCACACCAAAAAAGGACTGAAAGCTGTATTTTTGTGCTGTGTGAATGTGGCCCAAGACACATCACCATCTGTCATCAACAACGTCAGAGTGAGATGTGCGATGAGGTCTCCATTGGGGAAAAAAGGCCTCTTCTTGTTTTTTACACCTCTAATCTTTATAAGCCTTGTTGCTTCCAGAGTGTTTTGATGTTGAGATAAGGGCACATATGCTCCCCTGGAGACCCGTAAACCCCATTTCTCCTCACACACTCCACTGGGCCATTCACACACAAACACAACGGATTGTTGCTAGTGAGCTCTGAAGATTATAGGAATATTATGGAGGCGCAGAGGTTAGATAAATATTCCACTCAATGTGTCGGCCTGTTTCTGACTGGGAGAAGGGTTGAAAATACATTCTTGCACCTTCAAAGGGGATTCATCTTTTAACCATAAATATGTCAGGCATGTGTCAATATGTCTCTTTCATTTTTCATCTCAGAAAAGAATGCTACCTGAGCTTAGTGTACAGAATTACAGGCATTGTAGATCCCTTAATGGAAAATCTCTGGAATGTCGATGGAATAACATCCATTCCTATTTGCAGAGTTAGCAAAGTCTGAAATTGCTCATACATTTTTATGTGTATTCAAATTCAAAGAATCATGAAAACACCATTACAGTAAATAATGTTTTAATCATAACTGTGTAATGGAAGATGTGTACGATCTTTAAGATCTTTTTAAGAATGCTTGATAAGATTTACTTTTTAAATAGTTTTCTTCAACTTCATTCAATTTAGTTTTTGTTTTTATCCCAGGAATTAATTTTTATCCAAACAAACAGTTTTCAGCTTTTGTCCTTTTTGTTATATGAAGGCTACATTAACACAAACTTGGAAAATTTGTAACAGGCCTTCATCAATATTTTTTGGTTATTTTAAAATGCCTTTTATGTATAGATATAGCTAGTTCCCCGTCTGTCGCTCACTTCGACGTCGTGTCGAAGAAGCGACACTAGGGGTCTCTCTTGAGCGCCGAAAGATACCTCTGATCTATGAAAAAAGGCCAATGAGAGTTGGCGAACAGTATTTGCATACTCCGCCTCCGGATACGGATATAAAGGCGAGAGAAATACGCTCGTTCATTCAGTAATTTTCTTCGGAGCCGAAGGTCGTGTTTATGCTGACTGCTGCGTATAACACTGCTGATCCTGCTTCTGATCCTCTGACGCTCTGCTGCTGTTGGATTTACGGCGCACTACAGCGGCTGTTTTTCTCTTCTCTGCCGGCGTGCAGTTTGCCCCTGGGCGCTTCGACAGCGCAGAGTTTGAAAGAGTTCCACTATATAAAGAGTTATATTTCTCACAAAGAGTTTATTTCTCTAAAAGAGCAATACATAGCGGTGTTGAACGCCCTTTTCAGGGCGCGTCTTTTTAAAGATGCCATTCAACCCCTGTGTAGTTCCTGGATGCGGTAGAGTGCTCTCCGCTTCTGACGGCCACAGGCGCTGTCTCGTGTGTCTGGGCGCCGATCACACCGAGGCTGCGTTTGTGGATGGCTCATGTTCTCACTGCGAGAACATGACCATGGTAACGTTGCGGTCGCGGCTTGCTTTCAATAGAAAGCACGCCACTCCAGCCGCCCCCCGTATCGCTCCTTCTTCCCACGGGATTGAGGACGATGCGGTTGGCGCTGGAGGCGATTTGGGGAGGGCAGCGGGTGCGCTTCCGCCGGGCACGTCCCCTCGGACCACCCGCCCCCCGACACGCTCGTTTACCTCCGTCCAGTCTCGAGGTAACGGCGACTCGCCTCCGGGCCGGTCTGCCTATCCTCTTGAGCCTGAAGCCGATGAGCTCGCCGCTCCATCGGAGAGCGTGGCGTCTGACGCTGACTCCTCCCCTGGACTGCCGCCTTCGGGCCAGCAGGCCCAGGTTGAGGCGGATGCGCAGATGTCCGACATGCTTGCCCGGGCCGCCGTCGGGGTGGGGTTGGACTGGAGACCTCCAATCTCCCCACACCCGTCACGGTTGGATGACTGGTTCCTGGGGTTTGGGCGCCGCTCACAGCCACGCCCCCCCCCCGGTCCCGTTTTTCCCGGAAGTGCATGACGAGCTGACGTCGTCATGGAGAGCCCCGCTCTCCGTCCGTCAAAAGCCCTGCTCGTCCGCTCTCGCTACCCTCGACGGCGGAGAGGCCCACGGGTACACGGCGATTCCCCAGGTGGATAGGGCAGTTGCGCTCCATCTCTGTCCCGGTGACCCTACCACCTGGCGCGGGCGCCCTGTACCCCCTTCCAAGGCCTGTAGGACTTCATCCTCCCTCAACAACAAAGCCTACAGCGCCGCGGGACAGGCCGCCTCCGCCTTGCACGCCATGGCTCTCCTGCAAGTCCACCAGGCCAAGGCGCTCAGAGATCTGCACGAGGGTAGCCCTGATCCCGACGTGTTGCAGGAACTGTGCTCAGCGACCGACCTCGCCCTCAGGGCCACGAAGGTCACCGCGCAGGCACTCGGGCAGGCGATGGCCACCCTAGTGGTCCAGGAACGTCATCTGTGGCTCAACCTGGTCGAGATGCGTGAGGCCGACAAAGTTCGCTTCCTCGACGCCCCTGTCTCCCAGCTTGGCCTCTTCGGCGACACCGTCGAGGACTTTGCCCAGCAGTTCTCCACAGTGAAAAGACAGACGGAGGCCATCTCACACATCCTGCCTCGCCGCAAACCTGCTGCCAGGGCCACTGCCCCGTCTGCTCGCCGAGGGCGTCCTCCTGCGGCTAAGAAATCTGCTCCACCTCAACCCGGGCCCAGCTCTCAGCCCCTGCGTCGAGCACACCGCAAGAAGCAGACGCCCCCCGTCTCCCGGACTCCCTCGAGGACCCGGAAGGCTCCCAGGCGGTCCTGAGACGGACCACCCAGCGACGCAGACGTTAGCTCCGGAGGTGGTAAGACCACTCCGTCCCCCGGTGGAGGGCCGGGAGGAGAATCTTTTGTTTTTAAACAATTTAATTTGCCGCCCCCCCTTAGATGGGGTTGCGGTACCCACATTCTCAGTAAAAGAGCTATTCCCTGTGTCTCTGGGTCACCTGGCCCGCAAATGCCGTTCTCACGGCACTTTGCCCTTAGATCCCGACAGTCCTGGCCTCCTGGACACGGACCACCCGTCTTCAGCCCCACGACTGTCCCCCGGCCGGCCGGTTCCGACGAGTCCAGAGGACGCCTACCCAGGACCTCCTCCTCAGTCGCTAACCCGCCCCCTGCCGGGTGTGCGGAGCAAGGTAAGTGCTTTGAGTCTTTTCTCAGCACCTCAGCCGCGGGTCGCCCCGTCGCCGCCCAACGCTGCCCTACCTGCTCCGCCCCGCTGCGAAGCCCCGCCGGGTACGTCAAAATTAATCGTCCCTTTAATGCCCCTAGCGCAGAGGTTGGACGCGTGGCTTTCACTTCCCAACCCATCTCGCTGGCTGGCACGGACCATCCGACTCGGTTACGCAATTCAGTTTGCCAGGCCCCCGCCCCCCTTCATGGGCATCCGCTTCTCCGCAGTACACGGCGAACACGCCCACTCCCTGCGCGCGGAAATCGCGACTCTTCTGGCCAAAGACGCAATAGAGCCTGTCCCTCCAACCGAGATGAAGAAGGGTTTCTACAGCCCCTACTTCATCGTACCCAAGAAAAGCGGCGGCTTACGACCAATCTTGGACCTGCGAGTTCTCAACCGAGCGTTGCACAAACTCCCGTTCAAAATGCTCACGCAGAAGCATATTTTAACCTGCGTCCGGCATCTAGATTGGTTCGCAGCGGTAGACCTGAAGGACGCGTACTTCCACGTCTCTATCCTGCCCCGACACCGCCCCTACCTACGGTTTGCGTTCGAGGGCCAGGCGTATCAGTACAAAGTCCTCCCCTTCGGCCTGTCTCTGTCCCCTCGCGTCTTCACGAAAGTCGTAGAGGCAGCTCTTGCCCCGCTCCGAGAAGCCGGCATCCGCATACTCAACTACCTCGACGACTGGCTCATCCTAGCCCACTCGCGAGAGTTACTATGCGCTCACAGAGACCAGGTGCTCAGGCACCTCAGCCGTTTGGGGCTTCAGGTCAACTGGGAAAAGAGCAAGCTCACTCCAGTTCAGAGCATCTCTTTTCTCGGGATGGAGTTAGACTCGGTCTCAATGTCCGCACGTCTCACAAAGGAGCGTGCTCAGTCAGTGTTGAACTGCCTCGCCGCCCTCAGGCCGGGCACAGCTGTCCCCTTAAAACTTTTCCAGAGGCTCCTGGGGCATATGGCATCCGCCGCGGCGGTCGCGCCGCTGGGCTTGATGCATATGAGACCGCTCCAACACTGGCTTCGGACCCGAGTCCCGAGACGAGCATGGCGCCGCGGCACGCACCGGGTAACAATCACCCCCGCCTGCCGACAAACATTCAACCCCTGGACAGACCTCTGTTTCTTACGGGCTGGAGTACCCCTACAGCAGGAGTCCAGACGCGTCTTGGTCACAACCGACGCCTCCAGATTGGGTTGGGGCGCCGTTTGCAACGGGCACGCAGCCTCAGGCCGTTAGAAAGGGGCCCAGCTGCGTTGGCACATCAACTGCCTCGAGTTGTTGACCGTCCTCTTTGCCCTGCGGAAGTTTCTCCCGTTAATTCGGGACGAACATGTCCTAGTCAGGTCGGACAGCACCACTGCGGTCGCGTACATAAATCGCCAAGGCGGCGTACGCTCCCGTCACATGTCACAACTCGCCCGTCGTCTCCTCCTTTGGAGCCAGCACCGACTCAAGTCGCTGCGTGCCACTCACATCCCCGGCAACCTCAATGTGGTAGCGGACACGCTGTCACGACAACGCTTGCCTGGCGGAGAGTGGAGGCTTCACCCCCACTCGGTTCAGCTGATTTGGGAACGGTTCGGCAAGGCCCAGGTAGACCTGTTTGCCTCCCGAGAGACCTCCCACTGCCCCCTCTGGTACGCCCGTTCAGAGGCTCCCCTCGGGGCAGATGCATTGGCACACAGCTGGCCAGTGGGGCTGCGCAAGTACGCATTTCCCCCAGTGAGCCTTCTTGCACAGGTGCTGTGCAAGGTCAGGGAGGACGAGGAGCAAGTCACTCTCGTGGCTCCCTACTGGCCCACCCGGGCCTGGTTCTCGGACCTCGTACTCCTCGCGACAGCCCCTCCCTGGCGAATTCCTCTGAGGAAGGACCTTCTTTCTCAGGGACGGGGCACGCTCTGGCATCCGCACCCAGACCTCTGGAATCTCCATGTCTGGTCCCTGGACGGGACGCGGAAGATCTAGCTGGCCTACCACCCACGGTCGTAGCCACGATCAACCAAGCCAGAGCCCCTTCTACCAGGCAACTCTACGCCCTAAAGTGGCGTCTGTTCGTCAATTGGTGTTCTTTCCGGGCAGAAGACCCACAGAGGTGCGCAGTTAGGTCAGTGCTCCTGTTTCTACAGGAGAAGTTGGAGGGGAGGCTGTCCCCGTCCACCTTAAAGGTGTATGTTGCTGCTATCGCAGCTCACCACGACCCAGTAGACGGCAAGTCTCTGGGCAAGCACGACTTAATCGTCAGGTTCCTAAGAGGTGCCCGGAGGTTAAATCCCTCCCGGCCAAACCTGTTCCCCTCCTGGGATCTCTCGGTGGTCCTCGCCGGTCTTCAGAGATCCCCTTTCGAGCCGCTAGAATCAGCCGGACTCAGGGCCCTCTCTCTAAAGACGGCCCTGCTGATCGCGCTCGCCTCCATCAAGAGGGTCGGGGACCTGCAAGCGTTCTCTACTAACGACACTTGCCTGGAGTTCGGTCCGGCAGACACTCACGTGATCCTAAGACCTCGACCGGGCTATGTGCCCAAGGTTCCTACCACGCCCTTTAGAGATCAGGTAGTGAACCTACAAGCGCTGCCCCGGGAGGAGGCAGACCCAGCCCTCTCACTATTGTGTCCAGTACGTGCTTTGCGTGCCTACCTGGAACGCACCCAGAGCTTCAGGCGCTCTGAGCAGCTCTTTGTCTGCTTTGGAGGACAGCAGAAAGGGAATGCTGTCTCCAAACAGAGGTTGTCTCACTGGGTGGTGGAGGCCATTCAGTTGGCCTACCACACCCAGGCCGTGCCGCCCCCCTTACGGGTGCGGGCCCACTCCACTAGGAGCGTGGCATCCTCATGGGCACTGGCAAGGGGCACCTCCCTAGCAGACATTTGCAGAGCTGCGGGCTGGGCAGCACCTAACACCTTCACGAGATTTTACAATCTCAGGGTTGAGTCAGTTTCGTCCCGTGTTCCCTCAGGTCCGAGCCCGTAGAACTCGGTACACGTCGACGATCTGACCGGGTGATCCGCTTGTACCAGCGCCGTTTCCCTCTGCCGAGGCAAAACAGTGCGCTTTTGTCCCAGAGGACCCAGGTCCCTGGTTGATTCCTCCCTAGCACTTCGGACCCGCAGCAGTTCATCGGAGGAACGTGCTGGTCCAGTCCACTACGGGTACCTCCGGCTACCCCTACTGGAATAAGTGCTCCACAGATCAGGCCTCCTACGGGACTCCTCCTGTGTGTATTTCCGCGGTACGGTCACCTTACGAGCTGACCCGCGTCTCCCTTAGGCAGCCCTTTGCTGCCCTCCGGTCGCCGTGTTGTAGCAACTCCCCCCTCCTTGAGGTTGGATCTACCACCGCGCCATTTCCTCCCACATGCCCCAAGTGGCCATGTGATGTATTTTTGCCACCTTTACCTCCCCTGTTGGGCGGGTGTGGCCTCCGCAGGGTCTTTTCCCCCTAAAAGAATAGGACTTCGGAATAAGACCCCCTTCCCTCGATGCGGTAAGGGCCCCGGCTGCTCTTGCTCTATGCTGAGAAAACATAGAGAGAAAAGAGGCCCAGCCAGGCTTGGCCCGTTCCCTAGTTGGGAGCGTCACCTTGTTCCCCCCTAGGGTAACCAAAAGGATGCTGACGCTTTTTCGGGGCATTGGGGAAGAGTACGTGCAGCCTGAACACAGTTGGTCGCTTGTGCACGTGCAAAATACCTGCCCGCTTCTGTGTCAGCAGTACACGTACACGGCTCAGCGCATGGCGAGTTTTGAAGTGGACCCCTAGTGTCGCTTCTTCGACACGACGTCGAAGTGAGCGACAGACGGGGAACGTCTCGGTTACGTATGTAACCTCCGTTCCCTGATGGAGGGAACGAGACGTCGTGTCTTCCCGGCCACGTCGCTGAGCCGAGCCGCTGAGATGCCCGGAACACTCCCGGCTCCTCAGAAAAATCCTGAATGAACGAGCGTATTTCTCTCGCCTTTATATCCGTATCCGGAGGCGGAGTATGCAAATACTGTTCGCCAACTCTCATTGGCCTTTTTTCATAGATCAGAGGTATCTTTCGGCGCTCAAGAGAGACCCCTAGTGTCGCTTCTTCGACACGACGTCTCGTTCCCTCCATCAGGGAACGGAGGTTACATACGTAACCGAGACGTTTAGTCTTTTCCCAGACCCAGACTTTCAAAATGAACCCTCCTATGGTATTGAAAAATGGCACCTCCCTTTAGTCAGTCATTTTTGACCGGAAGGGTCAGATGTGTAGCACTTTTTTTAATGATGATGATGATGATGATGATGATACAATTTCTTGAAAAAACAAAAAACAGAAGCTACACTTATATAAGTTGAAACATGAAAAAAAAATATGAGAATGTGACATAAATTGGAGGCAGATTGCACTGAGGATGTTTAGAGTCTAACTTCTGTCTGTTATTTTTTGATTTATTGATTGAATTTGACAGATTAAAATTAAAAGCTCTCTTATTTGGTCTTTCTCAATCATTTTCAATGGTCAGTCAATTTTGACCATGAATACCAAAGGTCACTTTTTGTTTTTACAATTACTTAGACTTATCATATATATATATATATATATATATATATATATATATATATCCACACGTAACTAAAACACTGAAAAGTGTTTATTAAATGTCTGATGTGTCGGATATATTGTAGACTAGAAAGAGCACTTTTGAAATTCATAAGGATTGTTATGACTCAGATTGGTTTTGACTGCAGCACATAGATTCTCATTTAACAGTACCAGCTTAAATTAGACCCTGAACAGCAAGTACAGTGACTGTAACACAAGACAGCACTGAACCTTACTGAGGGCCCGAGAGAATACACATAGCCGCTCTGTTCTTTACACTGAATCATCCAACTGTACTTAGACCTCTAATTTAAACAGACTTTATTTAATGAACTGTTTGGAGAACTAATGTGGAGTAACTAGTAACAAATCTTAAAGCCCAAAGGACTAAAAAACTTTTTTTTTTTTTTTTTTTTTTAATTAAAAACGTTTTAAGGAATTAACAGCACTTTAAAAAGATGATTAAAAAAGAGATTCAAATCATGTCATAGTCTATCAGTAGCCAATTACAGCTGATTTATTTTATATGGAGCTAGACGGTATCATGGGGTCACCGTGTTGAGATCACATAACCAGACTGATACTACTCACTTTATCTCATAAACACCCCTATTATAACAAATTATAGCTTACTGAAAAAACAAATCAATCTGACTGTGAATAGTGCAACATCATTACTACATGCAACATCCATGCCACTAGGTGTCAGTATATAAGTCCAAGTCTAACCGGCCAGGCACAAGTTTACAACATAAACAAAATATTACTAAGTTCACCTTTAAGTTGTTTCCCCTCGAGGTATCATCATATAATGTGAACACTATGTGCCTGAAGCCTAATGCCTTATTCGGAAAGGCACGAATAATGACTTCAAAACGAATAACGGATTCATCCGAATAATATAAAAAAAATTGCATGACTGATTATCCAAAAAGCACAATGATAAAGGGACATTTTAAATAAACATATCCAAAATGACAATGAATTTATGAATCTGTGCAGTCAATATTTCTAAAGTGTAAAGCTTATGAATGAAAAACTGCATGATGTGATTTCAGATAAGATAGGTGCGGTCCCTACTCTGTTTGCAGTCTCTATAAATTGTTTGCATCTGGAGCTTATCAAGTCAAACATTAATTAAGATACGACATCATATACACTTTCCACTTCTTGAATATTTTAAAATGTTAAGTGTTCTTGAACTCTGGTAAGGTGCTATATAAATGTAACATTATGATTATGATTATGATTATGATTATGATTATTATTATTATTATTATTTAACTAAATAATGGTGTCCTATCATAAAAATTCCTGATAGATTTACGGGACTTTCACCTGTTTGTAGGCTATATTTATTTTACTTTAATTTTGTTTGTTTTTTTGTTCGATTTTTTTGTATTTATTATTCCCTGAAAAAATGTATGCTTTACATTTCACATTTTGCTTGACACCTCCTTCCTCATGTAGCTTACAAATTCAGCTTCATCTGGTAAGAAAACAATTATAACTGTATAATAATATTAACTATTATTATTATAAAATTATCATTTATCACTTTTTTCTTACCAGATGAAGCTGATTATTATGAAAAGGCATATGCAAAGCATGTTTTATTAAGAAACTATAAATGTACGAGTAACACTCTTTCGTTTTGACGCACTTCCGGTTGAAGCCCCACCCACACCTGGTTCTATCGAATACAGAGACAGATACAGATTATTTTGTCATATGAACAGATACAGATACAAATACAGATAATGGATAATGTCAGCAAGATAGGCCATCTCAGGCTTACGAAAAAAATTAACACAGAGGATGATAAACAAAGAGCAGTCAGGGCTGATTGCAAGGAACAGTGGGAGTAGTCTATATTTGTTTGTGAAGTGCTTGAATTTATTTGTACAGAAAGTTCCCACCCATTCACACATTACACACAAGTGTAATCTCTCTGTTTACTCAGTAAACCTATACACATAACAGTGTGTGCTGGCTGACATAAGCGTGATGTGACTGTTCTGAGCAGATCATGACTGTTGTTACAGTGCTGGAAATGATACAGGGAAGTCAGTGTGGGAGGCATGGCAAACAAAATTTCAGTAGACACTTTTACTTTACACACACTGGTGTGGGCCTGTGGTCTGCAAAGAGTGTGGTCTGCAAAAAAAGGGGGGGGGGGGGGGGGGGGTTGTTGATGTTGCATAGACACCTTATGATGGTTTTTATATTTTATACAAGGCCATTAAATGTGTCCTTGCTTCTGTGCAGCTTGCATTCAACACTTTTTTTGCAATATTTCAGATTTATTTTTTTGTATCACGAAAGGCGCCATTGTGGAACTCCAATTCATAATGTGTCGCTTTGAAGTTGTAGAGATTTAAGCAAAAAAAATGTGTGGTGAAAAATACCCATTAACTCACTTTTATACACAAAAATAATTTTTCACATGGAAATATGTCATAGAACTGAAGTTAAATGGGCTGTGAATTATGTTTCATGTTGACTATAAATGAAGCAATACGGCAGCATCTGACCATAGAACAAATGAAAGATGATGTGAAAAGTGTTTTCTTGGTTCTCTCAAAGTTCTGTGAGGATCTTAGTGAAAACAGTTTGACTGCAACAGGATGGTGTTAGCTGAAGTATGATTCAATCCACACGTAACTAGTGTAAAAATATCTGTTACAGCTGACACTAGGCTTAATGATCCCCTAATCCACCTCAAATCATCATAATTACATAATGATCAGCCCCTTCAACAAGATAATAAACAGATTTCATGGCAAAACTATATTGACAGAATCAGGAGAAAATACACAAAAACATTGTTATGTAATGGGTTATGTATCTATTTTTATACGTTCTGTCTGATACACCAGCAAAGAAAAGGCTTTGCTGGCCCTCTAAGAAGTAAATAGGGCCAAAATAAATATTTTGATTTTATCTTGACTGGCGACCTGTCCAGGGTGTACCCCGCCTTCCGCCCAATGTTAGCTGGGATAGGCTCCAGCCCCCCCGCGACCCTGTACACAGGATAAGTGGTTGTCGATGGATGGATGGATGGATGGATTTTATCTTTACTTTAAAATGTTTTTTTGAACAATGGATTCTCATATAGGTAAAGAATGGACTAATTTCCAATCCCTGAAAGCTGTCTGACACATGTGGAGATGTCAGTCTGTTTCCTGTTTGTAAGAGTACATTACTAAGCAAGTCAGAAGTTCAGCTTAATAAGGTCCAGCAACCCCAAGTGACCCTCCTGGTGTACAAAAAATAACAGCGTTCTGGCTGTGGATCAGACAGTGCCTCAAGCAAGGACTGAACTATTTCAATAAAACAAGGACATACTTTTTCTTTGATCTCTCAAGATCTAGCAGTGTGTGTATTATTTTTTGTATTATTATTCTTTTGAATTTTGACAGAAGAACTTCTGCCCTTATGTTATTTTTAGTTGTTAGAGATTACTTTATTTCATTCTTTCAGTTCATTTTGTCCCTTACTATCGCATCCATTCTTATTTCATTCAAGGCACAGATGGCATAGACTATAGACAAATGTTGAAAGAGGTGACAGATTTGAAAATGTTAAGCTTAACTTTAATAGATTTTCAATGTGGTCTCAGACTTTTAGACATCATTGTATTTTGTTTTAATCAGAATCTAATTTGAACTTAGAAAAAAAGTAAAAAAAAAAAAAAGCTAATAAATAAATAAAAAAATTTAAAAGAACATGAATTAGACATATTTTAGATTCTGCACTATTTTTGGTCACTAATCAAATATGCACATTTGTCACATTGATGATGTTAACACCTTGAACAAAATGTCTGATGTCTTTGCTTTCCACGAAGTACACAAGATTTTCTTTGAAACAATCTTAAATCATGGAAACATCAGATTTTGCACAAACTTGTGGAGTTCGTTCCAGCTAGAGTGCATGCTGTCATTAACCTTGTGCAACCCTGTGTGCACATGCGTGGATGTTGCATTTTGACTTCAATATATGCAATAATGTATCATTTAAATGATTTGAAACCAACTGATATCAGTTCAAGAGAAACTGTGCTGTCAGTAAAGGGTTAAACTTTCAAAGTCATGAGACAAAACAAAAGGCGTCGAACCCAGCGGAATTTGTCTTTTGGAGAAAAGCCATCAAAACTGTATCAGGTAAGAAAGTTTGTACATTGAAACCTGTTTGAGTCCAAATATTTGAGTCTCTAGTTTCATGTGATATGCCTTTTTTATTATTTAAGCTTTTTAATGTGATGCTGCTAAACACAATGTACACTAAAGTGTACATTAGCACATTTTGTTCCTTAGAAAACATATAGTTACTGTGCATTATCACACTGAGAATTAATGGATTCATCCAAAAGCTGAACATTTTTACTTTCAGAGGCTTTATATAGAATTAGTATGAAAATAATGTGCATTTTGAACTGGGGACGTTCTTCATACATCACTTAATACATCAGAGATCGAATGACAAATGCCCAATCTTCTAATCACGCTAATTAGGTTCTGGCTATTTAGGTTCTTTGAAAATGCGTGAAGATTTTATTAGGGACATATGGGTGTAAAAGGGAGCTGAAATGCAGAGTTCACTTAGATTTTTTCTTCAGAGCTAAGCGGTTGTGTATCAGCAAGCTGAATTCCACTGCTGTTCCATTCACCTCTTCAAGAATCATTCCAGGGGCTTTCTCTCCATCTGCACACTCAGTGCAGAGTACCCCCCTGGGCTCTTCGACAGTGCTAAAAGAGTATATTCCTCCAAAGAATATATTTCCTCTATTAGAGCAAACACATTGACGTGAATGTCTTTTTAAAGATGCCTCTTTTTAAAGATGCCCTTCCATCTCTGTGTAGTTCCTGGATGTGGTTGTTACCTCTCCGCCTCTGATGGTCACGATGCCTCACGTGTCTGGGTCTTGAGCACGTTGATGAAGCATTTGTGGATGGTTCATTTTCTCACTGCGAGAACATGACCATGGCAACGTTGCGGTCGCGGTTTTCCTTCTTGTGGGGGGAAAGCCACTTCAGCTGGTCCTTTACCTAGGGGTATGAGGCCTCCCCGGTTGACGCTGAAGGTGCTTCAGGGGCTTCAATGGGTAAGGTTCCGCCTGGTAATTCCCCCACTGACCGCTCATTCCCTGACACGCTTGATTGCTCCCATCCAGTTCTGGGATGAGACAGGCAGCTCACCTCAGTGCCAGCCTAGTGTCTCTTTCGGAGCTCGCGGTTTGGATGAGATGTCAATCAATGCATCGAAGAGCACCTTGGTGATGTCAGACACCGAGGACTCGACCGGGCTGGCATCTTCGGGTGTGCCAGCTCAGTCTGAGGCCAACGCGGAGCTGACTGCCATGCTTGCCAGGGCCACCACGAGTGTCAGGCTGGAGTGGAACCCTCCACCTGCCCCTGAGCACTCGCGGCTTGACGACTGGTTCTTGAGGTTGGCGCGCTGCACGCAGCCAGGCCCCCCACCAGTCCACTTCTTCCCAGATGTGCATGATGAGCTGACGAGGTCAAGGAAGGCACTTTTCACTGCCCAAACCCGATCCTTCAGCTCTTCCACTCTCACTATCCTTGATGGTGGAGCAGCCCCAGGTCAATAAGGCAATCACGGCAGACCTGTGCCCACTGAGCGCCATCACCAGGTGGAGTCGCCCGGCACTCCCTTCCCGAGCCTGTAGGACTACGTTGTCTCTGGCGACCAAAGCCTACAGCAATGCTGGTCAGGCTGCTTCCACTCTGCATGCCATGTCCCTTCTACAGGACCATCAAGCCAAGGCAATAAAAAAGGGAACGAGGGAAATTCTGATCTTATCCGGGCAGAGAACGGCAGTACCACTGAAATACATTTATGAGGCTCCTGGGGCATATGGCATCCTCAGCGGTGATCACGCGGCTCGGGTTGATGCATATGTGACCACTATAGCACTGGCTTCAGACTTGAGTCCTGAGGTATGCATGGACAGGACCATGCCTGCATTGACACATCAACTGTTTCGGGTGGCTGGCAGTTCAGCTCGTCAAAGCACGTGTTGGTCCAGATGGACAACACGGCGACCATGGCGTATATAAAATGCCAATGCGGTTTACGCTCTTGTCGCATGTCGCAACTCACCCGTCACCTTCTCCTCTGGAGTCAGTGGCACCTCAGTTTGATGCGGGTCACTCACATCCCTGCCAACCTCAACGCCACAGTAGATGTACTGTCATGGAAGGTGACACTCAGGGGAGAGTGGAGACTCCACCCCCAGGTGGTCCAGCTGGTTTGGAGTCGATTCGGCATGGCACAGGTAGACCTGTTCACCTCCCGGTTATCCTCACTATGCCCGCTCTGGTATGCTCTGACGGGAGCCCCCCGCAGACACACTGGCACACAGCTGACCCAGGAGCTGCGCAAATACGCATTCCCCCTGTGCATTGTGAGGGAGGAAGAGGAACATGTCACCCTTGTGGAGCCCTTTTGCCCCACTCAGACTTGGTTCTCTGACCTCATGCTCCTCGCGACAGCAGCTCCCTGGCAAAATCCCCTGTGGAAGACATAATGTGGTCTACCACCCCCAGTGTTTAACACAATCACTCAGGCCAGGGCTCCTTCCACAAAGCAGCTGTATACCCTGAAGTGGCGTATGTTTGCTAAGTGGTGTTCTTCCCATAGCGAAGACCCCCAGAGATGCGTAGTCAAGTCAGTGCTTTCCATCCTACAAGAGCAGCTGGAGGGGCGGCTGTCCCCCTCCACCCTGAAGGTGTACGTAGCTGCTGTAGCAGCGCACCACAATGCAGTTCAAGGTAAGTCCCTTGGCAAGCACATCCTGATCATCAGGATCCTGAGAGGCACCAGGAGGCTGAACCCTCTTAGGCCACGCCTCTTTCCCTCATGGGACCTCTCCATGGTCCTGCTGGTCCTTCGGAGAGCCCTGTTCAAGCCCCTAGAGTCAGTCAAGTTAAAGGCCATCTCGTTAAAGACCACCCTCCTAACTGCGCTCGCTTCCATCTAGAGGGTCGGGACCTGCAAGCGTTCTCTGTCAGCAAAACGTGCCTGGAGTTCGGTCCGGAAGACTCTCACATGATCCTGAGACCCCGACTGCGCTATGTGCCCAAGGGTCCCATGACCCCTTTTAGGGATCATGTGGTGAGCCGGCAAGCGCTGCCCCCAGAGGAGGCAGACCCAGCCTTATCGTTGCTGTGTCCAGTGCAAACAGAGGTGTGCCCACTGGATCGTAAATGCCATTGCATTGGCCTATCAGACCTAGGCCGTGCCCGCCCCTTATGGGTTCGCCTCTTCCATGTGCGGCCTTGAGCCCAAGTGACATAGTGACTTATTTACCACATGTTTACCCCCCCTCGGTGCAGGGTGTGGTCTCCGCGGGGTCTTTTCCCTCTGAAAGAATATGAAAGGAAAAGAACATCATTTAATGCATATAATGAGCAATAAAAGGCCCCAGCCAAATCTAATACTCTGTTGAGAGAAAAAATGCCGTCTGGTGCAGCCTGCTCCCATACTAGATACCCCCACCCGTTCCACCCTGATGCAGGGAACGAGACATTGTGTCCCTCTTGCCACAGGCTGTACTACCAGCTAGAATGTCTGGGACCTTGTCTCGGCTCCTCAGCACAAAACCTGAATGAACTCTGCATTCCAGCTCCCTCTGCAAATTCAAATTGCCAATTCTCATTGGCTTTTTCTCAAAGATATGAGGTGTTTTTGGGCTCTCAAGAGTGACCCCTAGTGTCACTACATTGACACATGTTTTGTTCCCTCCATCGGGGAACGTAGATTACTACAGTAACTGAGACGTTTTTCCACTGCTGCGAAGCAAGAATTATCACTTGAAGGATATGAAGAATTTCAAAACCTTATTAAAATGCCAGTAAACACCTCAAAATCTGCCAAAACAAGGAAAGAGGTCTGGCAAAAAGATGCAGACAAATTAAATGTGTAAGCGTTCCCCCATGTTGCATTTTATTCCCCTTTTTACAGTATTATTATACTTTTTTGATCAATTTTAATATTTTGGTTTTGTATTTTGACTTTTTATTTTCTAAATGTCAGAGTCACCTCAGGATCCACTAGAACTTGGAAACAAGTAAAAGTGAAATATAAGAACATTCTACAAAATGGTAATTCTTTACTTCTTATACTGTGCTTGAAATACCTTTTAAAATACACTTTTTAAAACACGGGAGGTGGTCCTGCACCTCTACATTATACCCAGGCAGAAGAGATGGTCCAAGGGCTTAATTGTAACAAACCCATTTAGCAGGGCACCCCTGGGGGAACTTCTTCCTCAGACCCACATTCAGGGAGCAGTAGCAGCAACACCTTCATTATTGGTAAAGGAGGTTTAAATTCTTTTGTTTTGTTAGTTGTTCATTATAAAGACGTTTTTTTTGTGTGTGCAGTTGTAGATAAGGCACAGGGTGATGTTCGTTCCTTAAAAAAAAAAAAAAAAAACTTGAAATTGAAAACTTGAGGAAAAAGTTAAACTGGAGATAGAGTTGCTTCAGAGAGAACTTCAGAGTAAGTGCTAAGTCACTTTCACAAAGACTAAAATCATTGACTGTACATAACAATATATCTTATTGCAGGTAAAATATGATTGATTGCTGCCTTTGACTGGGAGGAATAAAAAATACAGAAATAAAATTCAAATGGACCTAAGCATTTGTGTCTTTTCTTTATTCAAATAGGTCAATCAATAGTGGTGTTTCACAATTCTGTCCCATGCTGCTCTTCCTCTAGGTTGGTCCAGGTGCACTGGCTGGAGGTCATCATCAGGCTGCACCTCTACCACAGGGGTCCTCTTTTTTCTGATGGTGGCAATTTTGTGTAGTACACAGCATGTAACAATAATGTCGTAGACTCTGTCAGACTTTTCAGACACTGAAATCTTCCCTTAGTTGCCCGAAGGTCATTTCAATGCATGCCCTTGTCCTGGCTAGAGCTGCATTGTAACTGGTTTGTGGACCCGTTTTTGGGTCAGGGAATGGAGTCATGAAATACTGCCTGCAGGCTTAGCCCCTGTCTCCAAGCAGGATCACATCATAACCACCTGTGTAGTGGAAAAATGCAGTTCAATAAAGCCCAACATAAGTGCATTTAATACAGTGAGCTTGACATTTCTGTTTTTTCTCACATTCAAATAATGTGCATAAATGTGACTCTCTGAAGATACTCATGCATAGATCCAGGCCATTTTGCCTCTATGTTGGTTACAAAGCACATCGAGTCTCACACTATCTAAGGTATTTTATTCAGTACATGTCAGTCAACTGCATTTTACTTTTTGATTTAATACCATTTATCTTAATATACTATTAATAATCTGAAAGCTCAAAAATATTGAGATCATCTTTATAGAAGCCTTCCTTTACATTTATGCTGTGAACTCCTTTTCTGTTCACAAAATCACCTTCATTGGGTCCTGATGGGGCCTTGATTGGAATGTGTGTGCAGTCTATGGCACCAATCATGTTTGGGAAGCCTGGGGGACACATATGCAATGTTTACTGGCATGGTCATGATTGCATGACCTTCGATTAGAATTATAATGTACCTGCAATGGCAAAAAAGTCTGTTTTATAACCTGGTGTCTTAATGGCTCAGAAATATAAAAAAAAAAAATTTTGCTTGAGCGCCAGGTACACTTTGCGAATGGCATGGCAGACAACACTTTTCAACTAAGTTCCTCTGCATCTCAAATAGTGTACAAGAAAGTGCCACTCACAAAGAATCTTAAGCCAATGCAAACTGTCTGTGCTGTTAAAGACCGACGATTTGAACTTTTAAAATGAGGGTCCAACAAATTAATGAGGTACATTATTCCCTCAAGGCAAAAACAATATCTCTCTTAAAGTAAACTATTGCACTGCGCTAAAGGATCCAGTCTATCCTGCATTGAAATCTGAAAGCTCTCTGTATTATTTGTGCACCTTCTGCAACAGGTTGCTCTCGTAAAAATGGAGAGGACATGGCTACGACAGACTTCCCCTATCATCACCACTTATAAAGCCGCAATCTAATCATGTTTTATTTTAAATAAGACAGCTCCCGAGCAGGTTTGAGCTTATGGACCTGTTGCTATGCCAGCAACTCCAGGATGAGCTTAGAAGAGCCAAACCATTCTGGATCATGGCAAATCGTCAACAGTGAAATCCAGATAACTGGGTTATCCATGTACGAAGAACGGGTCCCTGTTATGAGACCAGTGCAGACAGACAGCGCACTGGAGGTAAAGTCATTCATCTAATAGGAAGCAAGGGAGCATCCTATAGCTCTCTATGCAGCTAAGTGCATTCAATCCAAACTTCCAATAAAAAGTTCAGTTTCAGGCTGCAGATGATGTTTGGACCACTCAAAATGTTAGGCAGACATGGGACAATGGTAATCAGCACATAGTTTCAGAATTTATAATATATAATTGTATTTTAACATGGTAGTTTAACATGGTTGGCAGTGATTGGACAATGCAGACCATTACTTTGAATCAGAATTATTTATGCTAATTTCTGTGATGTCTGTAACATCTAAAAAAATATGAATAACCTACACTCCTGGAAACAAAATAAACAATTTTATTAAAAGAAAAAATCTGACTTTCTATAGCTTGATATTATTTAAAATTTCACAACTGAGTAGGGCTGTCCAAATGTGTGGGCATACATTTTTACGAAAACGAATTGCTCTCGAATTTTTAGGTGTTTATTAGGAAAATTCAAACAGCTGTCACATGTGGGTCTCAGGAGGTTAAAGTAAAAGGGGACCATAGCAAATACTATGAAATTCTGCTATTCTTGTAATCCTTTTCACTCAAATTACTAAATTTATTATACAATTTGATTGTCTATTTAGAAGATTTTTTCAGATTTTTGGATGCCACTTTACAGTATAATGTCATGCAAAATCTAAAGATGAGTCTCAATGTCAATGAGACATTGTGCTGGAGTCTAAAATGGTTTACAAAGCTGGACTAAAACATAATCATCTAAATGTGTCATGAAACAAGCAAAGGTTCAGAATGTATGTATTTGATTATGATTTTATTTTTGTCATATTGAACAGTGCCATTGGAGTATTTTAAAAGATCTTTCTAAATTCATTAATTTAAATAGTAATATTGCAGGTGTTGGAGTTACTTACAATAAGCAAGTGAATAAAGGATGAAGATAAAAGGATGTTTTGATGATCACATCACTGAATCACAATTCCTGATTGGTCTAAATATAACACAAGAATACAAACTCAAGCCAAGGACTGGTCTACCACAATCAGTTTCCATGACAACTCAGGAGGACCATGAATGTAGAGAAGACCCTGTGATTTCTCTGGTCATCTGCTTCTACTGTATCAAACACACACACTAACATTGACTTCCTTTGACATTTTCTGTCCCCTTATCCTAACCAAAGTCTTTCTAGCAAGTCAGTTCACTGTTGGCCATCCTATCTACTAAGACCAAAATCTAAAAAATGGTTGATCAAGATTACGATCAAAGAACATATTTCAAAACAGCAATAAAATCTGACAATACTGGAATCATAAATTGTGGTTCTTAACCTCATATTATGCTAAACAAAAAATAAAAAATCCAGGCTTGTATAATGCACATGTGCATTCTGGAGTTGATTGACAGGTGATGTCTATATTTAAAAGGTGATTGGCTTTTTAACTGTAAGGTGGGACTTCCTTTCTACATCCATTGACCATTTGGCTTTCAGAGCTCCTTGGTTGAGCGTTCCAATTTCTCACATTCATTTTAATAAAATGTTGAATTTTTTACCCGTTTCCGTTAAGCTATTATATAGTATGTTTATCAATGGGGACTGTTGGCTGGTGCCCATAATGTATGCAAAACATGACCCACACACTAAGTCAAGGCCGTATTTGTGTTGGTGTTGCAGAGAGAGTTGGACAGAGTAAGGGAAAGTCACAATCAGAGGAAATATGGGTTATAGCGTTCTCTGAGGAGACAACAGCTCATTATTATACAGATCAATGACAGCAAGCTCTCTAATTTAACCTACCATCTGTACCCTGTCATCATCTCAGAGCAAAACACATAACTCATAGACAAGCAGAGAGAGTTTAAATGGTGCTTGCTAAGGCAAACATTATTCTTATTTCTCATACTACTGTTATGGATTTAAACCATATAGTATTAATTGTTTGGCACATTTGATACGCAGCTCAATAACAATACCTGAAATGATGTGGCTTGTTGAGGAGAGCTGTGCAATTACTTTTCTATGTTATCAGATGATAATTAGAACAGAAAAACCCCATTGACTTACACAGGAGGAGTGTAGGGGCCTAGTAGGCAACAACCAACCTGCCACCCAGAACTCCATAGCAACCTCATATCAATGCCAACAACCCACAAGACCCTAGCTTTGTGGTGGTGGATAATTCACTGGCAAGAACCACTTTTCTTCAGAAAAAGTAAAAGGTAGGTCTTTACTTTTTTTAATTAGTATTTATTTTTTATTTTCATTTAAACAGAAACACAATAATACTAATAACTGAAACAAAATAAAAAATAAAATCCAATAATAATAATAATAATAATAATAATAATAATAATGAGAAAAAAATAAATAAATTACCTCTATGGAGGTTCAGTATATTGTTATCCACTTTAAGGTAACCGTGAACCGCAAAAGCAAACAAAACAAAGCTAAAGCTACTAAAGCTAGAAACCGGTTAGCAGATAAAGCAATGCCTATTGCAGGCAGACCAAGTAAGAAAAACATCTCGGTTACGTATGTAACCTCCGTTCCCTGATGGAGGGAACGAGATGTCGTGTTGAAGAAGCAACTCTAGGGGTCTCTCTTGAGCACCGAATTTGCATACCCCGCCCTCGGACATACGGGTATAAAGGCGAGGGAAATACACACATTCATTCAGGATTTTTCTGAGGAGCCAGGAGTGTCCGGCCACCTCAGCGGCTCGGCTCAGCGATGTGGCCGGGAGGACACGACGTCTCGTTCCCTCCATCAGGGAACGGAGGTTACATACGTAACCGTGACGTTCCCCGTCTGTCGCTCACTTCGACATCGTGTCGAAGAAGTGACACTAGGGGTCCACTTTAAATCATGCCATGCGCTGAGCCGTGTACGTGTACTGCTGACATAGGAGTGGGCATTTCACGTGCACAAGCGACCAACTGTGTTTCAGACTGCACGTACCCTTCCCCAATGCCCCAAAAAAGTTGTCGGGATCCTTTTGGTTACCCTAGAGGGGAACAAGGCGACGCTTGCCAACCTGGGAACAGGACAAGCCTGGCTGGGCCTCTTTTCTCTCTATGTTTCTCGGCATAGAGCAAGAGCAGCCGGGGCCCTTACCGCATCGTGGGAAGGGGGTCTTACCGGTTTCCTATTCTTTCAGGGGGAAAAGACCCTGCGGAGGCCACACCTGCCCGAAAAGGGGAGGTAAAGGTGGCGAAATACATCACATGGCCTCTTCGGTCACATGTGGAAAAAATGCCGCGGTGGCAGATCCAGCCTCGAGGAGGGGGGAGTTGCTACAACACGGTGACTGAAGGGTAGCAAAGAACTGCCTAAGGGAGACGCGGGTCACCAGTGGAGCACCTATTCCAGTACAGGGTAGCCTGGGGTACTCGTAGTGGACTGGGTCAGCAAGTTCCTCCGCTGAACTGCGGACCCAAGAGGGCTAGGGAGGAATCGACTGGGGATCCAACAGCAAAGCAGAGCGTCAGAGGATAGAAGCTGGAAACTGGTGTGTCACTCGCAGCTGGCTGCATACACGACCATCGGCTCCGAAGAAAATTTCTGAATGAACGTGTGTATTTCCCTCGCCTTTATACCAGTATGTCTGGGGGCGGGGTATGCAAATACTGTTCGCCAACTCTCATTGGCCTTTTTTCATAGATCAGAGGCATATCCGGCACTCAAGAGAGACCCCTAGTGTCACTTCTTCGACATGACGTCGAAATGAGCGACAGACGGGGAACTCAGGCTCCTTATCAAATGTTACGTTAAAAATATCCCCCATCTTCCATGTGTAATGAACTGGCCATGGAGACGGTGTTAGGATCCATGTGCAGGAAGTTTATTAGAACACAAGCAAACAATCCAAATCGGCAGGCTAATATTGGTAGTCGTTATGCAGGCGGTATAATCCAATAAACCAAAAAGACAGTCCAACATGGCAAACAAATCAAAGGGGTATCCAAAAAGCAAAAATCCAGGAAAAAAGGCAATGGTCATAACATGCAAACAATCAGCAATGGCAATGGAAAAACGCTTGGTAAGGCAGGATGAACTGGCAAAACTTTGCAACGTGACAATGGAAACAGCTTGGTATTTATATAGTTCAAACATGAAGTAACCAATGAAGAAATGGTACAGAGTTAGTATTCGGGAGAGGGCTCCCTCTGGTGGTTAGTAGGAGGGGTAAAAACCTTGGATGTTACACTATGCCACCCCATCCCAGAACTTTGTAATGGCTGGACAATGCCAAAAACAGTGCATGAAAGATCCAATTTCACTCTGGCGTGATTAAAGTGATTACTATTTATCTCATTCAGAATAAGTGGGGTAATAAATAGTCTCAGTAATATTTTGTAATGCGTTTCAACCTGTCTATTGCAAGTTTTAACTGTATCTACACAGTCATCATCAATATACTCATTACTGAGATCTTTCTCCCATGTACACCAGATATGATAAATTCCACTGTGATCCATTGAATAAAGAAGAAAGTAAACTTTTGAAATAAGGTGTTGTGTATCAGTCAATTTCAACAAAAAAAGATCAATATTGCAGTATTGTCACAATCCCCTGTTGTCTGCCCTGTGTTTCTCCCGTCATCTCTCCCGGACTTCACTTCTCATAATTCCCTGCCCTCATCACTGCCATCTGTCTGTCATTGTCTTCACCTGTTTTTAATTTAATCATCATCCTTCTTGTATTTAAGCCCTGTTGTTTCATCAGTCTTGGTGAGTTGCTGAATGTTATGTCTGCCCTTGATCATGTGCCTGCCTGTGCCCTTCGTGGATATTTATGTTGTGTTTACCTTGGTTTTCCCATCGTGGATGTTTCTTTTGTTCCCTGTGTTTTTAGTTACTCTGTTCACCGTTTGTGTTTTCAATTTCAATAAAAACTGCACGTAGATCCTCACTCCTCATCTGCCGTCATAACGAGTATACTGGCATGTGGAGACAAGGAGGCTTGAGGTTACCTGAGTTAATAAAATGGTGAATCTGGAGGTATCCTCAAAAACTACCACTTTCATGCTGAAATTTCTCCTTTAGTTGGTTAAATTAAGGTGTTTTCTAGGTATAAAACCCCAACCACTCTTATCCCTTTTCCATGCTATCTATGAAAGAGATTTTTGAATGCCAGGGAGAAAATCTCTATTGCCAATTAATGGTGTCAGACCTGACAAAAAACCCCTTCTCCCACACTTTAACCATGCTGAAAAGGTTAAAAATTTTAATTTCAGGCAACGACTTAAGACCCTTACTGCTTGTAAGCAGACTTAGCAATGAGTATGGCATCACAGCCCACTCATTCACACAGCGTAGGGATTCTAAATGAGAATGCAGCCAATTCCAAATTGTATGGGTATGGCAAGCCCAATTGTAAAACCTTAGGATAGGTACTGTCTGAATTAAGAATTAAGGCAAAAAGAGAGGGGAAACAGGCCAGCCTTGCCTTGTCCCTCGCCCTAACGGGAAAGGTAAAGAGCAAAAGCCATTTGTAATCACACAAGCAGTAGGTGCACAGTAAAGAGTCCAAATCCAATTAACAAAGACTGTACCTAAATTAAATTTGCCCAGCACTTTAAAAATGTACCCCCATTCTATGCGGACAAACACTTTTTCTGCGTCTAAGGAAATGGCAAGCACTTGAGTTTTTGAAATTTGTGAATACTGTATTATGTTTAACAGTCTCCTGACATTGGAGTAAGACTTTGTTGAATAAAAACTGTCTGGTCCAGGTTTATTAGCTGAGGGAGGAATGATTCAAGTCTTCTTGCCAAAAGCTTGGAGAGCAGCTTACAGTCCACATTTAACAGGCTCACATGCCTGTAAGAGCCACATTCCTCAGATGGTTTATTTTTTCTGAATCAATTAAATAAATGCCATGTTTAGCATAGCAGGTAGACAGTCCTTTTTAAACAAATCAATGTACCTGTTTGAGGTTCTAAAATAAATTTGCAAATTTTTTGTAGAACTCCGGGCCAAAACCATCAGGGCCCGGAGCCTTAACACCTTTCAATTACTTAATTGCCTCTAGTACTTCTTCCTTTGAGATGGGCTTATTCAGGTCTGCCTGCTGCTTCTCAGATAGGCTAGGGAGTTTGATTCGGCTTAAAAAGGAGTTATATGCATCAATTGAGACACTAGTCTCTGACGAGTACATCTTCTGATAAAACTGTCTCATAATAGTGTTAATTTGTTTTGAATCATGAGTTGAACTGCCCTTGCCATCTTTGAGTGATGAAATCATGCTTGCCTCATTCCTGCCTCTGGCCAATCGTGCTTGTAAACGGCCTGGCTTATTGCCGTATTCGTATAGCCTCTGCCTTGAAAAGAGCATTGAAGTCTCCGCATTCCTAGTTAAGATTTGATTTAAGGCTGAGTGAGCTGCATCTAATTCTTTCCGCAAAACACGTGAGGGGGTGTTAATACATTTATTCTCTAATTCCTTAACAAGGTGTTCTAACTCAAGTTGTTTTTCCAGAAGACTCTTTTTCCATGCTGCAGAATAAAATATTATTGACCCCCCTAACATAAGCCTTCGCTGTTTCCCAAAGGGGTGATGGCTCTATATCAGGCTGCTTATTGGTTTCCATAAAAAACACCCATTCTATTTCAAGAAACTCCAAAAATGTAGGGTTACTAAGCAGCGATGATTGTAATTGCCAATGACGAGATGTAGGGTTAAAATAAGGTGGAGAGATGACTAATGAGTTATGATCAGATATAGTACATAAGCCTATAGCAAAATTCTTTCCTCTATCCAAGATCTGTCTGGATACAAACACATAGTCTATTATAAAGGACATATTTTGCGGCTGCGAATAAAATTTAAAGTCTCTAACTTTAGGGTTTATGATTCTCCAAGCATCAAGCAGGCCCAAATCTACACAAAGCTGGTTCAATTTAATGGCCTGTCTCGAAGCTGCTGTATGTTTTGGTGGATTGAGGTCTAAGCTTGGGTTGAGCGCACAGTTAAAGTCTCCTCCAATAATTATTTGATTAACAGAAAATTATGATATATTGGCAATTAATTCAGAAAAAAAGCAGGTTCAAATTTGTTAGGGGCATACACACTTCCGATAAGGACTCTCTCTCCATAAATGGTCCAAAATAAAAATGTAACGTCCTCCTGAATATTTTGTCATATCCTCAAACCTGAAATGTAACTTCTTATTAATTAAGAAGCTACTCCTCTACTGTGAGAATTGAAGGAAGAACCAAAAACCTGACCCATCCATCCTTGTCTGAGCTTCAAGTGTTCTGTTTCAGTCAGATGGGTTTCCTGTAGAATAGCAATCAGAGCCTGTTCCTTTTAAAGGAAAGAGATAATTTTTTGTATTTATGGTTGACCCCTTTAACATTTAATGAGACGAACCACAAGGTCTCGGATTAACAACAACGTAAAGCAGTGACATAGAAAGAAAAAACTTAAAATAGAAACAACAAGCTGCCAACTGGCAGTCGAACAACCAGCAAACATGACAGGGTATTTCAGGGCCAATGACACGTAACACGTAGAGGCGTAATGGCCACGCCCAAAAAGATGACCAGAAAAAAAAACATAAAAAACTTTAAAGACAAAATATCTTTAAACATCCCACTCCCGCAACCACATCTTAGAAAGGAAAAGAAAAGATACAGACCTGGAACAACAGTAACAAAAATGGTCAAAAACAATCAGCAAAAAAAAAAAAAAAAAAAAACCTTGACCTTTATATATGCATATTCATTTAAAAACCTATAATAACCTCACACTGTATATTTATAGACAGCAGTGAAACAAAGAACAGAGTTCATTCACCTGTCTAGTAGAACGACAATATATTTATGACGAGAATAAGTTAATTTCAGTACCATACAGTGAAATCCATCGTCAAATAATCAAGGCAAACAATTAAAAAAAGCATGGGCTATTATAGCATTATATAGCATTATATAGCATAGCATTATAGCAGACATTATGCATTGCTTGTCGGTGAAATTGTGGAGTTTAATGAGCACTGGTCTCAGTCTGTCATCCCTCTGTGGACCCAGGCTTCTGTGCTTTTGGACGATTTTAAAGTGAGTGTAAAGAGATTAATGAAAAGTAGGAGGCGAGAACCAGCAGAAAATTATGATATATTATAATTTTCTTGACCATATAAATAATAGTTTAATGAAGAACTTAACCAAAAAGACAAACACACAAAGGTGTCGGCAGCTGCCCGTAAATATCTCTCTCTGTCCCACTGCAGTCTCCAGTCGGCCTTTATCCCTCTCTCTGAGGCTTGATTAGCCTGATTAGGGGCCAGGTGTGTAGCATCATGACCCGGCCCCGCCCTCCGCCCTGTCACATTCCTCCCTCATTCTCTCAGGCCGGGGAGCCCCCCCCCCCCCCACCTCCCCCCACCCTCTTTCCCTGGGTGGCGTAACAGCGATCATGCCAAATTAACAAAAACATTTTTAAAAAGAGAGGGAAAGGCCATCACGGAGCGGCAGTGGGAGAGAGAGAGGAGAGAGAGAGAAAAAAAACACTTACTCGCCGGTTCTCCGATACGCCGTAGCTTGGTTCTCAGCCATTCCTCCAACAGACGACAGATCGGAGGCAGTCTTACAGCCCCTGGCGGACGGAATGCCCCACTGCGTTCTCGGGAAACAGAAGGGGTCTCCCCTGCCTCTGGAGCGATTCTCCAGATCCAAGCGGTTGGCCAGGAGTCCCTCCCTGCTCATGGTTGGTAGTCTCATACCCCGCCGCGTTTCAGCAGCTGGTAGGGATCTCCTCCACCACTCGCAACAGCCCTGACCACTCCAGATGGTCAGTTAGGAGCCCCTTCTCCCTCTCAGGCAGCCGATCTCCTCCGTCCTCCGGCGGATGGCTGCGGCTGCTCCATTGGGTAGTGGCGAGGACTCTACTACGGCCCATCCCTCCTCCTTCCCTCGTTTCGACACCAGTATAAAGGGATTAATGGAAAGGAGGAGCTTGACAATATAAATAATAGTTTAATGAAGAACTTAACCAAAAAGACAAACACACAAAGGTGTTGGACAGCTGCCCGTAAATCTCTCTTTCTGTCCCACTGCAGTCTCCAGTTGGCCTTTATCCCTCTCTGAGGATTGATTAGCCTGATTAGCCCTCCGTCCTGTCACATTGACCTTTCACTGTGTCCAGCTCAAGCCCTTTTGCTAACCATGATTCAAAAAATACATTGGGCTGAGTACCTTCAAACCCCTATTTCAGCCCTAGAATTCTTATATTTTTTCACCTTGACCTGTTCTCCAAGTCATCCACCTTTTCAGCCAACACCCGTATTAACTTTTCTTTTTCTCTTAACTTGTTTTCCGTCAATGTCGCATTCTATGTCGGAGACTCAGTGCTCGACATCGCTAATATGTTTGGTGTTGTCTTCAACGTGTTGCAAAATAGCATCCAAAGTATTCGTGAACATAGACAGTTCCTCATCCAAAATTTTGCTCTGTGACTTCGCGTGTAAGCTTCAGCGTTTAACCACATTTGCATGTGCCCCCATCATGTAAATCGGTGTCGGCAGGTCTGCTCCGCAGATTTCGTTGGCCTTTTGGACCTTTTATGGTCAGAAAAGTACCTCTGTACTTGCTAGACATGTTGCTCTGAAATATAACCTCAACATTTTTTTTTTTAATATTATTTGGAAAATTACGAAAGATGCGGGAGCTAGGCCTCTGTGCACCCTCTCAGCTCAGTGAAATCATCAACCTCTGTAGGTCTTTACATTATTAAATTGTTTTTGTGCCACTTAATTGAATGTTTGTATATGAGTGCCTGAAAATTGTGATTGTCTTTTACTCTTTGCTAGTGTTATTCTGTTTAAGGCAAGGAGGTAAAAAGCTTCACAATATTGAGCCAGTTCTGTCTGCCAGGATCACTGTTTTCCTGCACAGATTTGACCTACTTCCAAAGCTGCATCCCACTCGTCTTTGAGAAGAATATAAGGAAGATGAGATATATGATGAGTGTGCGAGAGAGAGTCTTGGCTGTCTCTCAGCAGGAGATCTAGGGGGGTTTTGGCACAACTGTCCTCTCCCATAACCATTTCAAATATCAACCATCAACAAATATTAAATGTCAGACTTCTGTAAAAATAAAATTCTTCATCTGATATTAAACATTGTTTGTAGTTTGGTGACTAATATGCCATATCAATAAAGTCAGCTGACATCAGTAGTGTCATGCCTATTCAAAGAGGCATGTGCAAGTTGGATTTGAATACAATCATAGATAAGACAATAAAGTTGTGTAATTATTGTAAGTTATAAAGTGTTTGAAATGCTGTGGCAGAAGTCATCCATTCCCAATTATGTATGCTCAACAGCGGGAGTACTTCATTACACTTTATCCCTCGTTTGGCAGAGAGCCAGAGTAGATACAGTCATATATCGAGTGAGCGGGATGAGATCATGGATAAATCTGTCACTAGACACACAAACAGATATCAGGTCAGTTACATATAGTGTTGGATTACAGGGGTAATACATTCTCCATCTCTGGCTTTCAGCATCTACTGTATGTCCTGAGCAACACTCAGCCTTACTGTGGCATAACTGAAATTTCCTTGGACTGATTTTGGGAAACACACACCACAACCCAGTTAGTGTGCAGCTCCACAAAAATGTGTCTTATACTGTTTGATATGAAACATTCAGTGTGTCTCAGTAGAAATACTTTAATTTCACACAAAGCTGACACAGATCAGATTGTGATAAGTTTAAAACTCAACTTAAGTCATTTATTTTTTTGGTATAGCAAATTCCAGGTTTGGATGTAATCCAGTAAAAAAGTAATTAGTTACTGTAATCTACTTTTTATTTTATTCAAGATATTTTTCTACTAATTATTTACATTTTTTAGTTATTTTATTGCAGCACCTGTAAATGAGCTTCTAATGTGTGTGCTGCTCATATCTGTCTGTGTCCCTAATGTGCTTGTTCATGCATTCACTTTTTAAAATTTAAAAAAAAATTCAAATTGTATGCTTATTTCCCTTATATCCACACCTAACCGGCAAAAAACAGGCCGTTATAGCTGCTTTTAGCATCATCGCTTTTCTAAAGGGTCGACCAAAATACATCTTAATATTAAGATAACAAAATTCATTCACAAACTTACTCAATAACATATCAGCAAACAAAGCTCTTTCCCGATTACGTGCTTATTGGCACCATTTACACAGGAAAAACAATAATAATAAACAGCAAGTATAGGGAGATGTGGGTGAGGTTTTATTACATTTTTTTTATTATTTTTGTCTCCTGCTACCCAATACCTTGCTCCCACTTTCAACAAATATTAAAGAACGGTTTTTGCCCATGTGGATTTGCGCTAATTTCAAAGGAAAAAAAAAATATAAAAACATCTAAAAAATAATAAAGACAGCGGGTAGGGAGATGTGGATGATGTTTATATTATTTTCTAATTATGTTTTGTCTTCTGTATACCCAAATCTTGTTCTTTTCTATCAAAAAACATGAAAGAACAGCTCGCACCCATTTTGCTGTTTGGAAAAGGTAACATAATAAAAAAAACTGACATAAAATCTAAAAAAGTTTTATTTTATATTCTAATTATTTTTAGTCTTTTGCTTCCTAATACCTTGCCCTCCTCTTGCGGTCTCTCTGTATTTCATTGGCTGTGGCTCATTGTCCATCTTTCGCTCGCTGGGACAGTGCGCACACATGAAGACAAGACGTCTAGATATCAAACAGTTTTGAAAACTGTTGTAGCATCTGTGACTCATCTCAGCCTGTCGTATGAGTGCACACAACAAGACCATTCGTCGTGAGATCCGAGACTTCTTGTTGCAGGACAATCACTGACTCAAAACATCAAAGGAGACAAGTTAGAGTCATGTAGTGTACACTAGACTTTACTGACTTTCAATTAAATTAATTACTTTTAAGTCCATTATAGGGTTATGCTTATTTCTAATATATTGTTTATGTAGAATACACGAATTATGGCCCCATAACGAGTCGTTGTGAAGGAGAAAATGTGAAGTGCTGAGTGTATGACTTTTGCGTAACAATGAACAAGAAAGAAAAATTGACATTATTTTGATGAGGAGACAAGTGTTTTAGAAAGATTAGAAAGTACTTTTTCAATTATGCACTTAGTAAAATATTCTGATTGCAGTTTTAGAGAAATAATTATTCATTTGTAATGGATAACATCTAGGTTACGTATGTAACCTCCATTCCCTGATGGAGGGAACGAGACGTTGTATCGAACGTCACTAGGGGTCGTCACTAGGGGTCTCTCTTGAGCTCCGAATATGCCTCTGATCTATGAAGTTGGCAGACAGTATTTGCATACCCCGCCCCCGGACATACGGGTACAAAGGTGGGGAAATACATCTGTTTCATTCAGGATTTTTCTGAGGAGCCGGAAATGGTCCGGCCACAACAGTGACTCAGCTCAGCGACGTGGCTGGGAGGACACAAAGTCTCGTTCCCTCTATCAGGGAATGGAGGTTAGATACGTAACCTAGACGTTCCCCTAGCCCTGAGTTGCTGCTGGCTCCAAAGGAGGAGACGAAGGGCGAGTCATTTCGCGTGAGCATACGCTGCCTTAGCGATTTATGTACGCTGCCGCGGTGGTGCTGTCTGACCTGACTAGGACACGTTTGTCTCAAACTAATGGGAAACACTTCCACAGGGCAGAGAAAACAGTCAGCAACTCTAGGGCATTGATGTGCCAGCGCAGCGGGGCCCCTTTCCAACGGCCCGCAGCTGCGTGCCCATTGCACACAGCGTCTGAACCCAATTTGGAGGCGTCGGTCGTGGTCAGGACGTGTCGGGACACCTGCTGCGAGGGGACTCTTGTCCACAGAAGGCAGAGGTCTGTCCAGGGTTTTGACGTTTAGCGGCAGATGGGGGTGATGGTCACACAGTGCGTGCCGCGGTGCCATATCGTCTCATGACTCGAGTCTGGGACCAGTGCTGAGGCGGTCTCATATGCATCAACCCCAGCGGCACGGATGTCATATGCCCCAGGAGCTTCTGAAAAGGTTTTAAAGGGACCGCCGTGCCCAGTCTGAAGACGGGGAGGTATTTTAGCACAGACTGCGCATGCTCATTGATGAGGCGTGCTGATATTGAGACTGAGTCTGACTCTGCAGAGAAGAGAGATGCTCTGAACCAGGCGAGCTAGCTCTTTTCTCGGTAGACTTGAAGCCCTAAACGGCTGAGGTGCCTGAGAGCCTAGTCTCTGTGAGCGCATAGTAACTCTCGGGAGTGGGCCAGGATGGGCCAGTCATCGAGGTAATTGAGTATGCGAATGCCAGCTTCTCGGAGCAGGGCAAGGGCAGCCTCTGCGACTTTCGTGAAGCTGCGAGGGGACAGAGGGCACAAAGGGGGGGGCTTTGTACTGATACTCCTGGCCATCGAACACGAGCCGTAGGAAGGGTCGGTGTTGAGGCAGAATTAAGACGTGAAGGTACGCGTCCTTCAGGTCTGCCGCTGAGGACCAATCTAGATGCCGGACGCAAGTTAAGATATGTTTTGCGTGAGTATTCTGGACAGGAGTGTGAACAGAGCCCGGTTGAGAATTCCAAGATCGGTCGTAAGCCGCCGCCTTTCTTGGGTACAATGAAGTATGGGCTGTAGAGACCCTTTTTCATTTCGGTTGGAGGGACAGGCTCTATCGCATCTTTGTTTAGAAAAAGAGCAGTGATTTCCGTGTGCAGGGATTTGGCATGCTTGCTGTGTACTGCGGTAAATCGGACACCTGCGAAGGGGGGCAGGGGCCTGGCAAACTGGATTGCGTAACCAAGTCGGGTGGTCCGGGCCAGCCAGCGTGACGGTTGGGAAGTGGAAGTCACTCATCCAAACTTCGTGCTAGGGGCACCAAGGGGATGGATATTTTTGACGTACCCAGCGGGCTTCATAGCGGGGCGGAGCAGGTAGTACGGCGTCGGGAGGCGAAGACGTGTCCCAAGGCTTTAGTGCTGAGTCGAAGCACTTACCTTGATCCGCACACCCGGCAGGGTGAAGTGCACCGTTGATCCAACAGCAGGCAGAGCATCAGAGGAACAAAGGCAGGAACAGATGTGTGACTCACAGCTGACTGCATACACGACCATCGGCTCCGAAGAAAATTTCTGAATGAAACAGATGTATTTCCCTGCCTTTGTACCCATATGTCCAGGGGCGGGGTATGCAAATACTGTCTGCCAACTTCTCATTGGCCTCATAGATCAGAGGCATTTTCGGTGCTCAAGAGAGACCCCTAGTGTCGCTTCTTCGACACAACGTCGAACTGAGCGACAGACGGGGAACTATTTTTTTGTAATTTACCCAACACTGGCAAATTTGGTTTCTAAATAAAATTATGTGTTTTACAAGATGTACTGTATCTAATATGTAATATTAAGGCTTGGGCTTATATGATAAGGCAATACAAATTAGTTATGTTCTTAGCATGCAGTTTACCTGCTGTATTATGGGCTGGATGTCAGAACTTAGTATCAGGTATCTGGGTTTGCAGCACTGGGCAGAGCACAAGCTGTCATTGTTACAAATAGACTAAAGAGAGAGAAAGAGAGAATTATTCATAAGTGTGTATACAGTACCAAAAGAGAGAGCCAGTGATACAGTATAGTAGCTCCGCTCCATTAAATTGCTGATAGGACAGGAACTAAATGCAACAAGGCAAAACCCATGATCCACTTATTGAATATTTTAACACTAGACATAATGAAGATAAATCTCCATCTCAGACTATAAACTATCTTTTCTTAAAATGGTAACAATCAATTTTCACTGCCATAGCATATATATTTCCACTATTATATGACAGGTGCTGTCACCAGGTCGTGGTACCTTGTAGTACAGAAGAGTGTTGTCATTATAAATAGTCATTTGACCATACTGTAAAGGCAAGTAAATATATGAAATTAAATAGTTTTAAATTATGCCTACATTTTACATAACATAATCTTTATAAACCTTATAGCTACTAGTAAGAGTGTAATACTCTCAGCTTTAAAGGAATAGTTCACCCCAAAATTCTGTCATTATATAATCAACCTCATATATTTCAAAATCTGGATTACATTCTTTCTTCTGTTCTTACACTAAAAATAAATGGTGACCACGGCTGTTCAGCAAGATTTTCACTTAATAACAATTAAAATTTCAGGCTGTCCTTCACACATTGTATTGCTCCAGAAGACTTGGAATAATATGCTAGAGTTGTATGGACATTTATGATGCTCTAATGGTGCTTGTTTTAACTTTTTGGAACCTGACAGCCCCCAATCACCATCGACTTTCATTGTATGGAGAAGAGCAGTGTGAACATACTTCAAAAAGTTCTTCTTTTTGTTTTCCATACAAGAAAGAAAACCCTATGGGTTTGGAAAGACATGAGTAAATGATGACAGTATTAAAACATTTACCTTGTTTAAATTCACTGGGACAAACATTTGCTTGAATAAATAATTTTTTTTTATTGAATAAATATTGTATTTTTAAAAGGCCATACTGCTGTTAATTTACCGTTGTTTAAAGATATTTTGATGCTAGATACTTGTTTATTATCTCTACTTAAATATGGCATCCATATGTATACAAAAATAAGAAATTGAAGGCAATCATCCTCTTACAATTGGTGTATTCTACCTAGCTGTGACCTAAGATTTGTACAGGGTTCTGGTAGCTTCTGCCATTGAGTTTAACCTAATTTGTAACTTGCCTGTGTTTTTCAAGAAACCTTCACAAAAGTTTACTTGTGAGATTCCAGTGTGTGTGTGTGTGTGTGTGTGTGTGTGTGTGTGCTAGCACACACTTCTCTGACATGTCTATTCCACTTACGCATATGACAGGCACACATGCACGTTTGAACTAATAATGCTTAATGTGACACTGTCAGATATAAATAAAAATCTCTATTGTCTTTTGCCCTTGCTACAGTTTATAAATCACCCAGGCCATCCTCAGATGAACAGATCTTGTAGTTACTGTAGATGGAGCTTTAATTTTTGGTGAATTCAACATTCACATAGATAATGAAAATGACACATTGGGATTAGCATTTATCGATATTCTCAACTCCTTGAAGTCAGACAAAATGTGACAAGACCAACTCATCGCCATAATCACATGCTAGATTTAATTTTGACATATGGAGTTGATAGAAATTGAAGAGTAGATCATTACCTCGTCTCTTGTTTGCTGCGATCAGCTAATGTCACTCAAACTGCGCCACGCTGTCGCTCAGGAAGAACAATTTTTTCTACCACTAATGATAGCTTCTCTAATAATTTTCCAGAATTGTCTCACATATTTAGTAAGCCAAAACGTATAGAAGAACTTGATGTAATAACAGAAAATATACATTTTATTTATATTCACTGTTCAATCAAAGAAAATTCTAGAAAAAAGCCATGCATCATGGTACAATGACCACACTCATGGTCTCAAGAGAGCAGCAAATAGAGCATATGTGGAAGAATACAATATTAGAGGTATTTTTCAGAGCATGGAAGGATAGTGTCTGTAGCTTTAGATAGGCACTTAAAGCTGCTAGGCCAGCATATACTGTATTAGCAAACTCATAGAAAATAACCAAAACAATCCTAGGGGTTTATTCAGTACTATGGCTAAATTGGTTAGGAATAAAGCATTGACTGAACCAGATATTCTGTTGCAGCTAAATAGTAATGGCTTCATGAATTTCTTTACTGTTTAATTTGAAATGATCAGAAATAAAATTGGAACTATGCAACCAACTGTCACAGTACCTCAGAAAACAGTGTCTTGTTATTTTCTTCACAATCATCTTCTATCCTTCGCTGTCATATGCCATGAAGAGTTAACAAAACTTATCAAAAAATCAAAAGCCATAACATGTATGTTACTGTAGATCCAATACTAACTAAGCTCTTAAAAGTGGAATTCTCTGTAATCTCAGAGCCTCTTCTTAATATTATTAACCCCTTTCTATCCTTAAGACATGTCCCAAGAAACTTTAAAATGACAGCTATCAAACCGCTTATTAAGAAGCCACAACTTGATCCTGGAGAATTGGCTAGTTACAGACTGATTTCAAATCTACCATTCATGTTGAAAATACTAGAAAATGTAGTGTCCTCCCAACTATGTTTATTTCTACAGAGAAATGGTATATATGAACAATTTCAGTCAGGATTTACGCCCCATCACAGTACAGAGACTGCACTTGTCAGAGTTACAAATGACTTGCTCTTATCATCTGATCACAGCTGCATTTCTCTTCTAGTGCTTTTAGATCTTAGTGCTGCCTTCGACATGATAGATCACGACATTCTCTTAAATAGGCTGGAGAATTATGTTGGCATTAGTGGACTTGCATGTAAATGAGGAATTGTCAAATCAAATAAAAGTTAAATATGGAGTGTCACAGGGATAAGCGTTAGGGCCTCTGCTTTTCTCTACATGCTTCCCCTGGGAGATATAATCAGGAATCATGGAATAAGTTTCCACTGTTATGCCAACGATATCCAAATTTATTTTACTTCTAAACCCAACGAAAATTCACAGTTCTCCAAATTAGCAGAGTGTAACAATTAAATCAAAGACTGGATGGCCAGAACTTTCCTTCAACTCAATTCCGTCAAAGCAGAGCTACTAATTATTGGACCAAACTCCCCTCAAAATAATAATAATACTACTGTTACATCGTCTTCTACAGTGAAGAACTTGGGTGTTATATTTGACACCAATCTGTCATTTGGAAATCAAATTACCAATGTTTGTAGAACAGCATTCTTCCACCTCAGAAATAATGCTGTTACAACACATGCTCTCTGTTGCTTATGCCGAAAAACGTACTCATGTGTTCATCACCTCAAGACTAGATTATTGTAATGCATTACAGAGTGGATGTCCAGCAAGTTTAATAAATCATTTTAAATTGGTTAAAAATGCACTACCAGAATGCTGACTAGAACCAAGAAATATGACCATATTATCCCCATTTTATCATCAATACATTGGCTACCTGTTAAATTTCGTATTTATTAAAAAAATTCCGTTACCTATGTACAAAGCTTTGAATGGTCTAGCTCCACAGTACTTAAGTGACCTTCAATCATGCTGTATTCCATCACGTACATTAAGATCACAACATTCTGGCTTGTTAATAGTTTCTAGAATATCAAATTCCACTAAAGAAGTAGATAATTTTTCTATTTGGCTCCTAAACTATGGAAAAGTCTCCCTAACACTGTTTGAGATGCAGACACACTCACTCAGATTTAGTCTAAACTAAAGACTCATCTATTTAGCCAAACATACACCTAATTTATCCATCAACTCACAATTAGGCTGCTTTAGTTTGGTGTGCTGGAACCAAAAACATCTATAATGATATAATCTGCATAAAATTTTAGATTATTCTATTTGTTTCCAATTTGTATTCATATCTCGAGGTTACCAGAGCCGACCAGATCCAGCTCTGTTCCTGCTTGGTGTTAGACTCCACTGCTATGTGTCTCTGAGTGATGACGACAAAATGCAGCCGGTGCTAGCCAGACATCACTTCAGTCCTTTATGATGGTCTTCAGAGGATGATCTGCTGCCAACTCCAACTGTAAGACATGGGATACATAAATATGCCATTGCCTGAATCTTGGACTTAGGATGGACCCCACCGAACCTCACCGAAATGACCTTGACCTGCTGGTTGAATTGTGATGTACCTCATTGATCTCAGCCTGCATCACCTTTGTCTATTGATGAACAACACTCTTGAAATGGAATACATAGAAAATAATTTAATTGCCAACAAAAGCCTTCATCAGCCAACTAACAAAGTTCAATTGCATCTATGTGAACTTCTACAGTTAATCCAGGATGGACTTCAGAGACATGATTCATTAATCTTACAGTTCATACAAAATATTTGATTAAACACTGACCCTTAACACTTACTTAGTTTAATCATTTTAATCCATGACTTGCACTATACATAAGTAATATTGGCATTATATTCTTGATGTTAGCCAGAGGGGAACTGGCCCCCACAGTGAGTCTGGTTTCTCCCAATGTTATTTTTCTCCATTAATCAACATCAACACAACAGTTTTGTGTTCCTTGCCACAGTCACCTTCAGCTTGCTCAATGGGGTTACTAATACAATTATTATTTAATTATTTAATTTTTATGCACAATTTACTATTATATTTAATCAAACTACACAATGAACAAACTAAGACTTTATAGACATTATTTTTCTTTATAGATAGAATTGTATTTTTGTTAATGCGTGATTTTCTGTAAAGCTGCTTTGAAACAATTGAAATGTGTGTTGTGAAAAGCACTATGTCTTGACTTGACACGCACAAGTGCAAACAAACATCCTTTTAAACAGCTGTAGACACATTTGATCTGAAAGCACAGAGCTGCATAGCATTCAGACAAGCCTATTTACACACACACACACACACACACACGTGCACGCACACACAGAATCCCTAAGTATCCTTGTCTAACCATCAGTCTCCTACCCTTTATATTCACTAGAGCAGTGGTTCTCAAATGGTTGTACTTAAGGACTTAGATTTTACATTGGACATCAAGTGACAACCCAAGTACCAGAATATACATCCTTAAACTAGAAAAGGAATTTGATTCATATTTTCAGTTTTCTGGCTGAATGATAACAGGTTACTATTGAACAGAATGAGTTCTGTTTAATTTAAGGATAGAAAGTGCTCTGTGGGGGAAATTACTTTTCCACATTTTTGTCACAAGGGAGGTTTGTCAGTCTCTCCCCACTGCACGCACACACACACACACACACACACACACACATACACACGCAAGCTAAGCAAGGCCTTGAAATGACAGGCTGTGCAGTGTTTTTGTTGATTCTCTATAGTTGTGTAACACAAATGCACCTGCAGGCATTTTCTAGCTGTCTTCACAGATGCAGTCTCTCCTCTCACGAAACTGGATGTGAAAGTAAACGTTCACTGCCCTTGAGAAGCTACATTTAGGGGTAAGAAAAGACCAGAATAATTGATTCTGCCAAAAAGCAGCTGATGTTTGGGTAGACACAGTTTTCCCAAAAAATACAGTCTCTGGATTCATAAACCACACTTAAAAATGTATGAACGCCATTGCACTAGGCAACAAAATATAAAAATATGTGGTATTCATTTTGAAGAAAGATAGCACTTCCTCAAAGCTTTTCAATTAAGGAGGCTTGTTTGGCTCTAAACAATACAACAATAGAAGTACAGATCTGAAAATTGTCATACATACTTAGTGAAACATTTCCATAGTTAACGTGTGATGAACTACACTAGGTTACTCTGCAAGGACCCCTAGCAAATGGGAACTTGAGGGGAACTGACAGACATCCACTAAAAATTACCTTGGAAGCAGCTGGATCGTTTGTTTGCAGATGCCATTTGGATTGCTATTTTGTAATGAAATGAAATGAATATATTTTAATTGAAGTTTAAGTTTCCAAACATATTGTGGGGTCACTGTATATGCATATATGGTGTATCCAGATGTTTTAAAGGAACAACATGAATATATATTGAATATAGATGTTGTATTCAATTGTAATAAATGATCTACAGTTGCATGAAATGTATGTGAACCATTTGGATTTTCTGAAATTCTGCCTAAATTAAAAACTTTGATCTTATTTTCAACAATAGACAAACAGAGTAGTGTAGATAATGCTAATGACTTCTCAAAAAAGATACCCAGGTAAATCGCTGTTTGTACAGATAGCCATATTTTGAGCACATGTCCATATGCACACACATTTTTAACTATCCTGTAATTTTTAATTTTCTCACACTCGCACACAATGATTTTCTCACAATCATTCATATTTTGCTCTCCCACATTCTTTCCCTTGCTTTGCCTTCATCTCTCTTTCTCTGTATTTCTCTCTCTCTCTCTCTCTCTCTCTCTCTCTCTCTCTCTCTCTCTCTCATACACAAAGACAGTGTTGAAACAGAGGCCCCTGTGAGCATAGAGGTGATAAAATTGCAGCAAGTTTCCTCAGGCTGCTTGACTTCCTGTCTCCATGCATGCCATTCTTCCTTCCATTCAACTAATAGTTCTTCTCCTCACCTGCCTGACCATTGTGCCCCAACAGTGGTTTAAAGACTTGATTAACACTGAAGACACACAAATAGATGAGCACACAAACACAATGATACTACTGTCTCTACATCTTATGCAAGTGATAAATTGAATCTAGTTGTTTTGGAGAGAATTCCCATGCTGGGATATTCACATGCATACATACTGACTGATCTTATATTTCTACATATTTGTGAAGAAGTCTTACATTTATCAGAAATGACTTTTGAAGTTTAAATGTTTATCAGAAAATGTGTTACCTGGGAAGTAAACCCATGGCCTTGGTGTTACTATTCTCTACCAGTTCAGCTACCAGAAGGCAATAAATTAAAAGAAGATAATTACATCCTCTTCTCATGATAAATAATTAGAATTGTTTATTTATTTTTACTATTTTGACTAGGGCTGTGAATCAATTAAAATGTTGTAACAAACTAATCACACATTTTTCTGTGATTAATCACGATTAATCATGGTACATGGTGCGTTAAAACAAACATTAAAATATAATCATGAATATATTTACTTTGTACTTTGTCTCAAAGAACTTGCAATAAAATTATGTCATAACTAATTTTAATGATTTAAGAATAAACAAGTTAAAATGTTCAGTTATTTGCTGATAGATTTAACTAGACACATTTCTACTGGTGTAAATCTTTGATACAAGTATATATTTGCAAGCCTTTAAATCAGTGGATATGTGTAATTAAAAGTTGAGCAAAATCTTATGCCTTTTTCCAGTGGACTTTTTTAATAATAGGATCAAATGCGCAGATTCAATTCACATCACGCTTTTTTGGTAAGATAAACTTAAGTGTACATTGTCAATGTATTATTAGATATGCATACAGATACAAAACAAATTGAATGCTGAAGTTTAAAATCTCAAAACTATTATTATCTCTGGGTGCTGTTCAGTCTCTATCACGCACACACATCGGCCTCCCTCGCGTGGTTTTGTTTTTGACGCTGATTCAAATGAAAGTGAGTTTTCGAGCAATACAAAGAGATACAGCAGTTTGACCATATCTTTCGCACACCTGGTTCACCGCTTGTGGGTGAAGTCTCCAATTTCCATAAGGTAAATCCTCTCCTGTGTTTATTATGCCCGGGACATGCCTTGTGCGTAATGAATAAGCAAGCACTGCTCCACACAAATTAAATATGCTGATTTTAGCCACAGGAAGTGGGGAGATCTATTAGTGATTCACTGCAGAAATAATTGTATACTCATGTTGTCAGGGAGAGGTCTCCACATCAGACTATGAGAAGTTATCCAGGCCTCTGGGTTGCTGAAAAAGTCGAGTCTGTATTGTCAGAATGAATTGGCCACACTGTAACTCATAGCTCTTTTTTTTTTTTCACAAACTGCACTGACACATACTCAACTTCTGACACTGCACTGACACCTCTGATAATTCAGCATTTTGTAGGGTAAAGGGTAATAGGTCAAACAAAGGACATGGATAACTGGGGGAGAGAGATCTTCAGCCGTCATGTTGATTTGTGCTAATGCCATCACACCTCAATCTATCAGAGTGGATCAGACTTTCCACTGTAAGCCTGCTTCTGACAACACTGATCAAATATAGGGTATGAATTATGGTGAGGCTGGGAGGGACCAGACCCCAGTAATTTAGGCTTCATCATCAAGACACCACAATTTTGGTGGTGGTGGGGGTATTAAAAGTACATATACTCTTTCATAGTATATGAGTAAACATAGTTTTCTGAGTTTCCAAATATCTAAATGCTTAAAGTTCGAATACAAGTTAGTCAGAGCTTGTAATTTCACTTGTTGTCAAATAGATGCTAGCAAACAAAAGTCACGTTCATCAGTCAGACCAATCACATTGTGAATTCAGCAAAAGTAGGTAGAAAGTTCTGCTGCTGAAATTGGTCTGTGTTAATGAAAATAAAACCACTTCCCCCAATGGCCAAAGCTGGAAGTGTTGTTGCACGTATGGGCACATGTGAGCTCCAGTTTCTCTGTTAAATGTTGGTGGTGCCAAACTCTAGTTGTATTTTAGTTGTAAATTATATAATATAGTCAACAGAAATATTTATTTTATTAACTCTACCCCCTTCCCCAAGCCCCAACCCTAAGTCAAATGAGTAAAAATTTCAGCCTGATATCATAAAATTTGCATGTATATACTCTGTGTGTAATATTATGTGCTTCATTACAGGTTTGACTGCAGTTTCCCAGTGAAATGTCCAGCGGAGGGTGCCAAAAGCAAGTGAAATGGTGTCATAATCAGAAGAGATTTTCAGGTGAATATTAAATGGTTGCTTAAATGAGTAAAATGGCAAAAGTGTCCTTATAGATAAATGAGTGGTGAACAAAACTGACATCCATACCCTAAACCAACACCTAAACCTAAATGATAGTATTTTAAAAGCAAATTCAATATGAAAAGCACATTTACTGAAGCAACCACCTCATTTTGTGTCACTTCTATAGGACTTCTATAGGTTGGGGTTGGTCCAACACACTATCAGGTGAGCTACCGCAGAAACTAATCATGTTGGAATAAGTGTGTAAATGTAGGTGAGTCTCTAACACAAGCATTAAAATGTATTGTTTTTCAAATTATGCATTACAGTAAAAGTGTTTCGACACCCATAGCTGGGTGTGAGTAATAGTGTGAAAAATAAGTATTAATAAAGTCATAGAAAGGCACAGTACGTGTGATTTGTGTGAAAGTGAATAAAACACACAGCAAAACATAAAAAGCATCACATATAGCTCAGATTACAAAAATTAAGTTATGTTAACATTCTGTGACAGTAGTTTGAAAAATTAAGAAATTTTAAGTAAATTGCATTCACAGTTGTTTATGTGAACTCATACTCCTGGTTACTACAGGTCCAGGATCTGTGTCTTGCACTATCAGTAGCTCTAGAGGGAAATGTGTTCACACTCGAATTGATGCAAATATGTCTGATGGGGATGCCGCTTATTATTCATTTGGTTGAAAGGGGTGGATTCAAGGGTACATCAACAGTCATGTTGCGCCATAAGAGTAACCATAGCAACAGTACCCTGTTTGCATACAAGTACTGTCTTATTTTGTTTCAAAATCTATCACATAAATTTTGTGAAGCTAACTGTGCTAGTGGCATTATATTACAGTTTGCATTGCTCTACATAAACCTCAACAGATTGTGCCCTGAATATTTTCATATAATTGATTTAATTTAGCAGACATTTAAAATCCCCAAAATATAGGCAAGGTGTATATGTGTATCCAAATGAAGCATAAAAACTAATGAGGTTGGGAATGGGGTTTGCCGGGGGTTCAATCTGCCAGCCGACATGTAGGATTTCTTTCAACTTCAAAAGGTGTTTTCTCGATCTGTCTCGCTTTGTGAGAGTCCAAAAAAGCTGAAATCCACCAACTTCTGTTTGATCTATAAATGGGTGACTCAACCGCGGCTATGATAACAGATAACGGGGCACAGCCTTCTTCAATAATTACTTTTTTTATGCATTATCTTCAATCAACTTCTCTCTCTTTCCCTCTATGTCTTTCACCCTCATCATCAAGTAGTTGTGAAAAAAGTGATGTGCTAGACAGCAATCACACTGAGATTGCCAGTGATGGAATTAACTCTGTTTGATTGTTTGGATGTGAGTTCGTGTTTGCATGGGATTTTACCCAAATGGATTGGGAGGATATAAACAGAATTGCTCAAGTATGCATTAACTTAAACAAATGAAGGTAGATTGAATATTAGTAAGGAATGCAGTATTTGATATGAAGGATAGGTGTAATTTTTTCTAAATTAAAATTGTTTTTCCAATACCAGCTTAATATGCAAAGAGAACTACAAGTAGTCCCAAGTTGTACAAAATTGCTCAAAGCTGTTCATGGCATATTTATTTATTTTGATAAAACTTTTTTTTTTTTTTTTTTTTTTTTTTAAATAACTTCATTAATTAAGCATTAATAGATATTATTTATCCACAGAAAATACACACTTCAACTTTCAGGAATTCAAAACCCAAACAAAAAGCATGGCTCAATAATAAGTTAACTAAAAGAAAGGGAGAATGCATTATAGTGAGAAATATCTACAGTCTTTCATTCGATGATAATGAAAGAAAAGTAAGAAAAAGACTCTGGCAAGTAAAATTAAACCAAAGCTTCCTCTGTCTTCAGATTCTGAACTGTGTGATACATTTAATTGGACAAATGGGGAAGAAGCAGTCAACAATATTAAAGATGAGCCAAATGATGGAGTATCATTCCTGGCTAAGATTGATCCAAGATGGCGGCGCGGTAGCACGCAGCGGCCACTACGGATCCAAAATGGTGCTATTTTTGCTATTTTTGTCACTTAGCCCGACTTCTACAGCACATGGACATCGGAGCAACCAGTGTTCATGTCTACCATTGCCAGACACTGTTAAAATATAAGATTCATGCAACAACCAAGCTGCATGATGATCTGTAGGAGTTGCTACGCAAACTCGGCTTGCTGCCGAGACCAGGCCTCCAGTCCTCGGCGTCACCTGATGCTGTTGCCCAGTGGAGGGGATGTCGTAAGTGGTGTGCGAGGAAGCGAAAGCACGGCAAGAGGGCGGGGGTCCATGCTAGGCTAAAAACAAATCCTAGCCGGCCAGCTCTCCCGTCTATCCTGCTCTCAAATGTTTGCTCCATGGACAATAAACTGGACTACATCCGACTCCAGCAGACTACGCAGCGTGATCTTAGAGACTGCTGCGTCTTTGTTTTCACGGAGACGTGGCTCAGAGTTCCGGACACCACCATTCAGCTAGACTGTCAGCTCTGTGCGGTGGCTTGTGTGTTTAAATGAACACGGAATGGTGCAATAACTCTGGTTGCACTGCTGAATGGTGCACTGCTCTTCACTGGTGGAGCTTGTGACTGTTAGATGCAGACCTTTTTATTTACCACGGGAATTCACCACTGTTATTATAACTGGAGTTCACATTCCCCCCAGCGCTAACGCTAAGGAAGCACTCTGTGAACTGTATGGGGCTATGAGTGAACTGCAGAACACTCACCCTGAAGGACTGTTTATTGTCGCCAGAGATTTCAACCATGCGAATCTCAAAACAGTGCTCCCTAAATTCCATCAGTATTTGGACTTTGCAATGAGAGGGGTGAACACTCTTGATCTTGTTTACAAAAACATCCCAGGGGCATACCGGGCAGAGCCCTGCCCCCACCTCGGCTACTCAGACCACATCTCTGTTATGCTAATTCCAGGTGAAAACCTGGCCAGCAGGAGCCAACTCTGCTCTTCAGGACTGTTTTGAGTGTACTGACTGGCACATGTTCAGGGAGGCTGCAACATATGGTGACTCTACCAGCTTGGAGGAATACACAGCATCAGTGACCAGCTACATCAGCAAGTGCATTGATGATGTCACCTTCTCCAAGACCATCACCACGTGCTCCAACCAGAAGCCATGGATGACTGCGGAGGTGCTTGCGCTGCTGAGGACCCAAGTCTCGACCTTCAGAGCAGGCGACAAGGCTGCCCTAAGAACAGCGAGGGCCATACTGTCCCAGGCCATCAGAGAGGCAAAGCGCGCGCACGCCCAGAGAATTCACAGTCACTTCCAGGACAGTGGTGACATGCAGCGCATGTGGCAGGGCATCCAGGCCATCACCAACTACAGGACAACATCAGTTGCCTGTGACAAAGATGCCTCCCCTCCAGATGCGCTGAGTGACTTCTACGTTAGGTTTGAAGCACAGAACAACGTGGTGACAAGGAAGACCACCCCTCCTCCCAACGACCAGGTGCTCTGCCTTACCACGGCTGATGTGAGGAAACTCTATGTAGAGTCAACAAGGGAAGGCTGCTGGACTAGACAACATTACTGGCAGAGTGCTCAGAGGATGTGCAGACCAGCTGGCAGATGTTCTTACCGACATCTTCAACATCTCTCTGAGCAGCGCCGTCATTCCAACATGCTTCGAGGCCACCACCATTGTCCCCATGCCAAAGAATTCTTCAGTGTCCTGCCTCAGTGACTACCGTCCCGTCGCACTCACACCCATCATCATGAAGCGCTTCGAGAGGCTTGTCATGAGGCACATTATGACCCAGCTACCCCTCACTAGACCCACTGCTGTTCGCGTATCGTCCAAACCGTTCAACAGACAACACTATCGCCACCACCCTCCCTCTGGACCTCACCCACCTAGATAAAAAGGACTCATACGTTTGAATGCTGTTCATAGACTTCAGCTCAGCATTCAACACAATAATTTCTCAGCACCTGATTGGAAAGCTGAACCTGCTGGGCCTGGACACCTCCCTCTGCAACTGGATCCTGGACTTCCTGACTGGGAGACCTCAGTCAGTCCGGATCGGGAACAGCATCTCCACCACCATCACACTGAGCACTGGTGATCCCCAAGGCTGTGTGCTCAGTCCACTGCTGCAGCAATGCACAGCTCGAACCACATCATTAATTTCGCCGATGACACGACCGTGGTGGGTCTCATCAGCAAGAACGACGACTCGGCATACAGAGGGGAGGTGCCGTGGCTAACGGACTGGAGTAGAGCCAGCAACCTGTCTCTGAATTTGGACAAAACAAAAGAGATGGTTGCTGACTTCAGGAGAACACATAGTGAACACTCTCCACTGAACATCGACGGCTCCTCTGTGGAGATCGTCAAGAGCACCAAATTCCTTGGTGTTCACCTGGCGGAGAACCTCACCTGGTCCCTCAACATAAGCTCTATTGCCAAGAAAGCTCAGCAGCATCTCTACTTTCTTCGAAGGCTGAGGAAAGCACATCTCCCACTACATTCTATAGGGGGACTATTGAGAGCATCCCGAGCAGCTGCATCACTGCCTGGTTTGGGACTTGCACCGTTTCAGACCGCAAAGCCCTGCAGAGTATAGTGAGGACAGCTGAGAAGATCATCGGGGCCTCTCTTCCCTCCATCAAAGACATTTACAAAAACACTGTATCTACAAAGCCACCAGCATTGTGGATGTCCCCACACACCCCTCACACAAACTCTTCACCCTCCTGCCGTCTGTCAAGAGGTACCAAAGCATTCGGGCCCTCACGGCCAGACTGTGTAACAGCTTCTTCCCCCACGCCATCAGACTCCTCAATGCTCAGAGACTGGACTGACACACACACGTGTCCTGAGTTGCACTTTAATTATTGTCACATTATATCTGGCTGCTACCTCAATAACTGCTATGTGCATATAACACTCATCTCATAGTATGTTATGTTTACATTTGGCATATTTAGAAACTGTCATCTTTTTTGCACTACTGTGTACTGGTCGGCGCTGCACTGTCTCTCACTGTGCCTATTGTCCTGTTAATTTTTAGTAATTTATTGTACTGTCCCATACTTTATGCACACGTTTGCATGTGCACTTTATATAGGTATGTTATTTAGTCTGTGTAGTCTCACGTGGTTCTGTGTTTGTCCTATGTTGTTTTATGTAGCACCATGGTCCTGGAGGAACGTTGTCTCATTTCACTGTGTACTGTATTAACTGATAAAAACCACTTGACTTTGACTTAAAAGGGCCTTAGAGCAACGAGGGTGGAGGGGACGGAACGGGGGTGATGTATTCATCTGAAGATTAACAAGCTGGTGATTTGGAGCAGGCGTGGAAAAGGAACTTAGTAATGCAGTCCTGCCATTAATAGTCAAAAGATGAAGGCTTCTTTTATTTATTTGGTGTTTACTGTATACTGCTTCTGCCCTTTTATGTGTGGGTGAGGGGGTCTTTAAGAGGAATTTTTTTCTTCCTTTACACTGTTATCATTTTTATTATTTATTTTTAAATAATAATCATATTGCTGATTATTTAACAGAATGTTAATAAAAAAATTGTTGCATCAGAACTGACTCTTGAAACAAATTTGAAACATATTCAGTGTGTGTTGCTTTTTAAATGTGGATTAGACCATGTGGATGACAGATTTCTCATAAAAACCTCTTTTAATGAGATGCAGCTGATAACTGTGAACGGGGTGTGCTGGAAGCATTCTCGGAAACACAGAGGGATTTTGTGTTTACGTGGTAAAAATAAACCCAAAAGCATTCTATCTTAATTAAGACCATTCAACAAGCTCTGTTTGTGGTATCACATCATTGCTCTTCGGCTGCCAAAAACATGAGAGAAATGTAAAAAACCTGAGGAATTTGAGAAATGTATTAGCCTGGGACATTCTGTACAGACATATTATGTACAAAACAGTGGTGCTAGAGGCACATAAATTATACTTCAGCTTTAAAAATTATACATGTTCACATGAGACTATAGTTTGCTAAAATTGCTCACTCACCTTTTCTGTTCTAAAGTTATCTAAAGTCCTTTCATGACCTTGTAAAGTTCCACAACTTTACACATTTTTCCTTTCACATATTTTCATATGGAAATTTTTAAATAATAACTTTAACAAAAATACGAACTGGACATTTCAGCTTTTAAAGGTGCACTCAGTAATGTTTGTGCTTATGTCATTTAGGAAATATACTGACACCTAAAGGACTGGATGCAGCATAATTTAGACACAGTAGTTTCAGTTACTGATGTCATTGTAGAAATTCACTATTCACAGTCAGCCATGAATAATTTATTAAATGATTTAAAGTGTCCATACAGAGCAGTTACTGAGATTAAGTAACTAGTATTCAGCTGGTCATGTGATCCTAACATGGTAGCTCCCATGATGGGACACTCTCCATGAACAATAAAATAGCTTTTTTGATAGGTTACTGAAACTTTACGTCAAATATAATTGTGGGTGTAGGTGTTATATGCACACACAAAAAAAGAGACAAGAAAACGTCTCAGTTACGTATGTAACCTCCGTTCCCTGATGGAGGGAACGAGACATCATGTCGAAGAAGTGAGACTAGGGGTCTCTCTTGAGCACCGAATATTCCTCTGATGAAAAAAGGCCAATGAGAAGTTGGCGAACAGTATTTGCATACCCCGCCCCCGGACATATGGGTATAAAGGCGAGGAAATACTACACGTTCATTCAGGATTTTTCTGAGGAGCCAGGAGTGTCCGGCCACATCAGCGGCTCGGCTCAGTGACGTGGCTTGGAGGACACGATGTCTCGTTCCCTCCATCAGGGAACGGAGGTTACATACGTAACCGAGACGTTCCCCGTCTGTCGCTCACTTCGATGTCATGTCGAAGAAGCGACACTAGGTGTCCACTTTAAATCACGCCATGCACTGAGCCGTGTATGTGTACTGCTGACACAGGAGCGGGCAAGTATTTCACGTGCACAAGTGACCAACTGTGTTTCAGACTGCACGTACCCTTCCCCAATGCCCCCAAAAAGTCGTCGGAATCCTTCTGGTTAACCTAGAGGGGAACAAGGCGACGTTTGCTAACCTGGGAACGGCCCAAGCCTGGCTGGGCCTCTTTTCTCACTATGTTTCTCGGCATAGAGCAGGAGCAGCCGCATAGTGGGAAGGGGGTCTTACCCAGCTTCCTAATCTTTCAGGGGGAAAAGAACCTGCAGAGCCGACACCTGCCCAAAAGGGGAGGTAAGGTGGCGAAATACATCACATGGCCTCTTCGGTCACATGTGGAAAAAATGGCGCGGTGGTAGATCCACCATCAATCTCGTAGGAAGGAGGCGAGGCACGGGGGGCGGCTGAAGTGGCTTTCTCTCATGACAAAAGAAAGCCGGGACCGCAATGCTGGAACGTCCATGTTCTCACACTGAGAAGATGAACCATTAGAGAGAATCGCTCATCCCGAGCTCAGACGGAAGCAAGCAAGCATGCCGGGGAGGCGGGTGGTTCGGGGGGGTTTACCCGGCGAACAGAGCCCATCATAGTGCCCAAATCGCCTTCATCGCCCGCGGCGCCTGCATCAATCCCGAAGGAAGGAGGCGAGGCGCGGGGGGGGTGGCTGAAGTGGCTCTCTCTCATGACAAAAGAAAGCCGCGACTGCAATACTGCCATGGCTATGTTCTCGCACTGAGAACATGAACCATTCATAAAACGCTGCCTGCGTGTGATCGCAGCCCAGGCATGCGAGGCAGCTTTTATGACCGTGAGAGGTGGGGAGAAATCACCGCATCAACGCCGCTGTGTATTGCTTTTACAGAGAAAATCACTATTTCAATATAACTCTTTCAATTCTCTGCGCTGTCAAAGCGCCCAGGGGCAAACTGCACTGACGTGCAGAGAAGGAGAAAGCCGCTGAAGTGCGCCGTAGATCTGGTGTGTGTTACTTGCAGCTGGCTGCATACACGACCATCGGCTCAGAAGAAAATTTCGGAATGAACGTGTAATATTTCCTCGCCTTTATACCCGTATGTCCGGGGGCAGGGTATGCAAATACTGTTTGCCAACTTCTCATTGGCCTTTTTCATAGATCAGAGGCATATTCTGCGCTCAAGAGAGACCCCTAGTGTCGCTTCTTCGACACGACGTCGAAGTGAGGGAGTCTTTGTGTATGTGTGTGTGTGTGTGTGTGTGTTTGTGTGTGTGTGTGTGTGTGTGTGTGTGTGTGTGTGTGTGTGTGTGTGTGTTTGTGTGTGTGAGATGAATAATGCAAAGATATTTTAAGTATGAAAGTTAATTAAAGACAAATTTTCAGTGAAGTGGAGAAAGCGAGAACAGATGCAGGCCCAAAACTCACAGGTGCTACCTTGTAGTCAAAAGGATACTCTTTACTGGGTCATATTGAAACCCACAAATATTTGTATTCACATGGTAAGTTCATTTTAGAAAGTCAGACTGATCTGAATTAACACATTAACACTACACTCACCTAAAGGATTATTAGGAACACCATACTAATACTGTGTTTGACCCCCTTTCGCCTTCAGAACTGCCTTAATTCTACGTGGCATTGATTCAACAAGGTGCTGAAAGCATTCTTTAGAAATGTTGGCCCATATTGATAGGATAGCATCTTGCAGTTGATGGAGATTTGTGGGATGCACATCCAGGGCACGAAGCTCCCGTTCCACTACATCCCAAAGATGCTCTATTGGGTTGAGATCTGGTGACTGTGGGGGCCATTTTAGTACAGTGAACTCATTATCATGTTCAGGAAACCAATTTGAAATGATTCGAGCTTTGTGACATGGTGCATTATCCTGCTGGAAGTAGCCATCAGAGGATGGGTACATGGTCATAAAGGGATGGACATGGTCAGAAACAATGCTCAGGTAGGCCGTGGCATTTAAACAATGCCCAATTGGCACTAAGGGGCCTAAAGTGTGCCAAGAAAACATCCCCCACACCATTACACCACCACCACCAGCCTGCACAGTGGTAACAAGGCATGATGGATCCATGTTCTCATTCTGTTTACGCCAAATTCTGACTCTATCATCTGAATGTCTCAACAGAAATCGAGACTCATCAGACCAGGCAACATTTTTCCAGTCTTCAACTGTCCAATTTTGGTGAGCTCTTGCAAATTGTAGCCTCTTTTTCCTATTTGTAGTGGAGATGAGTGGTACCCGGTGGGGTCTTCTGCTGTTGTAGCCCATCCACCTCAAGGTTGTGCGTGTTGTGGCTTCATAAATGCTTTGCTGCATACCTCGGTTGTAACGAGTGGTTATTTCAGTCAAAGTTGCTCTTCTATCAGTTTGAATCAGTCGGCCTATTCTCCTCTGACCTCTAGCATCAACAAGGCATTTTCGCCCACAGGACTGCCGCATACTGGATGTTTTTCCCTTTTCACACCATTCTTTGTAAACCCTAGAAATGGTTGTGCGTGAAAATCCCAGTAACTGAGCAGATTGTGAAATACTCAGACCGGCCCGTCTGGCACCAACAACCATGCCACGCTCAAAATTGCTTAAATCACCTTTCTTTCCCATTCTGACATTCAGTTTGGAGTTCAGGAGATTGTCTTGACCAGGACCACACCCCTAAATGCATTGAAGCAACTGCCATGTGATTGGTTGATTAGATAATTGCATTAATGAGAAATTGAACAGGTGTTCCTAATAATCCTTTAGGTGAGTGTATAAGCAGAATTGCATACACTGACAAACAACACACAAACACATACACACACACACACACACACACACACATACAGCTCAGCTACTGTATCTAAATGGGGACATACCATAGAGTTTTATTTTTTTTATATAAAGCTATCTATAATATCAATAAACTATTCGTAACTCACACCATAAACCTAACCCTATAACAGAATTTTTACTTACAGTTTAAATATAGCTCAGTGTGTTTTTGCATCTGTGGCTACATATTGATGAATGGAGTTTCATTAACAAAGTTTGGGATGAGAAAGTTAATTTAATCCAACCAATCACACTGACAGAGCATATACAGTATAAACAGTTGCTTACCTCTACGTATTGCCGAGCCTTTCCGGCATCCCTCCACCTCCCCATCTGCACCTATCTATTTCACTAATAACTAATCTAAGTCTGGGGGGAGGAGGGGGGTCAAGCTTTGGTCAAGTCTCGAGCCTCGAGCCCTTCGCCCAGGGAGCTAGCGAGCTAAACGCATTTACGCTATCCTCAATAAAGGATTACATTAAATTGCAAACTACAGAAGGTATTTTGGCTGTGATTATTTAAAGTGTGTGCTTGCATTCTTGAGATGGCTTAAAAAGGATTTTCCCTGATTGAGATTTGGCACATCAAGCTGAGATGTTGGGTTTATGCAATGCTGCTGGCTCAAGAGAAATGGCTCTCTCTGGGTCTAAACAGACTGGGTTCCTCTTAAGGCAGCTGCTGCTAATCTCTGGAGTTCGTAACCACATGTTGTTGAGACTGAGAGGTGGTGTGGCATACAAAGCCAAAAATTACTCTGTTAGCTTGAGATAGGGAATTAAAAGGGAAACTTCAACTAAAAGTCTGCCTCAGGAGGGTTCTTATCCAAAATTGGTAGAGCTGAAAATTGAGATGTAAATAGCCTTTCAGCCACAGGTGAAATCCAGAGCAGTTGTTTAAATCAACAGGTCAATTAAGTAGTTGATGTGCCTACAAGTGAAACCACTTCAAACATCTTGCCACCTGAACAAATACCACTGCAATGGAAAAATTTTAACATTTACCTCCAGTCCAGGTTTAATTACAATATACTAGTTGAATTTAAGGGTGTTAAGGTCTGCTGGCACTTTGTCTTGCTAGCCTGGTCATTTTCCGTTTAAATGTAAGTTCAAAATTTGACTAGAATATGTGTTGTGTGTGATGTATCAACACACTTGATGTTCTTTTATAACCACATGCACAGTCTCACCAGTGTTATGTGAGTTTGTGTTTGTGGACCAGTCCTCTCCAGAGCTTTGGGCACTAAGCGTGTGACATAAACACTACTTATAGATTTAATCACAAAGATCACTCACAGTATAAACTTTATATTACACAACTCTGAGGCATGCTTTAGATTCCAGGCCCTGAACAAACACACATTATCTTAACCTTTACATGTTATTTGTGTATGTACATGCACTGTTTGCACTCCTACACAAACATACACCCCTTCCCCACTCCTTCATCACACCCCTGACCTCCTCAATGGTTCCTGTTGCAGCTGGGAGATGTTCTGCTGCTCTGATGTGAATGACTGTTGAGAGACGTGCTCTTATCACTATGGGGAGGTGTGAGGGATGTCTCCACTTTCATATGGGAGTTTACTACTATGCCAATAAAACTTTGTGGAACTTAAAGGTAAAGTTCCCCCAAAAATGTCAATACTGTAATAATTTACCATCATGTTGTTTCAAAGGTTAATCTCAGTCACCATTCAATTTCATTGTATCTGTTTTCCATACAGTGTGAATGGTGACATGCTGTCAGTCCCTAACATTCTGCTAACTTATCCTTTTGTGTTTCATGAAAGAAATTCATACATGCAGTAAATTACATCAAAATTTTCATTTTGATGTGAACTAATCCTTTAAATCTTGACTGAAATAGTGTTAGATGGTGGCTTCATCTGCTGTACAAAGCTCTGGGTCTAATATGTGTTCAAATGGGTCCAAGTCGTATGTTCCTGTACTCCAAATGATTTTCTAATGTTCAATGTCAAGCTGTTCTTTACACTCTTACTAGAACTACAGATGCTTGTTTACACAACCACAGGTGTTTGTGGTCTTAGGGGAGTCAAGCGATCTCATCTGGTCATAAAAAAAGACAAAAAAGATCAAGCGTAACAGTATACTGATTCCAGCTAGAGGGAGAGAATTGGCTTGACAGGGAGAAAAGCAATCACTGAGATACTATAAAGTTAAACAGATTTAGTCTTAAATGTGTTTTGTAGCCTTACAAATGTTTGCTTCAAAAAGCTAATCTAATCAGTCAAGCTCTCAGACTGTTGTTTATATTGTGCTTTGCTCTGCCCTACAGACTCATTTACAACAGTAAAATCACTTATTTTGAAAAGGTGCCTACTAGCTCCCTTGCTAATACAAGAGCAACAAGTTCACACTGAGGAGCCACTTCACTGGCCATCAGTCACAGATTAAACTATTGACTGCCACCTTTGGCACCACACAAAGCCCCCCTGGCAACATCCTTTCCCTGCTGTGCCCTTTGAACAGATGGAAGCGAACCTTAGACCTGCTATTGTTTCCAAACCTTCAGGTCAAGTAACTTTATAACAGCAAGACTTATAGACAAGGTAAAAACTTTAGTGAGAAAGAAAGAGGTGTGGAAAGGAGCGATGTTAGGAAGTTGTTAGAGAGTAACTAAATCAGCATTTTTCAGTAGCATGACAGTGGCAGCTGTTAACATTTACATTACATTTATGCATCCAAAGCAACTTACAGTGCACTTATTACAGGGACAATGCCCCCAGAGCAACCTGGAGTTAAGTGCCTTGCTCATGGACACAATCGTGGTGGCTGTGGGGATCGAACCAGCGACCTTCTGATTAACAGTTATGTGCTTCAGCCCACTACGCCACCACCACTCCAAAATGTTTCAAAATAGAATAGCTTTTCCAGTAACAACCTTCTTTAGGCAATATTTTTGGCTATTTTTGTCATATTGTATTGCACTGAGGTAACGGAGCACAACAGACTGGTTCCAATATACAAACTGATTTTTAACGATAACTTATAAACCTTTATATAGAGACATACCGTGAGCTCAGAGTTTGTTAATGGATGGTTTATGCTTTTGTTGAAGCCACTATCTGCATTCTTTCAATTATATTTTTTCAAAAATCGTGTTTAAAAGCAGAATTACACTACCCATGATCCATTAGAGAAAGATTCAACAATCAAATAATTGATTTTTGTATATATCTTGTATATATCTGAACATTTTGCAATAAACTAGGGCTGTCAATTTAACGCTTTAATTTGGTGCGATTAATTCTAAGAAAAATAACATTTCTTCAAAGAAATGAATCATTCTCCTGACCCATACGTAAACTGGTAATAAGTAATGTTCCAACAGGAGCAATTCAAGCTGAATGTACCACGTTAATGTTTTTACGAATATGTGGCTGTAGATGGCAGTCAAAGCTTTTATACTTCTTTGCTTTCGATCTAAGTGTGTTATGCTGTGATTCAATTCTGAGCTGGTTGATTTGGTTCATGGATTAAAATGTTATAAAAAAAATTTATGAAATCCATATGGGAAAAAAAATGCATGGGAAAAATACTTCCGGAAACAAGATGGCTGAAAAAAGTGGGCGGGCACTGTTGTGCTCTATAAAAATGCTTGCCTAAAATGTCCACTCTGTTTCTAATTTGAAGCATTGTCTGATTCAAGTAAATTGACACAATTATGTAATTTGTACAATTAAATGAACGGGTTCAAAAAACAATTCACCAATTCTTTTGACTCGCTGCCAAGACACCTATGACACATTATTTATTTTTTTTGTACCGATACACAAATGAATATTTTAATACTTATTACAATAATCTTACAAATACATTTAATGTTTAATATAGTATTAGTTAAACGGTGCTGTTCATCACTATGTTTTTGATTTTATAATTCATTTGGAAATTTGGTGTGGAAAAGGTTGAGAGGTGAGCGCATGATGGAAGAGGAAAAGAGGAAAAGCTATGAGGATGGAATATGAGGAAAGCGCAAAGATAAGAGCTAGTCCACATGATAAAGAGCAAATCATGATTGGATGAACCGACAACAATGCTAATATGAACTCATAAGTGTATTGACATTAACATCAGGGAAAATTCACCTGGCTGTTACTATTTTAGACAAATGGTGACGCTGAGGTAGAATTTACACATCTCAAAATAGCTCAGTTGTGAGTGGGTGGTTTGTTAGTGTATTCAGACAGTGTGCCAAAGTCTAGCACACTTTGCATAAGCTGTTAGCCATTCGACTTGTGGTTGCATGCATGTTATTTTTAGATATCAAGTGCTTTGGGAATATATTAACACATTGGGTCAGGGAATGAGAGATATGCCCCTAATTTTTTATGTTTATTTTTTATGCATGAAAAGAAGGGATTAATAAACAGTTTAAGGACAAAAATCTGTTTATTCATATTCTTTATGTAGTTCATACTTCACAAACATTCCCGGAGAGCAGTTCTCTCTGACTTATGCAGTCGGGTTTAGGATATACTGTATGTTGGGTTAATAGTCTTGTCACTGTGCCTGAACCTTCACAGCCATTTATTCCAAACATTATCATGGGCGATGACTGTCCCCAGGGCTTAAATGCATTACTGGTGTATCTGTGCCAAAAGAACAAGGACAAAATGGTCTTTGTGTCATCCAACAGCTCAGGTGGCTTCAGCTGGAGGAAAATCAAGCTTTCATATGAATAAAAAACCAGGCAATACAGCAAGATAGAGGGAAAGCTTTATGTAACCTGTGTGAAATAGATTTTAATTGCTAAAATGTAGCTGACCTTGAATCTCCTTCCTCATATTTGTCCACAAAGAGAGAGAGAGAGAGAGAGAGAGAGAGAGAGAGAGAGAGAGAGAGAGAGAGAGAGAGAGAGAGAGAGAGAGAGAGAGAGAGCTTGTATTATTAATTGTTTTAGAAAGATAGAAAGTGTTATTGCTTCCATCAGTGTCAATGGAGCGCCGCCAAAACAGACTGTGTCTTCCAGCTGTTGGGACTCAACCACCTCACAAGCATAGAGTACGTCTGTTGACTTTTAAAAGATTGTTAAGACGCACCCCGAGAAGCATAACACATTTCATCTGTTTTTTGTTGAAACTTTGTTTAGTCTGACTCAACAAAATTAGGTCGGCCTGTTTCAAATTGCACAGGTAAGCAGCGCATAAGTGGTACACATTTATTCCAGTGGTCATATAAACAGATTACAGCTGTGCAGAGTTGCATAGCAAAAGCATAGCAGAAATGTAGCTGCAAGTAGCATTAAGTCACTGAGCCTATTTTTGCCATGTGTAGCACACTGTACTCTCCTTGAAAATGCTGTAAATCTCTTCAGCAATGCAATCTTGTATAATGTTTGCTTTTAGGAAGCAACATAAAATGTGTTGCATGCAAACTGCAAGTCTGCACTAGTTCTCAATAGATCACTCCCAATATATCAAATTTAAAAATGATGGCCTTTATAAAAGGAAATATGAGCCTGATCTTGTGAAAATTACTTGACTGAGGTGGCGTTTTTACTAAAGGATATTATGTGGCTCCTTAAATGTATCGTGGCATTTCCGAGGTGAAATGTTCACTGAGTGGCTCTAAAAGTGAGTTACATTTTTGTAAAACATTTGCAGTGAATCACAAGCTCATTTGCATATGGAAATTAGTGACAAGTTTGTGGCTAGTTTGACAGAACTCTAGATTTAAGGGAAGTGAAACACAGTAACAATTTATAATAAGTTTAAATTAGTTAACATTAGTTAATGCATAACTAACAATTAACAACATTTTATTTTAAACAGCATTTATTAATCTTGGTCAATTGATAAAAACTATTGTTCATTGTTCATTTTGCATTAACTAGTGTTAACATATACAAATTTTAATTAAAAAAATTATTACTAAATGTTGAAAGTAACATTAACCAAGATTAACAAATGCTGTAAACATATCATTCATTGTTGTTCATGTTAACAAATATAGTTAACTCATTTTAACAAATGGAACCTTCAATGGAACAAATGGAACCTTTAAAGTGTTACCTTCAACACTTCAATGCTGCTGTGCATTTTGATTGCATTTGCTTCTAAATGTAGTTTGTAATGTCATGTTCTATAGTAAAAGTTTTCGATGTCATAAGACACAAGACAGTATTGTGTGAGGAACATATGCTGCCCTTTTGCTTGTGATTTGTGTGAAAGATGATAAAAGTTATTGTTGTTTTAGCACCTCTAGTGTTCATTTCAGCAGTGATCTACTGCGATACATTGTACATGCTATGAAAATCATATAGCAAAAATGTAGGTATAGTAATAGTCTATGAGACAAGGTTGGGAAATTCTCAGTGACCCAGAAATCACTTTATGTTTTCTTTACAAGCAGCGCAGTCTGTGTAAAAGCACAATGTGAGCCTACTGTTGCAGTTAGTGTTGCTAATGTGCAGATTAAATGTGTGGTGTGAAACGGGCCTTAAAGTATTTTACAGTGTAAACGAGGGTTCTGTGCAGTCTCACAATGACTTGTTTCCTCTTACCAATCAAGAGCGATAATGAGCCGCCACTCTGAGACTCTCACCTGCTGAGAGAATAATCTCGTAGAGTCCCTCGAGTAAACATCCACCATACACCACTCTCCTACTCAAACACATCTCTCCACAAATCCCTGTTCCTGACAGCTGTCATTCATCGCTCCATTTAGGCCTACATTAGATCAAGAGCTGAAAGCAGAGCTGAAATGATGGATTTCAGTGGTTTGTTTATTGTGACTCAAAAGCTGCCTGACTCTCACAGGTTCTAGCCTTATCTCCATACTGTGTGTTTTGTCAGAGGTCTGCTGAACGGTGTGCAAACAATTGCATAACTCCAAGGTATTTTCTATGAAATCCAGTAGTTAGGCAGCAGTTTTTCCTGGCAATTCAAGCACAGCTGAAGCACATTTGAACTGAAGTGTTAAGTAAATTCCAGACACGATTATTGTCGGGTAGATCACTGCTGCTGCAGGTGGATTGAGTTATTTTGGAAAAAGTTTGGCATGTGAACAGTAAGGGTGGATGAATTGGGAGAGCACATACATTGAAGATGAAAAGAAAATTCAGCCTTTCTATTTTCTAAATGCATATTATTGATCTTATTGTGAACGATTTGTCCATGCATATGTGTTATTTATTTTATTTATTTACTTTTTTGACCTTGTAATCTTTAATCAAAATTTCATAACTCAATCTTCCGGTGAAACGACAAAATTCTTTCTGGTGATGTATGCAGGATGTCTCCAATCATTTAGTTTGCTTAAACCCGGCCCCTTTCTTATAAATATCACTGAATGAAGCATCAATCGCATGTTGGTGAAGATGGTAAGGGGTATTTTTTTCTGTTTTCCTTCAAAACTATTGTTACTTAACCCAAACTTCCTTTGTAATGACTTGAATTTACATTTCGAATGAGGAGAAATAACGGTGAATACTCAGTTGTGTTCGAGATATTTCACACCGGAATTGCTGAGATGATCACTAATGAATACAACGCTTCGATGCCTCTGGAGTTTATTTGTATTTTTGAGTGCAGTTATCTTGGGACGCACAGCATAAGTGTTTGTTTCCCTTTATAATTAGTGTATTGTGATTCAGAATGTTATATTTTCACAATCCAATCAACAACCAATGGATAAACTCAAATGCCTACCCTACATTTTTTTCTTGTTCGGTAATCTGTTTCACTTGGAAATACGTCACAATATGGAAGTAAAGTCAGTCGCAAATTCCATTTCATGCCGACTTGGGTTGTGCAGCAAAGCCATTATCTGTATTTGTATCTGTATCTGTTCATATGACAAAATAATCTGTATCTGTCTCTGTATTCGGATAGAACCAGTTGTGGGTGGGGCTTCAACCGGAAGTGCGTCAAAACTAAACGAAACGCCCATTTTTCAAGTGTTACTCTTACATTTATAGTTTCTATTAATAAAATATGCCTTGTATATGCCTTTTCATAATAATTTGCTAATAATAATAATAATAACTAGAATAATTATTTTTATTATACAATTATTATTTAAAAAAATATTCTTTAATTATTTTTCTTACCAGAAGAAGTTGAATTAGTAGGCTACATTAACTGTGGAATATGTTGTGGTTTCTCCTGGTATTTCAGATATTAATATCAGCATGAAACAGAATTTTGATTTGTCTGTGCGTGTATAACAACATTATTCTGGAGGCAGGAGGTGTTAAGGAAAATGTGAAATGTCAAGCACACATTTTGCAGTGAATAATAAATACAAATTCAAAAGAAATTAAAATCAAATCAATATAGCCAACAAACAGGTGAAAGTCCCATAAGTCTATTAGGAATCTTAACAATTGGACACCATTATTTAGTTAAATAATAATAATTATAATAATAATAATAATGTTACATTTACACGGCACCTTACCAGAGTTCAAGAACACTTAACATTTTCAAATTTAGCACAGTTTAAAGAAGAAAAATTTTCAGTTTTCAGAAATTTAAGTTTTAGCTCATTTGTTTTACATAAGGAAGAATATTTTTTTTAATAGATGAATACTCTATGGAGCATTTAACATTATTGGGGCATTTTAACTGTTTTTCGGAATAAAGTCTTAACTAGTTAATAACCTTATTCATATGGTCAACATTAAGAGATGGATAGACAGGCTCCAAAATGAAATCATCACTTCAGACCAGGAATTTAACATCGTGCTCAGGTTTAGGCATGAATAAATACATGAAAAAGTGGAAAGTGTATATGATGTCGAATCTTAATTATCCACTTGATAAGCTCCAAACACACACAATTATAGAGACTGCAAACCCATCTTATCTGAAATCACAGCATGCACATTTTCATTCATAAGTTTACACTTTAGAAATATTGGCTGAACAGATTCATAAATTCGATATAATTTTGGATATGTTTTGTTAAAATGTAGCTTTATCCTTGTGCTTTTTGGATAATCAATTATACAGATATTTTTATATTATATTTTTTTATGATCCGTTATTCGTTTTGAAGTCATTATTCATGCCTTTCTGAATAAGGCTTTAAAGGGATAGTTCACCAAAATCATTTTATTCTCTCATTTACTTACCTTCATGTGTTCCAGATATGTATGACTTCCTTTCTTCAGCAGAACACATCTGGGATGGCATGAGGTTGAGTATGTGATGAGAGAATTTTCATTTTGGGTGAACTATCCCTTTAAAATTTTCTTAGGCAGAGTGGCTTTAAGACAGAGGGGCTGAGCTGTTTATTTAAGTGTCTGAATGTTTAATAGAGAGGATGACAGGGCACATGTCTCTGGCTAGACATGGCAGAATTTCACTGTAAAGAGGGATATGGAAGGGGGTTAATAACGGTTATGAACTGTAAGTTTTAGGATTCATGAGAGGTTAATTTCTAGGACAGACAAAAGAGAATAGTTCAAAGGTATGCCATATGCTCCACAGTTGTTATTTCATAAAACAAAAATATTGAATATATCATCTAATAATGGCTGCTACTATCTACTTTTGTGAAGTAGACATGTTCTGCTGAGTGACACCACTAAAATTATTTTTAAAATGCAATTTGATCATTCTTCTTCTCAGCTCTGTTAATTCAGGTATTACACTAAAATTCTGCTCGTATCTTCTGATTGAATCACCCTAAACATTTGCGAGCCATTCTTTTATGTTGCTTGTTTGCATGTTATCATGAATGATCAATGAGTTTGTGCACGAATTCCGGGATCTACTCACCTGTTTATCAATCGGTGCGCTAAAGGAAGAGTTTTAAACTGTGATATCGTCAGGATTCGTACGACTTCTCTAAATTTGCGTAATTCGTATGATATTGTGCGACCGCACTCATTTGGATTCCTATGACTTTCACAACAGCCAATGACGTCACTGGACATCATTTCCATCTAATACACGACAATTACTTGCTTCTGTCACACACAACAGCTTCCTATCATGTTTACACACTCTACTGATTGGTTAAGTTTAGATAAGGGGTTTGGGTAAGTGCATAATATTAATAAATATGTATTTAATGCCTCATGGACGGAACTCCCCCTTACTTCCGCATTAGACATCCAGGAATTTGCATTTGATGAAGCTTCTGAGTTTATGCGAACATCATCATGCGAGACCATGCAAAATAGCCAACTCGTAAATTTTCATGAGATCAGGTTGTTTAATTTGTTGGACATTTCCAGCTAACAGAAACCCTGCTGCACATAGACCCCAAGGTTTTGTCAGTGTCTCTGCATAATGGTAATGATAGTGCACTAGCCACTGTAGAACAACAGAAGATGCCAGAACCCATCAGGTAATCTACACTGTCATTAGCCCATTTAATCCCACCGAACGGGGTGAAAGGGGTCTAAAAGGAGTTGTTGATGTATTTTAAACACAGTTGTCAATTGTAAATGACAGTGCAGACTTGTTTTCGCATGAGTGGTGCAAATAGCCACATTACTAGAGCTATTTAATTCCACTGTGCTCCTCTAAACGTTATGTCTGTTAAAATATGCCCTGTCATAATACACATGCAACTACATATATATATATATATATATATATATATATATATATATATATATATATATATATATATATATATATATATATATATATATATTTACATTGAATTGTGCTGTGTTTTCTGTTGTACCAACTCTGTTGGTAGGGTAGGTTGTGTGTAAATGACTGAAAAACATCTAGGTTACATATGTAACCTCCATTCCCTGATGGAGGGAACGAGACGTCGTGTCAAAGAAGCGACACTAGGGGTCTCTCTTGAGCGCCGAAAGATTTACATTTACATTTACATTTATGCATTTGGCAGACGCTTTTTTCCAAAGCGACTTACAGTGCACTTATTACAGGGACAATCCCCCCGGAGCAACCTGGAGTTAAGTGCCTTGCTCAAGGTCACAATGGTCTTGGCTGTGGGGTTCGAACCAGCGACCTTCTGATTAGCAGCCCTGTGCTCTAGCCACTACGCCACCACCACTCCATGAAAGATACCTCTGATCTATGAAAAAAAATGCATACTCCGCCTCCGGATACAGATATAAAGGCGAGAGAAATACTCTCGTTCATTCAGGATTTTTCTGAGGAGCCGGGAGTGTACCGGGCACCTCAGCGGCTCGGCTCATCGACATGGCCGGGAAGACATGACGAAGTTCCCTCCATCAGGGAACGGAGGTTACATACGTAACCGAGATGTTCCCCATCTGTCGCTCACTTAGACGTCGTGTCGAAGAAGCGACACTAGGGGTCCACTTCAAAACTCGCCATGCGCTGAGCCGTGTACGTGTACTGCTTACACAGAAGCGGGCAGGTATTTCTACGTGCACAGCGACCAACTGTGTTCAGACTGCACATACTCTTCCCCAATGCCCCGAAAGAGTCGTCAAAATCCTTTTGGTCACCCTAGGGGGGAACAAGGTGACGCTCCCAACTAGGGAACGGGCCAAGCCTGGCTGGGCCTCTTTACTCTCTATGTTTTCTCGGCATAGAGCAAGAGCAGCCGGGGCCCTTACCGCATCGAGGGAAGGGGGTCTTACCCGAATTCCTATTCTTTCAGGGGGAAAAGACCCTGCGGAGGCCACACCTGCCCAGCAGGGGAGGTAAAGGTGGCAAAATAAATCACATGGCCACTTTGGGCATGTGGGAAGAAATGGCGCGGTGGTAGATCCAACCTCGAGGAGGGGGGAGTTGCTACAACACGGCGACCGGAGGGCAGCGAAGGACTGCCTAAGGGAGACGTGGGTCAGCTCGCAAGGTGACCGTACTGCGGAAATACACACAGGAGGAGTCCCGTAGGAGGCCTGATCTGTGGAGCACCTATTCCAGTAGGGGTAGCCGGAGGTACCCATAGTGGACTGGGCCGGCAAGTTCCTCCGCTGAACTGTTGCGGGCCCGAGAGGGCTAGGGAGGAATCAACCAGGGACCTAAGCCCTCTGGGAAAGAAGCGCACTGTTCTGCCTCGGAGAGGGAAACGGCGCTGGAAACAAGCGATTCACCCGGTCAGATCGTCGGCGTGTACCAAGTTCTACAGGCTCGGACCTGAGAGAACACGGGACGAGACTGACTCAACCCTGAGATTGTAAAACCTCGTAAAGGTGTTAGGTGTTGCCCAGCCCGCAGCTCTACAGATGTCTGCTAGCGAGGTGCCTCTAGCCAGTGCCCATGAGGATGCCACACTCCTGGTAGAGTGGGCTCAAACCCGCAAAGGGGGTGGCACGGCCTGGGTGTGATAGGCCAACTGAATGGCCTCCACCACCCAGTGAGACAGCCTCTGTTTGGAGACAGTGTTCCCTTTCTGCTGTCCTCCAAAGCAGACAAAGAGCTGCTCAGAGCGCCTGAAGCTCTGGGTGCGTTCCATGTAGGCACGCAAGGCACGTACCGGACACAGCAGTGAGAGGGCTGGGTCTGCCTCCTCCCGGGGCAGCGCTTGTAGGTTCACTACCTGATCTCTGAAGGGTGTGGTAGGAACCTTGGGCACATAGCCCGGTCGAGGTCTTAGGATCACATGAGTGTCTGCCGGACCGAACTCCAGGCAAGTGTCGTTGGTAGAGAATGCTTGCAGGTCCCCGACCCTCTGATGGAGGCGAGCGCGATCAGCAGGGCCGTCTTTAAAGAGAGAGCCCTGAGTCAAGCTGATCCTAGCGGCTCGAAAGTGGATCTCGTACGCCGCCTTGGCGATTTATGTACGCGACCGCAGTGGTGCTGTCCAACCTGACCAGGACATGTTCGTCCCGAATTAATGGGAGAAACTGCCGCAGGGCTAGAAGGACGGTCAACAACTCGAGCCAGTTGATGTGCCAACGCAGCTGGGCCCTTTTCCAACGGCCTGAGGCTGCGTGCCCGTTGCAAACGGCGCCCCAACCCGATCTGGAGGCGTCGGTCATGACCAGGACGCATCTGGACACCTGCTGTAGGGGTACTCCAGCCCATAAGAAACAGAGGTCTGTCCAGGGGTTGAATGCTTTGCGGCAGGCGGAGGTGATCGTTACCCGGTGCGTGCCTGGTCTGAAGCCAGTGTTGGAGCGGTCTCATATGCATCAACCCCAGCGGCGCGACCGCCGCGGAGGATGCCATATGCCCCAGGAGCCTCTGGAAAAGTTTTAAAGGGACCGCTGTGCCCGGCCTGAAGGCGGCGAGGCAGTTCAACACTGACTGGGCGCGCTCGTTGGTGAGATGCGCCGTCATTGAGACCGAGTCTAACTCCATCCCGAGAAAAGAGATGCTCTGAACTGGAGTGAGCTTGCTCTTTTCCCAGTTGACCTGAAGCCCCAAGCGGCTGAGGTGCCTGAGCACCTGGTCTCTGTGAGCGCATAGTGATTCTCGCGAGTGGGCCAGAATGAGCCAGTCGTCGAGGTAGTTGAGTATGCGGATGCCGGCTACTCAGAGCGGGGCAAGAGCTGCCTCTGCGACTTTCGTTAAGACGCGAGGGGACAGAGACAGGCCGAAGGGGAGGACTTTGTACTGATACGCCTGACCATCGAACGCAAACCGCAGGAAGGGGCGGTGTCGAGGCAGGATGGAGACGTGAAAGTACGCGTCCTTCAGGTCTACTGCTGTGAACCAAACTAGATGCCGGACGCAGGAGGCTCTATCGCGTCTTTGGCCAGAAGAGTCGCGATTTCCGCGCGCAGGGACTGGGCGTGTTTGCCGTGTACTGCGGAGAAGCGGACGCCCATGAAGGGGGGCGGGGGCCTGGCAAACTGAATTGCGTAACCGAGTCGGATGGTCCGGGCCAGCCAGCGAGACGGGTTGGGAAGTGAAAGCCACGCATCCAACCTCTGCGCTAGGGGCACCAAGGGGACGATTAATTTTGACGTGCCCGGCGGGGCTTTGCAGCAGGGCGGAGCAGGTAGGGCAGCGTTGGGCGGCAACGGGGCGACCCGCGGCTGAGGTGCTGAGAAAAGACTCAAAGCACTTACCTTGCTCCGCACGCCCGGCAGGGGGCGGGTTACCGACTGAGGAGGAGGTCCTGGGTAGGCGTCCTCTGGACTCGTCAGAACCGGCCAGCCAGGGAACAGTCGTGGGGCTGAAGACGGGTGGTCCGTGTCCAGGGGGCCAGGACTGTTGAGATCTGTGGGCAAAGCACCGTGAGAATGGCGTTTGCGGGCCAAGTGACCCAGAGACACAGGAAATAGCTCTGTTATTGAGAATGTGGGTACCGCAACCCCATCTAAGGGGGGGCGTCAAATAAAATTGTTTAACAACAAAAGGTTCTCCTCCCGGCCCTCCACCGGGGGACGGAGCGGTCTTACCACCTCCGGAGCTAACGTCTGTGTCGCTGGGTCGTCCGTCTCAGGACCGCCTGGGAGCCTTCCGGGTCCTCGAGGGAGTCCGAGAGACGGGGGGCGTTGGCTTCCTGCGGTGTGCTCGACGCAGGGGCTGAGAGCTGGGCCCGGGTTGAGGCGGAGCAGGTTTCTTAGCCGCAGGGGGACGCCCTCGGCGAGCAGACGGGGCAGTGGCCTTGGCGGCAGGTTTGCGGCGAGGCAGGATGTGTGATATGGCCTCCATCTGCTTCCTCACCGTGGAGAACTGCTGGGCGAAGTCCTCGACGGTGTTGCCGAAGAGGCCAAGCTGGGAGACAGGGGCGTCGAGGAAGCAAAGTTTGTCGGCCTCGCGCATCTCGACCAGGTTGAGCCAAAGGTGACGTTCCTGGACCACTAGGGTGGCCATCGCCTGCCCGAGTGCCTGCGCGGTGACCTTCGTGGCTCTGAGGGCGAGGTCGGTCGCTGAACGCAGTTCCTGCAGCACATCGGGGTCAGGGCTACCCTCGTGCAGATCTCTGAGCGCCTTGACCTGGTGGACTTGCAGGAGGGCCATGGCGTGCAAGGCTTTGTGGTTGAACGAGGACGCAGTCCTACAGGCCTTGGAAGGGGGTACAGGGCGCCCGTGCCAGGTGGTAGGGTCACCGGGACAGAGATGGATCGCAACCGCCCTATCCACCTGGGGAATCGCCGTGTACCCGTGGGCCTCTCCGCCGTCGAGGGTAGCGAGAGCGGACGAGCAGGGCTTTTGACGGACAGAGAGCGGGGCTCTCCATGATGACGTCAGCTCGTCATGCACCTCCGGGAAAAACGGGACCGGGGGGGGGGGGGGGCGTGGCTGTGAGCGGCGCCCAGACCCCAGGAACCAGTCGTCCAACCGTGACGGGTGTGGGGAGGGTGGAGGTTTCCAGTCCAACCCCACCCCGACGGCGGCCCGGGCAAGCATGTCGGACATCTGCGCCGAAGGCGGCAGCCCAGGGGAGGAGTCAGCGTCAGACACCGCGCTCTCCGATGGAGCGGCGAGCTCATCGGCTTCGAGCTCTAGAGGATAGGCAAACCGGCCCGGAGGCAAGTCGCCGTTACCTCGAGACTGAACGGAGGTCAGCGAGCGTGTCGGGGGGTGGGTGGTCCGAAGGGGCGTACACGGCGGAGCTGCACCCGCTGCCCTCCCCAAGTCGCCTCCAGCGCCAACCGCATCGTCCTCAATCCCATGGGAAGAAGGAGCGATACGGGGGGCGGCAGGAGTGGCGTGCTTTCTGTTGAAAGCGAGCCGCGACCGCAACGCTGCCACGGTCATATTCTCGCAATGAGAACATGAACCGTCCACAAACGCTGCCTCGGTGTGATCGGCGCCCAGACACACGAGACAGCGCCTGTGGCCGTCAGAAGCGGAGAGCACTCTACCGCATCCAGGAACTACACAGGGTTTGAATGGCATCTTTATAAAGACGCGCCCTGAAAAGGGCATTCAACACCACTGTGTATTGCTCTTTTAGAGAAATAAACTCTTTACGAGAAAATTGCTCTTTATAAACTCTTTTAGACACTGCGCTGTCAAAGCGCTCAGGGGCAAACTGCACGCCGGCAGAGAAGAGAAAAGCCGCTGAAGGTGCGCCATAAATCCAACAGCAGCAGCGCGTCAGAGGATCAGAAGCAGGGTAACTTGTGTGTAGCACAGCAGACAGCATTCACACGACCATCGGCTCCGAAGAAAATTACTGAATGAATGAGCGTATTTCTCTCGCCTTTATATCCGTATCCGGAGGCGGAGTATGCAAATACTGTTCGCCAACTCTCATTGGCCTTTTTTCATAGATCAGAGGTATCTTTCGGCGCTCAAGAGAGACCCCTAGTGTCGCTTCTTCAACACGACGTCGAAGTGAGCGACAGACGGGGAACAATAAATACATCTGAATGAAGCATTTTGTCCACTCATGAGATATATATGAGAACTATATAAAAATTTTTTTAAAAAAACATACGATTAATCGCAATTTAAAAAACTATTGTTTGAAAGCCTTAGTTAAAATTAAGGTTGTGTGTATTACTCTAGTAGGTCTTCTGTGACCCAAACAAAATGGTTGTATGGAATTTTCTCCAAAATCAGAAGGGTTACAAATGGTAAAACGGTAAAAGTAATGGTGACCAGTTACAGGACGTATTCCTTTATATATTCATAGAAATTTTAAGCTGAAAATCTCTATGTTGGTAAAAGAAAAAGTCAACTACCAACATACAGAATGATTTTGTAATCATTAGCAAAGCTATGATGGATAAAAATGTTGATACTATAAACACCTTTCTGTTTTAGGTCAGCTCCTTATCTCAACTGCTCCTGTACAGCCCTGTCAAGACCATGACAGGAAGCCCTGGAGATCCCCACCCTCTGTGTTAACAAAAGCTCTCTAGACAAAACAGAACAGTCTAGTTCCTGTGTGCACTACTACTGCCCTGTCATCCTCTCCCACCCCAATCCTCCAGTACATGGGCCCCATCCAAATGCTCAATTTATACTTTAGACAAATACTACAATTTATATTTATCCATGAATTACACTGGACGATGCAGCCTGGAGCCACAAGTTATCACACTGGCATTAGCAGGCTTATCATATTTTGTAATATTTATTTCAAATCTATATACAGTGTACACAAGTGTTTGGGTAAGATCAAAATAATAGGACGTGTTGCTAAGACATGGGTGATTCTCATAAATTCCCACTGTTTACTATGTTATACAATGAGACTGCATCTTTTAAATGTTTATTTTATTCTATTTTATTTTACTGTAAATTATTTAACTGCATATTGTATATTTTTATTTCATGTTTTTTGTATTGTTTTGTTTTTCCTGTCACTATTTTATTGTGTGTATTAATGCTTTGGTTATTTTGAAGGCCTACTGTATGTACTACAATCATGCCAATGAAGCACCTTGACATTTAAATTGACTACAGTCATTACATGTTTGCATAATTCATCAAGTTAAATAGGCCTGTGTGGTTCATATGCAAATACTTTTACATCAACCTTACTTAATACACTCTATAGTTCAGGTCAAGCCTATCGTCACCAGACTTTGGATAAATGAATGATTGCATTTGTCAGGAATCAAAGTTTGCAATACCTCATTTGGAGGATATTACAAGAGCAACTTCAAACTGAATACTTATCCAATTCTACTGAGATATACTACTGAGCCCGCCTTTGAACTGTCAGACATTTTCAGGAATACTCACACAAGTATTCTTCATTTCTTTACTTCTCTTTTCTTTTCTCTCCGGTGATCACAGATATGATTGTTTTGGCAATCTACCGAACACACCGTGAACATGCAGGAACTGGAAAACTGTCAGCCAAATCAGACTAAATTACCATTATTTACAGAGCTTAAAATCTGTGAAATGTAAAATATATTCTGTCTGGGATATACATTAATTTTCTTTATGGCTTCTGATATGCAATTTACACCTGTTCAAACTCATTAGTCTAAGGATGAAAACATGCTGTTTTTACATTTTGTGTGTATGTAAATGTTTGTATGTAATGTTACTACTGCTTTATATGTTATGCTAATTCTAGGCATACTATAAAAGCATTAATGAAATCAGTCTCAGCTTAAACAATTTGTTGATATGCATTCCTTTACTTTCCAACCCTGGCCATCAATTATATAATGCACAATGAGTGCCATTCATACAAAAGAGAAATACGACTTTGGCATAAAGCCTACCACAAAATTAGCAAATAGTGAATGCAAGCAGATCTAATTAACAAAATCTCAAACAACTGTCTGGAAGCCAGTCTTCAATAAAAGACTTTTGTTTATATCACTCACACATCTAAGTTTCAAATTTCAATACCATAATTTGTATGTTGCAAATTTAAAATTAAAGCGTCATACTTTCATTTTCCAATTGACTAGCCCCATTTGCTGAGAGTTTTTAAGCTCAGGGCATAATTACTTCTGAAAGTCAATAAAAAGTCAATTATACAGTAATGAGTTTACTGGAGAACGTGGGTGTTTAAATAATAGAGAAACTTAAAAAGAAAAAAAGGAATGAATACATTTAAAGTAAGCACATCTGTGACGTCATAGTATGGTGAGCGTTAAGTCCGTCAGGATCCGCAGGGAAAGGCAAGGAGTGGTGAAGCACTTACCTTGCTCTTCTTTGCCCTCTCTGCCAGGCCTATCACTGCCCACCCCGCCCGTTCACACCACTTTCTTTGCTCAGATGTTCACACCTACCTAGTGCAGCCAGACAGCTGAGATAAGCTGACTAACTTCAAACATATGCTAATCAGAATTTAAGCATGACTTTCCCTCTGCAAAGAAGACAGTGGTTTGTTTTAAAGCCAACCATTTAAAGGCCCTAAACATTAAAAGGTTTAAATGCCATCTAAAAAACAAGATCAAACAAAAGTTGTAATGACCTTTGAAGCTGTTGTAGCTGATAGATCATTTTAAAAACTTTAAATTATATTGTTATTATTATTATGTGTCTCAAGCCCCCAATTTACCTTCACTAATCAACACAATGTGTGGCCAATGATAAAGAGGAATGTATTGGTAACTAGCGCATGGACTTTTATCAATCAACATCAACATTTTAGGTAATTTATATTTATACAAATGCTTAAGAGATATTGTATATCTTTGGTTCTGTAACTGGACTGGTCACCCTTTTTATCATCTTTATGCCTTCTCTAGTTCATTTTAATGGAATATTCCAGGTTCAATACAATTTAAGCTCAGTCAACCATTTTTGTGGAATAATGTTGATTATCAAAAATAATTTTTACTCACCTCTAGTTTATAAAAAACAAAAAATACATAAACCGCAGTAACAGTGAGGCACTTAAAAATGCACATTGTATCAAATGTATAGCCACAAGATGTAAACATTATATGTGTTAACATTGTTGTAGTGTGTGAAAAACTAATTTACTAAACTTATTAGTGAAAAGTTGAAATATTACAACTTTGTCGCCATGGCGACACAACACTGGTAAACCCTCTAAAAAATGTATCACACTAAAATGATGTTAATATGTATAATGTTTACATTTTATTGCTCTACTTTTGAAAGTGTGTGTAGTTTATGAACTGGCCCCATTCTCTTCCATTGTAAAGGCACTTTTGCACGGCATGGCACATTACGGTTCGCCTCAACTCTACTCCCTTTACTTTTCTGAGCTTGCATTTCCACTGCAGTTTAGTGACACCTCAGCGTGGGTGGGATTATACGATGATCGTCATAGTTAAACACGACACAAACTGACCAAAACAATAACACGAACACTAGCTGTTAGTAATTGTGCTGCATAGCAGTTGTTGCATGATGCAGTTGTTGCATGATGATTTTACACAAGTGTAACAGTTAAATTGGCCTGGTTGTTTTAGAAGCAAGCTTTCCAGTTGCTGGACAACTAAATAAAGTGAAGCTTTCAAGCAGAAGGGGAGGGTGTCATGCCATATCCTGAGTCAGCATATTGTAGGGTGGAGTGAACAGGAAGTCTGATTTCTGATGTCCTCCACCGGGGAGGGGGTGGTGGTATAGGAACTGCTAACCTTTCATCCTTAGCTTCATTCTGATAAACCACTTATTTCCTTAACGGACCATGAGATCTGCACGTAAGCTTAACTTCCACTGCATCTCTGCCCCTACTTAAATAATGTTTTAGTGGAACAAACCATGGGCCGCTGGGCATAATGCCAGCTTGCTTCTGAGACCCAGCACTAGTAAAACAAGTGGGCTGTACTTTCATGCAAAGACAAAAGACACAGCAACGGTTCATTAAAATTCCCCAGCTCATCGGCATGGCTTGTGAAATAGGGGTTGTCAGGTATAATTCCCGAGTGCTGTTCTCAAACAATTTAAAGCAGGCAATCAGACAGCCAGATCACACCAAAGCCTCACATCTCTCCAAAGCCTCATTGCAACCTGGTATATTGAGTGTTGATGTTGTTTCCCTACAAAAAATAAATATGCTTTAAAAGGATATTCCAGGTTCAGTAAAAGTTAAGCAAAAAAGTAATTAAACTAAAATATCTGGGTTACAGAGAGGCACTTACAATGGAAGTCAATGGAGCCAATTTCTGGAGGGTTTAAAGGCAGAAATTTGAAGTTTATAATTTTATGAAAACACTTACATTAATTCTTCTGTTAAAACCTTTGTATTATTTGAGCTGTAAAGTTGTTTAAATCATTTTAGTTTAGGGATTTTGGTGTTTACATCATTTAGTTGTCATGGCAACAGTTGTAAAATTGGCTAATACTTTTCACAGAGAAGATTAGTAAGTGATTTTATTATTAACATTATGCCATTATGTTGATGAAATGTAGCTTGTATTGAACCTGGGAAATTCCTTTAAGATTCTTTAATTCTCTGTGAGGTACTTGTAACATCTCCTTGTACAAGGACCAAAACAGAATGTTTTCCATGTTGCTTGGTGCACTGGCTGCTGTAGAAATAGTCATTTGCATATTTCATGATTTGAGGACCAATTAAGGTAATTCCCCCTCTATTATCTTAGAAGCCTGGAGAGTTTTTAAACCTATAGTTGCAGTGTTACAAGACCTATTCTTAGTTTATTTTAGTCTGTGCCATCCAGCTGCCACCAGAACACAGCAAACAAGGCCAGTGAAGGGTTCCTGTTTGAACAGGTCAGCTGGTCCAAAGTCCCCTCTCCCCGCATTGAGGCCTCATTGATCTGTGTGTTCTTGTCCGAGTACCGGCTGTGCCAGGTTTTTTCAAAACACAACACGCAACTCTGTAGGGGCTCCAGGCAAATCCAGCTATGACGAAAAACTTTGAGCCGTTACACATTTCAATTTGTTCATGCTTAATTATATATACACTGTAATAAGCACATTGTGTTTATGCAGTCTCAATTAATCAATGCTTGATTAAGCTTGAACTGCCCAAGTCAGTCTCACTGGTTATGCAAGAATTATTAACTATTTGTTATATTTTTATTTAGTTTTCAATTTAAAGGACTTAAGTACCCTATTAAAATAAAATTGTAAAACTGAGTTTTGTGGCCCATGTCTGTCAGCTTTGAGGGATTCTATGTTTAATTAATTTAATGTAATAAAAAAAAATTACTGTCAAGGAAATTAACAAAAAATATTGCTGGCTAAACTTTACTCATTTTGTCCAATAAAGTGCTCCCTAGAATGAGAATGTCCCACCCCCTTAATACACCAACCTCTGACTTGCAGAAGCAGTGTCACATCATGTTCATTTGTAAAATTTAAACTAAAGGCTATCGGCAATTTTAAAATAGGCACGAGCCCTTCGATATGCCCCAACGCATCTTCCCATTTCAAAAGGAAACAAAAATCAACACAGGAAAAATGTGCTTGTCAAGCCATTTCATGTGGTCTGCATAAATGGAAGTTGTTTGTTGCTTAGTTGGTTGTTGATTAGCTGCTGCACAATGCAGTTACATCAAATTTGAGTACATTTAAGCATTTTTTATGCAGGCACTATATTTGCACTAATGCAATACCTCTAAATTAATACAGCTGTATAACAACAGACTGGGAAAAGCCTGCCCGGCCACATGCCTAGAACAGAATGAAAACGGTTAATTTCATATCACATATTTTGTATGTTCAAATGTGCCTATGTGCCTACAGAGCGTACAGTAACAACTTCCAGTGAATCACCTGAACAGTGCATCACACCATTATAGGAATAAACATGCAATTATATGGTGTCAGTAATAGAGTTCTAGCACTTTTTTCTTAAATTGATATAATTAGCAATGATGATTAGTTCATCATGCCATAGTTAGTAATGAGGACTCAAAACATGTGTTTAGTGTTGTTGTGGATTTATTCAGTGTACAAATTCTAACAAATAAATATGAACATCCCCCAACACAAGCACTGAGCGACAGCTTGACACATTTGAATGTGGAACAATGGACCATTTAAAAAAAAATGCTTCATTTGAAGCAATGCATTACTTCTTTTCTGTGGTATGAGAAATTCTTTACAAAAAAAGCAATGATGCTGCAAAGTTCATAGATTAGAAAAGGAAATTGCTAAAGTGCATTTAAATATACCTTGTCATTCAGGGAAGCACACAATCTGGGTGCAGCTAAAAATGACACCCGTATGCAACGAACACCAGTAAGCCCAATTGCACCAGCATAATGCAGTCAACAGGACTACTTGAACAAGGATAGTACACCCTTAACTTTAAACCTTTCACCAATCTTACAATTACCATATTCACTGGCACCCACCAACTGAACTTCAGTCTGATTGGTGGATGAAATACCCTTTCAGTGACATCTGATTTAAAACGTGTGCATTCCCAAACAAGTGATCCATAAAGCTTATTCTTGTTCCGATGACCACTGAAATGACAAACACTTGGAAAAAATGACTGGTGGCCAACTGGGATAAAACCAATGGGAGAGACACATCACCTGAATGTATACATTGAATTTTTTTTAAGAACATTTAAGTCCATGGCAGCTTTGGTAATCAATACTTCAGTTTCATAACTACAGTGGTTTAAAAAGCAATTGTATGTGAAACACTTTAGATGTATGGACAAAGACAAACTCTTCTTTGTCATTTAAAAATTCATCTTGTAAGTCCAGGGTTGTCCTTCATGGGAACTCATTGTATCACAGACCTAATGACATTGTGTAACACTGTGTTTATGTAAAAGTTCCATGTGGTCATCTGTGCTGTCCCACCACTGCTACAATCCAATAACCAAAGTGGTAAATCAATACTGTCCTCTTGCAGTCTTTCACCATCTGACTGATAAAACTCAGCCCATCCAAATAATAATTCCAAGAGTGAATGGACACAAAGGCCCAAAGCCCATCAGCAGAGCCATCAGAGAGGCAAATGTGCACCTCTCTAGCATCACGTCTCGGTTATTATTCCCATCAACAAAGTCATCTTTTCCTCTTCTGCTGCCTCATCGTCTTTCTCCGCTTGACAATCATGGAGTGAAGCCTCTCCAGACCCTCTTGCAGACCTTCTCCGATGATGGCACAGGCCGGTTGGAGGTGCCAGGGCGTGTGGGACCCAAGCTCATTCAGTGCCAGCATCTGCTCCACCTCACATAGAGGCAATGCATTGCGCAGGTCCTGCTTGTTGGCCACCACCAACACGGGCACCCCCAGGTTCTCCTGTAGTCGTGTGATCTTATGCAGTTCTGTCTTGGCCTCCTCCATGCGCTCTGTATCCACCGAGTCCACCACAAACACAAGTCCATCCGCACACCGCGTATAAGACCGCCAGAGCGGCCGGAGCTTTTCCTGACCACCGACATCCCAGAAATGAAAGGACGCAGTCCGGCCTTTCCCACCCAGAGTCAACTTGATCTTCTCCGTGTTAAAGCCCTTGGTAGGAACGGTGTTCACAAACTCATTGAAGCGCAGCCGGTACAATACGGTGGTCTTACCAGCACAATCCAACCCAAGAATAACAATGTGAAGGGCCTGAAAGGATGGCAGGCAGGGAAAGATGGCATGGGGCTCTGATAATCCATTCCCCATCTTGTTCTGCCACTCTGAAAAGGATGAAAGCCAAGCCAGAGACTCAGGAGACCAGGTGTCGTCGCTGCTACTGCTGATGCTTCACCAAATATTCACAAGGCTTCTCTTGTTCCCCTGAGAAGCTGCTATAACCTGAAACCAAATGAAAAAGGAGATGATGCAAGGAGGCCAGCAGTGAAGCACCATGACACAGTTTTACAGATCCCCTTTACTTGCCTGTTCATTCCAAGTAAGCATGGTGCTCTCTTTGCCATTTTGAAAGGCAGATTTAACCTAGCTGGGTGTCATTCAGTACCAGTGATGGTTGAATGAAACAGCAGGAAGCTCATTTGCACATGTAGCGCCACAGGGGCACCAGCATTTCATTCATATTCAGAAACTGTATAACGCATGTGTAAAAAAACCTCGACCTTCTTTTCGTGCCATTTTATAGTTGAATTGCAGTTGCACTAATTGTTAATGGAGATGAAAGCTAGTTTGGCCTAGTTTGGTATCTAAACCTGGAAAACAAGACTCTGTCGCATATCTCTAAGGCCATGTGTAAAAGCGCTTGAGGAGGGGCACATCTCTATAAATAAATACATGAATTATGATTCTGATCACCTTCCGTACCCAACAAGTGACAACTCAAAATGAGATCCATTATGGATCTGTGGAACAGAAGGCTTTAGCTTTATTGCCAAAAAATAAGTTATTCAGACTGCACAATATTACACTAAGTAATGTTTAATCAAGTAACCTTTGTATACAACATCAGCGTATGGAAATACAACCCAGGTCCACACTCACCTTATTTAGCGCGAATCTTGTGTTACTGGTCCAGCAATGTTTACGACAATTTCCAAAATCTTGTTTCCATTCAGAACAGCTGAACCGACAAGTGCATCCACTCCCTGTAACCACGTCTGTTTCACTGACTCCACAGCGAGCTGGCTCCCAGTTCACTCTAGCACCGTTAGCTCCTCCCACAGTGCAGAGAATCGCGCTGATTGGTTTGATTCCATGGGCGCATATTATTTTTCTTGGAGTCTGATTGGTGAAAAGTCAAGCCCGTCGTCTTTTTGGACACACCCCCTCGCCACCTGTTCACGTCGCTCAAGGCGCTTACAGGTGAGATTTATTTTTGGGAAAGAATGTACAAAAGTTTTGTTTGAAAACTACGAAAATTTCTATTGACAATTCAGTGTACAGACCAGATTAAATACATTAAGTCAAAAAGTATTTCATACATGAGCAGTGGCCTTTGATAGTGTCATAACACCCCGCCAAAGAAAGGAATGTGTATCTGAGTGTCAAAACAATTAGCGGGGCCATCAGTTAGCAAATAAACTGCGATTGACCTGTCTGTCACGGAAACTACAGCCATTCATACACAGACTCAAAGAGACGTCTAACTTCACAACACCCTTGTTGACTGCACGATCTGTCGTCGGAACTTCCTAATAAACAACTAGCAAAATGAATACAGTAAGGGCTTGTTAATCATTCTGTCTCTTCAAAAGATTTTATGCCGGATTCAGTTCATTCAAATCTCCATTGGAAGATGCATATTCAACAAAGTCTGAACAAAGTTTATCTAAGACGGTTCACGGAGCTTGAGCTTACAGAATTACATAATAATAATAATAATAATAATAATAATAATAATAGTTCTAACAACTGTTACATCACCTGTACAGGTAATCAGCGTAAAGGAAAGTCATGTTGATTGAACAAAAAATGTAGTGGTTGCTGGTGGCCTTATGGATCCAAACTTAATTTTAGTCATAAAATATTCGTATATTAAATGCATTTTTATAGATTTTGGCTGCACCATTTGCGATGTTTAACCTACAGTTTCACTTTAGTGTTATATTGATCTCATTTTTGTTGGAGTTTATTTGAAAGAATGTCATTTTTCTTTTATTTGTGCGCCATCTCGTGGTTAGAAAGAAATAGCAGAGGGCTCACCCTCGTTTTCCATGTCGATTAACTTTGTCGGTCGGTGGCTTTGTTTAATTAACAAAATACACAAATACAATAAAAAAAAATTTTTTTTAAAAAAAAAAAGATTAATGTAAAAATAATACAGTATGTAATACAATGGTTGGGGAAATTCAAAAATGTTAAAGGAAATGCTAAATACATTTCGATATTTCTTTAATCATTGGTTCAACTTTTATTGATTAATTTATTGTGAAAATGGGGTGAAGTCAGTATATTTCATGTAATGTTAATGCATGCGTCAGTAGACTAAACGCACACTCAACCGGATGACTGCAATGGAGATATAACGGGAGATACATTCAGAGATTGAACGACGCTTTTAAAAAACTAAAGTTTTTAAATATAATTGTATATTTTCCACCCAGTATATCAAAATGAAATGTTTAAGGTGAGTTAATTAAGAGAAAGCATTAAAAGCATAAGATTACATGTTTACCAATAGTGGCAACTGATGGTGACCAAGGTTGGTGGCATTTTTTTGAAGAGAGAAAAAAAATTTAGGAGAGAAAAAAAACAATATATATATATATATATATATATATATATATATATATATATATATATATATATATATATTTTTTTTTTTTTTTTTTTAAGAGAAAAAAAAAGATTTTTTTAAGAGAGAAAAAGATAAAAAAATTTACAATTTAGGCTCAGGAAGGAACTGAGACACAATTTATTTATTTTTTTCACCTTTTTTTCATCTTGCAGTTCAGGGCTTCTGTCATTTCTATATTACTCACGTATTTTAATGTTATTACTCAACAAACAAAATTTGTATGTATCTTAAGTACAGATATGAAATGTTTACATTACAAGGCAGTTGGGTGCGAGTGCTCTCAGATGGAGGGTGCTGTTTGAAGCATATGTCTTTGTACATCAGCAAGACTACAGCATAATATGTAAGATTTATGTGTAAGTGTTGTGATTCAGGGTTCACCGCTAGGGGGCTCTCGTGACACAAGAAAACAAAACATCCATAAATGGATTGAGTCTTTAATTGAAGAATTGTTTTGCATTTCGAAAGCATATATTCAGAAATACAGAGTACGACACAATAGAAAAATGGGAAATACAGAGCTTTAAGATCAGTATATTGTGTATATATATATATATATATATATATAGAGAGAGAGAGAGAGAGAGAGAGAGAGAGAGAGAGAGAGAGAGAGAGTATCCTTATAGCAAGGTGATATAGGCCTATTTTCTCTCAGATAATTTGGCATTTTGAACATATGGCATAGTTTCTATAGAGTTTAATAGACAGCTCCAAGACACTCATCATGCGTTAGTAAACAGCAATCTGTTGTTTCTTTCCAGTGAAGTCACTTGAGTTCAAGATTTGCATAATGGCAGCTCTCAGTTAACTTGCAGGGATTTTACTGCTCTTTCCACAACATCTGTGTCCCATCGAGAGGCGTCCCAACCCAGGAACCAGCCGGTGAAAGTGGGGGGCTCATGCCCCTGCTTTACCACAACCAAAGATGTCCCCTTGTCCCGTCCTGATGGGTCTGTCTCAATATACATTTTTGCTGCAGGTGGGACAAATACTTATTTAGATTAGAATTTTCATATTTGTTGACTTAAGATGATTATAGATTTAAAATGCTATGATTAAAATTTTAAAATGTATCTTTTGCATTTATGCATATGATGATCTTGTGCTAAGTTTTTGTAAGCATGATGTTAAACCTGTTGCAGGCATTGAGGGGTTTCAGTTTTACATTAAAAATACAATAAAAATATTTTTTATGAATTTTTGCCGGGGCACCATACCAGATTTTACAGACTCCGTCCTCTCCACCTCATTGGCATCCTTTCCAATCCACACAAATACCTACAAGATTAGATCAGAGGTTAGCAGCACACTGATATAGGAAATACCATCCCAAAGAAAGTCAAGAGATATAAATGAATACTAAAGATTATCAGTAATTTGCTGTCCTTGTAATCTCGAAGACAGTTTCAGAGTTATTACTTTTATAGTTCATAACTTTGCTGAAGATAATGATGAAAGCAATCTGTCTAACCTGATCCCAGACATCCAGTAACATGACATCATCCTCTGCCAGGTCATCTTGGTTAAACTCACCAGGTACCTCTTCAATCTATAGTGCATATAAAAATGCATTGTTAAAGCCTAAACAGTGTCATATAGAGCTGTATTAGGCTGCAGTTGCTATGAAGGTATGTCATATTATATACAGTGTTTCAAGGCAGGATTGAAAGCAGAAATCACCCCAATTTGCATATGCCCAATGTGAATCTTAGCTTACATTTTGTACTCTTTTACCAGGTCTTTGATACTCACAATAAACCTTCCAGTTTTATTGGAACAGGCAAACAGTCGAGGAGGATGAGCTATAGTTTTACTCTCTAACATTTTAGAAGTCTGATACTCTGTCTTTCCTCCCAGAGCCTTCCAAAAGTCCTCTTTAAAAAAGAAATTATCAATGAGTATGTACAAATATTATGGAGGATACTCTGTTTTAGTTTGTGTATTTGCACTTATGTAGGAGAAAAGAATATGAATGGTTATTCACAGTTCTTAATGTAGTATATGCCAGATGTGCATTACCTGGCTCCTTTCCTTCTGAAATTGGTTGGGTTGTGCACTTCAGCTTCTCACTCAGGTACTTTGCTCCTCGTACTTCTTCCTCACTGGCCCCCTTCCCTTTCCACACATACGCATTACCTTGAGGTAACTTCAGCAGGTAGGCATCATTGGTGTTTAAACTTGACGCCATAGCCTCGACCTGTTAGATGAGATCACAAAGCAACATATATATCAGGAGTGGCTTTAGACTGGTTAGCTTCCTACTTGTTGAATAGAAAATATGTAGTATCTGTTGGAGATGACATGTCCCCCTCTTCAACAATAAATTGTGGTGTTCTGCAAGGATCCCTGTTAGTGCCAATTTAGTTTTCTCTATATACGTTACCACTTGGTTCTGTGATTCCTGAATACAACATTAATTTGCATTGCTATGCAGATAACCTACAGTTGTATTTTTCATTGAATCCCAATGATCTGACTAATTTAAATGTTCTATGTAGCATGTATAGTGGATATAAAAAATTGGATGTTATTTCTTCACTTAAATATGAATAAAACAGATGGTGTTATAATCGGTCATGGTTTTAAAAAGAGCCAGATTGAGTTAGCACTTGGTGGTCCCAAATAATCAGCAGGTGGTGAGAAATTTGAGTCTATTTTGCTACAAATATAATTTTTTAATATCACATCAGGAAGTTAGTTCACTCTTGCTTTTATCAGTTAAGGAACTTTTCCAAAGTGAGACATGTTTGGAGTTTCAGGGATACAGAGAAGCTTGTATATGCTTTTATTTTGTCTCACATTGATTATTGTAATGGATAATGCAATTTATTTGAGTTAAATAAATGACTTATGACATGAACTAGGTCTTTTAATCATATTACTTCAGTTTTAGTTCTTGCATTGGCTACCAATTCATTTTAGGGTTGATTTATAAGATTTAATTAATTACATATAGGCATCACAAGGGTTGGCACAAGAATATTTAGCAGAACCTTTAAGACATTATGAAACAGTTAGACATCTTAGATCTTCTTTTTGTGAAATGTTGGCTGTTCGTAGATCCAGATGCAAAAAAAAGGTGATGGAGCATTTGCGGTGAAGGAACAGCCTGCCCTTGGATATTCGATCTGCTGAATCTGTGCCTGTTTTTAAGTCTTGTGTAAAACTCGTTTGTATAGATTTGCTTTTACTACTTTGTAAAGCACAAAGTATAAACAAAAATTGACAGAGTGTGTTTGATTTCAGATTTTGTGAAGCAATTTTTGCAAATTTGCTAAAAGGTGATACAAAATAAAGTTATTATTTTTATTATATACCAGCTTGAACCAGTTAATGACCAGCTGGAAACCATGTCAGGCATCTTTTTGCCTTTATTTGCTGGGATGTGTAGATTAGACAGAAAAGTAGGGGTGAGAGAGGGAACATGATCGAGACATGTCCCAGCTCGAACCTAGGCTCCCATATGCCAAGAGCTATTATATGTCCTGAGCAGGGCTGTCAATTGATCAATTTTTCAATGAAAGAAATTACAAGATGTGCCTATTAATTTTTTAATTATTTTATTAATCACAATTAATAGCATATGCTATATGAGTATTTGCTGAGAAACCCATTAAAGAAAGAAAATTCAATATATAGTTAAAATTATGTCAAATATATTATAATGATAATTTTTTTATAAATATCATAATTCAAACACATTACATTATTGTGGCAGATGAGTAAAATATTAAATAAACAATACGCAAGTGGCTTTAGAAGTCAACATATTGTTTGTTGTATGTTTATGACTGTTCTGCATGACACAGCAATCCAGTTAAGGTCTGAAATTCATCAATCTGTCCAAGGTAGATTTAAGAGATGTTCTGACAGGATGCATTTTAGTGTGCCTTCTGTGCTTTTTTGTTGGTCTATGTACACATCCGTCAGATGGATGCTTTAGGAGTGTCTCGTGTGGACTGTGTTGTGTATTGTTGATTTTTTTAGCCATGAACTCTCACCCCATAAACACTGTGATATTAGAACCTTGTGTTAAGTTAAACATAGTTTGAAACTTTGATAAAGAGAGCCCTGCATTTTGTTTGTGCTCTGTCTAACTAAATTTGAACACAAGCATGTCCTGCTGTGTGAGGCTCCTTTTGTCCTGCCTACACTCCGTAAGTATGCATGTACAGCTGTAGTTGCGCTTTCTGTCTGCTGCCAACTATGAAATGTAAAAACATGAAGGTGGTACTTCAAGCTTGAATTACCCCTGTGGTTGGAAAACTCCTTATTTGTTAATTTATGCATGATCAGGGGGCATGGTTAATTGCATAATTGTTTAAAACATTATTTTGTATATAATGAATTGCACTAAATTAACATGTTAAATCGTCAGCCATAGTCCTGAGCATTTCTTGCAGGGACCGTTGCTCCATAGCCCTTACAAAAGCTTGAATTATTTTTTTATCTTTTTCCTTATAATTTAATGTGACCAAACTCTTTTTCTTTCTCTTCACTGTGCTTCATCTGAGTTTTTCTTCACGTGGAGGTCAGGACTTACCTCATAAATACGTGTAATGGTGCCCAGGTTCTTTCGTACTTGAAAGAGGCGGGTTGGAGGTGCAGGTGATTGTCCTCCCTTTCTGGAAGTCCCATTCTTATACACAATCAAAGGTTTGTCTTTGAAGATACTCAGCAAATGCTGTGGTTCCTTTCCTTGTGTCACTCGCACCTACATGTTGATAAGACTGATCAAAGTAGGGCACTGGATGGACATAGAATGAAAGGCTTCTTAAAAGATAATTACACTGTCCTAATCATGTTTCCTCTAGATTTACAGAGTCTGATATTCAGTTATCCGCTGTTTTCCTGACCAACTGACTGGTGTTGAGCTTCATTTTATCAGGATGTGCAGTCTGAGGCCCAGAGGCTCTTTCCCAACTGGCTCAGTCCACAATAAAGCCATGGGTGTAGTCAATGATAAATACATATTGTACATAAAATTGAAAATCCCCTTACCTGAACAGCATTTCCACCTAGAGAGCGGTCTAATTCAACAGTGAGGAAGGCTGAAGCTGTCAGTTCATCTATTGTGCTACTGGAACCTTGCCTGAGGAAGAGAATGTACAGCGATAAGCCTTATTTGTTATATATTGCATGATTTGACAACCCCCCAGTGATTGACAAAAGTTAGAAAACTTCCACAAGGCTTTACCAGGTGTAAATGATATGTCCCCTGGTGTAATTATATAAAATGATATAACAGTCTCCTCCATAGAACTGCCCATATGTTGCTGGGTCAACAGGAACTTTGGTATCTCCTGTGGTATTACCGCACTCTACCCTCCAAATCTGTGAAGTAGCACAAGAACAAGAATATTTACCAAATATATTTACATTTGGCTTTCATTCATTCATTCTGTCCTTTATCCTATCTTACACACAATGAACCTGGGATTATAGTTCTTTAAGGGTATTCACTATATGTACAGTTGCACCACGTGTATTTGGATTCTAAATAGGTTAGTTTAAACAACCCTCGTGTCGTTCCAAACCTGTATGCGGTTCTTTTTTCTGAGGAATACATTTTGAGAATAACAACTTAAAATATAGTCTATTTCCCACAAATACTTGGAAAATAACACATAAGTTGTATGGACTACTTTTACACAATGATTATGCTTAATCTCGTGCAAACCTTGTGTTGTAGTTTGGCTTTGCTATACGCAACGTATAATTTAAATGACTTTAAACTGACTGAGCACTGTTCACAAGACTCTAGACTGTCATTTAAAGGATTAACTTCTGATGCACCGAATCACGTGACACAACAGCATGGCGTCAATTTCCATGAAGAGATTCTGTGGGCGCAGAGAAAACAAAACTGCATCTGTTAAGAAACCTCTAAGTTTTTTCATTGAAATCTGTTTGTGTAAAGAGTAGCATCTGGTTTAAGCAAACAATTATTCAGATCTCATATGAAAGCAGTTTTCTTGTGTTGTAATATTTTTTGATAAGATGATTGTTGATAGTTATCAGCGTATTGCTGACACGGAAACGTGCTCATTGAATAATAACATTTGTCAAAATTTTCATTTTTTTATTCCACAGATTAAATAACAGCATTCGGGTTTGAAGAAAGGCTGGGTAATATGGCTAAAAAATATATATCTCAATATGTTTCTTTCTATTGATGATATTCAAAATATATATTGATAATTACAGTATGTATTAGCTCTGAAATGGTTCAAAAGTTGTTGTTTTTTTCTTATCTAAGGAACCATAATTTAATCTAAACCATTGTAGCCAAGTAGATTCAATTTATTAAAGGCATTGAATAAAAATCTACTATAATGAAGGCATGTTTTCTCAGGTTTTCATTAAACTAACACAAGGGAGAATGAGATCTAATCATTTTCATTGATATGCATATATATATATATATATATATATATATATACACACACACAGTATTTACAGTTATACATATTAGCTTTATAAAAAGCATTATTTATATATTATTTATATACCTTCATATCATTTATACTTACATTTCTAAACCTGCATTCACCTTCAGCTTTTATTTTGACGCATCACTTTCACCTGGAGCTTATATTTTGACACAAAGCGATTTCATCTCCTCCTTTTCTGTTATTCGGTGCCATAACTTGTAGCCGTTACTAACGTTTGGAATTGTGAATGCTTAAAATCTGCAGTACTTTTATTTCACAATGCACGTAAACTGCTTTAAAAGTGCTAAAAACACAAGCCCATGAGAACACAGAGCAATGCAAATCACCCGGCATCTTATCTGAATTTTAGCTTTGACAGTAATATGACAGGAATGTTCCAGACTGTTTCTCTCATTTCAAAAATGTAACACACCCACATGCACTATTGCACTCACAAGCTTACATATTATCATATATAATCACTGATCTCTTGTATGCAAATTGAGACCTGTGTTGTTCCAGTGCCATCATCAACCATGTTGTACTGAGCAGCCATTTGATGTGACTCGTGTAGCTTGGAGGCATCAAACTTGGACTGCCGGATCTTGGCAATCCGCTCGGTAACGTAAACTCGGCCTAGACCCTCAGCCTGGTCCTTCTCTTTCCAGTTTGTGAAAAACTGCTTAAAAATTGGTGTCTCCCCACCCTCTGGGAGAACCTGGATCTGTGTTTAAGAATGATGAAAAAAACCTGGATGACAACAGGAATTCTATATATGCTGCATTTTTCTGAATTAAAGTCTCTGTTTTTAAGTTCTTTTGAGTGGTGAACCTGGGTGTTTGCAGGATAGCCCATCTGTTTGATGAATCCCTCAGCTGTTTTCATGGCCTCCTTCCTCTCACTGGGATTAGCGTTATGACCTAGGCCATCAAGAATAAGGTCATTCAAATCAGCAAGAAGTTAACCACCAACATCATGGCCTCAGTTAACCTTTTGGTCAATGAAGTAGGTTTACCTTTCCACACATAAATATTTTTGCTTTTTCCGTGGTCCAGAATGAAGCATTCATCTGACAACAAGTCGCTCTGGTTAAATGGATTCTCCTCTGACACAAGCGACACTTGCATTTTCCCACTTGCATCAGATACCTGTAAAGCACAATGGTATTCTGGGTCTTTGTAGATCATATTTATATTATATCCTGTTACAGTTCCTTTTTATGTTTGTACATGTGTCTATTTAAATAAGACATGCACATGTTCCAGAGACACAGCAATTAATGTATTATTATTATTCCATAAACTTCTCACATTACATTTGTTTAACCCTTAAAGGGGACACCCAGAGCTTTTCAGAGATAGCAAATGTTTAGGGGTTTGGGTTGTTGTTTTAAGATAATGCATAGTATTTCCCTTTACAAGAAAGCTATTTACTACTACACTAGAACATTTAGTATGTGTTTTCCACTTGTTGTGGCACTATGGGTGAATATGAAATAGATACTGTACTCCTATGAAACATTTTCTAGCACATAGAATCTCATTATTACAACATTTTTGCATAACAGGTAAATCAATTCTGCCATGTTTCTGAACAATACATTGACATTAACATTTTTATTTTTGCTGGGTCCCAGGAGGATAAAGGCAAATTAAAATAAAATGTAAGTCTAAAATAGACTTGTTTACCATGTAAAGTTTTGCCATTTTCCTGTTTGATATGTCAGCAATCACATCCTCATTATCATCTCCTTCACTAAGTTCAGGCTTCTTACCAAGAACCTATGATGTGCAAAAACAAGGCATTAAAAATACATTGCATAAAACTTTGCAGCTAAACCAGATGCACAACCTTAAGCAAACTTTGGATTAAATGTAAAATTCTTCATAAAGCAAGCATGTTCTACCACATGCCTAAGGTTGGCTTTATGCAAATCTCTCAAACTTCAAACTAGGCTTTACCTTACTCATCGCATCAGGCTCTTGTCCTTCCTCTACAACCACAAGTCGTGCCCTCCCATTCCTCTCATTGTCTCGAATGCCAGCAGCCACCTGGGCAGCCTTGAGGCGCTCAAACTTGTTGCACTTAGACCCACACCATTGGTAGATTTTCTAAAGAAAAATAGTCACATTAATAGATTTCCTAGCAAGCCATCTGTCCAGATTCTTTTCTTGAGGGTTACCTCTATGCTTGACATGCAATGTTAGATTTACATTGTCATTATGGAATGGGAACTGTTTATTTTACACCATGGTCTGTAAATTCCATTACAAACACGAATGAGCGTAGCACTAAGTATGCTGTCAAAGAATTCAGTTATATTTGAATGGTACTGTTACAGACTTTGATGGTCACAGCCTGATGGTTAGCAGTTGGCAAGTCCCATAAGCTTTATGAATGAGCCTGTTGTTTGGAGTGAGACTGTGTTTCAGCCCTTTACGTGCTCGTAACATTTGCTCTATAAATTATGTTGACTGTCAAAATAATTTGAAAGTAATCCAATTATCAATCCCACCCAAAGTACATACAGAGAGGACATTAAGTACACATCACACAGGTCAACCTGCAAGTTACTGTCTGTAATCACAATATTACTGCCTATTTCATTGGGTTAGCTTTAATTAGATAAAGAAGATATGGATAAAGATAAAGTGATAAAGTGTTGAAAGGTTGGAGGATAAATTTAACTGAAAACTGTGTTCAGTTTGGTATCTCTTTGAGCCTTCAGTCTAGATACCACTCCAGATGAAAATGAGATTGTTCAGAGGTTGCTCTTTCATAGCTCAGGAGACTTTTTGGAGCTCTCAGTTGTTTCATTTAAGTATTAACTGTCTCAGATGATTCTTAAATGTCTTGGGTTAAATAGAAATAGAAATACCTGAGATAGTAGTTGACATACAGACTATGGAGCTATAAAATTAATGAGGATGGCACAGCAGATAATACGGTCTTGGGAGAATTTGATGAGAAATGGTTGAGTTCATACTGAAATCTCTGACATTTGATACTATGGAGCTATAAAATGAATGAGGATGGCACAGCAGATAATACGGTCTTGGGAGAATTTGATGAGAAATGGTTCAATTTCAAATTGAAATCTGACTTTTGATACAGACTTTGGTATCTTGGCAAATCTGACCACAGTTTGAGACATTCTTAAGATCTCTTCAGAGACTTGGAGAGACGTGAGATTACAAGGGCATTCATCTCTGTATGCACTCCATTTAATTTCACTGTATTCTAGGAGAAACAAATTGATATGTTAAAGAGACTTTACTTGTCTTTACTTTTCTAACACAATGTAGGTTTGTTGATGCAGCAAGTCTTACCTCCCCCATATCCACTATAAAGCAGTCGCCCTTGTTGAAACTGGCCCAGGAAAAAGGCACTTCTGTGGCTCGGACAGTCCGTCTGCCCTTGATGTGGAAGAGTCGCTGGGCAGAAAGATCATTGATGACCACATGATGAAATCCTGATGCTACACCTCCTGTCTGAAAAGGTAAGAAAATAAACTGTGTTTTTCAAAGTTTTCTGTGTTTTCTTCTTCTAGTCATTCCCTCTCTTCCACAGTCACTTTTTGCCTGTGGCCAAACACAACATTGAAGAGTTGAGCATTCCAAAACACATGCTATAACACATGACGTCCCCTCACACCATGATGTAAGTTTGTGCTTGGGGAAAAAATGGGTAGGAAACTATTTGTGGGTTCCTCTTGGAATAGTTACTTTTACCTCATTCCTCTACAGAACCATAGTGACCAAAAAGACTGAACCAATTGTAGATTTATACTGTGAGCTCTTGGAAACATTTTCTAAATGTATTCTTTCCTTCCGATGACCTAAAATATCATAAAAATGTCAGTTTTTCCATCACCCTAAAGGGCAGCTTTATGTTTGACCTGAGACATAAAGAATAATATGCTGTTGAAAATCAATAGAATAAAAAAAAATATGAGAGAGCAAATTAGATGACTAGAACTAGAGGAACAGAAATTGTCTTGAACCTTGTATGTGATCCCTCCTTTGAAGTAGCTGGTGAAGCTGGTGGACTCGACACCCTGGAGTTCACGGTACTGAACCGGTTTACCTCCCAGGTAGTCATCCAACTGAACAGTAAAGATTGCAGCTGCTGTGCTTTCATCCTGGGTGCACTCCTTACCTAGACATAGACAGACGTATGATGAATGTCACAAAATCTGTTAAGAACGTCTGGATCTTCACTGCAAAATAAAAATAAGAAATTACATTTTACTTAATGCAAATTAAGCTAATGTTTAGGACCATTAAGATTCTTTTGCATTGTGAAATAATTTTCAAGAAATCATTTTAAACACCGGACGATATTTTTAGCATTCTCTTTAAAAAAAATAAAAAATATTATTATTGTGAAAATTATATATTATTCAGTGTATTTTAACATCATGATACCATTTGTTGTTGCTGATTTTCAAAAAAAGATAAAAAATATTGTCTCAAATATTACTCTATTACAGTAACGAGAATCCAATGAGAATCACACACAAAAATAAAAAGTGAAATGTTGAATTCAGGAGAAAATATACTTAATTATCATGAAAATAATGTCAGCAATCTTTTTGCCGGCAGCATATAAAATAAGGCATTGGCTTCAGTCATAATGACGGGAATGTCTTCATCATTTTTGACGGTTGCTGTTCTTCTGCTCCCTGTTCTGGTGGTTCTTATGAAGAAGGCTCCTTTGCTCCCAGCCCCGGTGGTCCCTGTGATGGAAATTACTTTGCTGTGGTCACTCTGTGTCTCCTATTGAGGCAATCGCGCCTCCAGAGTCCCCTGTGTTCCCAAGGCTAGTCGTTCCCCTGTCAGACACACCTGTCCTCGCTCCCCTGTCAGGGGGATAGTGGTCCCAACTTCAATGACCAAAAAGGTTCCTGGTGCTGTGCCATTACCCTCATCAGAGTCTCCTAGTGCCTTGAAATTTCCTGAGATCTCTAGTGCCTAGATATTTTCTGAATTCCCATAGTGCCTTGACTATTCTTGAGTCACCTAGTGCCTTGATATTTCCTGAGTCCCCTGATGCTTCACCCTCTGAGTTTCATGTGAACTTGCTCTTTGAATTTCCTGTGGCTCTGCCCTCTGAGTCCCCTTTGGCTCTGCCATCACCCCTCCAGTGTCCCTTGTGTTCCCTAGGCTAGTCACTCCCATCAGTCCCACCTGGCCTCGCTCCCCTGTCAGGGGGACAGCTACACTCTGCCTTTGTCTCCTGTTGCTTCGCCAGACTCCCCAGCTGCCCTGACATCAACTGAGTCCCCGGCTGCCATGACCTTGCCAAAGTGCCCAGAGTCTTCAGCTGGCTTACCTTTGCCCTCACCAGAGTCTCCTGTGGACTTGCCACCTTGCCCTCGCCTCCTGGGTGCCAATCGGATCTCCCGTCTTCTCTTGCTCTCCTGTTGGATCTCCTGTGGTCCCCTGGTCATCCGCATGGTCCGCCCTGATCCCCATGGTATCTCACGCCTTTGCCGGCTCTCCTGTGACCTCCTTCATCTCTGCAGGCTTCCCCATGGTCTTTGTGCCTCTGCTGGCTCCTCGGTGGTCTCCTGCACCTCTGGAAGCTTCACCGTGGTGTCTTGTTCATCCTCTTGATCCCCCATGGGTTTGACCCTGACACAGTTACTATAGACATAGCTCTCTTTTTTTTTTGGTTCCTTGGCCTGGTTGGGTGCCAAGAGCTGCTCCTTAAAGGGGGAGTTATGTAACATAAACTATAATTCCTTAGCAGCAGATGGTGCTAGATGCATTCATCTCTTTTATTAAATTCTTGTTACAGTTGAAGTCAGAAGTTTACATACACTTAGGTTGAAGTCATTAAAACTCCACAGAATTCATATTAGCAAACTATAGATTTGGCAAGTCATTTAGGACATCTACTTTGTGCATGACATGAATAATCTTTCCAACAATTGTTTACAGAAAGATTGTTTCACTTTTTATTGACTACATCACAATTCCAGTAGGTCAGAAGTTTACATACACCAAGTTAACTGTCCCTTTAAGAAATACCTGTCAGCATTTGGCTACCAAAACAGAACTGTTTGGCCTCATATTTGGAGGAAAAAGGGTGAGGCTTGCAAGCCAAAGAACACCATCCCAACCATGGAGCATATGGGTGGCAGGATCATGTTTTGGGGGTGCTTTGCTGCAGGAGGGACTGGCGCACTTCACGAAATAGATGGCATAATGAGGAAGGAAATTGATGTGGATATATTGAAGCAACATCAGCCAGGAAGTTAAAGCTTGGTCGCAAATTGGTCTTCCAAATGGACAATAACCACAAGCATACCTCCAAAGTTGTGGCAAAATGACTTAAGGACAACAAAGTCAAGGCATTGGAGTGGCCATCACAAAGCCCTGACCTCAATCTGATTATTTGTTGGTATAACTGAAAAAGTGTGTGCGAGCAAGGAGGCCAACAAACCTTACTCGGTTACACCAGTTCTGTCTGGAGGAATGGGCCAAAATTCCAGAAATGTATTGTGAGAAGCTTGTGGAAGAATACCCAAAACATTTGGGTACAATTTAAAGGCAATGCTACCAAATATTAACAAAGTGTTGGTAAACTTCTGACCCACATTTCACATCCTGAAAATAAAGTAGTGATCCTAACTGATCTAAGACAGGGAATGTTTTCTACAATTAAATGTCAGGAATTTTGAAATACTGACTTTAAATCGATTTGGCTAAGGTGTATGTAAACTTTTGACTTCAACTCTGTATTCTTATTCTCTGTGTTTACCATGATTGATCCCAGGTCTGTCTCATTTCCCAGTTCGTACTTGTGTATATATGCCATCCTGTGCTCTATGTCTTTGTCAGTTCTTGTACTTTGTAGGTTGTAGTGTTGGTGTGTTTTGGTTTCCTGTGTTTCTTGTTTTCCTAGTCTCTTGTGTTTTTTTTGTGTTTTACATTTAAGCTGCATGTAGTTTTAAAAGCCTCCCATCTCCAAACCTCCATCATTACAATTAAACAGGGTGTAGCAACTTTTTATTTTATTTTTAATGGAAGCTGCACAGTCAGAAAGCAACTTACACATTTCACATGTCTGTGAAGATGCAAGTTGTAATATTACACATATGTTGTGGATATAGTGATTAATATCATGTAGAAACAGGATGTGTTTAAGTAAAGTAATGTTTTAACCCCTTTTAGAGTGGTTCATTTTTTCAGCGTTCAGCGAGTTAAACTCACGCAACTCTAGCGGGGAAATACAAAGCATACTGGAATTTTGGATTTGATCAATCAATTCTTTGTAGACATTTCTTCCTCTGTTCGTGCACAGTTCAAATCTTGCACTGTTCTTTTTTTTTCTCATCATAATTTCATCAACAGTATGTTTTTCTAGTTAAAATAGTTTAATTATTGTGATGATGAGTCTTTTTCATCTCAGATTCGTTATTGTTGACTAAATCAAAAGCTGTTTCATCAACGCACATTTTCGTCCATCACTAATAAAGTGTCAATTGCTAAATGCAAATGACATCACAGAGTTTAATGATATTTTAGTGCTGATGTTGAATGGTAGAGAACACAGATAAAAGATGGAAAGCTGTTCCATGTGTGTGAATGCGACCAAGGCAGTCGCAAGGAGAATCACCCCAGGAAGCAGGAATGGCGATCCGAAAGATGTTTTTTTGTGTGTGGTGGAGGTGTAAAATGTTCAAATAATTAGAAAATATAAACCAAGGTTACTTAATGGGGGAATCTACATTTGGCCACTTCATGTGTTTCTACTAATCGAATTGCTATCCGATGAATATGCACATTCCATTTACACTTGGTCACATATTGTGTCTCAGCTAAACGGATATAAATCTGATCTCCAATTTGCACGCTATATGCAAATAAAACTTCCCTAATTATGCTAATGCCAGCAGAGAATTTAAAATATGGGATTTATTATTTGATTCTAAGTGACCTTGTGCTGTGCATGGGTATCGTGTTTGCATATATTTTTCCCCTTGGGGCTTGTCATAGTTCAGATGCATCATGCGTGTCAGCTGCAATCATTTGTCAGTTTTTTTAAATGCTTTATTTGAACATTCAGTTTACAGTGTGGTACAACAAAATTAGAACACAACAATAAGTATTAAGAATAACAGCAATATAAAGAATAGTTAAAGAAAACACTTTACCAACACCATAGCTCAAAACAGAAATAAAACTACACAGCAACTAAAATAATAAACAAGAAAGACAAAAAAAGTTCATTGTCAGTGTTTAGTTTCAGTTTCGCCAGCGATCTGCATCAAATAAATTAAAAATGATCTGTCTCTCCTACAACGTCCATCCATTTCTTTGTTATTTAATGTGCAATAAAAGCCCCATGTAATTTCTCTGTCATGGAGGGCATTTACACTTTTCATGATCGGATAGCTATCCTAACAGTAAAAACACGACCAAGTGTAAGTACCCCTGTCCCCATATAAGAAAAAAATATTCTAAAAGCTAGAACTGCTTTTGGTACTAAAGCAGTACATACTCCCCTCCAACAATAATAGATTTATTGTTACTTACTTATACAAAGTCTCATTAAATAAATAAATAAATAAGAACGAGAGATCAAATGAGAGTTTTATCCAAGTAATACAATAAACAGGATGGATAAAACATTTTCACAGTAAAACAGTTAAGATATCCTAAAATAGCTAAAAGGAGCACTTCCCACAGGTGCTTCCTTAAATGGTTACGCCCATTTGCTAGAAACAAGAAGTCGAAATTAACAAATAAGAACTTGGAACACATTTAAAAGCTCTCCATCAAAATGTGTGTTTGGCAGATGTGGTAAATTTACCAGAAAAGGCAAAACGGATATTTTACAGGCAGTTTCATCTGCAAATGCGCCCAGTGTACAGTCTTTCACACTTGATGAAACTCACTGTTTTTTCCTCTCACCCGGCAAACATTTTTACACTTTAAAACCTGCTGTATTTGCTGTTGCCTGTGACCATGGATGTTTGTTTTTTTAGGTCGAGACTGCAGCATGTCTTTGTTAAAGGCTCTCCATTCTATGCTGCCCATTTTGTGGCAAGTTTTGTTAGTGTAAATGTCTTGGCAACAAAAACATGATGGGCAGAAACATCATTACATGGTAAGTGGTTAATGACTCATAATGGGAGACCATTTTGTGTGTGTGTTTGTGCTTTGTGGTGGAGTTAAAACCGAGAGACAACACAAGGCCAAAGCATCTTAATTCTATTGACTTCTCGGAAATAGCTAATGGACTAAAGAAAGTGGTTCAATCGGCAGAGGAAGGAAACTGTATTAAGTGCCTCTTGTCTGTGCACATGGTTTCTGGCAAAAACATGATTTCTATGATTTTGATTGATTTATTTGTTGGCTGGTGACACATTGCAACTAATTTGTTATTTCTTTCCAAATTTGAATTTCTAAGAAACTGGTAACATTCACAAAAACTTAACCTTACATTTCTCTCTTTTGAACTCTTTCATAGGTCAAATTTACAAACCATATTCATATTAATTTGCTCTGTAAACAAATATCCTGTGTTTTGTGCTATCTTGACACTTGACCACAGAACATTGTTGTTGAAATAGCTGTGAAAATGCTTTCTGTAGACACCAGGCATCACCAATAACAAAAACCATAAAGCCCCGAACACAAAAGTATCACAAGAGCTTATCTGCATTCACAGCATTGTGATCATCTGAAAACATTGTTTGCATAATCATAAACAGGCAACACTTTTTTAGAACACCAGTTAAAGCATTTTCTATACCACATAATTGTGTGATTCTGGACGTCTTGTTTCTTCTAGTACACAATTGAAAGTCCAATATTAATATCAGCTAACTCAGTTCCCGCGGAGTATGAACTTTAAACTTTATAACCTTCACATTACTGAAGTTCTATATATTGCATTTTATAGTGGCCATATACTCTTCTGCTGGTGTATTTACAATATTGCACATCTGAGATTTATGCCATCTGATTTCACATCTTAATCTTTAAAACAGTAAAGATCTTGCAGTTGTTTTATTATTAGTTTTATTGCTTTAAATTCATACAATGTGTTATGGACAAAAGGTTGTGAATTCCCTATAATTTAACCTTACTGATACCCTTTGAACATGTTGTAAGCATGCTGAGACCATTTTACTGTTCTAATTGCAAAGTCGCATGACTTGTATTAATATTTTGCACGATTTGTAATATGTTAGGATACAAGCCCATTTCTTAAGTACAGAGGAACTTTTGCTTACCCAACCAGTAATGCAAGTCATAGAAACAGGAGTTCTTCTGTTTGACAGTGTTGAGCACCAGGTAGGCATCACCTACATAGAAGCTTCCCTTCAAGTTGTCTGGCACAGGAACTAGTTCCATGTTCTCAACCCTCCAGATCTGGAGACCAGTACACTTGCCAGCCTGCTCAAACTCTTTGTGATGAAGAACCATGGCTGACAGAGATGTGTGGAGAGGAAAATGCAGTATGAGAGGCAGACAGTTTACTTCTGTGGCCTGACAGCACTGAATCAATAAAGCAGTGTACAGATGACTCCACTGACACATCAAGTGGGCGTGTTCAGAGACACGGCAAAGTGATCAAACAAGCGTAAAGAGAGAGAGGTGCAGAAAGAAAGAGAGTGGGGTTTTTTTTCAGACCCAATTTACCAAATTCTAGACAAGCACCACAACGTGGCGAATGATCATGCCCGAAATTCACCAATGCTCTGTCAGTCACATGTTTTTTAATTTCCAGCTAGCGGTATACTAAATTTGAACATAAGTGAAATAACGCAGTTTTGGTCTTTGTACTGTTATGGTTAGGGTTAGGAGTATATTATTGTAATTACAGCTCAAATGTTTTCAAAAATCACATCTAATTAAAGGAATATTCCAGGTTCAATTCAAGTTAAACTCAATCGACAGTGTTTGTGGAATAATGTTGATTACCACAAAGATTTATTTTGATTTGTTTCTCCTTTTCTTAAAAAATTTTTAGGTAACATTGAATCACTTACAATGGAAGTGAATGGGCCAGTTTTTGCAGGGTTTAAACACAGAAATGTGAAGCTTATAATTTTATAAAAACACACATTAATTCTTCTGTTAAAACTTGTGTATTATTTGAGCTGTAAAGTTGTTTAAATCACCATTTTCATGGTCATTTTAGGGTTTTAGTATTTGTGGTGTTACCTCATCATAGCAACGAAGTGGTAGAAGTGGATAAAATTTTACACAGAAACTGTTAGCTAGTGATTTTATCACACTGAAATAGTTTAAACATGCATATTGTTTACATTTTGTGACAATACTTCTGAAACAGTGAGAACTTAAATGTTTATGGTTAGGCCATAAGTGAACCCAGATTTTATTTTATTTTGTATTTTTTTATTTATTTTTTTAAGAAACTGAGGGACAAGTCGAAATTTTTGTGGTAATCAGCATTATGCCACAAATGCTGTCGATTGAGCTTAACTTGTATGAACCCGGAATATTCCTTTAAAAATATAAGTGAAAAAATCTTTTGGTCTCAGTACTGTTACCCCCACTGGGAGCAGTTTGGAATTTCGGAAAGTATAGGCCAATTTTAGATGACAAAACAATCAACCTCCTTTTGCCAATTTGAATGTGTCTGGTGCTGCTTTGTAATAATTAAATTATACTTGAGGCACCATTTGGAGTTCTGTGCACGTGTGGGGCTCATGGTCTCGTGTTTTTTTAACTTCTGTAGTAGTAGTAGTAGTCTGTTCGTCCTGCCTAACAGGTAAAACTGCCCTGGAATTATGGTTTTCTTTAAATGCTGAACATGTATCACTCATACTGTATTTAGGCCCAAAAGGAAGGAGTCAAGTAAATTTTATTTGCATAGTGCCTTTAACAACACACCGTTTCAAAGCAGCTTTACAGAAGATCAGGTATTAATAGACAATAAATCTGTAATGTCTATAATGTCGATTAATCATCATTGTGTAATTAGATAAAATACGATTGTTAATCATGTTTAAAAGTAAGTAATCCAACAATAATTGTATTAGTAACCCCAGTGAGCTAGCTGAAGGCGACTGTGGCAAGGAACACAAAACTGTTGTGTTGATGTTGATTAATGGAGAAAAATAACCTTGGGAGAAACCAGACTCAATGTGGGGGCCAATCCCCTCTGGCTAACATCATGAAGATAATGTAAATATTACTTATGTATTGTGCAAGTCATGGATTAAAATGATTAAACCAAGTAAGTGTTAAGGGTCAGTGTTTAAACTTTGATTTTGTTTGAACTGTAAGATTAATGAATCATGTCTCTGAAGTCCATCCTGGATTAACTGTAGAAGTTCACATAGATGCAATTGTCCTTATTAATTGGCTGATGAAGGCTTTTGTTGGCAATTGTTAGTCTATGCATTCCATTTCAAGATCGTAGTCCATCAATAGACCGAGGTGATGCAGGCAGAGATCAGGGATGTGAAATGCAGTTCAACCTGGCCGGTAATTTTGGTGAGGTTCGGTGTGGTCTATCATAAATCCAAGGTTCAGACAATGTCATATGAAGTATCCCATGTTTTATGGTTGGAGTTGGCATCAGATCATTCTCTGAAGTCCATCATAATAGACTGAAGTGATGTTTGGCTGCATTAGTGACACGTAGCTGTGGAGTCCAACACGAAGCAGGAATGTTGCTGGATCCAGCCGGTTCTGGTGACCTCAGGATAGGAGTCCCGAGGTTGAGACAGGGAAACAAATAAAATAATATAAGCATAGATGCCATTCAATTTATTGCAGAGTTATAAATCATGATCAATGTTTCTGGTTTCTGGTTCCGGCAGACTAAACTAAAGCAGCCTAATTGTGGGTTGGAGGATAAATTAGGTGTATGCCTGGCTAAATAGATGAGTCTTTAGTCTAGACTTAAACTGAGGGAGTGTGTCTGCATCTCAAAAAGTGTTAGGGAGACTATTCCATAGTTTAAGGATTTTGATATTCTAGGAACTATTAACAGGCCAGAATTTTGCGATCATAATGAACGTGATGGAATATAGCGTGGTAGAAGGTCACTTAAGTACTGTGGAGCTAGACCATTCAAAGCTTTGTACGTGGTTAACATAATTTTAAAATGAATACGGAATTTAACAGGTAGCCAATGTAACAATGATAAAACGGGGCTAATATGATCATATTTCTTGGTTTTCGTTAGCACTCTGGCTGCTGCATTTTGAACCATCCATCCATCCATCCATCGTCAACCACTTATCCTGGGATTAACCTATCCCAGCTAACATTGGGCGAAAGGCGGGGTACACCCTGGACAGTTCGCCAGTCCATCGCAGGGCCACACATAGACAGACAACCACTCACACCTAGGGCAATTTTTGGAGACATCAATTAACCTAGCCTGCATGTCTTTGGATAGTGGGAGGAAGCCGGAGCACCCGGAGAGAACCCACGCAGACACGGGGAGAACATGCAAACTCCACACAGAAAGGCCATATACTAAAATATGTACATGTAACTGTGCTGTTTTCTGTTGCATTGCCCATGGAGTCTCTTTCTCACAGGAACAGAACACAATATATTCATCTGCACAATATATTTTAACTTTCAAGAATGAAAAATAAATCTGAGTCTGCTCATGTTCACATTATTATTTTAGCTTTGTTGTATAGATAGGACCACATTTGATTAGCAGTTGTTATAGGCTTAATTGCTGTATTCACAAGGGCATGGCTGTATGCACACTAAGCAACAAACAAATTGTCAGCTTTTGCTTCTTCACACAAAGAATAGCTTTTTTCCTCTCTTGAAGCATTGCACACAGTGCAAAAAGACTGAACAAGCCTGCACTAAGTGTTAAAGTGATGTTTACAATCGCAATTGTATGTATACAGTTCTCCCTGTGTATCTTATAATTAAGTCAAACAGAAAAGCGTGTGCAGGCTTTAAGAACCTGCTAATCAATCTGCCACCTTTTGACAACATGTGTTTAATTCTGTGGAAACCAGTTTCCAGTTCTCAGTAAGTTCTCAGTAAGACGACTACTTGTAATCTGACTTTCTGACTGTCATGTTAACATACTGTATAAGTATAATGTTCACACTTTATTGGGTCAACATGTTCAGGTAATATTGTTCATCCTGACCATAAATAAAGTAAAAATGTATGTGTCTAAACCAAGGGGTCAAGGTTTGGTAGTTTAGCATGGTTCAGTTAACCCCTGCAGTTAACCCCCGTCTGGAATAGTATATAAGTTGCAAGAATTTAATTATATTATATTAGATACGTATAACCAATGTCAGATATTTTTGAATGGCTCTTTAAAGTGTGAAATACACATTTTTCTGTCTGCTGCCTTTGTCTTCCAATCTCATGCATCGTCCGGTATAGTTGCTAGTGGGGGTCTTATAAGGCTATGTATGTTCTTGTGGTGCCATCAGCAAATCAGTTTATCAAAAACAATTGTGTCATGAGGTTGAGTAAATGAGAGTTTTCATTACTGGGTGTACTATCCCTATTCCAGGTTAAATACAACACATTCAATCAATAACATCTTTGGCATGCTTTCAATAACCACAGAAAATATTTTTTGCTTGTCATTCAATTTATAAAAACAAAAATGGTCTTTGTTTAATCCAAAGATGTAGTAATTGACAGAATGGTAATTACAGTCCTCACTCCTCCAGTTCTGTCTCCATGGCAACCATCTATTGACTGATCTGGGGCTCTGTGAATGATAAATCAAGACCTTGTTCCTCAGTTTTTTATTAGTTGCTATGAACCTAGCAATGCATTATGCAAACCCTAGCCATCATCCCAGGGACTTGGAATGGTACTTTGAGACTCATAGATCCCTCTGGTGGCAAAAACCAACAGATTGATTTACAAAGGCCCACTGATCAAATATGAAGATCTTTGCAGACAGTAGAGAACTCATAAATTTCATTCTTACTCTTTATTCTGATGTTTCAACTCAAAATATTTACATTCAGAAAATGTAAATTAATAGCTGGACCTCTTGTCAAAAGTTCTCAGTGCCCCCAAACAAATTTGGAATGCAGCTTTGAAGAACTTCTATTTATAGAGACATGTCATTGTGACATAATTGCAGCAACTGACTATATAGAAATTATGACTTTTATTGGCAGTTTTGTCTCCATGACAACCATTGGGACTTGTATGTGTCCTGAATCCACTGCTTTGTTGACAGCCAATTTGTGTCAAAGGCATGCTCCTTTGAACTGGCATTTTGCGCTTTGCAGTTATTAAGGTTAAAATAACACTATTTAGATAGGGCATTTAAAAACATGATTACTTCACTTTTATATCTTTGTTGGTAAATAATGGCATTAAAAATGTGCTTAAAAAGTTAGTTTCAGCAATCAAGTGAAGTTTGGAAACTTTCAGAGTTGCATTTAAGAAGAAATGCAGCATCACACATGCAATGACTCCATTTATCACATTTCCTGTTTTTCAATAAGAGTGAATTTATTTGAAACTTGTTTTGGTGAGAGAGCCATTTATGCCACTTTCAATATAATTAAACTGGTTCAATACATTTTAATGCACAGCGATGGTGTGAAATAATCTAGTTTATTTTGAGATGAGTGCATGAATTGCACATTTATTAATGCAAGAACAAAAAAAACAAAAAAAAAAACTGGAAATGATTATTCACTCTTGTACACATAAGAAAGTGTGGTGTGTGCTCCTATACAGAATCATCTGACAGAATTATTAACATCATTGAAACATAAAATGATTTACAGTCACAGAAATATGCTAAAATAAATGCACATACACTGTGTCAACTACATTTGTTAAACTCGTAATCAAATAAATATAATGAAAGAACAAGTGACTCAAAACACATCTATTTAACAGAAACTAATATATTTCATATTTCAAACACGTAAAATGAGCCTTCAGCAGGGTCAAGTTAATTCATAATCTCAACAGCAGTCCAAACCTCTTTTCTCAAAAATCAAAAGTGCTACATACAAATATGTACATGAAGAAAATGCTTGTAACAAAATACACAAATGCAAAGTCATATTAGTAGCCATTCCTATTAGGCGATAGACCATCTTTCATAAAATATCAATCTGTGAACCTTTTTACAAACATGATTCAAATGTTTAAAAATGTAGTCCTTTAGTCCACTTTGAGAATGTTAAAAATGTTTAATTGCTATGTAAATTCTCTCCTTTAAAGTAGCAGGACACATCACATCAATTTTTCTAGATGAAAAAGCAAACTATAATTCTTCTAAATTAAATGCATTTAAATTCATTTCATGAAATCAATGTTATTATATTGAGAATCTGAGGGAATGATAATTTCATACAAAAACATCTTGCACGCAGCCAATATTCTCAGATCCCAGTGATTGTTTGTTTTCTACAGATTTAATGCTTTATTGGTCTATTTACATTTGGAGGCCATTTTTTGAGGGGAGTTTAATAGCTTATGAACTGTGACAATTGGTAAATGTCACTAAAGTGCAAAACAGAAATAGATAGAAAAATCCTACGTGTACCAAACTGTTCCAATCTCACAGCCTGTGAGATTGCACTAGTTCTGTGAAATGAGGTATGCCCAGTAACTTGAGGTAACTCGTTTTTATGGAATATTTCCTTTTAAATAAACACTACGTGCATCTCGACTCAATGTAAAGATCCCAAAGCATGCAGGGCCTCTTAGGGTGTTTGGATAGATTGATCCCATCACTTAAAAATGTTGAACCAGGTGTGCACTTTACAAACAGTAATCTTTAAATCAAGTAATTTTAGAGTGCTTTTAAATAGGTAGTGCTTAAAAACAATGTATGTTTGTCAAAAGGGAACAACTTCTACCAACACAATAATGCATGATTCAGTTTGGCAATGTGAAAGGCAATGAGAATTAGGCAGACCTCAATGTTAATATTGCCTGAAGAACATGAAATATAAAGTGCATTTGTGAATTGCAACGCCCTAACATATTCTAGTGGTTATTTGGCAGAGAAATGTAGTAGTAGTCCCTAAAGGTCTGCATTGGCCTTAAAATGAATCCCAAACCGACAGTGTGGCCCGACCCTACCCAGCCCAAACAATAGCCTACCGTCTGATTTTAAGCCCGAACCTGGTTACTATCCAATTTCTTCTCCTAGCATATACTGTTGCAATAGTATATAGTAGATTTAATAGTGTTTTTGCCCATTTTAAGTTCTTTTTAACTTGAAACGGTGTTTAAAATATGCCAGTCCAGCGTGAGATGCAGCAGAAAAAATTAGACGCGGTGCAAATGTCAAAGACATTCGTCCAGTATGTGTTCAAACAATGGGAAAACAGAACATATGCGCACGAAAACACATTCTGTGTGAACTAACTCGTCCGTTCGTGCGTATCTTTGAGTGAGAGCGCGTGCTCTCGCTCAAAGACACAAAGAAACAAGTTCGGTAAGCCAGTTTATTTTTAATTTATTACAAACCCGAATTCGAAGTCCTATTTGGAAAAACTGAAACCCGAAACCTGTCGGCCCGTGTCGGGTTGCAGACCTCTAGTAGTCATTCAAACAATTTTGCTGAAACAATGACAAGGAATGGAGAGGGGAGGGACAGGGTTATAGTACATCAGGGTCACCTCTAGCCTGACCAAGGTGTATTCAGGCTATACTCATGCAGGGATGTAGTGTTCCCTCCGCAATCCACATACTGGTACATCTCCTGAGACACCTGCTCAGCGTGGCCAAAATACACTGCTGTGACTGTTATCCTGGAAACCAAGAATCAAAATTAGTCAAATGGGCATCAAGCATATTTATGTAATTACACATGAATCCACATTAACCACTGAAGTCTTATGGATTACTTTTATGCTGCTTTAATCTCCTTTTTGAAGCTAAAAATCTCTGCCCCACCATTCACTTGCCTTGTATGGACATACAGATCTGAATATATTCTTCTAAAATTTTAGAAGGGAATTTTCATTTTTGGGTTAATTATCCCTTTAAAATGATAACTTCTAATTTGCCTGTAATACTGATGTTAATTTGCATGCATTTTTGCCCAAGCACATAAGCTCTTCAATATAAGTGTGTGTAATTCACGGTGAAAAAATATTTATGGTGGGATACTTACTGCATCATAACCACAATGTTGTGCACCTTGATGCTCTGCAGGGTGCAGTAGTCACTGTAAAATAGAAGCAGTTTTAAAAGATCTGCTAGGAAAGAAAACACCTTAAAACATGTTTTAGTGTTTGAAAATGGGGTAAACTTACTACATATAACTCATTTCATCTGCTATAGTGGTGGGTACCATGTAGTCAATCTGAAAACAAGATATAAACAAAGTTATTTACTGAAAAATGTCAACAATCCTGCCTACTTTCCAAATGCCAATTGTACCTGCTTCATGTCCAAGGGGCCAATAGAGATTATGTTGCTAACACGGGTTTTTCCAATCACCGTCTTGGAAAACTGCACCTGGGCTGTAATGTTGGCCACATCCACAGAGTAAAAGTTGTTGTTAGTAATATTCAGCAAGTTCTGTAAAAGAAACAAGGACACACAAATAAACAGGATAAACTGGCTGATACAGATCTTTGGATTCAGTGCCGATCCACAAGCTTTTGATTAGATTCAGAGCCATTTGGGTATATTCACTTAATGTCTATTTTTCTTATATACTGTATGTAAGAAATTCTCTCTCAGTTTATGGTGTTAACAGGGACCTTCTATCTTGGTACATTATGAACTTTGAATTTTCTACATTTTATTTTATCATTACTTTCATCATATTTTAGCTTTTTTTTTTTTTTTTTTTTTTAAATGTAGAAACATTTAATATATTCCATCAATCAATAGGATGTCTTGAAATATCATTATGTATTGTTAAATGTTTATTGTTTTACATGCATACTTTGTACTATTTACAATTATTTACATTGATAAGTAGAACAAGTGCTAAAATGGTCCTCTCTTTAAAAATCGTGGCAATCATTCCTCCTTTAAAAAGAAAAAAATGGAGGTTATAGTGAGGATCTTACAATGGAAGTGAATGGGGAGAATTTTTGGAGGGTTTTAACACAGAAATGTGAAGCTTATTATTTTATAAAAGCATTTGCATTATTCTGTTAAAACTTGTGTATGATTTGACCTGTAAAGTTATTTAAATTGTAATTTTTACAATTTACAGTTGCTTTAGGGCTCGTTGACATCACATCATCATGGTAATGAAGATGTAAATGATTGTATTACACTAAATCATGTTTAAACACATATCCTTTATGTCTTGTGGTTATAAAGGGAGTATTTTGGGGCCTGGGTAGCTCAGTGTTAAAGACTCTGGCTACCACCACTGGAGTTCGCGAGTTTGAATCCCAGGGTGTGCTGAGTGTCTCCAGCCAGGTCTCCTAAGCAACCAAATTGGCCCAGTTGCTAGGGGGGGTAGAGTCACACGGGGTAACCTCCTCGTGATCACTATAATTTGGTTTGCTCTCGGTGGGGTGCATGGCGAGTTGTGCATAGAATGCCGCGGTGGATGGCGTGGGCCTCCACACGTGCTATGTCTCAGTGGTAACGTCCTCAACGAGCCACGTGAGAAGACGCACAGGTTGAAGGTCTCAGACACGGGGGCATCTGAGGTCCGTCCTCTGCCACCCGGATTGAGGCGAATCACTACGCCACCATGAGGACTTGGGAGAAAAAGGAGAGAAAAAAATGCATCTCGGGTGATCCGATAACAAGTGGTCAGGTAAGAAAAATCGATGTTTACACCTGGTCACTTAAATGTGTCTCCTGTGACCAATTGTGTTCAGATTTGGAGAGGAGGGACTCTGTTTCATGACAACATACATCAATCACTATGTCAGTGTGTTACTGCAAGATAATAAACCGCTGAAAAATCAGAAAAGACAAATAAAGCACAAACAAAACCAGTGCACTGTTTCTCCCAGATGCAGTTGAAACTTAAAGAACAAATGCAACATTTTGAGTAAAATTATCCATTGTCTTTGTGGAGTACCTCTATTAGTTTTGCTTCTGATGTGTGTGTGCTTCTCATCTGTGTCCCTGCATGTTGAAGTCAGAGACACTGAAGGAGCTCTCGTGCTTGTTTGTGTTTCTGCCTTTTAAATTTTCCGACAGGACGATTATTTCCTTTTAAAGCAGCAGCTAAGTAGCAAAGTTAAATCTCTTGTTTTAGCGCAGAGGTTGATTGATAGGTGAGGTTGATAATCAACATGAATTAGTGTTTACACCTCAAATGCGATGTTTTTTTTTCTCTCGATCTAGTCACAAAAAGTTTTAGTCCCCAATTACACCTGTATTTAACAATGACTACCTTCTGATCGGATCACCTGTATCAGGTACAAACAATCTTAGACTATGATCTGCCCTAAGAAAAACATGTTAGGCTCAGATATGCTCAGAATCAAAATAAACAAAGTGTGAAATATTAAATCAACACTAAATCCAAATAAATATGATTCCATTTTTCTATTTTATAATCTTGGCATAGTCAATGCATTTTGCCATTGTAAGGCAGCCAACTAAATACATACAGATTTCAAACTACATTTTTGGTTAAACTATCCCTTTAGTTACTCCTTTACTAAAGAAAATACAGTTAGAAACGAAAAAGACTAGTCCAACGCACATTTCAATGTGGAATGAAGTCATTATTATTGTCAAAAAAGCCATTATTCAAACGCACCCTGAGGAAGGCTTTTTCTGCTGCTATGCACGACTTTCCAACCCATTTGTGTAATTTGAATTTTAACCTTTTTTTCCACATTGATGTGTGATTGGATCCATTTTTTCACTACTAACAGTCCATCCTATCAAAGAGCACCTTTGTTGTAAAAATGTTTTCAGGCTTCTGAGCACACCAGCACATTTTTTTCTTCTCGTGACCATCAGACACTTTAAAAAAAATGTGAGAGAACAACATTCATTTGTAGTTTGAAAATTGCACAAGGGGAACTTACAGTAATATTGAGATAAACGATGCGTTTGCTCTGGTCATAGGAAACGTACACAGACTTCACTCCTACATAGTTCACATCAATGGAACGTGGGAAAAGGAAGAACACAGCCAGGCCGGAGAGCAGCAGGCACAAACTGACTGAAGCAGTCACGTACAGCTTGCTGTAAGACATAGAACATTAATTAGCTGAATGTGTTTTGTCAAACTATTCCAACTAATTGGACAATTTTTTTTCCCCATGTCTTTACACACAGATCTGCTAAGTGTCACATCTACAAAGTAATAGGATGTATAATATTATTCCAATAATGTAGTCCAAATTAATGTTTTCATATATTTGTGATGACAGGTTCAGATGTTCAAATATAATAACAGCAGAGTGAGATAACCAACAGGTGTTATCAGGCTAGAGGTGATACTTCTGTTTCACAAAATGTTCCTCTTAAAGTGCCAAATATATTTTAATGAAAGAATTTAATAATAAGGCTAAATGGGTGTAGACTACTTGCATGAATGCATTAGATGTGGCCGGTATCTCTTACGTTCTCCTTGGCCTCAGCCTTTGGTCACTGTATGGGATAAGGGCCACCAGCTGGTTTTCTTGGCCTGCATAAACATGTCACAGTGTGTCATATTTAACATATCAAGTAATTTTTGTGAGAGATGACATTTCTAAATGGGTTATTTTAAAACATTCACTCTATGTAATCAATTAGATTTCAACAGAAACTCTGGACAAAAAGATACTTCATAAAGTATTATCAATTTAGAAATTTACCTCGCGGGATTCTTCCAGTGCCATGGCATGTGGGGCAGGTAACGCTGTCTCGGCCAGTGAACTCAACATATGGGAACTGCGACACATCACCCCCATTCTTGCTCTCGTCGGTTTGCATAGCACTGTAGCCAGGTGATGAAGTCAGGCTATCCTGACAGTCATCATGACCGGTGTGCTTAGGCAGGTGGGAAAGAGCCTTCCCCATTTTTACACCTGGTGATAACAGCAATGTTTTAATATGGATAACATAAATTATAGCTACAAATATATGTACGCTTTCAGAAAATCCCAAAATTTACATGACAACTGCACATTTATTTAATAATTTCTTTCAATCCCTAATAAAGTATTGGATAGAACAGATTCTTTAATAGAGAATGGAAAGGATTACTATTAAGGTTTCTTTTTAAAGAGAACAAAATCTAATAGAACATTTATCTTTACAGAAATAAAATAGAAGAGAATCTTCAATACAGAATAGTATATTGAATTAAATAAGTGATGTAGTCGGATGTAGGGTGGCTGTGGCTCAGGTGGTAGAGCGGGTTGGCCACTAATCGCAGTGTTTGCGGTTCAGTTCATGGCCCACACGACTCCACATGCCGAAGTGCCCTTGGGCAAGACACTGAATACCAAGTTGCTCCCAATGGCAGGCTAGCGCCTTGCATGGCAGCTCTGCCATCATTGGTGTTTGAGTGTGTGTGAATGGGTGAATGAGTCACAGTGTAAAGCACTTATATAATCTTAAAATATATTAAATTCAGATACGGGTCAGGAGCTACAGTTAATGTTGACATCAACCATCAGAATGAGGGGGGGTGTGATCTCAATTATTTGGACCGATTGCTGGTACCAGATTGGCTGGTTTGAGTATTTCTGTTACTGCTGATCTCCTGGGATTTTCACGCACAACAGTCTCTAGAATTTACTCCGCATGGTACCAAAAACAAAAAACATCCAGTGAGCTCAGTTCTGTGGATGGAAATGCCTTGTTGATATGAGAGGTCAACAGAGAATGGCCAGACTAGTTTGAACTGACAAAGTCTACAGTAACTCAGATAACTGCTCTGTACAGCTGTGATTAGATAGATAGAAGGACAGACAGAATATATATAATATCAAAGCGGCTGGTAGAAAAGGTAAAACTGTGCATTCACCTGCCACTATAACTGGTGGACAAAAAAGTTCATTTCATACCTCAAGTTATAATAATAAGGCTGTACATTGTCAGTGTTTCATTCAGTGATCGTACATCTTGGATAAGTTTTCTACATGAAAGTTTTGCTCCTAAAGCACGAAATACTGACAATGATATACAAATACAGATGTATTTGTCTAAAGCATATAAGTAAATAAACTAGTCTTAATCAGCTCACCCTTTTTACAGAAACCATGATCCAGCTCATAACAACTTCAAATATAATCTGCATGGACAATACTCAATAGTAAAATTAATTTACATCTCTCGATGCAACGTTTCACCCCCTCATTCAAGTTCTCTGTTCATGCATGCTCATCAGCAGCTCACTCGCTTTCGAAACCGAAAGAGGCTGTTCTCAGTTCAGTGTATTGTGAACTCGAGAGCTGCTCTCCTCGGATCAGTGTACTGTTGAGAACTCTCGCGACTGGATTATCATCATATGTTGATGAAACGGAAATACAATCAAGCAATAAACATATTTCCAGTACGTTTTGAAATACTTTCTGCTGTTCAGCAAAATACATCAGAAACATGCATTTCACCCCGCTTAATTACACTGCACCCACATGCTAAGTATCAGCAGCTCATCAGTTCTCAGTATGTTAGACACGAGAACTGCTGCGAGCGACTCATTGTACTGGGGATGTGAGAACTTTTGCGACCAGAACATTCAGTCCGATTTGTGAACTATTTGGAGCAGTTCGTTGCAAATAATTTTGTTTAATTTAATCGTAGAAAACATTCCCTGTCTTAGGTAAGTTAGGATCACTACTTTATATTAAGAATGTGAAATGTCAGAATAATAATAGAACTTCTGATTTATTTATTTCCTCACATTCCCAGTGGGTCAGAAATTTGCATACACTACAATTTGGTAGCATTGCCTTTAAATTGTTTAACTTGGGTCAAACGTTTTGGGTAGCCTTCCACAAAGTTCTAACAATAAGTTGCTGGAATTTTGACACATTCCTCCAGACAGAACTGGTGTAACTGAGTCAGTTTTGTAGGCCTCCTTGGCCGCACACGCTTTTTCAGTTCTGCCCACAAATTTTCTATCGGATTGAGGTCAGGGCTTTGTGATGGCCACTACAGTACCTTGACTTTGTTGTCCTTAAGCCATTTTGCCACAACTTTGGGTGTATGCTTGGGGTCACTGTCAATTTGGAAGACTCATTTGCAACCGAGCATTAACTTCCTGGCTGATGTCTTGAGATGTTGCTTCAATATATCCACATAATTTTCCTTCCTCATGATGCCATCTATTTTGTGAAGTGCACCAGTCCCTCCTGCAGCAAAGCACCCCCACAACATGATCCTGCCACCCCCATGTTTGGGATGGTGTTCTTCGTCTTGAAAGCCTCACCCTTTTTCCTCCAAACATAATGATGGCCATTTTGGCCAAACAGTTCAAATTTTGTTTCATCAGACAAGAAGACATTTCTCCAAAAAGTAAGATCTTTGTCCCCATGTGCACTTGCAAACCGTAGTCTGGCTTTTTTTATAGCGGTTTTGGAGTAGTGGATTCTTCCTTTCTGAGCAGCCTTTCAGGCTATGTTGATATAGGACTCGTTTTACTGTGGATATAGATACTTGTCAACCTGTTTCTTCCAGCATCTTCACAAGGTCCTTTTCTGTTGTTCTGGGATTGATTTGCACCAAACTATGTTAATTTCTAGGAGACAGAATGCGTCTCCTTACTGAGCAGAAGGATGGTTGCATGGTCCCCATGTTGTTTATACTTGCGTACTATTGTTTGTACAGATACTACATTCCAAAAAAACGGTACATTCCAAAGGCCGAATGGTACATTCAAGTATGAACCAGACTTTTTGAGGTCCACAATTATTTTTCTGAGGTCTTGGCTGATTTCTTTTGATTTTCCCATGATGTCAAGCAAAGAGGCACTGACTTTGAAGGTAGGTCTTAAAATACATCCACATGTACACCTCTAATTGACTCCAATTAGCCTATCAGAAGCTAATTGGCCAATTGTCTAAATGCTTGATATAATTTTCTGGAAGTTTCCAAGCTGCTTAAAGGCACAGTTAACTTAGTGTATGTACATTTCTGACCCACTGGAATTGTGATATATGTTTTATCAACACTGAATTTAAATAAACCTGTAAAAATGTTCACACAAGTTCCATTATAATAAATATCAGCGCTAGGTTTGTCATTACTTAGTGTGAATAACTCTAGATGCTGTTTTCTAGATACTGCATTCCAGAGATACTGCTCCCTCTTTGAACAAGTGCTATGACTAAAAGGGTGAGTGCTGTCTGTGTCAGCTGGTGTATTTTAGCAATGCATCAAGATGAGCGGAAGAAAAGTGCCATGCAACTATTCACTAATATAATTATTTTTTCCACTTCGAAGCTTATGAGATGCATTAATATTATTGTTATCTAAATAATAAGATCACTAGTTAAAAAAAAATAAAAATAAAAAATAAAAAAAGGTGCAGCGTTCAAACCGACGAACACACTGTATTACCGCTGGCTGGACGCTAGGTGGTACTATGGGCTAATTTTCGATAAGCAGGGCTGGGGTTAAGCCCTTTTTACAGTCTATGGTTAAGCCTAAACAATAAAGCAAGACACCTTGATTTCAAACTCTGCACTTCATTTTTATTTATTTTAACTAAAAATACAAATGAAACTGGAAAAAAATAAATAAAAATAAGTTCAATTAAAATGTGTGTTGTTCAACTTTTTGAAAGATGGCTGTACAACAGTTATGAAGGACAATATCTCTTATCTATATATGAAATTAACTCTGAGCACCTCCTGAGCTGAGATGTCCGAGGTCATTTGCAGCACACATTAGATGATACTGTTCTTGCAGAAAAAAAAAAAAAAAATTATAATAATAATAATAATCAGAAGACAGAAACAAAGAGTGGGAACCTTTTACATGCATGTGTTCCATGAGACTACACACCTCTATACACATGCGCATAGACGCTTTTCTGTCATCTGTTCTTAATGATATAATAAAGTGTTTCTTCAAGCCCGTGTCCGTGCCTCTATGGCAAATTATTTATAATATGATTTTGATGAAAGCCAAATAATAATAATTACAATTTAACACATTAATGGGAAAACGAGCCAAATATCGTCTTGAGGCATCAGATATTGGCGATCATTCAGACCATCGTCGATCGGCACAGCCCTACTGCACACTGTAGCGTGATGACGTAGTGGATCTAATGCCATTCGTAATTTAATTTTCACATTTTAATGTTCCTAAGCTATATTAGACTGTCTCAATGTAATACGTAGTAATGGGGGCCTGGGTAGCACAGCAGTAAAGCTCCAGCGCACCCCTGGAGCTCGCAGGTTCGCATTCCAGGTGCTTGAGTGACTCCAGCAACCAAAATCAACACGCTGCTATGGAGGGTAGAGTCACACGGGGTAAACCTCCTCGTTGTCGCTATAATGTGGTTCGCTCTCGGTGGGGCGCGTGGCGAGTCGTGCGTAGATGTATCCGTGATTACGTGCTCAACAAGCCACACGAGATAAAATGCGTGGATTACTAAGTAATAATGTACTCAGTGTAACGCATAAAAACCAAAACATCCACTACGTCACAAAAATCCACTAGAGGAGGATTCGAAAATTACGCTGTCTGGGATGGTTTAAGTCGAAACCAACCAAATACAATATCCAAATACTAAAACAACTTTGCTTAGCAGGTCCAAACATATTTTATAGGTATAAACACACTTAATAAATAAATAAATAAATAAAGCTGTTTAAACGTCCCGAACGTCAGCAATCGCAGATGCTATGCTTAACAGTAGAGAAAATGTGGACCCTAGCAACACTTAAATTTTTATCTGCCGTGATGCATCATCTATGACAGTCATGACTCATGTCAACACGACAGAGTATATAACCGAGAGAATGATTCTCGGCACGATGTCAGTGATCGGACAGTGACACCAATCATTGTATTTGCCAAAACGACAGCTTTCGTCTTGTAAGTGATTTATGACAACTGGACGACCTGAGGTCTGGTCACGGCTTTGATGTTTTAGCAGAAAGTACGAAGTATGAAACAGACACATAAACCATTCGTTAGCCTTGACACTACATCAGCTCGTACTTGAAACGCTACTGACATGTTGACTAAAAACAAAGCTAATTAGATCGGATCCAGTCGATAATTCCGGTGTTCTAACATCGAAGCGGATTTATCTCACATTATATGTGAATACTTATGGAAAAGATGCTGTTCTTACGTGAATTCGTTTACGTGAGCGCCTCAGTCGTCATGCAAATGTTGTTTCTCTTGGCCTGACATGCGTAGTGCGTGTTTTGGAAACGAAATACGAATCAAACTACTGCAAAGGTTTAGCCAAAGTTTCTCTAGCAAGTCAGTCCACTGTCGGTCATCTTTGGAACACTCTCGGGAGGTTATTTCCTGTCATGACAGTGCAGCTCCTATCTACTTGAATGGGGAAAGACTGACATGTCAAGATTACTATCAACGAACATATTGCAAATCAGCAATAAAATTTGATAATATTGGAATCATAAATTATGCTTCTTTACCTCACACACAATTTTCCCGGATTGTATAGCTAATGCGCATGTGCTGTAGCGTGTTGATTGACAGGCGATGTCTGTCTCTAAAAGGTGATTGGCTCTTTTACCTATAATAAGGCGGGACTTCCTTTCAACGTCCGTTGAGCGCTAGTGCTTCTTGGTTGGGTGTTCCATTTTCTCCCATTTATTTAAATAAAAGTTGCCCGTCTCTGCTAAATCATCTCTGGTTTAGCTCATGAATATTAATGATGTACTTCTGAAGCGATATGATAAGTGGGGACGACTAACATATCAATAATATTATAATATTAATTGTATGGAGATTGCCGATGAAAGCCTGTAATCATAGGCAAATCGGAACACGCTCCCGTCAGCGACGATCGCAATGTATGAACTAACACGCGATGTGAGAGAAGCACAGACGTGTCGCCGATGTCAGCGAGATATTTCGACTCTTAAATATCTGGACCAGTCTGCGATTACAAATCCCGCAATGTGAAATATGTTTTGGTTGAATACAACTGCAGCGTTGACCTACAGCCAATGAGAGAGCAGGGGCACGGGACGTTTAGTGGGAGGAGTCCTTATGTACCTGCAACAGAACATCAACTAGCATGGCTAGTCCCTGCATTTTCCAGCAGGACAACTTTAAACAACATACTGCCCAGATTTCAAGTGCATGGCTGTGTGAGCAGAGAGTGTGGGTTCTAGATTGCCCTGCTTAAAGTCCTGACCTATCTCCAGTTGAGAATGCGTGGTGTATTATGAAGCACCCCATAAGTAAATCAGTAAGGCTGACTGATAATTGAACGTCACGTTACGTATGCTAATTAATATTCATAAGCAAAGCTTCTACCAGTAGAATTCTAGGATTAGACACCCCCCAGTATGCAATTAGTTAAGATTTATAGTTACATTACAGTATATTTTATCGACATGTTTGTCCATGGAAATTACTTTAAATTGTTCTAATAACCAGCACAGGCTTTATGACAGTAAATACATATTTATTCCCCCCTATTTCGGAGCAAAATATATAGCGCCACTGTCAAGTCAAATGAATATTATTATAGGAGTCGAGAAATAACTGGTGCGCAATATTTACAGATGAGACTGAATGGAGATCCCGTCTACCCAACAGTGCTTTCTCATCCTCCCCGTTTACGTCTTTGACTCCGCCTCTCTACGGCCACTGCCTAGTGCTCAATCACGAGCAGCGGACGGAGAGACCAACATTCGTCGCTGCTGTTGTTGTTTATCTGTGCTGCCGGCTGATCTTTTGATATAATGGCCTCCGATGGTGTGGATGAACGATCACCGCTGTTGTCAGCACCGAACTCGGGGAATGTCACGCCCACAGCCCCGCTGTACCTGCAGGATCAGAGCCCGAGAGGTAAATGTGAATTGTGAATAACGTAGGAGTGCTGAATCATTTTGGTCGGGCGGTAGTGAGCAGTGATGTGTGGCAGCCATCAGCCCATTTATGTGAGACATTGTCTCAAAACGACATGCAATAACAGCTCAGATGAGAGTGTAAAAAGAATGGGCCTTGATCAACACTGGATTTCTCCCACTACACATAACGTTGCCATCGCAGCCTAAAGTGATGGGTGCAAGATGTTGCATTCCTTTTATACGTAAATTAAATAATTTGACAGCTAATTATTATACAGTGCTTGATTGCTTATTAAACGTGTACTTTTAATTTTAAGTCAACTGATATACGTTCAGTATAATCTGCAAGGGTATTTCATTTCGTGGTCAATTTGACATTTATCTCGCTGTTAGTGATGGTTTGCTTTCATTCGTGAACAGGGAGTTTGAGACACTGTAGCAGTGCCAGTCATCACGTAGGCCCAGACCACATTATATTGGGACTATCCTGTAAGCATATTACAGATGAATCGTCATAACATTTGTTTGCACATGCTGTCACAAGTTAACAAACAAACTAGAAAAAGAAGAACATTTTAAATTTCATAAAGTTACCATGAACAAGTTTGGTTAGCCAGGAAAGTTGATTTTACAGAATTTTTGTTTCAGGTTGTGCGAAAGGTTTCCCTAATGTTCCTTTAATGTTCCATTAAAGGGATAGTTAACCCAAAAATTAAAAGTTTCTCATCATTTACTCACCCACAAGTCATCTAAAAGGCATATGACTTTCGGTCTTTTGCTGAACACAAACAAAGTTTTTTAGAAGACTTTCTCAGTTCTGTAGGTCCATGCAATGCAAGTGAATGGTGACCAGAACTCCAAAAGCTCCAAAAAGTCATAAAAGTAGCAAAAATGTAATCCATAAAACTCCAGTGGTTTAATTAATGTCTTCTGAAGTGATCCACTTGGTTTTGGTTGAGAACAGACCACAATGTAACTCCTTTTCACTGTACTTCTTGACATCATCTCTCTCCTTGGCAATCATGATTTCAAGCTTGATTAAACTTCCTAGCCATGTAGCGCTCTGTGCATATGTCAAGCACTAGGAAGTGTAATTGAGCTTGAAATCATGATCTTGGCTAGAGACTACAATGACAAGATTTACAGTGAAAAACATTTTGGTCTGTTCTCACCCAAAACCAACTGGATCACTTCAGAAGATATGGATTAAACCATTTGAGTTTTATGGATTAATTTTATGCTGACTTTATTTCCTTTTTGGAGCTTCAAAGGTCTGGTTACCATTCACTTGCATTGTATGGATCAACAGAGCTGAGATATTCTTCTAAAAATCTTCATTTGTGTTCTGCAAAATAAAGAAAGTCAAAACACATCTTAAATGGCATATGAGAGTAAGTAATATGAGAGAATTTTCATTTTTGGGTGAAATATTAGTTTTATTATTAGAATCTTTCTCATCAAAAATAATCATGAAATCCTTTGTTTGCTAAATTTATGCATTTCTCACAGTGATTATGAATGGGCATAACCACTATAGACACCGAGGAGTGCATGTGATGTGATGCGCCCCCTTTATTCAAATTAATATGTTAATCAATATGCACTTTTCGGGGCCTGGGTAGCTCAGCTCCAGGGTGTTCTGAGATACTCCAGCCAGTTCTCCTAAGCAACCAAATTGGCCCGGTTGCCAGGGAGGGTAGAGTCACATTGGGTAACTCCCAATTAGTGGTTCTCGCTCTCAATGGGGCATGTGGTAAGTTGTGCTTGGATCGTGGAGAGCAGCATGATCCTCCACATGCTGTGAGTCTCCGCGGTGTCCTGCACAACGAGCCGCGTGATAAGATGCGCGGATTGGCTTTCTCAGAAGCGGAGGCAACTGAGACTTCTCCTCTGCCACCCGGATTGAGGTGATTAACTGCTCCACCATTAGGACCTACTAAGTTGTGGGAATTGGACATTCCAAATTGGGAGAAAATAAAAAAAAAAATTAAATAACAAATAACAATTCCAAACTTTTACATATAATCATAAAAAAGATACCGACTAGTATCGGATTCGGGTCTGATACAGCACTCGTGTACTTCTACTCATGCTTGTAAAAATGCTCAGATACCAAAAAGCAATACATCTGATGTACAAATGTCATTACACGTTGTAATTGCACTGTCTGCTCATAGCTTTTATAGCTCCTTGGCTCATACATAGAAAACACCATCATGAGCATAGCATGATCTGTTTGTTGCAGATAACAGCGAGCAGAGCGCTAATTCGCTTTGTAGTGTGAGGCACATACAGACTACATATTTATTTAATTAAATAAAACAACCTTTTGTGGTTTAATAATCACTTTGAGCCACATAGAGACCTGCTTTTTCAGAGGTGAGAAGCTACTGTCAGAAACACAGAAACAGAAAGATCTTCAAAATAAAAGCTGCTGCCAAAATAAAAGCTCAATTTAAATGGAAAAAGTAAGATGAAATATATCACTACTGTGTAGTTATGTAATATTTACTCTAATACTACAAGTAGTATGAATAATAATAATAGATCAGTAGTAGGTGTATATATAAGGTAATACAATATTATGTTGCAAATTAATTGTTATATTTTCATTTGATTAAATTTTTAATGATTTAATTTATTTAGACACCATTTTAATGATAACATTTATAAACTGTTGATATGGAATTCAGAAAAGAAAAAAAAACAGGTATCGGTATCAGCGAGTACTGAAAAGGAAGTTTCGCTACTAAAAAAAAATATGGTATTGAGACATATCTAGGCTGTAATGATAAATGAGGTTTACAAAAACCGAACAGACAAGTTCACATTTAGAAATTCTTTTAAGAAGAGAAGTTCATATCCTGATGTTTCCTTCACAAACAGCCTAATAGTAAAATGAAAGACCCTGATAACATAGTTTCTCACCTTCTCAAGTATTGCAGATTTTACATAAGAGTCAGCCTTTTCAATTCAATGATAAACATGGGCTGCCAGGACACGTCCTGCTTTAGGACACAGAGGGAGTCTTAAACAGTCAAATATGTCAACCCATGTTGTGCTGATTTGTAAGTCAGTTTTTACTTCCTGATTAGCAGCAAAAGATTGACATTGTTCAGGTAATAATCCCCTTAGACTACAACTCATTATTCATATTGACTTTATTTTCACACCATGATAAGGTTATGAGGAGGCCATAAGCTATTTGTCCTGGTGTACTATAGCTTTATGATCTGGCCTAGTCTTTCAAACCCCTTGTTAACATCTGTGTCTTTCGCTCTTTTTGACCGTGAGCATTCACTCACAAGGAGAATGAGAGGGATTAGCTTTGACTGTTGAGGGAGGAACTGCTGAGCTGGGCTTTAGTCTGTGCACAACATTGCTTAGTGTGCTGAGATTGTTTTTTTTTTATTCTGCAATTGCTGTATGAAGCCAAAGCTCCATTAATTAAAACACCTGTGTGGACTGAACTACATTGTAAGCTCTTGATTAATGAGCTATCCAGTTAGAGATATTGGTGAGAATAGGAAAAAGGATAAGAAACAGCATTGACCTTGTCTGACATTAAATAAGTGGGTTTTATTTTAGTGATATATGATCAGTCAATTGTCTCTGATATGGTCATGTCATGTGAGATCCACAGAAATTTTTGAAAATAAACAAATATGAAATATTATTCCATCGAAACTCTTGAAGGTGTAGGTGCAGACACATGTTTTTATAGACCAAAGATGATTGGAATAAAAATAAAACATTAGTTAACATGAACTAACAATGAACAATATTTACAGCATGTATTAATCTTGGTTAAATGTTAATTTCAACATATAGTAATACATTTTTAAAATCAAAAGTTGTATATGTTATCATTAGTTAATGCAATATAAACAAACATGAATTAACAATGATTAACAAATGCTGTAAAAATATATTGTTCATTTTTAGTTCATGATACCTAATGCATTAATTAATGTTGATGAATGGAACCTTAATGTACACATTTTGAATCATTATTGATATTATTGTGTTTGATATTATTAACTCTCTGTGAGTTACCTCATTAACAAGCTAGATTACTAATTTGTTAATGTTCCTTTGTTTGAGCATGTTTAGCTCCATTTAAATGTAAATAATTCGATATTAATATTTATCTTTAGATTAGGTTTAAGAGTATATCTATAGTTCCATCCATCCATCCATCCATCCATCTTCAACCGCTTATCCGACAGTCGGGTCGCGGGGGCAGCAGCTCCAGCAGGGGGCCCCAAACTTCCCTATCCCTCACCACATTAACCAGCTCTGACTGGGGGACGCCGAGGCGTTCCCAGGCCAGTGTGGAGATGTAATCTCTCCACCTAGTCCTGGGTCTTCCCCGAGGCCTCCTCCCAGCTGGACGTGCCTGAAACACCTCCCTAGGGAGGCGCCCAGGGGGCATCCTTACCAGATGCCCAAACCACCTCAACTGACTCCTTTCCACGCAAAGGAGCAGCGGCTCTACTCCGAGCTCCTCGCGGATGACTGAGCTCCTCACCCTATCTCTAAGGGAGAAGCCCGCCACCTTCTGAGGAAGCCCATTTCGGCCGCTTGTACTCGCGACCTAGTTCTTTCGGTCATGACCCAGCCTTCATGACCATAGGTGAGGGTAGGAACAAAAATTGACCGGTAGATCGAGAGCTTTGCCTTCCGGCTCAGCTCTCTTTTCATGACAACGGTGCGATAGAGCGAATGCAATACCGCCCCCGCTGCCCCGATTCTCTGGCCAACCTCCCGCTCCATTGTCCCCTCACTCGTGAACAAGACCCCGAGGTACTTGAACTCCTTCACTTGGGGCAATACCTCCTTCCCCACCCGGAGTACGCACTCCATCGGTTTCCTGATATCTATAGTTCAGATTTAATATTTATTTCATTGTATGCACATAACATATAAAAATAGACTATGAGTCTAGAAGCACAGTCAGCACAGCAAATTATCCGTGATTAAGGATTAAGAGTAAAACTGAGATGGGCGTTATAAGTTTACAAATCACAGAGAATGTGTACGTGACTTGGACGCTAAGTATAATGCCCTACAAAGCCAAAATGCAGTAACTATGCTTCAGTTCACATGTTCAAGGTATAATGGATGGCCTACAATCTCAGACTATTGTAAATGTATGCTAATGCTAAATCAATATCTGCTGCTCTTGGGATGCCCAGCCTTTCTCAGATTTTATACATGATATTAAGACAGACCGAGTGGGAGTTGCAACAACAGCTGGCTGCAGTCTCCAGTTTTGGAAAAAGGCCTCTCTCATAAAACATGCGGTTCGGGCTGGTGTCAGAGTAACAAGACCTGGACTTTCCACCTGCCCATGGAGAGTTGGCAGATACTATATTAATTTGTGAGACATAATGTATGTGTCCTTAATCTGTCATGAGGACACCTAGTAAAAAATATATTAATGCATACCAATCATGTGTGAGTCAGCAATTCGAGCTTATGCTGTATTTAAATATGGCAACCACATCCAAAAAGGGTTATAAATCCATCTGGGCCCTGCTTTGTCAAAGAGATTTGCCTTGAGCTGTCAAAATTAACACGTTAACGCAAGCAATTAATTAAAAAAAGTTTGACGCATTAATTTTTCTTAATTGCGATTAACGCATTAACCATTAATATAGCATAAACCAGCATAAGCACTCAAACACACAACAGTGATTCAGTGTCAGTTATAACGTGATGGGGAAAGGAGCTCTTTGTGCTGTTTATAGTACAAAGCAAACTTCAGATGGGACTTGTTATAGAAATCAAGTATTTTTCAGTGTAAGGCACATTTTATTTACCACAGAATCACAGCTTATATACACTCACCTAAAGGATTATTAGGAACACCTGTTCAATTTCTCATTAATGGAATTATCTAATCAACCAATCACATGGCAGTTGCTTCAATGCATTTAGGGGTGTGGTCCTGGTCAAGACAATCTCCTGAACTCCAAACTGAATGTCAGAATGGGAAAGAAAGGTGATTTAAGCAATTTTGAGCGTGGCATGGTTGTTGGTGCCAGACGGGCCGGTCTGAGTATTTCACAATCTGCTCAGTTACTGGGATTTTCACGCACAACCATTTCTAGGGTTTACAAAGAATGGTTTGAAAAGGGAAAAACATCCAGTATGCGGCAGTCCTGTGGGCGAAAATGCCTTGTTGATGCTAGAGGTCAGAGGAGAATGGGCCGACTGATTCAAGCTGATAGAAGAGCAACTTTGACTGAAATAACCACTCGTTACAACCGAGGTATGCAGCAAAGCATTTGTGAAGCCACAACACGCACAACCTTAAGGCGGATGGGCTACAACAGCAGAAGACCCCACCGGGTACCACTCATCTCCACTACAAATAGGAAAAAGAGGCTACAATTTGCAAGAGCTCACCAAAGTTGGACAGTTGAAGACTGGAAAAATGTTGCCTGGTCTGATGAGTCTCGATTTCTGTTGAGACATTCAGATGGTAGAGTCAGAATTTGGCGTAAACAGAATGAGAACATGGATCCATCATGCCTTGTTACCACTGTGCAGGCTGCTGGTGGTGGTGTAATGGTGTGGGGGATGTTTTCTTGGCACACTTTAGTGTCAATTGGGCATCGTTTAAATGCCACGGCCTACCTGAGCATTGTTTCTGACCATGTCCATCCCTTTATGGCCACCATGTACCCATCCTCTGATGGCTACTTCCAGCAGGATAATGCATCATGTCACAAAGCTCGAATCATTTCAAATTGGTTTCTTGAACATGACAATGAGTTCACTGTACTAAAATGGCCCCCACAGTCACCAGATCTCAACCCAATAGAGCATCTTTGGGATGTGGTGGAACGGGAGCTTCGTGCCCTGGATGTGCATCCCACAAATCTCCATCAACTGCAAGATGCTATCCTATCAATATGGGCCAACATTTCTAAAGAATGCTTTCAGCACCTTGTTGAATCAATGCCACGTAGAATTAAGGCAGTTCTGAAGGTGAAAAGGGGTCAAACACAGTATTTGTATGGTGTTCCTAATAATCCTTTAGGTGAGTGTATATAGTCTTAACTTAACTAGTCTTAACTATCATCAAAATGCAGAATGAGACTTTTTTTTGTCTGCAAGCGCTTTTCATGTGGAGTTCGAGGCGGGCTAGACACTGATGCACTGACACAATGCCGGCTGATTAATATCGTAGAGGATGAGAGTTTAAGAGATTTAATGACCATCGCAATGAATATGTGGAACTAGTTCTTTCAGTTTGTCAGCCTCCCATTTAGACTTTTGTAAACATTTAATTTTACTTGAATTTGTGCTATTTTAGTGCATTTCTTGTAGAAGGCTTTGTTTGGAAAATGTTAATAAAGCATTATATTGTCACATATTGGTTTGTTTTTTTCCTAAGAAGGAAGTAAATGCTTTTCGACAGGAAAAGATGTATAGAGTAAAATTTCAGATTAAATACCAAAAATTGTGTGATTAATCGCATTTAAAAATGTAATCGACTGATGGCACTTATTTATAGTAACCTTTTGTTATAACTATTGAAAACAATAAAGAGATGCTTAACTGATTTTTCCTTGCCTTAAAGGTGCATTCATATAATGGCCTTAGTCGTCTTGGACTTTTAAAAAAATATAAAAAATAAAACCTAAACAAATAGACAGCAGTAGTGTAAGAAGTCAACCAGGATTTAAAAGTGTGTATACAGTTGACATTTTCAGACAACACTAAAAATATACTGGAGAAAGATAAGGAGAGCGATGAAAAGACATAGCTGAAGTTCTTTATGACATCGGTAATGACTTGCAGGTATGTCAGGTGTGAATGCACTACCACCATTCTGGTTCAGCAGGATGGTTTCCTGATACTGTAAGATTGGATGCAGAGAGGGGCAGTTTACTAAAGCCTTAAGTATACTTCCATTTTGCCATGAATGCACAGCGTCTATGTACAGTCAAACGCGAGTCTGTCGAAGTATACTCCATATAACTGTGTGTGCATATACACAGGCGGTTGGTGCATGCACATTACGTCTGTTATGTGACACCAGACTATCTCTTCAAGAGTTTGAACCCATAACCAGGTCTTTATTTTCCTTTAGACTCGAGTTATACAAATGCAGTGACATATATCCAGACCTCCGCACTCATGCGCTCTTGACTTGCATATCCAGTGTTGTTCTTTTTACCTTCATTTCCTTATATTCTTCATGACGGCAACGGGTTAAAATTTAGCACGTTCAGTGCTCACGCACTCTGCTGATGATGATAATGCATCACTCATCCCTCTAACCGAAGTATACGTTGGGCTTAATGCATTACTCAATATAGAGTTACTATGTGTTTATTACACATCTAGTGCGGTCAAAAAAGAATTTAGAGAAAATAATATTCAAGTGCTCAATCATTCCCACAGTTACAGTTACAAAGTGAGAAGTATGGATTGTGCAATAATTAACACAACCCTGCATTGTATCATATTGCATCTCTTGATTGCATTGTTTTAGTTTATCTCATGATTACATTGTGTTTAAAGTCAAGTTTGTATGTTTTTTACATTTGCAAAGCTAAAGTAAGTAAATTAAATAGTCATATAGTGTAAAAAGAAAGAAAGAAAGAAAGAAAGCAGTATAGGGTCAGGAGCACTGCAGTAGAAACCGATCAAATGCAATAAATATTACGTAAGTGAAATCCGTATCATATAGTGATAGTACAAAAGTGACAGATGTGCTATTTAATGGTGCACTCAGTAATTTTTTCCTCATTATAAAAATGTAACTTCTAAAGACAATTGCTTGTGGAGAACATGATCACACGTGAAGTCGGAATGATGTTTCCGATAGTTTCGGTACCATAGGATTGGCGACTGTATGCCGATGCGCTGACATGCAGCATTCTTATCAGACATGATTGCAGTGGTTTCAACTTTCCACCAGGTGCGAGTGGCAGTTCATTGCATCAGCTGCGTGAGAGACTAGGGTTCAGAGCCAGGCAGTAACCATGTTTGAATAATCAATGATGAGCATTATTCGGAGGCTTCACTTTTCCCTCTAGCATTACTTTTTTACTCCATTAATGGTTAAGGTAAGGTAAGGTTTTGGGTTGGGGGAAAGAATCTATAAATATATGCTTTTCTCTTCATTGTTCTGTAAAGCTGAAAAAACATGTTTCACTACTAACTTTTGGCAACCTCTCCTGGACATAATTGGAGCTCATACGTGCCCTTATGCCCTACAACACTTACCGTTTTGGCCACTGGGGTGTTTTGAAATTTCGGGCAAATGGATACGATTGTGACAAAAGAACAGTCGGTCTAATCTTTCCGATTTCACTGTTAGATCAGGCTGTTGTGGACAAGCGCAGATTAAAATGTAGACTCCAGTCATATCAGTAACCAATAAAAACTGTTTTATTCTACATGGAGAGGGTCCACACATGGGGCTGCCATGTTAGAATCACATGACCAGCTGAATACTACTCAATCTCAGTAACCATCCTGTTATTTGACACGTGACACGTTCACTCATTGATTAAAGTAATCTATTTATTTTAAATGATGCTGCATCCAAACAGATGACACAAAGACAAAAGTTACTGAGTGCACTTTTAACTGTAAAACAACAATAAATAAATAAAAAGTAAATATAAAACAGCTACATTTTTATAACAGAATAAAACACATTGTGTGTGCCCAATTAAAAACATTTCCTACTCATATAGTTTACATTTTGTTGTTTCTTGGAACAATGTAAAGAAAATCCAAACCAAAAATGTTTTAATTAAATTTTTTTAAATTAAATTCCATGTATTATAACCTGCTCTGCTCTGGCTATTTTCCATCATTGTAGATCAGGGTACATCATCATGTATCTTGTCCCCTTAACCAAACTATAGCAGTATACAAAACAATGCATTACAAAGCTACTTTTTTAATTCCAAGGGGGCAATTGTATAAGGTCCATTCTACAGTCTGAGCCAATGAGTAAAACATTAGAGTTTTATTACATATCATACTGGATCTTACTTCTTTGACACACTATGTGTCTTTGAAATCTTGTAGAAGCCCAGAAAGAGATGCATTATCCCAGAGGACTGAGTTAGGTCATTAGTCCAGAGCTGCTGTCAGTTGTTTTTGCTGTGCTATCACATGTTCAGTTAGGCAACAGTATGTCTGTGTTGGTGACTAGCGTGCTCTCAGAATGAGAATGGACAGACAGTAGGAGAAACGTGTCTTTATATCACTGGGAATCAGCAATGGGGAATGGGGATGGCTAAACTCAGAATTTCAGTAATAATGTACACAAGAGGTTACTGAGTGCAGAGCTTGGCTGACGGGCCAGCTACATTACAATTGAAATTGTAAATAGGATGTACTTATTGCTAAACAAAATGAATGTGTGTTTTCTTTCTGTGTGGGTCCTTTGGATGAGGATAGAAATTGAGACACATTAAATATTGTATATATTACATATATCATCCCTGAGGAGAGTCTACTCCTCCATAGGTCGCAAATACTTGATGTCCAGACTCTGCAGAAGTCATAGCAGCTTTAATTGTCTATTTAATTTTTCTTTATAGATTTGTACATTTAGCATTCAACAATCAAAAGAATGATTAATTCATCTCTCACTTGGTAATATAGCTAATACTAATACAATATTCATCTCAGTGTTTGTTCCATGTGTTAGACTGAGAAATCACACTTCTGCCATTGTTTATGCACAAAATTACAGATTTTTCTATTTCTAAATCTAAGAATCAGAATGAGCTTTGATGCCAAGTATGCTTACACAAGAATTTGTCATGTGCAAAGAGAATGCAACCATATATACATACATACAAACATTTAAACATAACAGTATACAAATAGTAACATAAAAATAAAAAATATGACATAACATAAATAAAAAGAGAAATATAGAATAGAGCAATTATGTTGTTCAAATATTGTTTATACAGATATACAGTTATGTGCAGGTGATGTAATGTAAGGAAGAAGAGGTAGGATGTGTAAAAAAAATATAAATTAAATACAGATATAAGTAGGAATGGATGGATTGAATGTCGCACATGGTTGTATTGACAAAAAGGAAAGTATTTGGGGCAGGTTTAACTGTTCATGAGAAACTGTTCCCGTGCCTGGCTGTTCTGGTGCTCAGTGCTCTATAGCACCAGCCAGATGGAAATAGTTCGAAAAGGAATTGTGCTGGGTGAATGGGGTCAAAAGTGATTTTACCAGCCCTTTTAATTACTCTGGATGTGTACAGTTCTAGCAAGGTGGGTAAGGGAGCACCAATAATCCTCTCAGCACTCCAAACTATCCTGTAAAGTCTTCTGATGTCTGACCTGATTGCTGAACCAAACCAGACAGTTATAGAAGTGTAGAGGACAGACTCAATGGCTGCTGAATAGAAATGTATCAGCAGCCTGTGGCAGGTTGAACTTCCTCAGCTGGCAAAGGAAGTACAACCTCTGCTGGGCCTTTTTCAAAATTGAGTCGATGTGGGTCTCCTACTTCAGATCCTGTGAGATGGTAGTGCCCAGGAACCTGAATGACTCTATTGCTGTCACAGTGCTGTTGAGAATATGAGTGTAGTTAATACTGTGGTGTCCTAAAGTCCACTATCTTCTGTACTGTATTAAGCATGTTCAGCTCCAGGTTGTTTTGACTGCACCAGATGGCCAGCTGTTCAACCTCCCTTCTGTATTCAAACTAATCGTCATCTTGGATGAGTTTTATGACTAGTGTCATCTGCAAATTTCGGGATCTTAACAGAGGGGTCCTTGGCGGTGCAGTCTTTTGTGTACAAGGAGAAGAGTAGTGGGGAGAGCACACATACATGGGGGGCACCAGTGCTGATTATACTTCTGCTGGAGTGATAGTGAATTTCCCTATTCTCACTAACTGCTGCCTGTCTGTCAGAAAGCTGGTAATTCACTGAAAGATTGAGGCAGGAACAGAGAGCTGGGTTAATTTAGTCCATAGGAGAGTGGGTTTGATGGTATTAAAAGCCAAACTTAAGTCAACAAATAGTATCCTTGCATGAGTCCCTGGTCAGTCTAGATGTTGAAATAGTGTTTCCCCTATATGTATTTTGCAGCTGCGCTGTGCCACTGCTGAATTATGAGCACCACTGTTGGGATTTCACATGGTTAATTTAATATTCTTGACCCAACATAATGCTTGCCAGCCAGCTGTGCATTTTGTACAATGCGAAGGAGACAGGGTTATTCCCTACAGAGTTGGAGGATGGTGTCTTGTAGTTGGTAATGTCCTTCAGGCCTCTCCACACTGATGCAGGGTTGTTAGCTGAGAACTAACCATTTCTTTACAGTTCTTACTACAGGTTTAGCTGATTTTAGTTTCTGCCTGTAGATTGGAAGAAGATGAACCAGACAGTGTCTGATAGTCACAAAGATGCCCTTGGGACAGAGCAATATGCATCCTTTCATGTAGTGTAACAGTGATCCAGTGTATTTCTGTCTCTGGTGGGGCATGTAATGTCCTGTCTGTATTTGGGCAGTTCACGTGGGAGATTTGCCTTGTTAAAATCTACATGAATAATAATAAGTGAGTCTGGGTGTTCTTGCCCCATGTCTGTGATCTGGTCAGCCAGCTGTTGCAGCGCCGCGCTCACTCATGCTTGTGGAGGAATGTTAACACTCACAAGAATAAACAAGGAAAACTCCTGTGACGAGAAGAAAGGTTTGCAGTTTATGAAGAGCGCCTCTAAATTAGGACAGCACATCTTCTTCAGCGTTGTTACATACACTACTGGTCAAAAGTTTTGAAACACTTACTCATTCTTTATTCTCATTTATTTTTCACAATTTAGAATAATAGTAAAGTCATCAAAATTATGGGAATTATGTTGTGACTAAACAAAATCCAATAAAATAAATAAAAACTGTGTTATATATTTTGGTATCTTCAAAATAGTCCCCCTTTGCCTAGAATTTGCAGACATGTACTCTTGAAATTTTCTCAACCAAATTCTTGAGAAATCTTGAGATGTTTTTTAAACAGTATTGAAGGAGTTACCATTTATGTTGGGCACTTATTGGCTGCTTTTCTTTATTATTTGGTCCAAGTCATAATTTTTAAATTAAATTATAGTTTTATTAGGAAATAAATTAATATGGTGGCATAATTATAGTTTTGTCTACAAAACTAATTTCAAACATTTAAGCATACGCCTTCAGATCAAAGGATTTTTAAGATCATGTGAAAAATTTCAGTCAAGTGTTTCAAAACTTTTGACTCGTAGTGTATGTACACCAACACATTCAACCGCTCTCCCCGCTGTCTCCGTGATGCGATCCGCTCTGAACAGCTGGAAGTCCGGTAGATGTAATGCGCTGTCCAGAATGGCTTCACTCAACCAGGTTTCCTTGAAGCAAAACGCAGAAGAATTTGCAAAGTCCTTATTTTTGCGGGTGAGGAAAAGTAATTTGTCAGTTTTGTTAGGAAGAGAGCGGAAATTTGCTAGATGGTTGCTTGGCAGCACGGTCGAAAGGCACACTGTCGGAGCTTGACCAGAATGCCGGTTCGCTTCCCACATTTGCATCTTTTAGCATGCTTAAATAGCAATGCTGCTCCTCCGACTGAAATGTCAAACGTCCGAATAAACAAAAACCGGCGAAGGAATGTCTGGCGTGTGCTGCCTAATAATCAGCAACTTGTCTCGGCAATAACGGGACAAACAAACAAAAACACCAAAATAAATGGAGAGCTCCACACCGTGGCGGCCATTCGCGGCGCCATCTTTAAATAGTTCATGTAGTTGACATTGTTCATGATATTTATACATTATTTTTTTTATTTTAAACTTATGTACGATAAACAATTGGTACTTTTTTGGGCCACCACTTGATGTCCAATTTAATATCTGGGTCCTTAAAGAAATGCCCCGTGTTCAATACAGTCTATAAACTTAGCATAGACATTGTTTCAAAAGAAGAGCCAAGAGACAGACATTATACAAGTTTACACGATTTTAGTGTGATACCAGGGACGTCACTAGGATGGGAAGACAGGGGGGCTTAGCCCCCAGGGTATTTGTAACTTGCGTTTGCAAAATCTTTGCACTCACATCTAGAGCTACACTTATGTCAACAACCAGTCATGAAACCAAGATGTTAACAAGTAAAACGTGACAGACATATCCTCTTCTTCCATTTCTACTCTGTTAAAGAAAAGTTACTGTAATGTTGCTTTTAGACACATCAAAGCTGCATGGGGGAATTTACTTAGGCCAGACTTTGCTCCTGATGAGTTATTTTATAAGCAATTACTTAAATGCTATCTGTCTGCTCATGTAAATGTATGATAAAGTAATTACACTTAGGTAACATCTATGTATTTATTTAATTTATCACAGCCAATGAATGCATAAAGTTAAATTTGATACGGTTATTGATAAATCGAATTGTTATTGTTCTTATTATCATTTAGGGGGGCTTAGGAACATTTTGGGGTAGCTTCAGCCCCCCTAAAATAGGCCTAACGACGTCCCTGTGTGATACAATCTGTCTTTAGTGTGATAAAACCTGTTTATATGATTTTAGTGTGATTAAAATCTGTCTTTAGTGTGCTAAAATCTGTCTTTAGTGTGCTAAAATCTGTCTTTAGTGTGATAAAAACTGTTTATATGATTTTAGTGTGATACAATCTCTTTAGTGTGATAAAACCTGTTTACATGATTTTAGTGTGATTAAATCTGTCTATAAATGTTTACATAGACACTGTTAGCAGAATAGTAACAGTATTCTGTAACAGTAACTGTTAGAATATCCACAAAACATAAATATTCGACATGTTTACATGATTTTAGTGTGATAAAATCTGCTATTTACTGGAGTTGAAGCGTTTTGCAGATTACAGGGATTACTGCTCTTGCGTTGTAATATTGGGTATAACCTTACACAGATAAGGTTAGGAAGCATTTCATCACACTAAAATCATGTTAACAACCTGTATAATGTTTATGTACTTTTGAACCATTTGTATTATAATGAACTGGACTCATTCACTTCTGATGTAAGTGCCTTATTATAACCGTGATTTTTTTTACTTGTTATTTTTTATAAAAAAAATTTTTTAATAGTGCTCTAAACAACTTCAAGACATTTATATTTTTTTTTCTCTCTTACAGCTGAATTACCTCCGCCCTACACAGCCATTGCCAGTCCAGATGCAGGAGGGGTGCCTGTCATCAACTGTCGTGTGTGCCAGTCTCTTATAAATCTGGATGGCAAGCTCCATCAGCACGTGGTGAAGTGCACTGTCTGCAACGAGGCAACGGTAAGAGACCTATCTGCAGCTCGTGCATAGTCCTCCACAACTTCTCCCCCTTTTACTCTAGCTCTTTTTCAAGCTAAGTACATTCATTTTGTTTTATATTTTGCATGAATTCTTGTAAACTTTTAGGGGACAAAGTTTGGTTATCCAACCAAACATCAGCCATCAACATCATATATATAGTTCTCATAGAGTTTTTAGTAATTGTGTTTTGGCTCTGATGGAGATAAAGGATCTACTTACATACCCATAAGTGTTGTATGCACATAGAACTGAATTGTGATGTAATTGGATTGCCTACATGAAAAATACTTTGCATAAACACTGGCAAGTCGATGAATGGATGCTCTGCAATGTCACCTGAAAACATGCTTGCAGCTTTTTGATTATTATAATGGACCATAAATGTGTGTCCCAGAATGTTTAATGTATAATCTTATGTGAAATTGAGCTGCTAAAGCAAAATCAAAGGGCTTAACAAAGCTCTTTTTCATAATTGGTCATCTGCATGTACTGTAAATGTTGGCTAACAATAAAATCTCAGCTCGATTGGTTCAAATGTTTCATAAGTTCTGGTGCAGATCTGACCTCAATATTGGGTATTAGTAACAGTTTGGAGCTGCTTTGTCTAGACTCAAATGAGAGGACTCTCTGTGTAAAGAACTCAGACCACGTGCAATATTCATGAATTAGTCCTGCTATAAATGCAGCCTTTAACTAGTACCCACAATAATGGAATTATTTAATGCATAAGACGTTGCTGATTGAACGTACTTATAGAACATACTTAAATAAGAGGATGTATGTAAAGGGGGTATGTAAAGAAAGTTCTTAATGCATAATTAAGGGTTTGATATGATTTTTTGCTTATTCACAAAATGAAATTTAAAATGATATGGGCATCTTGCATTATCTTTATGGAATATTCTAGGTTCAATCCAAGTTAAGCTCAATCAACAGCATTTGTGGCATAGTGTTGTTTACCACAAAATATATTTTGACTCGTCCCTCCTTTACTTTAAAAAAATGCTGAATTCGCACTTAAAATGGAAGTGAATGGGGCCAGATTATGTAAGGTTTAATGGAAGAATTGTGAAGCTTATAATTTTATAAAAGCACTTGCATTAAATGTTCTGTTAAAACGTATGTATTATTCGTGCTGTAAAGTTCGTAATTTCATAAATCATCCATTTTTGCGGGATTATAGCGTTTACAGCGTTATGTTGTAATGGCAAAGAAGTTGCAAAATTAACTTTACACAGAAAAGGTTAGTGAGCCATTTTATCACAGTAAAATCATGTTAACATGAGTATTGTTTATGTCTTGAGGTTATATTTTTGAAACAGTGATTATTTTTAGTTTACGAATTGGCCCCATTGACTCACTGTAACCTTGATTTTTGACTTTTTTAAAGAAAAGGAGGCACAAGTCAAAATAAATTTTTGTGGTAGTCAACATTATGCCACAAATGCTCTCCTTGTCTTTCATTGGTCAAACAAACAGATAGTTCCTTGCCCAAATCACTGCCTTAGTTGAGTCAGTGTTGTTGCGTCGAGCAGGGAAGCTCAAACAAACAGAGCAATGCTTTGATTATGCCATAGTGCCACAGTGATTATACTTTTCATGTAAATCAACCTCAGAATGGTATACTTCTAGTTTTCTGTGATGAGACAGGAGAAAGTATTATAACATTAAAAAAATACAGACTACAGCTTTAAATATTATTGCTCTGTTATGTTGTATCTTGCATGTTTCGTATTCAATTAGTGTAGATCATCTGAAAATTTGACGTATCAAATTTTCTTTTTACAGCCTATAAAAAACCCACCAACAGGAAAGAAATATGTTAGATGTCCTTGCAACTGCCTGTTAATCTGTAAAGACACGTCGAGGAGGATAGGATGCCCCCGGCCCAACTGGTAAGTGGTAAAGGGGCACTTTTGTGGGTAGTTATGTTGTGGACATGTGTTATGTTAGCTGCAAAACCATTATATCACAGCAAAAGTGCAGTACCATGAATGCTCAAACAAGCAGTGCTGTTTTAATTTACAGCTGACGAATTAGCACTTGGTAGTGTTAAAAGATTTCTCATGGTTTTACAAAGCAATCTAAACTTCTAAAGAACACCACCATGATTTGCTGCCTCAAAAGAAATATTTTACATCAAGTTGTGAGCTTGCAGAGTATAGTTTTATGACTTAAATTTAAAACATTTAACAAATAATTGTGGGTTTTAGATATTTTTGTGGAGTTCATAAATTGTTTCAAAAATTGTAGAAAGCTTACAATTGACATCATTGTTTTTATTGACCCCCAGCAGACGGATCATAAATCTAAGTCCAGTGATGATTATCCCAGAGGAGCAGCCCACCCAGCCAGCTCTACCAGTCCAGCCTGAGGGCATGCGTGTGATCTGCGGCCACTGCGGAAACACATTCCTTGTACGGTCTTTATATTAATCGTTATATTAATAAAGTTTCTTCCAGGGTGTGCCCCTCCTAAAACTTTTGGTGTTAGTTCATAAAAGCATAGAAGAACTGTGAACTGTGAAGAGTTTTGTAGAACAAGTTCTTAGTGTTTCTGTGATGCCCCCGGTGTGTAGGGCAGCGAAGATGAGTCGTCCCAGACTGTCCCAGGCCGGGATATTGGTGTTTCCTTTGCTCTCTTCAAGGTCCTAATGCCCCTATCTACCACCCTTTGGGCAGACTGAACAAACTAAAAAACTAATCAGAAATAATGGTCACTCTTTACAGTAAGGTTCCATTAGTTAACATTAGTATATACAATATAATTTTACAGTGTTTATTAATGTGTTAATGTCAATTTATTAAAACACTAATGTTCATTGTTAGTTCATGTAAGTTCATAATGCATTAACTAATGATAAGGTATACAACTTAAAATTTTTAGGACGTATTAGTATATGTTGAAATTGACTTTGTTAAATGATGCAAAAGTATTGTTCATGTTAACTAAATTGTTAACTAATGTAAAAATACAACCTTATTGTAAAGTGATACTGAGATAATTCAACCTATTTTCATAGAATGAACATTAATATAACAAAATGTTAGCAAAATTAGTTTTACGTGCCGCTTTCTAAGTTTTGCTGCTGTTTTCTGTTGAAATTAACACTAAAGGCACTAAACCAGCTGTGCATTTTATTAACTTTCACACAAATCAAGGGTATTAGGGCTATTTAGGAGCACTTTTTTCAAAACACTTTTACTGTAATACACCATTTGAAAAACAATACGTTTGAAATTTTTTTATTACAGACCCACCTACATTTACACACTTATTCCAACTTGATAGTTTGTGCTTTAGCTCACCTGATTGTGTGTTGGACTTTGGACTCAAGACTGAACCTCGAGCCCAGCCAAGGATGCTCGGAGTGAATGTGAAGTGAAAATACCATATCAGTTAGGTTTAGGCTAAAGTTTTAGGTTAGGGAGGTATGTGTTTTACTCATTAAAACATCCATCTAATAATCACCTTAAAAACCTTGTCTGATTCCAATATAATTTAACTCCCTTTTGGCGCCCTCCACTGGACATTTCACTTGGAAACTGCAGCCAAACATACAATGAAGCATGTAATTTTAATTTGCAAAAATGTAAGCATTACACATGTTTCAAATGAACATAACTCTTTGTGGTCTACAGAGGCAAGAATCAGGAACTTCTTATGTCACACAAAATATGTGACACATGATTTTTGTGTTTCTTGTGCAATGTTTTGGTGGAGATGCCCTTGTTTATTTCAGGAAACGACAGCCTTCTGCAATTGTACAGTATTAAATACACTAATTTACATTAAATTTTTTCCCCTCTTATGCCATTTAAAGTCAACATGAAGTTCTTTTCTAATACAAATTCCTAGCCTTATGGTGAGCAATTCAACAGTGGCGGTGCACAACAATATTTAAAGAAATCATTTTGTCTTCATAATCTTTTAGCAAAAAGTAATCATTTTGCTCCACCTCTGAAACAATGTTTCCTATCCGGTAGATGTCACAGCAGAAAGACATCACATTACGGAAAATAAAATGGGTTGCAAACACTGTTTCATGTTGACTTTAATTTTACTTACCATGCACTGACCCGTGGAATCAGCTTTGATGTAGTTTAGTCAAATTAATTGATTTGTTGCTCTACCATGCTTTGTGTTTGCTTGCTGTATAAGTAACTTCCTCGGTTTTCTGTCCACAGTGGATGGAGCTCCGATTCAATACACTGGCCAAATGCCCACACTGCAAAAAAATGTGAGTTGCAAGAATTTTTCATATTCTCCACTCTTTGTATGTCAAAATTGCTGGCTCAAGACAGGGTTGACTGTCCCGAATCAGTCAGGGATCTTGTCTGTAGCGACTTGAGCCTGTGTGGCCTTACTCCACTGATGTCATGCCAACAGCTGAACTGTTGTTCCCGGGAGGAATATTGTAAATCTAATTGTGTAATGTGCATTACTATCAGTATGTAGGTCAGGCTAGAGTTTTCCCTGGGAAGTGAAAATAAATAAATCTTTGCTAGAGGTACCGGTTAGAGAGGAATTGGCAATGTGATGCCAATCTGCCAGTCACCTGAGAAGCCACAGGGCCGTCAAAAAGCAAATCATGCTGACATTTTGGAACATGAGCACTGCACACACTAGTGATGCTATGACAGAGGGTTATGACAGAGGCAGCAGATGTTGCGACAGAGATGTGTGCCTAGTGCCCTGAATCTTCTGAAGTAAATCACATGTTTAAAAAATCCACTTGGAGACCGAGCCTTTAAAGAGGCAGAGAAGGAGATAAAAGCAGGAGGAGATAAAGGCTGTATGGTTTGTGATTCCAAAAGAATTTTTCAAAATCCCATCACAAGAGAGGCATGTGAAGGTTCATAGGAAGACTTAATGAGAGCCAAACAACGAGAAGGCCATGTGACCCAGTGACTTAATCCTTTTGACTGCAAGCATGTGGGTGTTTCTTTAGCAATGGCCACTTTTGGCCCTGTGGAGTTTTAAAAAATATACTTAATGTTCACTCTCTCCAGAGTTAAAGGGCTAGTTCACTCAAAAATGAAAGTTCTCTTATCATTTACTCACTTTCATGCCATCCCATATGCGTATGACTTTCTTTCTTCTGCAGAACACAAATTAAGTTTTTTATAAGAATATCTCAGCTCTCTTTGTCCATTCAGTGTAAGTGAATGGTGGCCAGAACTTTGAAGCTCCAAAGGCACACAATGACAGCATAAAAGTAATCCATTAGACTCCAGGGGTTAAATCCATGTCTTCAGAAGAGATATGATAGTGTGGGTGATCAACAGATCAATATTTCAATAAATTTTTACTTTAAATCTTCACTTCAGGATGTAAAAGTGGAGATTTATAGTAAAAAAGGATTGAAATATTGATCTGTTGATCACCCACACTATCATATCTCTTCTGAAGACATGGATTTAACCCCTGGAGTCTATTGGATTACTTTTATGCTGCCTTTGTGATTTTTGGAGCTTTTGGTGGTCTGGTCACAATTCACTTGCATTGTATGAACCTATAGTGCTGAAATATTCTTCTAAAAATCTTTGTTTGTGTTCTGCAGAAGAAAGAAAGTCATACGCATATGGGATGGCATAAAGGTGAGTAATTGATGGGAGAATTTTTGGGTAAAGTATCCCTTTAAATGTTTCCACTAATAGCATCCAGCTGTATATAAATGTATCACTGGAGAATTCTGTCATTTTGGTCTTTTTTCTGAAATATCATGAACATTTCTATATCACAAATATTGTATTATGTTTAACAGCATTTTGTGGTGGAAATGAATGGAATGGCTTGTTACTTTTGTCTTACTAAATACATTTTCATGGCTAGCTTTGTATGTATCCAAAATACACACAAATCAATAATATTTTCACACTGTTTGCATGGAAAGATGCACAATTTGCACACAATTTTATGTTCATGAGTAATATTTAAGAAATATGAAACTGTAATTCCCGACACTGTTATTCCTTTGATAACCAAGTATAATCGTTTTGATGAAAATGTATTAATAGCAAAACAACTATTTTTGTGTAAAATATTATATAAATAATTTTTACACAATAACTATTGAACTGGTTCATGACTTGTTCTATGAACTTGTTGTTTAGATTATCATAGCTTTGAAATGTAATATTATTTTTTAGGATGAAGTTTCTTATTTTAAAGGATCATAACATGAAGAATAAAATTTTCCTTGATCTTTTGACATAAGAAGTCATTGCACTATAAAAACATATTTTAAGTTTCAGAACTCAAAACTTCCTCCTCACTGAAAAAAGAGCATTTTTGTGTAATCCAAGCTAGCAAAACAACTCGTTCTGTATTTCCTCCACATTGTGATGTCACACTGTGGTGGACATTTGCATCTGACTGCCTCCATAACAGCACATCAGTGCCTACTTTAACTTTAATTACTCCCGTAGCTCGCCCAGTAGAGTTGAGCAGTGAGATGGCAAAGAAAGAGAGCAGGTCAGTCAAGAACAGACAGCCAGTCATAGCAGTGGGCGTTTGCTGTGAAGTCTTAACGAAGCAGCAGCAGCACCAAAACCAAGCGTTTCTGACAGGGTCAGTATGAGGGTACAATATGATCATGTTTACAAATATATGACTGTTTTTTGTGCATAAAACTATATTCAAAGTGAATTGTAATCTAGACTGTCAGTCCCTATCATTCTGTTTAACATATTTTGTGTTCCACTTAATACAAAGTATCACACTGGTTTGGAACAACATGAGGGTAGAGTAATGATGACAGAATATTAAATTATGGCTAAGTTATCACTTTAAAGAAATAGTTTACCCAAAAATGATTTTTAAATGAAAATCATTTACTAATAATATTGTGAACATCATGCAACATATTAAAATAATAAAAATGGCATGTCATGAAAAAAAAAAAATTAAAAAACTTATACATTCAAGATATTGTATACGCAAAAATAAATGATGAAATCATGGTAAAATATTTCCAACACTGTGTGGCTTCATGTAACAAAAATATTTAAAAAGAAATGACAAAGGGTTCTGTTTTCCCTTTCAGATGTGCTTAACCAAGAGAGATCGGTTTTATCATTTGAGGGGATTGGTAGCTTCATCTTAGCTGAGCTTGCAAGTGTAATACCTGTTAAGTTATTTGCAAATCCATGTAATAAGGCCATTATACCTGTGTAAATAGAGATGGATGCTGCCCAATAGAGCAGTAAAGCCGGCAGTAAATCACAGGCTTTATGTTTGTGATCAGTTTAAAGAGCATTGACTGCCTTACCAGGTATGTAATCTTTGTTTTCAGATCCTCTGTAGGCAGTGCCCTACCCAGAAGACGCTGCTGTGCCTACATTACAGTAGGAATGATCTGCATTTTCATTGGCGTTGGTTTAACGGTGAGTATTCATCATGGTTATCATTTCCATCCAATTATTTTTATGTCCATTTTGACAATGCGCATAAGAAATCCTATTGTCAGAAAATAATTTTGCACTAAATTCAACACCTATAACAAGTAGAGGAATATCATATTTGAAAATACAATAAAATTATGTAAAAATGATCTGGGTTGAATGCAAGTAAAATTGCATACTAACCTTGTCTGTGCAAAGCTATTTCCAATTTTTCAACTGCTGACATTTAAAGTCAGTAAACCCTGTCACTTTCCCATGATATACACATGGGAACCAGAAAGGGAGTTGCTGTTGGTAACTTATATACCAGAAGTTCCACTGTCTAGAAAATAAGTTCCATTGCTGAACTTATGAATGAAACTTTACAGCTTAACAGAGGTGGGTAGAGTAGCCAAAAACTGTACTCAAGTAAAAGTACAATCACTTTAAAAAAAAAAAAACATTACTCAAGTAGGAATAAAAGTACTGACAAAAATAATTACTTGAGTCAGATTAAGAAAGTATCCAATTAAAAGAGTACTCAAATAGTGAGTAACTCCTTACTTTCACAAATGACATAATAGACCTTTACTCCCCAATATTCCATTACATAATACACATTTATGTATTGGAAATTCTGTCATCATACACCATCATGTTGTTCCAATTCACTATTTACTTTCAGTGAATGTTTTATATATATATATATATATATATATATATATATATATATATATATATATATATATATATATATATATATATATATTCAAAGTGAATTGTGACTGAGACTGTCCCTTTCTGTTTAACATATTTTGTGTTCCACTTAATACAAAGCATCACACTGGTTTGGAACAAAATGAGGGTAGAGTAATAATGACAGAATATTACATTATGGCTGAGCTATTACTTTAAAGAAGTGGTTTACCCAAAAATTAAAATTCTCTCATCATTTACTCACCCTCATGTCATTCCAGATGTGTATTACTTTCTTTCTTCTGCAGAGCAAAAATTAAGATTTTTAGAAGAATATTTTAGCTCTGTAGGCCAAAATGTTGATGCTCCAAAAAGCACATTAAGGCTGTATAAAAGTAATCCATAAGACTCCAGTGGTTAAATCCATATCTTCAGAAGTGATATGATAAGTGTGGGTGAGAAACAGATCAATATTTGTCATTTTTTGCTAGACAAGAATGTGAATCTCCAAAAACACAAGAAGAATGTGAAAGTGATCTGTTTCTCTGTTTCTCATCCACACCTATCACATCGCTTCTGAAGATACTGATTTAACCACTAGAGTCTTATGGATTACTTTTATGCATTATTTTATGACTTATATTTGTTTGTTTAGCTTTAAAATGTTGCCACCCATTCACTTGCATTGTATGGACCTTCAAAGCTGAGAAATTCTTCTAAAAATAAGAACTGTAATTTTTGGGTGAACTATCCCGTTAAGGGCTTTTGTCAGGTCTGGATTAATCTGTCAGTAAGAAGAGAGGTTTGGAAAAATTTCATGTAATTATTACAGTGAAAATGTGAAAATGTCCCACAAGGACAATATATATAATGCTGAAATATAAACCAAAGCAAGATCATGCTTTATTAATGCCTTCATTTCGCTATTTTATAGCTTTTAAATTCCTGTGTGGATTCTTATTTCAGTGTAGTTACAGTTTTTAGTGTCGTAAGTATTTAGATTATTAGTTCTGTACAGCAGTACCACCGCTCTCTAAATGCAGTGTACGCAGCCTACGTAGGGCACAAACCCTGATCGTGGAACACTCGCTGTGTCTGAAACCGCCCCTATTCACTATAGAGTGCACTATTTCGAGTTTCTGATGTTTTGTAGGTCTGTCTGAATTCTGAGTGAGCCACTGTTGTTCACTCATGCACTCAAATTTCAAGTGTACATTTAATGTACATCAATCCACCACAGGGAAGACGTACAAGCTGGGAGTTTACTGCTTCCTTCTCTACAGCAATGTTTCATTCTTAATGTAGTAAATTACTTTTTGACATCATTACTTGATTAACATAATAACATATAGAGACAAAACATACAGATACATTTTAAAATGTACTCTTTATATTAACACACTGTATATATAAAAAATTACAAACAGAATGAAGATTTATTGTATTAATATATCATTTATTAAGTATAACAAGTAAGACCCAAGTATTTTAAAATTTAATGATTGCCTCGTGCCCGCACATCTCACACGTTCGCCAAGCGCACCTCACTGTGCACGCGCAGAAATGCTGTCTATTCGCGCTCCAGTTGTCGATCATGCGAATGGCAGTGATTTACTCTTAACTTGGATGTTTACATGGATTTATAGAGTTAATCCGCCTGAAGTAGCTGCAATAGTTTCCAATACCCCTGCAAGGGCACAGAGTAAATGCATAAATACTGCTTATGACATGCGGGCCGCGGGACAAAGCGCACTGATATATTGCTGCACTGATTAAAAACTTACACTTAAATACTTATGTCATAAGAGCCCAGTTATATTATCACCCTGAATCTCATTACACAGAAATGCCTGTGTTCGAATTAGAGCCAAAATTTACCTCAGCGTGCTGCCTTAAATTGGAGCTGTGATTTTAATCTTGAAATATCAGCTGGTCTTGCTGTTAAATGAAGGCATTGCATGATGAAACTGTTCTTTTTTCACTGTGTGAAGCGAAGAAAATGTTTCACTTTAAAGAGCTTGATGCTGCAGCAGGGATTGAGTGACAGTCTGTGTTCTACTCTCATAAAAGTCCCATTCAGTAATCTCTCAGTAATTTACACATTAATTCAAATTAAACCCAGTAATGTAATGACAGTAACGGCACCCATTGTAAAAGTAAAAAAATTTCATTCGAAATTTGCTTGAGTGAGAGTAAAAAGTACCCACTTTTAAACCCACTCTAAAAGTAAATTTTTCCCCAAAAAGTTACACAAGTAAATGTAACATGTTACTACCCACCTCTGCAGCTTAAAATGCACAGAATAATTCATGTAATTAGTTTAGAAAGAAAAAAAATTAACCACATTTGTTTGTTCAAACTCTCCAGTATGCATTCACCCCTGTTATAGGGATAAGCCCAAAAATGAAAATTATCTCATCATTTACACACCCTCATGCCTTACTTTCTTCTGCTGAACACAAACAAAGACTTTTAAAAGAATATTTTAGCTGTGTAGGTCCTCACAATGCTGACCCCAGGCTGTCAAGCTCCATAAAGGACAAAAAACACTGAAAATCCTGAAAAAGTTTTCTGAATCCATGAAAAAGTTTTCTGAATCCATGAAGTCACTGTTCACTTTTATTATGACATAAAGTAAGTCCTACTGGTTTGGATCCACATAAGGGGAATAAATAATGGCGATTTTTTTTTTTTTTTTTTTTTTTTTTTTTTTTTTTTTGGTCTATTTTAGGACCAGTAACTTCAACTTAATTTCCCCCTTAACTGTTCTCAAAAGATCTTTTGTGTGTTTCCTCACAGGTGGGCACTCAGGACTTCGCCAGGCGCTATCATGCTACTTATGTGTCCTGGGCCTTTGCATATCTCCTTGGTCTTATCTGTCTGGTACGGGCCTGCTACTGGGGAGCTATTAAAGTCAGCTATCCAGAGAACACCTTTGCATAGACAAAGATTTGTCCATCTTTCAAAGAGTCCATTTAGTATTTGATTTATCCTGATTTTAACAAGCTAACAGCTGGATGCCCATTCCTCTTACAAGAGCCAGAATTTACTTCAAGAATTAATTATTGATTGGCTCTGATACTTCTCTAACTGATATGAACTTTATGATGACTAGAGAAATTTGTGAAACAAGTGATTCTAAAATTAGATTTAATAATAATAATAATTTTAATAATCCATTCTTCTTTTTGGTACACCTCTTGGATTTTTTCTTGAAGTTGTCATGGTGGGTGGACATATTTTAAGTACTGCATTTTGTTACAAACTTGACCAAAAGTGATGATCTTTTATGAACAGTTTGCCCATTGCACTACGATTTTATGCAATTATTCTGTTCTGTTGCTGCTAGTTACCACAGCTGTAATGAGATGAGAAATGTTATGTCTTAAGAAAGCCTGCCATCACCAATGGTGGCACTGTCTGTCATATGAAATGTTCAGATATATTTTAACTCTTCTTACAATCCTGTGCCAACATTTTTGTTTCAGTGTCTGTTAGTGGAGGTCCGAATCTGAATTTTGAATGAAATTTTGCAGTATTTTAAAATCCATTTTGGCTGCTCAAACTCACTGTGAGCAATAATCATATGTTTTTGTGGCTTTAAAAGTAAAAAAGAAGCATGGACAGGGTCACTGTTCTTCTTAATGACATTTAAAGGAATAGTTTGTAAAGGAAAATTCTATCATTTCAATTCTGTCATTCCATGCTCAAATTATTTTCTTTCTTCTATGGAACACAAAAGGAGATGTTTAGTAGAATGTTCACACTGCTTTTTTCCATATAATGGCAGTGAATAGTGACCATGGGGTAACAAGCTCCAAAAAGGACCATACCATTAAGTCTTCTGAAGCCTTATGATAGCTGTATGTGAGGAATAGGATGAAGTGTTTCATATTTCACTAAAAAGTGAAACCCATGGTCAACATTCACAAAAAAATAAAAGTAGCTTAAACATTCTGCTGAACGTGGCCTACAGAAGAAAGTAAGTAATACAGGTTTGGAAGGACATAAAGATGAGTGAACAATAACAGAATTCTCTTTTTTTTTTTTTTTTTGGTGGACTATCCTTTTGACACATGCTAAATGGATGTTAATTACATGTGCATGATTTTACTTGGATTCTTTTGTACTCAAAAACAGTGTTTTATTAGTCTGTTACTGAAAGGGCACAGTGGAAGTGTTATGCCATTTGTGTCTAGTGCTTCTTCCTGTGTATAGAATGTAAAAGCCCCACTGCTAGCTGCCTCATTCCAAAACTCTGTAAAAACCTTGCTAGTATAGCTGTAGCTTATACATTTACAGTAGTTCTGTATTTTGTCAAGACAATTGGAAATAAACTTGTTCTGAATGTGACAAGCCAGTAAACTTTTTGTACATAGGCAACTCAGCACACAAAGTCTGTAGTTCAAGTTGTAATATGGCTTGGTTTTTTGTTTTTTCAAACAACAATAATTTCTCAATAAAACTGAAAACTACTCCTAACCCTTTGACAGTCAGATGCTTCATGCTTGCTTGACTTGAATCAGAATTGTAATGAATATCTTGTGTTTTGTATATCTAGTGAAAATTATTCTTTTGTAAATTTTTCTAATTTAATACAAATTGTATTATCAGCATAACAATTTCAGTACAAATGTAGTATTTGGGATGTCCCCCTTTTGCTTTAATGACAACATGGATACAAGCTGTCTTGGACACCACCACACTTTTGTGCAAAACCTTATGATCCATGTTATCGAGTATGATTTGAGAATGTTTCACACTAGAATGAGCCGGTGTGCTTCAATGGAACAAGGAAATCTGACCTTTTGTATAAAAATGTTAACATGCATCGATTTGAAAAAATTGTGTACATTTGATTAGTGATATAGCAATAATGCCGATTCTTAAACACAGTACTACTTCTTCATTTTACATCATAATGCTCTTTGTTTTTCAAAATCCATTTACTGTTGATTTTGAATTAGATTGTCAATATGAATTTGGAACCCACTCTCACAATAGCCTCATTATTAATTTGATTTGATTAATCATTTGTTTTGAACTAATTAGCAGTTTGCTCAGTGCATTGTACCAAGTGACAACATTAGTATTTTTGAGGAGAGAATTATTGTCTCCACTGTCAATCAGGTATGTTAATAAAAGATCCTGGACTTTACATAAATGTCATGGTAAAGCATGCCGATGACATAATACAGTGATTGCCCTACAACAAACTGTCTCTCAAAGGTCAGGCTATCTTTTTATCTCGTAATTATGACCATTTATCTTTAAATTTTGAATTTAATTCCTTTCTCATAATTTTGACTTAATATCATAAACATGATTTTTTTTATCAAATAATTATGACTTTTTTTCTCATAATTTTGATTTAGCATCTCATAATTATTCATTTTTTCATAAGTATGACTATATCTCATAATTTTGACTTTTTATGTCAACATAATGACTTTATCTCATAATTATGTCTTTGTATCTCATAATTTTTACTTTTTATTTCAACATAATGACTATCTCATAATTATGACTTCATATCTCATAATTTTGACTTAGCATCTCATAATTTTTTACTTTTTATTTCAACATAATTACTATCTCATAATTATGACTTTGTATCACATAATTTTGATTTAACAAAGCATGAATATTTGTATGTGATGTGAATGGGCTTCCATATGAAACCTTTTTTTCCCAAAGCACTAAGATGTTTTATCATTATGATCAAGAAAAAATTAAAAATCAAGAAAGATTCTTTTTCCAAGACCTTTTTTTTTTTCAGCACAAATCAGCATAATTTAAATTCAGTACAACACATACTACTATGATGTGTAAGGGTGGTTGACGCATAATGTGTCAATACACTTTAGTTTAATTGACATTAAGATTCTAGGTTAAAATGTAAACATATTTTTTAGGGAAAGGGTATATCTTAGGTCATATAGCTGGTTACCATTTATTTTACCCTTTTACCTTCACTATTTAATTTTTAAATTGTCCTCTGGTGTGACAAATTCAATTTTATAACTATTCCATACTGACAGTGTGGATATGTAATGACCAATCTCTAGTGCTTGATATCATGAGATCCTGATCCTTGTTCATCCACAGGATGGCAGTGTTGATACTTGAAAGGTAGAAACACACAACCCTCTATGAGTCATCTGGCTCTAGAAAATAGTCTATCACAATCAGTCCTCTCTCAGTGGACCAAGAAAATCATTCACGTGCTGTTCAAATACCATATGACATGTGCAGAAGGAAAGAAAAAACCCTAAACCTCAAGGCAGGTTAAATTAAGTACATGCCATTTGCTTAGAAAAATAATTAACAGCTTAGTTAACCCAAATATGTATCATAAAAATAGTGGTTGGCCACATTTAATGTCATATTTTTATTCAGAGATGTCAAACTACAAAATAACAAAAGAATATATTTTCAAAATAATGGTCTAATATTATTATGAGTAAGAGACACAGTCCTGTCCTATAGACAAACAGTACATAATATGACAGTACACATCACTGTAAAGTCCTGTCAAAGATGAACAAATAGCTTATGTATCTCTGATTAAAACATTTGGAACTATTGGTGTCAGAGTGCTATCAGATCTCATTGCTTTATTTGATATAATCTAAAGTTTACACTATTCATATAGAGCTAATAATGTAACAACATGGACAACAAGTACTAGTCACTATGACTACACAGCAAATATGAACACAAGTGGTCACTTCCTGATGACAGAAGGATACAGATATCAATCTTGGCATGTGTGGTCCATATCATTTCTGGAATCACCTAAAGTAAATAGAGTTGACAAGTTCTAGTTGTTGTTGAGGACCCACCATGATGCTGTAGAAAGAAGCAGAATAACATTTAATAGAGATTTAATGTATGTGAAATCTTACTATAGTGTGCCAGCTTTTGGTTTTGCCATCAGAGAGAATTTGTAGTTCACCTGGAACCAGCATTGTCGTCATAATCTCTGGTGTCTCTAAGAAATCCACATTGCCTCTCTGGAAGGTTTTGCTGTAATTGGTCTGGAGATGACTACAGACAGAAAAAAATGCTTGCACTTTAATGTGAAACAATGACATTAAGGTGAAGTGTTTAACGTTTGTGCCATTAGCATCACGACATGTTCAAACGAGAAAACGGCATGATGCTTCCGAAGGTTCATGTACCCAGAAATCAATCATATTCAGCTGAATTGCATGAGACATTTTTGCATTTTGCCATTCATGCATCACTGCAATTCTCCACTGGCAGTTGGGATTTGGGTTTGGGTTATGGGGTAGGGTTAATTAAATGTGCATTCCTGTTCACTGTATTACTAGGGTTGTCGATCGATTAAAATGTAGTATGATTAATTTATCAAATTAAACGCAGTTAATCACATACATCATAATTTGCTGAGAAAGGTTCCAAAATAAAGAGACTTTAATATGAATAATACATAATAATTGTAATAATTATATGCTGTGTCAAAGTCTAAATCGCATCTTGAGATCATTGCATTCTGTGGTGCTTTGTCCAGCTGTCAAGAACGTGTCCTGTATGACTGGCTGTATTTCTGTGGCTACGCTGCTTGTGAGGTTTGTTGAGGTGCATTAACTAGCCCAACTGATGTAGCTCATAAAAACACAAAGTTATGTATGTTGAATTGCTCCAATAATATTAAAATATGTACTTTTATTACAGAATTTTCACACAGGGCAGGAGGCATGATTACGGAGATAATGTTTTTTAAAGCATCGTTTTTAATATAATAAATCACACTAAAATAACGTTAAATTGACAGCACTATTTTCAACTACAAATACCAACTCGCTTTTGGCACCACTCTGTGGCCATTTCACCAAGAAACTGGAGATCACACGTGCACATTCGTTCAACAACACTTCCAGATTTGGCCACTGGGGGCAGTGGTTAGAATTTCGGTAAACACAGACCAATTTCAGCGGCAAACCTTTCGACCTACTGCTGCCGAATTCACCGTCTGATCAGTCTGTTGCATCATTAAATGGAATAAGAGTTACTTACTTTTTCCACACATTGCTCTGCTCCCAGAATTCGTACAGTATGAAACGGGATTCATTGGCAAGCCTCTGAACTGCAACACTGCCAATAGAGCATAGCCAGTGAAAATTTACTATCAATGTCTGGTTAAAATCCCTTACAATTCCTCCCTACCATTTAATACAGTGATGCTATCAGTTGGTAATATCACAGTGCATTGACATTGAATTATGGTACTGAAGGTTCTTAAAAGACTTCTATGTTTTTGCCATGGTGTATGCCCCAAAAAAACATAGTACTAGCATGGTATAATGTCCCAAAAACTATGGTACTACCATGGTTCCTTTTGTTACATTTTATGTTAGCTACTACCTAATTAAAATATTGGAAAGTCATCAAACAAAAAATTAAAAAAATGTGTGTGAAAGGTTGCCAGTGAGTCAGTCATTTGAGCTGTAGAGCTTGAAGCATGTCATTTACAACAGTATCTAATAGCCTAAGCAAAAACTCTTCATCCAAGCATTCCAATTGGCCAATTAGTAAAGATTTTAAGATAAAACCAAAGGAGAGGGCCTCCTCCAGTGCTTTAAAAGAGTACACAATGTCCCAGAGAAATTTGGTGTTACCTAATGCGATGACACATCAGTTTTAAAAGTCAAACCTGGACTGATGGCTTGTAAACACACGGCAGCATCCTCCCAGCATGCCACTCATTCACAGAGCACTGTAAGCTCTCTGACGTTAAACCATGTGAACAATTGGATATCTTATCTTGCATATTCTAAGCTTGGAACAGTTTAATTGGGGTGTAATGGTAATAATTATGGGTATCATTGTTTTTTAAGAGATCACTCATGCAGAAAACTATGAGAATTATTGGTGTGCAGAAACAATGTGCTTCCATCTCTGAACTGAAACAATCGATTAAATGATTTCAACCACATGGATGAGAATACTGATTGCTTGATTTACCAAATGAGGAGAAGAGGCCCACACTGACCCTTCATATATAAAGCTACCCAGGGCTTAAAGGAACAGTTCAACCAAAAATAAAAATTCTCTCATTATTTCCTCAACCTCATGCCATCCCAAATATGTATGACTTTCTTTCTTCTGCTGCACACAAACAAATAATTTTAGAAGAATATCTAATATCTTTAGCTTCATACAATGCAAGTGAATGGTGATCAGGCCTTTGAAGGTTCAAAAAGCACATAAAGGCAGTATAAAAGTAATCCATACGACTCCAATTGTGAAATCCATATCTTCAGAAGTGATATGATAAGTGTGAGTGAGAAACAGATCAAAATGTAAGTCTTTATTTTTTACCATAAATCTCCACCTTTCACATTCACATTCTTCTTCTTTTGTTTTTTGATGATTCACATTCTTTGTGCATATTGCGATCTGCTGGACAGAAGTAGATGCTCAAGTCAAGTCAAGTGGTTTTTATTGTTGTTTCAACCATATACAGTTAGTACAGTACACAGTGAAATGAGACAACGTTCCTCCAGGACCATGGTGCTACATAAAACAACATAGGACAAACACAGAACCACATGAGACTACACAGACTAAATAAAAATACCTATATAAAATACCTATATAATACCTATATAAAGTGCACGTGCAAAAACGTGTGCAAAAGTACGGGACAGTACAATACATTTCTAACAATGAACATTACAATAGGCACAGTGATAGACACTGCCAAGACATATGGTGATATGATAGGAGAATTTATAGCAAAAAAAGGACTTAAATATTGATCTGTTTCTCGGCCACAGTTATCATATAGCTTCTGAAGACATGGATTTAATCACTGGAGTTGGATGGATTACTTTTATGCTGCCTTTATGTGATTTGTGGAGCTTCAAATTCCTAGTAACCATACACTTGCATTGTATGGACCTACAGAGCTTTTCTTCTAAAAATCTTTGTGTTTAGCAGAAGAAAGAAAGTCATACACATCTGAGATGACATGAGGGTGAATAAATGATGAGAGAATTAACATTTTTGGGTGAACTATCCCTTTAAAATTAGATTTTGGAGGTGAGAGAACTCAAGATCCAATGGCAAGAAAGCAGAAATATAACACAAAATTGGTGATTAATTATAAATTAAGTGCATGCATGTATGCAAAGATATATATGCATCATAAAGTTGACCAGGGGTAGAAATCAGTAGGGACCTAGCAATATTACACTGATATTGCAATTTCTTTAGTGTATAGTTATTTAAAACTGTTATATATTGCAACCTTTTACACAATTTTTTCTCATTCATCTGTGCTGGACTTCAGAGCTTTGTGCAATTATATATTCTATATTCTCACACACTTGCTCTCAGTAGTAGTCAATTTTCCCCAACAAATATGAATGTAAAATGTATTTAATCTATTCATACTACTCATTCTGGTTTGGAACAACATGAGTGTGAGTAAAGGACTGGAGTATACACACTTGAAATGGAGTGGATTACCAAACAAACTGTCAATCATTTAATTTCTTGTTTGAATCAAAGGGGGTGTAATTCAAGTACAGATCGCCCAATTCAATCCCTGTGTACAGCACAAAGCTTCACACAGATCCAGTGGTGGTTGGGTGGTGTGAACTCACTGGAGGCAGCCGGTCTGGACACTGGCGCAGTCAATATACTGCCTGAGAGCCAGACGAAACTCCTCCACCTCCTCTTCCAGAACGGAGAGCTGCCTCTGTACGATCAGAATGTGCTAGAAGAGAGGTCAAAGGAGAGAGCAGGACATCAGAGATGATGCTACATAAAGGATTCAGGAACATGGGTATTTATAAACGAGTACCAAATTGTTTCTGGACCAGTTTTCTAAGAAATTAACTGTGCAAGAAACATGTGCTTCTGATTATGTGGTAACATCTAAACTAATTGGCACGACTGAATCAACCTGACTACATTAGCAGCACCAACCTAAGCCCATATTATTTATTTTCTTCGATGGAACACAAAAGGAGGGAGAATATTTATGCTGCTTTTTTCCATACATTTGAGAGTAAATGGGGACAGATGTGTTGAGCCCCAAAAATAATACAATAGCACAAAAGATTTAGTTCATATCACTTGAAGTATATTACAAGTCTTCTGAAGCCACACAATAGATTTTTTTTTTTTGAGGAATAGAATAAAAAAATGTATTCACTGAAACTCTCAATTTCACTTCACATATGCATATATTTTCAAAAACGGCAAGTGAAATCACATCACGGCAGGTTTCGCATCAATGGTGCCAAATGCCTTTGGTTATTAAGTGTGTAATTACAAATTATGGTATGCCAGAATAAATATGAAATGAGATATGATAGGCGCAGTGGATGGGAAGATGTTCAGTAAACAACGTCTTCAATTTTGGTCTGTTTCTCACACAAAGCTATTGTATGGATTTTTAAGTCTCTAAATGTAGCATACAAGTCTTATGGAACACCTTTATGGTGTTTTCTGTCATTTTTGGAGCTCTACAGCATCTGTTTCCATTCACTTTCTTTGTGTAGAAAATAGCCGAATATTTTCAATATCCTATCTAACATCTCCTTATGTGTTCCATTCAAGAAAGGGTATGGGACGACATGAGGGTGAGTTACAGAATTTTCACTTTTCAGTGAAATATCTCTTTAAGGGACTTTTTAAGTGCAAAATACCAGGTCAGTGTTCAAAACTGAATTCAGGAAGATCAACCAGGGAGAGGTGAGGTTAATGGGGCCGAACAGCCATGTTGTTCATAGACTAAATCATGAAATATCCACCTATGAAATTGTGACTTAAACTGCATTGGGAACAAAGAGGAACCCCTCAAGCGCCAGGTTCAGCCATGAAAAATCGTGTCATAATGGTTGCTTTTTAAAAAACAAGAATGGTGGAAGGTTGTTGACAGGTAAATAGTGGCTGAATGAAACAGGAAGTGAGAGTTCTTTCCCTGCGGGAATTGGTGACCTATCCACAGGCACTGAGCTGGTGCCACTTCTCATCTTTCATAAACTATTTGAGTCTACATACTGAGAGCACATCTCACTCTAATGCTTAAAATTACACATATAGCTGTCCTAATAAACGTTAAAAACAATACAAATTAAACATATTCTGTCATATTCGCATACAATACAGCTGAAATAAGACAGTGAATAATTAATTAACATGTACAGAGGGATGATATTAGTGACAGTAATGAAATGATACAAATGCATTAGCAATGCTGAAATTGTTATTCCATGCATAAAGTTTGTGCTGGAGTGTAAGTCACAGTCTGTTTAGATAACTGACAAATGACAAATTGATGAGAAAGTTCATTACTGAAGTGGAATTGTTCTATCATTTCATAGACCATGGAGAGATAAATCATTTATAATTTTGTATTCTTCCTCTATGTTTCAGAATGTGCATACAAGCACAAATGCGATACCCCTGATCTGGCTTGAAATATCGTTAATTATAAATTAACGGCTCTCAGAGGAACAATTTCTGTGAGTGGATTTTCAAAAGTAAATAAAGACTGGATGAAATGTACTTCACCCTGTTCCTCATGCAACAACATGATTTTTGGAGAAATAAACGCTATTCGAGTCACTCTTATAGGTGTAACATTCATGCAAGGCAGGACAGGCTGAAGACAGGAACAGACAAGACAATGAAGTGAGAACCCAAGTGCAGTTTATTTACATGAAGAGTGATATATCCAAAAACTCGACATGACACAACGTTACATTAACACAATACTTGACAACGGACAATGGCAAACATGAGGGCTTAAAAACATGAACATGGCTAACCACAAGACAGAGTCAACCAACGACAAGACTAAACTAATGAACATGATAACAAGGCAATGAAACAAGAATTGTTTTTTTTAATGTTTTCACAAATTTCCTATTCAAAAGTTAAAATAAATTTGATCATCAAATGGTGTCTTAATAAATGTATTAAATAAAATTTAATCAAATGAAAATAGAACAATAACAAGTAATTTTTAACATAGTATTTCGTTACTTTTATTATGTGAAGTGCTTTTTTTACAGATCCTCAAAATACAACATTAAAGTCATTTTTGTCAAATAAAGAGCTGCACAAGCATCACAGAAGTTAAGAAGTGCTTAAATATAATGCAGTTATTCTTTTATTATTATTATTATTATTATTATTATTACAGTGAATATTCAACCCGATATCACGCCGAGGCGTGAAATAGACACGCCGGTCCACTCGCGGATGCGTGTCGGTGTCACGCTTTGCCTCCTCTAGGCGTGTACATGACACGCGCGCGTCTACGTAGAATACCGGCAGGGGGCGATCGTTTCCTCAACGCCAACAACTCTCCGCGCACCAGAGAGGAAGCGATACCGTTGTCGTCGCGTTGCACGTTCGTGCGGGCGGGATGCCGGCCAATTTCGCCGGTTACTTTCACTTGTGACCATATGTGACAAATAAAGGTTCATTATAGTGCTGCTTTCATGAAGAAATCCTAACGTTGCTGTAGCCTAACGTTGTTATACGTGTGTGTGTGTGTGTGTGTGTGTGTGTGTGTGTGTGTGGGCTGTCGAGTATCTTGTGCTGATGTAAATAAACAAATAAATATATATATATATATAAATATATATATATAAATATATATATATATATATATATATATATATATATATATATATATATATATATATATATATATATATACAGTGCTTTAAGTGGGCCGGTACGCGCCGGTACTCAGTACCGCCACTTCCAAATATAGCTCTTGAGCGTACCGCCACCTCTCCGTGCGCCCAGAACGTGCTTTTGGCGTACCGGTACGCTCATTTGCACATCTGTTTTAATCCTTTGGCTGCGCTGCCGCTTTTCAGAGCGCCCTTCACAATGCACGCTTCCTATTTCGTCCCACCGAGAGCAGAGACTACATTACCAATACACCCTTGAGTTTTACAAGCGAAAAGCGCATGCGTCGCTTTTGCCGCTGTCAGTGTCAACTCAACGTGGTCCGGAGAGGGTGTTTGAAACGCGCAACCATAGCTGCTCGGTTAAAATACAAATACAATGAACACTTAATATGCTCTCCTGGCTTCAGACTCTGAGTAGTAAAAGAACAAGGTCAGAATCAGAGAACTCGCTGGCTGACACTCCACCAAGCCAGAATGATATCGCTGCAGGTCAGATGCAAGCTAATGAAAGCAGCACTTGTGCCGCGGTCGATGAGGTTCTCACAAGTGGCGACGAGGACGAGAGTGACACCACTTCTACCGATGGCAACAGCCGCGTTAGCGAGCATGAGTGGCCAGAATGTTGGTCCCAAGCACAAGTCCGGTATTTCTCCACAAATTACAAGTGGCTGATGAGCAGAAATAAAAAGTTGGGTTGTAGTGTGTGTAGTCAAGTTTGTGCTCGCGTGGACATGCAGCAAGGGCAGAGAGTGTCACAGGAGTGGAGTGGGTGCTTAATCTCGTCTTTTGGAAGGGACAAGGCTGCACAACAAAACTCACTACGAAAGAAAATAAAAGAGCACAGAGACTCAATTTATCACAAGAAAGCAGTTGAAATAAAAGAGAAGGCAACACAAAATACAATGCAAAAACACATTGAAGATATGAGAAAGGCTGACTACACTTCAACTTGCAATGTGTTTAGAACAGTTATAAGATTGGCAAGCATGGGCGTCCCTTTACAGACATGCCAATAGATGTCCAGTTGCAAGTCTTAAATCGTGTCAAGATGGGCAGAGTTTTGCACTCTAATAACTCATGTGCGAATATACTGGATCACATTGCTGCTGAAATGAAAAAGAAGGTAGTCAATGACATAGTGATGAATTAAAGAAAATTGTGTGTGCTCACTGATGAATCCACTACAATAAGTGGAAAGTCTGTGCTTGTCGTGTGCCTGCGGTCAGCTATTTCCAGTGAAAAGCCAGACACAATATTTTTTGAACTGATTGAGCTGCAGATGACCACAGCAAAGGACATCACTGAAGCACTGTTAGGATGTCTTCATAATAATGGCTTTGACCGTCCCTCACTACCTACAGGAACATTTGTTGGCATTTGCTTGTGATGGAGCCTCAGTGATGCTTGGGAGGAAAGCAGGAGTTGCTGCGCAGCTTTGTTCCAAATTCCCTTACCTGTTTGTCTGGCATTGTTCCAATCACAGACTGGAACTGGCAGTTTGTGATGTTTTGAAGGAGGTAGGAGGAATCAACCACTTTAAAATATTTTTAGATCAGCTTTACTCACTCTACCCTGCATCCCCAAAAAACCAAAGGGAGTTAACCGAGAGTGCTCACAATGTTGGACAGCGTCTCCTTCAGTACCCTTTTGCACATTTTATTTATGTACAGTAGCTCTTTCTAGCTCAAGCAAATCCACAAACTAATAAAAGGATTTATTATTTTTTATAAGGTCGTCTGTTGACAGCCGTATATAAAACCCCTTCAATATAGTTGTTGTTACCTCAGGGGAGGAGGGGAGTCAGCAAAAAAAAAATAAAAAAAAAATAATAATAATAATAATAGAGTACCGGCACCTCTTTTGGGCCACTTAAAGCACTGTATATATATATATATATATATTTATTTAAAAAGTGTATTTATATACAAAAATAAACCCGGAAGTGGAGAACGCGATATATCGCTTCCTCTTTGGTGCGCGGACAGTTGTTGGCGTTGAGGAAACGATCGCCCCCTGCCGGTATTCTACGTAGACGCGCGCGTGTCATGTACACGCCTAGAGGAGGCAAAGCGTGAAATAGACACGCATCCGCGAGTGGACCGGCGTGTCTATTTCACGCCTCGGCGTGATACCGGGTTGGAATATTACATAAGTATACATTAGTGATAAAATGATGTTGTATTTTTGTCCATATAAATGGAGCTATTATTTTGGCGGGATACCGAGTGAAGCTGATTTGAGACGATAGCTCCACACCTCCAGAAGAGCATGTCACTGCATGACACAGTGTGATTTTAAACACCTTTTTTAATGTGCACGATTTTAAATGCGCACATGCAGATTACATATTTATTTCATTCAATTGCAGCCTTTGCTGTTGAATATGACATTCGGACACATCGTGGATTTAATTTGCACTGAATGTTTATGCAATGAAATTCGTGTGGTATCGGTTTTTGGTATCAGAGCATTTTTACGAGCACGAGTACGTGAGTACAGTATCGGATCCGATTCCGATATCAGTAGCGGTATCATAACGGGACATCTTTCATTTTCAAGGAAGATTTTCAGTGAATATCAACCTTAAAAACCCAAAGTCATACAGGTTTGGAACAACATAATGGTGGGTAAATTATGAGCGATGGGTGAACTATTCCTATAAAAGCATGATCTATTGAATGGGAGTGTTATTTTATAAGGGAACTACTACTTTGAGTGTAATTTTATGCTTCAACATGTCCAATATCCATGTTGTATTGTGTGTCTGTCGGCAATCACACATTATGTTTGTAGCCAGTCTCCACAGGGGTCCTGGTTCCACTCTCTTCTCGCAAGCACTGAATCACAGACACACAAACCGCCTATTTAAAATCTGTCAGCAACATCTTGTCAGCCAGAGTGAAAAACGCTCTAAAGGTACTTTGGAAAAGATGGCAGAGCCAAATGAGAGATGGTGAGTGATAGGGAGAGAAGAAAAGATAAAGAATAACTAAGAGAAAGTTTTTTGATCCTCACAGTTTCCTAGACAACAGGGATCTGTGGTCTCAGTGTGAATGAATCTCAGAGAATATGGTGAGAGACAGAGACACCATTACTGACTTACTGATTTGGTGGTGCTTTCCAACACCTCTTCTTCCACAGGCTCCAGACGCAGCTCCTATGAAAAGAATAACAAGCTGGATCTAACACATTTTTCTAAATTTAAAAGTAATCAGAATTGGGAGGGGTGCTAAATTATCACGAAAATAATTTCACAATGGAAAAAACTTAAAGGAATATTTTACCCCAAAATTATATTTAAAAAATAAATAGTGCATTATTTACATTCCCTAATGTCATTCCAAATGTCATTCTTTCTTATGTGAAATACAAAAGCTGACATTTTCAAGAATACATGACTGTAAATGAGGACTGGGAATATTTACTGGGAAGACTTTTGTAATGAAATATGATTCTGGCATGTTCTGGACAGGTTTGGGATTTAAACTTAGTTTGAAGTAAGTGTGACAAGAAGGAGAGAAAGAAAGAGATTACTGAGAAAGTGATATCATGTGTGTAGCCAGTTGCCTTTTTTTCAAGACGGTCGATCAGCTTTTGCAGTCTGTTGATCTGAGTCATCCATTGGTTGTCCTCTTCATATAGACCTGCAGAAACACACACTCAAATACAGCTCTTTCCTGCTCTGGGTTTGTTTGTTTTTTGTTTTTTGTAACTGCCATATGTTACTTGGCTGAACTTGCTCTGACCCAGTGTAATTGAATACATTTGAATCAAATGGAAATAAAGAAAAACATACAAAATAAAAAATAAAACTATTACTGATAATCACAGAATGTAAGTTTCCATCCAATTTATAGGGTCCTACCCAGACTCCATTCTAGAATCCCAATTAGATCCTCTTCCATCCTCTGGAGTCTCTCATATAGAATCCCTCCCTGACCACCATCCTAAATCTCCTATCTGCTGCATGTCTTCTGGATGTAGATAATTAACCTTTCGTCCCTCTGAAGCATTGAGGATTAGAATAATCACCTGAATTGACAAGGTTGATAAGTGGGTTGTTTGGAGACAAGCTGTTGTTCCTCTGAAGTCTTCGATTTGATCTCCGTCCTGACAACTGAATCGACAGCACGTCAGGCTTCACAGGTCCTTTTCTGTGATTAAGACAGCATGAACACGTCAGCAAAACAGACACGTGCAAAGGAAAAAAATACATGAGGCAGCTGCTCAGGAATGTGTACAAAGTGTTTTTTCTCACATCCTCATCTCATTATTAGCTTCTGATTATTCTGCCCTGAGCATTAGAGAGTAAAAAAAAAAAAAAAAACATCAAAATCACATATCACCAACTAATGAATGTCCTCTGGAAATGTAACACCCAACAGAAACAATAATTTACAACATAGCCCCAGGAGTGTCATTATAATGTCACATTCAAATAAGGATTATGTTCTTTAATATTCTAGGTCACACCCCTAACAAGCACTTGAAGAATAAACAATCCAATTTCTTGTAAAAACAAACAAACAAACAAACAAACAAATGTAAAGTATATAAATGAATACATAAAAGAAGCAACATTTTTAAATACTCTGAAGAAATTTTCTGGTGCTTGTCTGTGCAAAACTCACAGGTCGTTGCGGTTATGCAATGCTGTTCCAAAGATGTTCTGTTATTTATTTATTTTTGTGCATGTCTGTGTGGTTGCTAGGGTGTTTTGGTTGGTTACTTGGGCATTGCTAGGTGGTTGCTAGGGTGGTTGCTTACTGGCCCAAGTCAAGTTTATCCCAAAGTTTCTATGATATTCTGGTCCCTAGGTGTGGCTCAAGTCCCTCCTTTAATACAAATCTTTGGTATTACATTATCTGCTGCACCTCCATTCAAAAATCATGAGTCCAACTGCTTAGAAAAATAAAACACACCTCACCTCAACGAGCTGCACGATTTGAGGTATCATTCATGTCTGTAGTATAATGGAGTGTGGCAGGTTACATGTAGATGTTTAATATAGGGTTGGGGGTTTGCTCATATCCCTAACCCTAAGTACAAGCAATAGCAAGAGCCTCTACCCAATTGCACAGTAAAATATGAGGAGACAAAAAATATATTTATTTCCCTACACTTAAAGCAGGAAAAGCTCAAATGTCTTTGCTAATACAGTATCATTCACACATTGAATCTGATTGAATTCCATAAGAGTAGAAACAGAGCTTATTTACATGCAAATGATGCTTCAACATTTTTAGCCATCAACAAAATGAAATTTCCAAGAATCATGATTGCACAGAGCCTTTCTGGCCTTCACCACATGCTAACAGTTAAAGTGTATGAAGGAAGTCATCAGGACTTGAAGCTTTCTTTAATGCTCAGAGTTCAAGAAATGGTCACCTTTTAGATGGCTGATGCAAGCAGAACGTTTTCTTTTTTGGCAGTAAGAAGGAATATGGTGTTCCCCGTCTGTCGCTCACTTCGACGTTGTGTCGAAGAAGTGACACTAGGGGTCTCTCTTGAGCGCCGAATATGCCTCTGATCTATGAAAAAAGGCCAATGAGAAGTTGGCAGACAGTATTTGCACCCCGCCATACGGGGTGTAAAATTTTCCCCATACGGGGAAATACGTTGAGTTCATTCAGAAATTTTCTTTGGAGCCAATGGTTGTGTATGCAGTCAGCTGCGAGTCACACACCTGTTCCTGCTTCTGTTCCTCTGACGCTCTGCCTGCTGTTGGATCTACGGCGCACTTCAGTGGCTTTTCTCCTTCTCTGCATGGCAGTGCAGCTTGCCCCTGGGCGCTTTGACAGCGCAGAAAGCTTAAAAGAGTTTACTGCAAAAGAGTGATTTTCTCTATAAAAGAGAATTTTCCTCTAAAAGAGCTTTATACAGCGGTGTTGAACGTCCTTTTCAGGACGTGTCTTTATAAAGATGCCATTCCGCCCCTCTTTAATTCCTGGATGTGGTAGAGTGCTCTCCGCTTCAGATGTGTTGCGCTCCACCTATGCCCCGGAAACCCTACCACCAGGCGGGGCCACCCTGTGCTCCCTTCTAAGGCCTGTATGACAACATCGTCACTCAATGCCAAAGCCTACAGCGCCACCGGACATGCTGCTTCCGCCCTGCACGCCATGGCCCTCCTGCAGGTCCACCAGGCCAAGGCGCTTAAAGATTTTCACGAGGGTAGCCCTGATCCCGATGTGTTGCAGGAACTGCGCTCAGCGAACGACCTCGTCCTCAGAGCCATGAAGGTCACAGCACAGTCACTCAGGCAGGCGATGGCTACGCGTGTGGTCCAGGAACGTCATCTGTGGCTGAACTTGTTCGAGATGCGTGATTCCCAGTTCTGCCTCTTCAGCGACACTGTTGAGGACTTCGCCCAGCAGTTCTCTGCGGTGAAGAATTAGTCGGAGGCCATCTCGCACATCCTGCCCCACCGCAAGCCTGACGCCATGGGCCATGCCCTGTCTGCCCACCGAGGGCATCCTCCTGCGGCTAAAAAACACCCTACTCTGCCTCAACCCGGGCCCAGCTCTCAGCCCCAGCATCGAGCACACCGCAGGAAGCAGACAGCCCCGTCTCACGGACCCCCTCAAGGACTCGCAAGGCTCCCAGGCACTCCTGAGACGTTCAACCCAGGGACCAAGATATTAAGCAGACCACTCCGTCCCCCGGTGGAGGGCTGGAAAGAGAATCATTTGTTGAATTTATTTCATTTGCCACACCCCCTCGGGGCTGCGGTACCCACATTCTCAGTAAAAGAGCTATTTCCTTTGTCTCTGGGTCACCTGGCCCACAAATGCTGTTCTCACGGCACTCTGCCGCCAGATCTCAACTGTCCCAGCATGCTGGAAGCAGACCCCCCCCCCCCCCACGCCTTCAGCCTCACGACTGTTCCCCGGCCGGCCGGTCCTGACGAGTCTAGAGGACGCCTCCACTGGACCTCCTCCTCGCCTGCACTGGACCTCCTCCTCAGTCACTAACCCGCCCCCTGCCGGGGGTGCGGAGCAAGGTAAGTGCTTTGAGTCTTTTCTCAGCACCAGAGCCTCGGGACACGTCTTCGCCTCCCGACACCGTATTACCTGCTCCGCCCCGCCACGAAGCCCCACCGGGTACGTCAAAAATAATCGTCCCCCTGGTGCCCCTAGCGTGGAGTTTGGATGCATGGCTTTCACTTCCCAACCAGTCTCGCTGGCTGGCCCGTCCAACCGACCCGGTTACGCAATTCAGTTTGCCAGGCCTCCGCCCCCTTTCATGGGCGTCCGCTTTTCCGCAGTACACGGAGAGCATGCCAAATCCCTGCTACTCTCTTACTCAAAGACGCGATAGAGCCTGTCCCTCCAACCGAGATGAAGAAGGGTTTCTACAGCCCTTCATCGTACCCAAGAAAGGCGGTGGCTTACAACCGATCTTGGACTTGCGAGGTTTCAACCAAGCTTCGCAAAAAATGCTGTTCAAAAAGCTCACGCAAAAACACATCTTAACTTGTGTCCAGCATCTCGATTGGTTCACAGCGGTAGACTTGAAGAATGCGTACTTCCACGTCTCAATTCTGCCTCGACACCGACCCTTCCTATGGTTCGCGTTCGATGGCCAGGAGTATCAGTACAAAGTCCTCCCATTCGTCATGTCTCTGTCGCCTCGCGTCTTCACGAAAGTCGCAGAGGCAGCCCTTGCCCCGCTCCGAGAAGCCGGCATTCGCATACTCAATTACCTCAACAACTGGCTTATCTCGGCCCACTCCCCGAGAGTTAATATGTGCTCACAGAGACCAGGCGCTCGGGCACCTAGCCGTTAGGGGCTTCAGGTCAACTGGAAAAAGAGCAAGCTCTCCCCGGTCTAGAGCATCTGAGTTAGACTCAGTCTCAATGTCAGCACGTCTCACCAACATCCAACTGAGCATGCACAGTCGGTGCTGGGATGCCTCGCCACCTTCAGGCCGGGCACAGCGGTCCCCTTAAAACTTTTTCAGAGGCTCCTGGGGCATATGGCATCCTCCGCAGCGGTCGCGCCGCTGGGGTTGAGGCATATGAGACCGCTTCAGCACTGGCTTCAGACTCGAGTCCCGAGATGAGCATGGCGCCGCGGCACGCACCGTGTGATGGTCACCCCCGCCTGCCGCCAAATATTCAAACCCTGGACAGACCTCTGCTTTTTACGGGCAGGTGTACCCTTGCAGCAGGTGTCCCGATGCGTCTTGGTCACGACCGACGCCTCGAGATTGGGTTGGGGCGCCATGTGTAACGGACACGCATTGGTGGGCCGTTGGAAAGGGGCCCCGCTGGCACATCAACTGCCTGGAGTTGCTGACAGTTTTCTTTGCCCTGCGGAAGTTTCTCCCATTAGTTCAAGACAAACATGTCCTGATCAGGTCAGACAGCACCACCGCGGTAGCGTACATAAATTGCCAAGGCGGCGTACGACTCAAGTCGCTGCGTGCCACTCACAACGCGCTGTCACGACAACGCTTGCCCAGTGGAGAGTGGAGGCTTCAACCCCAGTTGGTCCAGCTGATTTGGGAACGGTTCGGCAAGGCCCAGGTAGACCTGTTTGCCTCCCGAGATACCTCCCACTGCCCACTCTGGTATGCCCGATCAGAGGCTCCCCTCGGGGCAGACGCACTGGCACGCAGCTGTCCTGCGGAGCTGCGGAAGTACGCATTTCCCCCAGTGAGTCTTCTTGCACAGGTGCTGTGCAAGTTCAGGGAGGACGAGGAACAAGTCACCCTAGTGGCTCCCTATTGGCCTGGATCTCAGACCTCGTAATCCTTGCGACAGCCCCTCCCTGGCAAATTCCTCTAAGGAAAGACCTTCTTTCTCAATGACATGGTACACTCTGGCATCCGCTCCCAGACCTTTGGAACCTCCACGTCTGGCCCCTGGACAGGACGCGTAAGATCTAGCTGGTCTACCACCTGCTGTCGTATCCACAATCAACCAAGCCAGAGCCCCTTCTAAAAGGCAACTTTACGCCCTGTAGTGGTGCTTGTTCACGAATTGGTGCCCTTCAGAGACCAGGTAAGCGCTGCCTGCAAGCGCTGCCCCGGGAGGAGGCAGACCCAGCCCCTTCATTGCTGTGTCCGGTATGTGCTTTGCGTACCTACTTTGACTGCACACAGAGCTTCAGATGCTCTGAGCTGTTCTTTGTCTGCTTTGGTAGACAGCGGAAAGGGAATGCAGTCTACAAAAAGAGGCTCTCCCACTGGGTGGTGGATGCCATTTCATTGGCCTATCTCACCCAGGCTGTGCCCCCCCCTTGTGGGTTCGAGCACACTCAACAAGGATATTGCATCCTCGTGGGCACTGGCCAGAGGTATCACCCTAGCAGACATATGTAGAGCAGCGGGTTGGGCAACACCTAATACCTTTGTGAGATTTTACAATCTCAGGGTTGAGTCAGTATCGTCCCATTTTTTCTCAGGTCCCAGCCGGTAGAACCCGGTAACGCTGATGGACTGGCCGGGTGGATCGATTGCACCTGGTGCCCTTTCCCTAGGCCGAGGTAAAACCGTGCGCGTTCTCGGTGCCCCACAGGTCAGGACTCCTACATGGACTCCCCCTGTGTGTATTTTCCACGGTACGGTCCTCTTATGAAGTGGAACCGCTACTCCCTTAGGCAGTCCCAGCTGCCCCCTGGTCGCTATGTTGTAGCAACTACCTCCTCCTTGAGGCTGGATCTACCACTGCGCCACATTCGACATGTTGCCTAAAAACCCATGTGATGTATTCGCCACCTTTACCTCCCCCTTTCGGGCAGGTGTGGCCTCCGCAGGGTCTTTTCCCCATGAAAGAATAGGAAACTGTGTAAGACCCCTTTCCCTTGATGCGTGTAAGGGCCCCGGCCGGTCTTGCTCTATTTGGAGAAACTTAGAGAGAACAGAGGCCCAGCCAGACTTGGCCCGTTCCCAGGTTGGTAAGCGTCACCTTTTTCCCCTGTCTAGGGTAACCAGAAGGATTCCGACGACTTTTTTGGGGCATTGGGGAAGGGTACGCAGTCTGACACAGCTGGTCGCTTGTGCATGTAAATTACCTGCCCGCTCCTGTGTCAGCAGTACACGTACACGGCTCACCCCTATTGGACCCCTAGTGTCGCTTCTTCGACATAACGTTGAAGTGAGTGACAGATGGGGAATGTCTAGGTTACGTATGTAACCTCCGTTCCCTGATAGAGGGAATGAGACGTTGTGTCCTCCTGGCCACGTCGCTGAGCCAAGCCACTGTTGTGGCCGGACCATTTCCGTCTCCTCAGAAAAATCCTGAATAAACTCGACGTATTTCCCCGCTTTTATATCCGTATGTCCGGGGGCGGGGTATGCAAATACTGTCTGCCAACTTCTCATTGGCTTTTTTTCATAAAGAGGCATATTCGGCGTTCAAGAGAGACCCCTAGTGTCGCTTCTTCGACACAACGTCTTGTTCAGTCCATCAGGGAACGGAGGTTACATACGTAACCTAGACGATATCCTTTCTGAAAGAAAACAATTTACTTTTCGTCTTACTGATGATGTTTAGATGCTTTTTCATTCTCTATAGAGCTGTTCAGTCATGGTATCAATTTGTTGGCCAACACAGAAGGTTAATAGAGCTAATCAGTCTTGTATCGTTTGTACAAATCTCATCATATTTTTCCATAAACCTTAAAAGGCCTACTGTGATCTCCAAGTTTGTTAATCAATGGTAAATGCTATACTTGAAGCCATCAGTCAACGTCTTTTCATCTTTATTTAATAAAAATAATAATTAATAGCAGAATTTGTTGTGAATGACATCACTACCCACAATCCTGAAGAGAGATCTACCAATCAGAGAATTACAGTGAACAAAGTGCATCAAAAGAGCCTTGCAGCGACCATTCACTCCCATGACACACTACGAATGATGGAGTCGAGTCAGTCTCCCTAACATTTCAAACTACTCGCATTTTTATCTAAATATTTTGCACTAATCTTAAAATATATTGTTTCAATACATGTATTCAACTACTTTAAATCAATAGTTTGATATTTTTAAATTGTTTTTTTCTGTATTTTATTTTGTCAATCGTAATGTTTCATGGAACTGTAGTTCCTTCCCTCATTAAAGAAATTAAGTACACAGTCTTTTTTCAAGTTGTGATTCTCTTTGGAGCTTATTGATTTCGTTAATGGCTTAGAACGCTATAAGAAGTAGTTTTTTGAAACTCACATATATAAAAATTAATGGGAAAATTACTTCTGGAATCTAAATGGCTGAAAAAGTGGATGGGCACCATTGTGGTCTATTCACCATGGGTTACCTCAGGAATTTCAAAAGGGCTATTAGAATAGCAGTTTTCGAATTATAAGTAAAATAAGGTTGGTGGCTAACATTACTTGTTCATCACGTTTTATTCTACAATATAAATTACATGCAGTGATAACTCAGATGGGACTTTTGAAATTCAAATCTTGTTTTTTAAAACATTAGTTGCTAATAAGTTGCTACATATGGACTACAAAGGTTATCCAATTCATTAAGCATACAAACTCACATGTTGGTAGTTGTAGCTCTTATTTAACATTTTGTTGCAAAAAAAATTAAGTAATCATGATTCACATTTAAGTTATGACTTTGTGAAATTTATGTTTCAGAATAAAACCACTCACCTATTTCAATAATTAATCAAAGACCATTATTCTGAAAAAAACAATACGATACGAGAAGGATACGAAAATGTCAGTGCTCTTCCAGGTTTTAGGAGTGTAATCTGAACAGCTCTTTTGTTGTAATGAATGTGCCATTGACCAAAGTGATGATATCCTTAGAATTAAGGATAAAACTACTCAGTTTTGGGAGAAAAAATTATTATATGAAATCGAATTATGTCATTGTTCAGCTGTTCGCGATAAGTAGCAGAATGCTGTGTCTATTTTAACTCTGAGAAAAAATAAATGAATGCAGGCAGGTGTCAAAAGTATGGCTCAGCTGGTTCCTCATTATCCCTAAAGACACTGTTGCTCGGAGCATGTCCTGAGAGGAGCTTATCCTCCAGAGTTAAAAATGGATCACAACTGCATCATCAGCACACAAAACACAGCTGCAAATGAATAAGCCACACCATGGAGCCACACAGGCGAATAACCCATGGACCCGTGCTGATGGAATGATGGAAGTTTTCTCTTATACGAGGAATAATATTTAAATTAAGCCAGTAGAAAACAAAAATGGAGACATGGGCAAATGTCACAAAGCCTGTCAACAATATGTCTGGCTTATATTAAATATTTTATCGAATCAACAGAAGAAAAAAATGAAATGTTCAAAAACTAGCTGCTTTTCATTATACATTCATTTTAAGTTTTTTTAATTTTGGAGTGAAATATGACCCTGGCGTATTTTCATAAGATCCACCATCAGTAGGAGTGCTGTTTCCTAATAGCTGATAATGATTCTCTTCTCACACACAGATGAAATCAGTGTAGTGAATGGGGTGAGCTCATGATGGCTGAACTCCTGTTATGTCTGGACTCAGATTTGTGCTGATCACCGGCGTTTCATCCCTCTGTGTGCTGCTGCTCCTCTGAGAGCCTAACTCAATGCTTCACACAGAATAGAGAATGGACCATGCTATTTCAAATTGCTCTAGCCACCATCCACCCTAAGTACACCTAACACAGTGGGAATCAAGCCCCATGAAACAGCACTCAGTAGCACACAATGTGCTCGTCCTGTAACAGTAGGTCAAGCCATATGAAAGCCTTTTGTCTCAAAATGTGAATAGAATTTATAAATAACACTAATGCTATGAGATGCCACAATTCGAACCTTGTGGCTTAAATAGGCTACACACGTTGTGATTATGTGGGTGTGGCCATACGACGTCTGTGGAAAGTGAGGCTGGAGAGGAGGAGTGGTTAGGATTGACAGCTGTGGTAAATGACCTCTAACAGCTGTTTTGTGTTGCAGTGAGAGCTGGAGTATGTTAAAAGTGCAGTCCAGACATGTGACAGTTCATGTGTTGTGCATTAATTTACATTTTACGGAAGTTTGTTAAGATGAAAAGTGTATAATAAAAAGAAATTGACCCTGCCCTGAGACGATCCAGCTGGCAGAGGACCATATGGCGGCATATTCAGGGGCCGGCGAGCCCTCTTCTTCTTCTTCTTCTTCTCTCTCTCTCTCTCTCCCCCTCTCTCCTCCCTCCTCCTCTCCTTCCCCTCATCTTGTTCGTATTCCCCGAAACTGGGAATTCCTACCCAAAAACAGGTTCCCCAGACCCGTAGGCCATTCAGCTGCCCGGTATCCCCCTAACCCTCTCCACTCTCCCCCACAGGCTGGTGAATCCACTGTCGCAGGTGTTAGATTATTTGCAGTACGAAAGGTCCCGCAAGCCTCCATGGGGTTCTTCCCATTTGAATGATTATACGGCCATGGACTGCGTGGCGTGCTTGACGTTCTACAGGAAAATTAGGAGGAGGGACCTTCATATAGCAAGAAATTCAATACACTCTTGACCTGAGAGCAAAACTCCACACATGGTTAATTAACACAGGAGATTTTTCTTCAGGCTCAAGAACATCAAATTCGGCTATATAATAATAGGGCTACAAGAATTTACTCCAGAAGATAAAGTCCTTGTTTTGCTCCTCAAATCGAGCTCTAAATACTCGCCAAGTGGCAAGTACCCTTTGAGGTCACATGGCGAGTTGGGGAAATTGTGGTGTGCTTTCACCCTCTGTTCAGACCACCCCACACTCCAGTGGCTCCATCGCATGAAGGATACCAATGCACGGATCCATTGATATCTGGCTCTCCAGCCTTTTAGGTTTGAGGTGGTCCACATGCCGGGGGCACACATGACTGTTACAGGCCGAATGGCTCCCCGGCCGGGAGAGGAAAAGTGGTAAGGATTCACACCTCTGGGAAATCACCTCTAACAGATGTTTTGTGTAGCAGTGAGAGCTGGAGGGGTTTAATAGAGCAGTCCAGGCCACCAGAGGAGAGAGAGTGACGCACGCAGCCGAGTTCATGTGTGTGTACATTCATTTACATTATGCTGAAGATTGTTATGCATAAAAGTGGGTAATAAAAAGACATTTACCCGGCCCTCTCTTCCTCCATGAGAAAAGAACTTGTGACCTGTTGCACAAGTGTAGCCATATGATGACATGCATATCTTGTGCTAACAAAAAAGATGAAAAAAATTATGAAGATGGCCAATAACTGGCACTTTTATGTATAAGGTACAAAATAAGCACAGAATTTAAAATATTTTTGTATTTTTTATCAAATGATCAGTAAAAGGACGTGCTTAATCCTTCAGAAGATGTAGATGATCAATAAATAGAAATGGTCCAAATGACGTTACTTCTTGGCAGATGCTATTTGCACCCTTATTTAAATACTAACATGCTGTATAGGGCCGTCACTGTAGAACATTTACTGTATTAATTGGTTAGGGTCTCACAGACACACCACACCAACCCTTACTCCTAAACCTAACGTCTCGGTTACTGACGTAACCTCCGTTCCCTGATGTCGATGAGTTGACATTAGGGGTCACTTCTGCGGAGCCCAGACATCTCTGATCTTGAGAAAAAGCCAATGAGAATTGGCTTGTGGAATTTGTATGCCACTCTCCCGGAAATACGGGTATAAAGGAGTGACGCTGCAAATACACACCAGGTATCGCACTGAGGAACCGAGCCAAAGACCCGGCGCTTTCAGCGGTTGGTTCAGTGTTGTGGCCGGAGGGACACAACAGAGGTTACGTAAGTAACCGAGACGTTCCCCGTCTGTCACTCACTTGACGTTGTGTCGATGAGTTGACACTAGGGGTCCCAATGGAAAACGCCACAAGAGCTGAACCGAGTTACGCAGACTGGCGGTGTGAGATGGGCAGACCTCTGTGTGCCTCGTAGCCAGCGCAGCAAGCCGTCGCATAACTACCCCCAACACACTGGCAGGCATGAAGCGGTCCCCTGCACCTAAGGGAACGGCTAACTGCTCAGAAGTATAAAGACTGGCTGGCCCAGCCGGTGCCTTCTCTCTATTATTCTCCCCTGTAAAAGGAACAAAATCGTTCAGCTGGGGGCCAAATATATGGTCCAAGCTGGGATGTGTCCCTCCAAAAAGGTCCCTCCACACCCGGCCCCGAGAGGGGGGGGGGGGTGGGTTAGGTGGAATACACACACGGTCTTAGCGGTTAGGAGCGGAAGCACATTGTGCGGAGCAGCGTCATGATAGATCCTACCCAAGGGGGGAGGAGTTACTACAAACATGGTGACCCAGGGCAGAAGGCCCTCTATCCAAGGAAGACGCGGTTTACCGGCAGGGAAAACATTTTGCGGGATATACATCACACGGGGTTGCCGAAGGGGACAACCAGCACATGTGGAGCACTTAGCTCAGTACGGGGGCCTAGTGATGCCAGTACCAGGGCAGCAGCAAGCCTCTCCAAAGACTCGACGGCCGCTAGGCTAGGGAGGAAGAACGTCGGGAGGGAAAGGCGCTATGCACAAAGGATACACCCGGCCAGCTGACCCGAACTTACCTGTTTGTTTCACCTGATAACACACGGGGTGAAACTGGCTCAACCCTGAGGTTATAGAACCTCGCAAAGGTGTTAGGTGTTGCTCAACCCACGGCTCTACATATTTTTGCTAGAGAGTCGCCATGGGACAACGCCCAAGAAGCCGCAATGCCCCTGGTAGAATGGGCTCGTAGGCCAGCAGGGGGCGGCACGTGCTGGGCGACAACCCAGTGGGCGATCCTCTGTTTGGAGACAGCGCTTCCCTTCCGCTGTCCTGAGCTGCTCGGAGCTTCTAAAGCACTGTGTGCGGTCCAAGTAGATGCAAAGAGCACGCACCAGACACAGCAACGCCAAGGCTGGGTCTGCCTCCTCCTGGGGCAGCACTTGCAGGTTCACCACTTGGTCCTTAAAAAGGGTCATGGTAACCTTGGGCACGTAGCCCGGTCAGGGTCTCAGGATGACGTGAGAGTAAGCCGGACCGAACTCTAGGCACAGTTCGCTTACAGAGAACGCCTGCAGGTCCCCTACCCTCTTGATGGAGGTGAGCGCCGTCAGTAGGGAGGTCTTCAGAGAGAGCACCTTTAGCTCTGCTGACTCAAGGGGCTCGAAGGGGGCTCCCGAAGGCCCCGAAGGACCACGGAGAGGTCCAAGGGCCAGACATGGTGATTCCAGAGGTCTGGTCGTGGGTGCCAGATAGTGCCCCGTCCCTGAGAAATAAGGTCCTTCCTCAGGGGAATTCGCCAGGGTGGGGGCTGTTGCGAGGAGCGTGATGTCTGAGAACCAAATCCAGGAGGGCCAATAAGGGGCCACTAAGAGGACCTGCTCCCCATCCTCCCTGACTTTGCACAATGTCTGTGCAAGTAGGCTCACTGGGGGAAACGCATACTTGCGAAGCCCCGGGGGCCAGCTCTGTGCCAAGGCATCTGTGCCAAGGGGGGCCTCGGTCAGAGAGTACCATAGTGGGCAATGGGAGGATTCCGTGGAAGCAAACAGGTCTACCTGCGCTTGGCCGAATCAACTCCAGATCAGCTGAACCCCCTGGGGGTGGAGCCTCCACTCTCCCCTGGATGTAACCTGCTGCGACAGTGCGTCCGCTGTGCTGTTTAGGTAGCCTGGGATGTGAGTGGCTCGCAGCGACTTGAGTCGGTGTTGACTCCAAAGGAGGAGACGGCGGGTGAGTTGTGACATGCGGCGAGAGTGTAGACCGCCTTTGCGGTTGATATACACTGCTGCGGCTGTGTTGTCCATCCGGAGCAACACGTGCTTGCCCCGGATCAACGGCAAAAGCATCTTCAGGGCAAGTAGTACTGCCAGCAACTCGGGGCAGTTGATGTGCCAATGCAGTCGCGGGCCAGTCCAAGGGCCGGCGACTGAGTGCCCACTGCATACGGTGCCCCAGCCCCATTGGGAGGCATCTGTCGTAACCACAACGTGCCTGGAGACCTGGCCATGGGGAACTCCTGCCCGTAAGAACGCCAGGTCTGACCAGGGGCTGAGAGAGCGACAACAAGCCTGTGTGACGAGGACGTGGTGTGTGCCATGGCGCCATGTTCGTCTCTCGACTCGGGTCTGTAGCCAGTGCTGGAGTGGTCTCATATGCATCAACCCAAGCGGTATGACCGTCGCTGAGGATGCCATATGCCCCAGGAGCCTCTGAAAGGATTTCAGTGGGACCAGCGTGTTCTGTCTGAATGTATGCAGACAGTTCAGCACTGACTGTGCGCGCTCGCCCTCGTAAGAGGCGCGCCATCATTGCGCCATCTTTGAGACCGAGTCTAACTCCATACCGAGAAAAGAGATGCTCTGAACCGGGATGAGCTTGCTCTTTTCCCAGTTGACCTGAAGCCCCAAGTGGCTGAGGTACCTGAGCACCAGGTCCCTGTGAGCACACAACATGTCTTGAGAGTGAGCTAAGATTAGCCAGTCGTCGAGATAGTTGAGGATGCAACATTTGTGAAGGTGCGAGGGAACAGGGATAGGCTGAAGGGGAGGCCTTTGTACTGGTATGCCTGACCCTCGAAGGCAAACCGGAGAAAGGGTCAGTGTCGAGGAAGGATCAAGACATGAAAGTACACGTCCTTCAGGTCTACCACCACGAACCAATCCAGATGCAGGACGCTCGCTAGAATGCGTTTCTGCGTGAGCATCTTGAATGGGAGTCTGTGCAGAGCCCGGTTCAGAACTTGCAGTTCGAGGATTGGCTGCAACCTGCCGCCTTTTTGGGTACGATGAAGTAGGGGCTCTAAAACCCCTTCTTCATTTCGGCTGGAGGGACAGGCTCTATCACTCCCTTACATAGAAGTGAGGCGATTTCCACATGCAAGGCAGCGGCATTCTCGCCTCTCACCATGGTGGAGTGGACGCCGTTGAACCTGGGCGGGCGCCTGGTGAACTGAATCGCATAGCCGAGTTGGATGGTCCTGATCAGCCAACGCGACGGGTTGGGGAGCGCGAGCCACGCCCCCAGCTCCGTGCGAGAGGGACCAAGGGGACTATAGTGTCGGACGTACCGGCAGGCGGGGCCTCGCGAAGGGGCGGAGCCCAGGGTGTTGAGTCTAGGGACATCGAAGCACTTACCTGGCTCCTTGTGACTGCTCCCGGAACAGCCTGGAACAGGGGAGGAAGAATTTCGTCATCGTGGCCCACGGAGACCGTCGGCTCAGGGGCAGGGTTGTGCCACGGCTGAGCGCGTGGAAGCTTGAGGACCGGTTCCAGGGCGCTGTACCTGGGGAGACTGGAAATAGAGCCGGGGGCTGAGGAAACTGCTCTTTTTTTGAAAATATGGGTACCGCAGCCCGTTGGGCGTGTGGCGAAATAAAATTCAAAAGGAAATAAGGATTCTCCACACGCCCCACCAGCCGGGGAGGGAGTGGTCTGCTTACCAGCTCCCGTAGTGCAGTTTCCTGAGTCCCGGGGCTGCCCGTCTCAGGGGTGCTTCGAAGTCTTCTTGGGGTTCTTGGCGGCCGGCTGTGAGGCAGGGGGGTGTCTCCGTCCTGCGGGTAGCTCCGCTTCGGGGCCGGCCCCGAGGGGCGGGCTGTGCCGGGGCTGGTGTTGGTGCTGGCACCGCAGGGGGATGTGCGGATGTGCTGTATAGCCTCCGTCTGCTTCCTCACCTTTGAGAACTGCCAGGTGAAGTCTCCAACGCTGTCACCAAACAGCCTAACCTGGGAGATGGGGGGTGTCAAGGAAACGTACCTTGTCAGCCTCTCGCGACTCGACCAGGTTGAGCCAGAGGTGGCGCTCCTGGACCACCAAGTTGGATATCGCCTGCCCGAGAGTCCGCGCCATGACCTTCGTTGCCCGGAGGGCAAAGTCGGTCGCCGAGCGCAGCTCCTGCATTAGACCCAGGTCAGGACTACCCTAGTGTAGTTCTCTAAGTGCCTTGGCTTGGTGCACCTGCAGGAGTGCCCCCGATCGGGCCAGAGCATACCGGATACCGGTAGGAGTCAAGGGGGGTACACAGGATGTAATCAAACCACTATCTACCAATGCTTGGTCCAACGTGGTGCTTTGGGCACAACCAAAAGGGTGAGGGTGAAGTGTGTGCATGGGGATATTCACAATTACCACGTGGTGAACCTTGTGATAAAATTTCGGAGAACCATACATAGAGTGGAGGCCACGGTTAGTTCCCGCCTCATCCATCCACTGATTTTATCGGTGGGGGGGGGGCTGAAGCCCCTCCCATCCTCTGGGGATTTCTCAAAGGGGATTTCCCTTTGGAGCAGTCACGGGATGAAACCCTCAAGCACGCCTTCGACTAAGTGAAAGTGATCGATGGTCAACAGCTCGGCTGAATGTCGCACTTTCACATCCCTATCTTGCAATAGGGAGCTCAAGCAGGGATTGTTAGTGGGATTGGTGTAGGCTGGCGAGGGACTTGAGGATTTCTGCCAATGACAGGGACTCCATGGGGCATACTTCCTCCAACTTGATTGTATTCCCGGGTTGCGGTGCCAGTGTAACTGAAGACACTCAAAATGAGGGAAGGAGGACACTGGGACAGGCCGCTTCAGGTCTCAGGTGAGCTTTTAATCACAAACTTTGGGTTAACACAGTCACAACTGGCATCGTAACTTCTTCAGCTTCACAAACTCTTTAGCGTCACAGGCTCCAAGTCACAGCCTCTCAATCATCACACATTATATATCACAATTCTTTAACATCAAATCTCAGTAGCTTCACAATTAGACTTCTTTAACATAAAAACTCAATAGCTTCAAAATGAGACTCTCATGCCAGACTCTCTCTACCTCTCTTCTGGTGGCATGGCTGCTTATATGCCACTCTCCCCATGCTCACTGGAATTAAAGACAGGTGTTATACATAATCTAGCACAGGTGCAAGTGCCCTTACCACTTTCTCTCTCTCCGGACAGATGCTTGATCATGCCCCTGCTGCCACACTGGCTATATCACAGCAAGTGTGTTTACTTTTAAGAACAGACCAAATAAGACAAGGAAGCACTTCCTTTGCAATTAAAATGAAGCTTCAGTGTCCATAATTTCTCTAGGCCAGCTGCTCCTGCTCATTTTCATGAGACCGTAAGGTGAGTAGAGCACCACAGATCGAGCGGAGATGTGGTGGGCATTTTATGACACACACACACACATGCACACACCCCCCCCCACACACACAAACTTATGCTCACAATCCTAGGCACACAGCTCTTGGCAGCATACAATTATCCAGGTGCTGGAACAAAACAGCTAATTTTCCATTCAAAATTTTGCACTCCAAGAAGCTGTCCCCCATGGTGGGCCTTACAGCAGACCATTATCCACACATGAATGGCATCAGTCAGAGACGCTGACAATCCCTTTGAGCTCTCAAAGTGAACACATACACATACACACACACACACAGGCTAGTCTTTATTTTGATGCCTTCTCTGATGGTTTAAACTGGCTTCTGTCCCAGTTCAAGTTAATAACAAGGGCCTGGTCATCACTCTATTGGTCACCTGGTCGATTAAGAATAAATGCACATGATGCTCTTCAGTATCAAGGATTGCTTTGCCTGGAATACATTTTGCTTCAATTTATAATGAGCCAATAAACAGGTACTGCCAGGTTGAATTCAGAATTAAATTCAGAATGCCCTTTAAACTGAGTTGAGGCAGAAAGTAGAATTGTAATTGTAATTTGAATGAAAAGAAGTCAAAATGGAATGAAATTCAAATCAATTAAAAAAAAAACTACTGTAAGTGTGGGCTTTAATTAAATGTTTTATTTCTCATGCTACCATATGGGGTTTATTACATTTAATGAACTTTCATTTTATTGACCATGGATCACTTATTTCTCATATACACTCACTAGCTGCCTTTTCACTATCGGGCCAAATGAAGGTGTGCTAGTGCGTGCAAGTTGTGTTCCCATTGTTACTTCCAGGGCTTCATCGTGCCTCCTCTGGACTTTCTCGGGATCAATGACTAATGCCCTTTGGCCCGCTGATTACCCTTGGGCCAAAACAGGCCAACTGGGGATTGAGGTGGGGTCAATGTCAAAGACAGAGTTTCACTGAGTCCGGTTAAAGGCATCAACAAAGCGTTTCTGTCCGCAGAACTGCCACTCACTGGATGTTTTTTGCTTTTGGCACCATTCTGAGTAAACTCTAGAGACTGTTGTGTGTGAAAATCCCAGCAGATCAGCAGTTACATAAATACTCAAACCAGCCCGTCTGGCACCAACAATCATGCCAAGGTCAAAATCACTGCGATCACATTTTTTCCACATTCTGATGGTTGATGTGAACATTAACTGTTAGATCCTGACACATATATGCATGATTTTATGCATTGCACTGCTGCCACATGATTGAGGTGTACAGGTGTTCCTCATAAAGTTCTCAGTAAGTGTATATTATAAGTCAGAAAATAAATAGGCACAATTAGTCAATCATTTTGTTGCAAAAGCTTTGTGTGATTGTGTTACATTTCTTTTATACAATTCAGTATCTTTCTCTTTTTGTTTTTTTAATTCAACTTTCAATTTAACATCGAATGGGCCATAGCCAATTCAAATTCCCACTCATGAACTGAAAGGAGGCCAATTCTTAAATTCTTCATACCCAACCATGAAGTACTGTCTACATTTTGAACAGTGAAATTATATTTTTACATCTGTGGGGAGTGGGGTCTATAACAATTGTGTATTTAGTGATGTTTCTTGCCTCTCATGTCGGGTCTGTTCAGCCGTGGTCTCCATGGCACACTCCAAAGAGCTCTGCAGAGACTGCAGCTGACTGGTGGTCTCCTTCAGGAGGAAGCGTGTCACAAACTGTTCCAAATGTGTTGACTCTTGATACTCCTGCAGATAAAGGGAGAGATTTAATTGTCACTGACGATGAACTCACATTGCTCACGAACTGGGCAGTGGCCCCAAAAAGTATTGGGATCCTTAATTAATTACTATAACCCAGGCTGATACTATAATTATAACTACTGGAACCAGAAAGTTTCAATCTAAGAACTCTAAAAGAGAAAGTAACAAAGCTCTTTGCAAATAAATGAGGAATTGTCAGATCAAACTAAAGTTAATTATGTAGTGCCACAGGGATCAGTTTTATGGCCTCTCCTTTTCCCCTTATAGGCTATATGCTTCCCCGGGAGACATTATCAGGAACCGTGGAATTTGTTTTCACTGTTATGCTAACGCAATTTAACTTTATATTTCCTTGAAACCCAACAAAATTTCACAAAACTTCCATCGATGGATGTACTGTCATGTTGTCTTTTATAGTGAAGAACTTAGGTGCTATATTTGGTAGAAATGTTTGCAGAACAGCATCTGAAATCTCAAAATATTGCTAAGTTACAACACATATTCTCTGTTTCTAATGCTGAAAAACGAATTAATGTGTTCATGACCTCAAGACTAGATTATTGTAATGCATTACCATAAATAAGCAGCTAGAGTGCTGACTAGAACCATGAAATATGATCATATCAGCCTAATCTCAGTGTTGCTACATTGGCTACATGATAAATTTCATATTCATTTTAAAATACTTCTAAGTACTTCTAGCTCCAGAGTACTTAATTGACCTTCTATTATGCTATATTCCATCACGTTCACCAAGATCGCAAAATTCTGGCCTGTTAAAAATACATAGAATATCAAAATCCACAAAAGGAGGACAATCCTTTTCTTATTTGTCTCCTAAACTATGGAATAGTCTTTCGAAGATGGTTCAGGACTCAGACACACTGTCTCAGTTTAAGTCTAGACTAAAGACAAATTTTTTCAGCCAGGTATACACCTAATTTATCTATCAACTCATAGTTATGCTGCATTAGTTAGGTCTGCCGGAACTGGAAGCACTTCTCATATTCTATAAACCTGTTTTAAAGTGAATGACATCTACGCTAATATTATTCTATTTGTTTCACCTTTTTAACCTCGAAATATATCTCCTGAGGTTACCAGAGCCTGCCAGATCCAGTTCTGGTCCTGCATGATGTCCAACTCCGGTCCTTCCTGATGTTCGACTCCCAATATTACATATTGCTGAGTGATGATGACTAACTGCAGCCTGTGCCAGCCAGATATCACTTCAGTCTACTACGATGGACTTCACAGAGGATGAACTTTAGACAATGGATCTGTTTAAACTTCCACAGTTAATTAAGAATGTAAATTCTAAAACTTTAATTAATCTTACAGTTAATACAAAATCTTTTTGTTTAAACATTGGCCCCTAACACTTTCTCGGTTTACTAATTTTAAATATTGACTTATACTACACATAAATAACTAATATTGGAATTATATTCATGCGGTTTAGCCAGGGGGAAACTGGCCCCCACAGTGAGCCTGGTTTCTCCATTAACCATCATCTTATGGAGTTTTGCGTTCCTTGCCACAGTCACCTTAAGCTAAACATGACATAAGCACTATACAAATAAAAATGACTTGACTTGCAATTATAGCATAGAGTGGATACAAACAGTTCATGCATCACGTCTTTAATGAAAGAGTTTTGTTAGATCATAATTCTTTTGAGAGTGAAAACACTCAGACTTTGCCAATGAGTCTCTTCATCTGTTTTTGTTGAGACTTGTTTTGCACTCGCAGTCCCAAAGGCTGAGCTCAGTGGTATGTTATTTGTGGGTTGTGCGGTTATTCAGCATTAGGAATCAACAGCCGCCTGTATAATTATGTTGTAAGCAGAATGAGCCTTGTTCTGTCACTATCAAATGCCATTACTAAAGCTGAGAACATCCCTCAGCTAACAGGACAAATAATTCTTCTGAGCATCCAGTAAAGAAACAGGTGTTACACATCTATTAAGAACATGATCGAGATGTTGACAGTCAAAAGAAATCCCTCCTCTGCATGCATCAGTAAGATCAGAACACATTCACAGATACATAGCGCATATTTACAAAGCAGAGAGGCAAACCTGGATAAGCAGATTTTGGAGTGAGGCAGGCTTTTATAATAAAGCAACCAAAACCACTACAACCTGTAGATTTTTTTAATTTTCCCCCAACCGGGATTACAACAGATTATCTTAAATCATTAGTTAATGCATATAGTACATGCATATACTGTTAGAGCAAGGCTTGTTGTCACAAGGGCTATTTTGAGTCAAAGGTCCAATTACACAAATGCTTGTTTGTTCTAGCAGAGGTTGCATATGTTGGTTTGAAACAACTAGTTTTAATTCTTCTTAATTTAAGATTTTTTTATTATTATTTCTGTCCTCAAAACAAAAAATCCAACATCATGTTTCTGCTATAGCTCTTGGGTAAACAAGTGAACACAATAAAACCACACTGGAATACTTTCAGGCAAGAGTTATCTACAGTATATAATAAAGGTAGATTTTAACCGAAAAGTTGAACTGTGTTCTCAGGACAAGGGACAAGATGAATTATAATAAGAGCTATCAAAATTTACGCCGTCAACACATGCAATAAATTTAAGAAGTTAAACACGTACATTTTTCTTAATCGTGATGAACCCTTAAATCCGTACCTTGGGTCATTAAAAACCCGGGACCTCATTCCACCCCCTGTACCTCATCCATTTTTTGGAGTTGTGCCCACACCTCTTTAGTATTCCTCAATCTATCTCTTATAAATAGTGTGGCACACAAAAAATGCCAAAATTGCAAAAACAACTAAATATTTTAATGGTTTAATGACCACAAGTGTATAGTGTCAGTTTTAATGTTTTGTACTTCCATAAATTATATTTTTTATAATTATTTCATATCTATTTACATTTATTACAAGAGAAAGAAAGACTATATACATACAAATAAAATACTAAATGACGATGACTTTATGTGCAACAGTGAACTATCAACTAAGGTGAATTATCAGTATTGTATATGTGTATACACATACATAATATGCAGTACGTGTTATTTCTTACTCAAGGTGGCACTGATGTTTTAGTGATTGACTTGATTTACATTCGACATTGCTATTTGACGAAGCAACAACATCAAAGTAAACTTATAGCAAGTACACATGAATAGTATGGTATGACTATTGCTATTTGTGTGTACTACAGAAATAATGCAAGTTGTGCATCAATTTAGACTCAACAAGTGCTGCTAAAATACACATAACATACACATAAGCTTAAGATACACATAAGCTGCACATAAGTTACACATATATTTCAAATGCGACGGTCCTGCACAACGAATTGTAAAACAGGTCTCTAGAGATGTGTTTCTAAATATTTTTAAATATTTTTAAAGTTCTTACATAATATTAAACTTAATACAGTGTCTAAAAAAATCTGACAGTATGCTGAGAAAGGTGATTTGTGGCACAATGATCAAAGACATCCATCCAGTGCATGTTTACATGGCCTCGAAAAACAATTGAAAAACATTGCAGACACACGTGTGAACAGCCCGTAACTCGCCCTATAGCCTACTTGAAAAACTGACCCAAACCTGGCCAAAACCTGTAGGTTTCTCGGGTACCAGCGAATTCAGATCGGTTGAAGACCTTATGTGAATACGGTGCACATTCCTATTAATAACGCGTGATTTTGTAACAGTTCATGTTTAAAAAGTAGGTTACATATAATTGGCCTTAAGACATTGCATCAGTTTAAGAAATACAATCAAATCTGCCAAGCATCATGTAACACATTAAGGTAAAAATAGTTACGTCATGAGGGGGTCTCTAAAAACCAAAATATGTAAGAATGTTGGGAAAATTACCATGCATTTAAGGGTTAACGTATTTACCATTAATACAGCATAAACCAGTATTTACTGGATGGAAGAGCAGGAACTTTGTGATGTGTCCACCCGGAGTCCCCCCAGATGGGACTTGTGATAGAAAGTATTTTAAGTATTTTAATTAACACAGAAGCATGTCATGTCTTAACTATAACCAAAACGAAGAATGAGATGTTTTTGTCTGCAAATATGTTTCATGTGGAGTTCAAAGTGTTGCTTGATGCTGGCGTTGACACCCTGATGTGAATCATGAACACGGCTTCACAACTGCTGTAACAAAACAGATAGCCAGAGTCTGCAGGCTGATTAACGTTGCGGATGATGACAATTTAAGAGATTTAATTTGCATTGCAATGAAACTGCAACCTATAGTTAAACTAGTTCTTTCAATTAGTCAACCTCCCACTTGTTTAATGTTTAATGTTACTTGAATTGGTGCTATTTTAGTGCATTTCTCTCTTTATACTGTGGAGGGCTTTGTTCAGAACATTTTAATAATGCATTTATTTGTTACATATTGTTTTGTTTTCTTTCCTAAGAAGGAAATAAATGCATTTTAACAAGAAAATAATTATATTTAGAGTTAAATTTCAGCACTTTCAAAATCTGCAATTAATAGCAATTAACTACAAAACAATTATTAGATTAATTGCAATTAAAAAATTAAATTGACTGACAGCATTAATTATAAAACAATGGTTTGAAATTTTTGCATGTTACCTTTTCAATTTGTACCTTTTCATCAATTGTTTTGTGGTTTATAATTGTTTTACTGATTAAATTTAGCTGAAAAGCTTAAATAGGCTTTTTAATGGCAGGTTCCATTGTCACAACATCTCTTCCATGAGCACTTAGTCCACAAGCATAAGGCACTTGCTTTCTATAAAAATATTTAAAAAAAACTCTGTGTCTGTTTCTTTCATCAGTGTCTTTCTTCTGCTCTAATTTCTATATATTTCTCCAGCTACTATAGAACCTGGCAGTGCAATGCTGTGGATTTTGTATTTTCAAATTGCTTATGTTCGTCATTTTGTAAATCCCTTTGGATAAAAGTATCTATCTATCTATCTATCTAGATAGATAGATAGATAGATAGATAGATAGATAGATAAATAGATAGATAGATAGATAGATAGATAGATAGATAGATAGATAGACAGACAGACCGACAGTCAGACACACACACACACACACACACACATAGAGATATAAATAACCTGTAGATTTTTCAGCTGTTGTGCTTGTGACTGGCATTTCCATCTGTTTACACAACCACAAGATAATTACGTAATGGCACATTTAAACATTAAAACAATATGTCACACCAGGGGCGAGGCTAGCCCCTTTTTAGGGGTGCTTCAGACCGTCATCCAGCGCGAAACACATGCAGAGTGAGAACCCGTTATGTAGTAGCGCCGGTTACAATGTTCTTCAGTAAGACACATGCAGTTCTGTTTATTAACTGCTAGAGCGTGAAACAAAAACAGCAGCGCGACAAATAAACTGCGTACCTGTGTAGTGCGTACGTGTGTCTCTGTTGTTAAAGTTTATCATTAATTTGATACTCATTTTAACAATCGGGAGTCACGTAAACATGACGTCACGTGCGTCTTTTCTGGTCAGTCGTCATGGAAACATGAAGCCCTGGCGTTTGGACCAGAGTGAAAACAAACGACATGTCACTGTATACCACCAGTATGTGTGAAAACACTCACTGTGGCTTTTTAAATGAATTGTCATTCATTCCTAGATTTATATCTGTTATTTTTCAGTTGTGGCTGACTATCAAACTAGACAATAAAAGAAAGTTTAATGTTTTTCTTTTGCTGTATTTATTCATTCCTCACACACAGAGGATTTAACCTGAACCAGGCTTAACTCCTGAACTCCTAGCATTACTCTCTCTCTCTCTGTGTGCGTGGCCTACCAGTGAGCAATGGACATAGGACAGTTCTTTAAAAGAAAAAAGACAGATTCAGGTGAGAGACTAGGGACAGTCCATAATGACCTCTGTCTTGTTTTTTGTTTTTTTTTGTTCTTCTGAAAAGTGTTAAGCTAAAGTAACAGATAATGCAAACCAGCTATCTGTTGTTGTATCAAATTACTTATCTAGGCAATGGTCCCCTGCTTTGATTTTTTATTTATTTATTTCAAACCCACAATGGAGAATACAGCTTCTCTTGTGAAAGGAATTTGTGATTTAATAAAGTTTCTAAGCCCAATAATAATAATAATAATAAAGACATTTAAAATGACACGCCTCTGTGTGCCTTTTGATCATATCCTTAGAATCTGTAAATGGTCTCCATAACATTTTTGTGACATGAAAAACTGACCTCAACTCTCCTGCCTACAATATATTTGTGTATGATTGTCAGTGCCAAGGAAAGAGAGGGAGATGGAGAAGGAGAAAGGGAAAGGGAGCGCATGCAGGAAGAACCAGGTGAGGAAACAACAACAATAAATTGACATATAGTGAATAGTGGCAAGCAAAACAGTAACTTCTCATACTCCTATACTAACTTATTGGCATTAAGTAGCCTATATTACATTCACTTTTTGGTTTTATTATTTATTGATTACTTATATTGGTTTATGAAAGTTCAGACAGGCGTGCAACCAGATATGTAAGAGATGGCCATTTGTAAATAATTTACAGAAGATAAATTACATTTTGTTGTCCAAGTACCTGTTACTTTGTTCAATGACAATAAAGTTGAATCTAATCTAACCAATCTGATGACTGTTGATACAAAAGGAAGCACATGGAGTTAACAGTCAGGAAAACCAGCTGAGTGAAGAAGGTTTTGTGTTTGTTACAGGGGGCTGTCTGTGTGAACTCTCACAATTAAGCTGGTGTTCTGAAAAGGTCTGAAAAAAAAAAAATCTGGATTTTGGAGTTAGTTGAACCAATGTTAAAATGATAAAGTTATTTTACAATAGACATATTTTTTGTTTTTGTGTGAAAAGAGGGTGGGTGGTGGCAGTGGGGCTCATTGGGTGCTCAGCACCCCTAAAGCTCTGACCCTAGAATCGCCCCTGTGTCACACTCTTTGAAAACATCTGAAAAGAAAATCATAATGGTGAAAAACAAAGAAATAGCTATTTCAAATTAGTAATCTGTCATGACTTCACCTGCAAACTAAAGGCAAGAGAAATTGGCTGGATGATACCAATCCAGCGCCCACATATTAGACGTTCAGATGTGTGTTTGCTGTTTGTAGAAGGGCCTGAGGGCAGAAACCAAATGCATCATAGCAGCTGGTTTGCCCACCCACTCATAGCGCTACGCAACACACACACAACACTAATGGAGTCCATGCAATAGAAATTTACACATCACCAACTAGCATGAAGAGAGAGACTACAGAAAAAATGACACTTGGTGATGTATTTTATGCAGGCCTTTGTTAACATTCTCGATAGTCACAACAAACCTTAGATTAATGATTTGATGGTCACTGAAAATGTTATAAGCCTTTGCAATCTGAATAATTTATGAGGAAATTGGAAAGAATTGCCTTTGTTTTTCCATGAAATAAGGATATGATATTTTTATTATTTGCTAAGTTTCCAACAGAGTGTAATATACTGTATTGTCAAGGATAAGCAGTAACTGAATTGTAGATACTGCTGTTATTCATCTTCACTGTTTTTCTTGTCTGGTTATGTCTTTTCACTGTTTGGTTAGAATATTCCACTGACACAATATGTATATTTTGTATTTTTCCTTGGCACTTTCATACCCAGAAACGTGTTTTTGTCCTTTATGAAATTTACTGACAACTTGATCACATAGATGTAGTGCTGGAAATCAGTGGTTCTAAACTAGTGAGGTGTGACCCAGAATTTGGTTGCAGAAAAAAATGCTAATTGCAAATAACAATATAATCATGCATAGCCAGGACAGCAAAATAAATATGCTTATAAACTTAAAAATCTGGAGAAAATGTTTTTGTTGATGTTGTCAATGTAGATCAAACTATAGATCAAACTCTACAACATTACTTGGTAGAAGCAAGCTAAATTTCAAATGCCAAGATTAACTGACAAGTCCTCATCCTTGAAAACCATGAACAGAACTGAAACGAAAATACAACCAGGCTGCATTAAATATGGGTTAAAATAAGAAAACCATGGTTTGTGCCAACCACAGTGTGTTTTGTCCCAGTTATATTAATAGAAATACCATTAATAAATTAAGTGTATAAATGATTGAAAATGTGTGGAATTAAGGACATTTTTTGGAACAGTTTTGGTTCTGTGTTGGGTCTCCACTTGATGCCAAATCTGGCTCCTGAAGCAAAACTAGTTGAGAAACATGCTTGAAATTATGACAAGTATATCCATGGAAAAAGTACATGGCTGTAAATATTTTATTTTAAGCACTGCAAGCTGTGAAATTTAAATATTCTTCCTTTTCTTTCCATCATGATATTGAAAATATTAATGAAGTGTCATGCCTCAAAATGAAAGGTACATTATTGCCAGTGATGGGTGAAATCTAATTACAAAGTAATTACTTTTAAGACAAAAAATTGTGTAATGCATTAAATGTAAAATTCTTGTACTCAGATTACAGCTAGTGACTTTCAATTAATTTAATTACTTTTAAGTGCTTTAAATTGAAACACGAACCCGACCCAAACCCGACCCACACCCGAGACCACGTGGCCCGACCCTACCCAGTCCGAACGATACCGTCAGATTTTAAGCCTGAACCCGAACCCGAACCCAAAATCGCTTACTATCTAATTTCTTCTCCTAGCAAGTACTGTTGCAATAGGCTGTATTTTATGTAAGCATATAGGCAACATTCGTAACAGTACTGAAACAGTAAACATACACAATTTTAACAAGGCACGGCTGCCCCTAATTAGCCTGCACAAGAGCAGAACGGAAAAAAGCATTGATTTTCCATTTATGTGCTGAAACTTCACTTGGTACAGAACAATCTGGAATAATATGAACCACTGCAACAGTCCCCTCTATGCAGCCTGAACTTGTTTAGAATGTTGAATCTTTGTGACAACTGTGCTAAAAACAATTTAGAAGAAGTGCAAAGATTGAAACAGAGCGCAGGTGTCTCAACATGCGTTTTTGACAATTTACTTTTTAACTTTTTAACTAAAATATGCCGGTCCTGTGCGAGACACTGAAGAAAAAGTGAGACATGGTGCAAATGTCAAAGACATTCATCCAGCAAGTGTTTAAACAAACGGAAAACAGAACAGAGATGTGCAAAAACGCATTCAGTGTGAACGGCCCCTAACTCGTCAATTCGCACTTGTCTTTGATTGAGAGCGTGTGCGAAACAAGTTTAGGAAGCCTGTCTCTTTTTTCATTAATTACAAACCTGAACCCGACCTGAACCCAAAGTACTACTTGAAAAACTGACCCCAACCTGGCCTGAAAACCGTCGGGTTCTCGGGTCCTGTCGAGCCCGGGTCGGGTTACAGACCTCTAGTACATTATGCGGTTCCCTGTCTGTCGCTCACATCGACGTTGTGTCGAGTGAAGCAACACTAGGGGACTTTCTTAAAGGACTCGATTACCTCTGAACTTGAGAATAGGCCAATGAGAATTTGGCAGACAGAATTTGCATGTCCCTCCCCCGGACATGCGGGTATAAAGGGAGGGAATCATGCTCTGTTCATTCAGATTTCATCCAGAAACCTGGGCAGGTGGTGGTCTCCGTGGAGACTTTTCCCCCTGAAAGAATAGGAGTTGTGAAAGAACACCTTACCCAATGCGTGTGATAGCGTTAAGATGGCCCCAGCCATTTAACTCTATTCGAGAAACATAGAGAGACAAAAGGAGCGGCTGGCGCAGCCTGCTCCCATGCTTGGCATGTCGCTTTGTTCCCCCTTCGGGATGCCGGGAACCTAAAACTTTTATGACGATTTTATGGGGCATTGGGGAAGGGTACGTGCACACTGGCACAGCCTGTTGCACCAGCAGCGCATGTACACGGTTCAGCGCATGGCTTGACAGAATAGGGACCCCTAGTGTCGCTTCACTCAACTCAACGTCGAAGTGAGTGACAGACGGGGAACGTCTAGGTTACTGTTGTAACCTCTATTCCCTGATGGAGGGAATGAGACATTGTGTCCCCCTGGTCACGAAGCTGAACTGAGCCACTGCAATGGCCGAACCTTATTCTCAGCTTATCAGTGCAAATCCTGAATGAACAGAAGCATGATTCCCTCCCTTTATACCCATATGTCCGGGGGAGGGACATGCAAATTCTGTCTGCCAAATTCTCATTGGCCTTTTCTCAAGTTCAGAGGTAACGAGGCCTTCAAGAAAGGCCCCTTGTGTCACTTCACTCGACACAACGTCTTGTTCCCTCCATCAAGGAACGGAGGTTACAACAGTTACCTAGACGTTCTGCTTATTTCTAATATATTATTTATGTAGAATACATAAATTATGGCCCCCGTAACTTCATTGTGAAGGAGAAAAATGTGATGTGCTGAGTGTATGACTTTTGTGTAACAATGAACAAGGAAGAAATATAGACATAATTAGGATTTTTTTTTTTTTTTTTGTAGAAAAAAGTTTTAGAAAGTAACTTAAAAGTACATTAATTAGTCATCTAATTATTTTTAATGAAGTAATTAGTAAAATAATTGATTTCAATTTTAGATAAATAATTAGAAGTTTGTAGTGGATCACTATTTTTAAGTAACTTACATAACAATTGTATGTGCTCTTTGAACAGTTTGAAAAGTATCAAATCAAAATTAAATTGTAGCTGAACAAAGACATCATCTGTTAAAATATTTAAACAAAAAAGCAGAAATTTGATCCACTCTCTCATCAATCTCATCAAAAACCCATTAATCAGGTTTCATCTTCCTCTGTCTGCCTCACTAATCAAGAGGGCATAATGAAATGACACAGCACTGCCCTTTATCCATGCGACTCTATTTCTCAAATGCTCACATGCATTAAGTGGCAGGTCTGCTGGGCCTGGAAACAGTGCGTGGCTAATTCATTATCTGTGCTGACCAGCAGCATACCAGCTCAGTTAAACAGCTCAGCGGGAACTAAAGCACGCAGCTTGTACCTGAACATTCTTCAAAAGGGTCAGTGTGGACTGGTCTGATTATAAGGGTGTGAGACTCTAAAAGATAAATGCTGCTACTCGGAACAGACAGGCAGAGCTGATAATAAATACACAACTCTATAAGCATGAGCGGAGCCAATCAAATGAACAATAAATCTGTAAGCAGATAAATGAGCGTACAGCATGGGTGTAAAATCCAAGCAACAGTATATTAAAATCTCTTTGGTGTTTAGCTGAGTCTGATATGCAAACTACTTAAGTAATAATAATAATAAATATAGTGCAATAAGTATATAGATTTAAAGGCAAAGTGTGTTATTTATTACTGATTTTAAAATACTTTTTCCTTTATCAGCTTAATATGCTGAAACAGCTATAAGTAAAGACATTTGCAGGTTGATTTCTCCGAAAAGTGTAAACATTGTGGCTCTGTGGAGCAATCAAAACATTCCTCTGTTTGTTTGAGCATCCCAACACAGCAACATTGGTTCTATTGGTTCTACATATGGTTTTATTTGAGCAATTAATTCTGAAAGGATTAACACAATTTACACTATCGTAGACAATAGCACTCATTTTTTCACAGTTTTTCATTGGAAATGTTACATTTATTGTGCATTTTCACAGAGAAAAAAACTATGAGAAAAATATTTAGCTTCAAGTGGATAAATATGTAGTTGAATATAAGGTGCATCTCGAACTGTTCTGAGACCAGTGACACAGACAGCACACTGAAGGTTGTCATTCATTTAATAGGGAGCAAAGGACCATCCTATAGTTTCCCTTTACAGTTGTGCATTCACTCCTATAATCAAACCAAATGTTTCAGGCTGAAGATGATGTTTGGATCACTCAACATGTTTAGTAGACATGGGACAATGGTAATCAGTACATAGATTCAGAATTTATAATGTATCATTTTATTTTAACATGGTTGGCAGTGATTGAATGACGCTTGCCATTACTTTGAATCAGAATTAAATATGCAAATTTCTGATGTGATGTCTGCAACGTTTCAAAAACATGAACAACCAACACTCCTGGAAACAAAATAAACAATTTGATTACAAAAAATGTGATATATGTGGGCATACATTTTTAGGGAAAATATTTCTTTTTTTTTTTTTTGCATGTTTATTAGGTGCTAATATTTACTAGTACTACACAGCAGTCACGATCGGGTCTCAGGAGAATAACTTTATTTGATATACAGGTGCTGGTCATATAATTAGAATATCATCAAAAAGTTGATTTATTTCAGTAATTCCATTCAAAAAGTTAAACTTGTATAATGTATACATTCATTCCACACAGACTGATATATTTCAAGTGTTCATTCCTTTTAATTTTGATGATTATATCTGACAACTAATGAAAACCCCAAAATCAGTATCTCAGAAAATTAGAATATTGTGAAAAGGTTCAATATTGAAGACACCTGGTGCCACACTCTAATCAGCTAATTAACTCAAAACACCTGCAAAGGCCTTTAATTGGTCTCTCAGTCTAGTTCTGTAGGCTACACAATCATGGGGAAGACTGCTGACTTGACAGCTGTCCAAAAGACGACCATTGACATCTTGCACAAGGAGGGCAAGACACAAAAGGTCATTGCTAAAGAGGCTGGCTGTTCACAGAGCTCTGTGTCCAAGCACATTAATAGAGAGGCGAAGGGAAGAAAAAGATGTGGTAGAAAAAAGTGTATAAGCAATAGGTTAACCGCTCCCTGGAGAGGATTGTGAAACAAAACCCATTCAAAAATGTGTGGGAGATTCACAAAGAGTGGACTGCAGATGGAGTCAGTGCTTCAAGAACCACCACGCACAGACATATGCAAGACATGGGTTTCAGCTGTCGCATTCCTTGTGTCAAGCCACTCTTGAACAAGACACGGCGTCAGAAGCGTCTCGCCTGGGATAAAGACAAAAAGGACTGGACTGCTCCTGAGTGGTCCAAAGTTATGTTCTCTGATAAAAGTAAATTTTGCATTTCCTTTGGAAATCAAGGTCCCAGAGTCTGGAGGAAGAGAGGAGAGGCACAGAATCCATGTTGCTTGAAGTCCAGTGTAAAGTTTCCACAGTCAGTGATGGTTTGGGGTGCCATGTCATCTGCTGGTGTTGGTCCACTGTGTTTTCTGAGGTCCAAGGTCAATGCAGCCATCTACCAGGAAGTTTTAAAGCACTTCTTGCTTCCTGCTGCTGACCAATTTTATGGAGATGCAGATTTCATTTTCCAACAGGACTTGGCACCTGCACACAGTGCCAAAGCTACCAGTACCTGGTTTAAGGACCATGGTATCCCTGTTCTTAATTGGCCAGCAAACTCGCCTGACCTTAACCCTATAGAAAATCTATGGGGTATTGTGAAGAGGAAGATGCGATACGCCAGACCCAACAATGCAGAAGAGCTGAAGGCCACTATCAGAGCAACCTGGGCTCTCATAACACCTGAGCAGTGCCGCAGACTGATCGACTCCATGCCACGCCGCATTGCTGCAGTAATTCAGGCAAAAGGAGCCCCAACTAAGTATTGAGTGCTGTACATGCTCATATTTTTCATGTTCATACTTTTCAGTTGGCCAACATTTCTAAAAATCCTTTTTTTGTATTGGTCTTAAGTAATATTCAGAGATACTGAATTTGGGATTTTAATTAGTTGTCAGTTTTAATCATCACAATTAAATGAAATAAACATTTGAAATATATCAGTCTGTGTGTAATGAATTAATATAATATCCAAGTTTCACTTTTTGAATGGAATTACTGAAATAAATCAACTTTTTGATGATATTCTAATTAGAATTATATGATATATTATAATTATATGACCAGCACCTGTATACATTTTTTTTGTAATATAATATAATATAATATCTCTGTTTCCCTCTCTTTCACCACCTATAATTAGGTTGCTGCTATTTGTTCTCTGAGCTGTCAATCTTCATTACCCTGATGACATCATCCCTTTCTTTCCCAATGGATGGCACTTCCTACCCTTTAAAAGTCGGTTGAATTCATATGTTTGGAGCCTTTTTTAATTGATGACCGCTTTGCCTGTTAGCTCCCAGATGTGTGTATTTTTACTGGCTCATTTTGCTTCTGCATGTTCATTTTGTATACTGATTTACTTAGTCTCTCATTACCCATTCGCTGTTTATGTGACTTTTCGTTGGTGTTATTTATAGAACTCGCTGCTCTTCTAACCAGAGTGGAAAAGTGGACAGGTAAGATGTCACGCGACGTACACTATGCATCATGTAGACTGTTATTTGAATTAGACACCCTAGGTTAGGAGTGAGTGCCAACCCGTGTACTTCTGATGTTTTTGGGATCAGGTAGGATAGTTTAGATGTTGGCGTTTCAAACGCTGAAGATCTGTTTTGTTCCTATATTGTGGGATTGTTTGAACTGACAATTTACTGAGATTAGAGGGTTAAACAAAAATGAGTTAGAATTGTTTTGATTCTTTCTCTTTGGCTCCACTCATGTTTCGTTATTAATGTATATACTTTGTATTATATGTAAATACTCTATCATCAACTTTGTTACGGTGATATAGAAAATAAATGTATTTTTGCACTGTATACTTTATTACTTTTGTCATTTGCCAACCCAACACACAAAATCCATTCACAATTAAAATGCCCAACCACATGGGTTTTAACAATGGTACTGTGTTTGTCAAACAGATTTGAGTTTGTGCTAGTGAACATCCATAGTCATCCATCCTAAGAGTTCCCACAGCTTTATTACGACTCGGAAAATGCTGTGCGTGATTAAGACACTGACATCCACAAGGAATGAATGCAGAAAACAAATTCTAATACTTCCAGGCATCACTTATCTTATACGGAGAGAAAACAAGTACGCAGAAACATCTCCTACATAAATGCACAGAGCCATAGCGTTCTGATCAGGAACATTTAATAAACTATGATTTCATTCCGAGGATATTTAGACAGGTTTAGATCTTTTCTGATCGACGTGGCCTTTGTCACCTGTATAATTGAGGTCATTTCCATTTGTTGGATGCTGCAATGCAGACTAAGTTTAGAAGGCAGCTCACCTTCTTGGTTTTGTCCATGGCTTTTAGTATGCAGACGTTGAGGTCTTCCAGGGCAGCAAGGACATTTTCATATTCTCCAAGATGCTGAGAAAAGTATTCTAGGAAAAGGGAAGAACGTGTGCAATAATTAAATGCATATAATATGGTTTCATCACAGCATCATCAAAACCATATATCATTATAATCTAGGCCTTAGGGTTAACATTTGAACTTATTGACAATGATCAAAGCAACAATTGAGAGCTAATGTATAAAAATATACATATATATTTTAAACTATATTTTTGCATGTTTAAATATAATACAGTGCAGTTCTTGTGGTATTACTACAATACATTTTCTATTTGCTTTTTTAAATTACCATACCAAAATTGCAGATCAAGCACAATTTGTAGTTTTGATGTTTTCAATAAGTGTTAACTCTTACCACAGAGCTCATCCGTGTCCACGTTGCTAAAAGTAGATGATAAACAAACATGTAAATTTCTTTTCCATAACAACATGATAGAAGAAATCTCCGTTACATTTAAATGTGATCTAATGTTGTGTGGTGATCACAAACTACGCAAACTAATGAGAGAGGGTCATCGTCAGACAGCTAGACTTTGACCCTGGGTAAAACCCACAAGCCAACACTGAGCCTCACTGACAACTCCATGTCTCAAATCTGCCCTGATTAGAGACCCAAGGCAGTGAGGGAAAGCAGACTGTAATCTTAGACACTGAGAATATGGGAATATAATGTGTCCCAAGTGTGTGTTTAGGGTAGGCTTGGCCAGGGCTAGTTGTTCCACTTCACTCCAGCGAACACTTTTATTATAACACTGAATTATATTTTATGCATATACATTTTAAAGCCTTGGTTATTAAAAAAAAAAAAAAAGCTTAAACATTTCCAATGTAAATGCACTGGCAAAACTGACCCTATAGAGTTGGGCGTGATGAGACTATTGGAACCTGTTGTTTATTAAATTACCTTTTTAAAAAAACAAATATTAAATATCTTAATTTTAAAAAGCTATTTTCCACAACATATCTATATTATAGGATATTTAATGTCCTTTGCCAAACAGTAGGCTTAAACCTAAACCTGAAACGGCAAAAAGTAAAAGAAAACGTACACAAATTTAACCTTTGTTTTGGCCAACAGAAATGGTAAATGATGAATTAAAATCACAGTGTGGATATATTGTGTTAATCCAACAACTATAACAAAAATATATTTTTTTTGTTTGTTTGAGAACAGCATACAAAACCACTACTAATAAAATCGACATACTGCTTCTGAATGTTCATGTACCCTGAAATTGATCATTCTGCTGAATTACAGACAAGTGGCATCCCAACATCAGACATTTTTGTATTAATTGAATCGTTTACCTTTCCCTATGGTACTACCTATTGTGTGTTGCATGAACAATATGAGACACCGGTTCTGGTTCCATGGAAACACGGAAATAATTGCTGTCTTGTAATCAATGAGCATGATTCAGAGGTTCCATTTTTATTCTTAAGTTACTTTTTTTACTCCACAAAAGGTTAGGTTTAGGGTTGGGATTTTGTTACAAAAATGTCATTTCACCCGGACACTGGACAGCAACAGTTCTAGCCACTATGGGCAGTGGTTTAAATTTCTGTAAGCACAGACCAGAAAAAAGCATTTATGTAATTAGACGACTCAAAAACATTATTTTATAGTTAACATTTCTAATAATTTCTATTTATTGTGATATTGCCCTTCCCCATGTGTCAACTATCACCAGTCTCCCCTATATGTTCTTTCCTAAGTGTGCTTTAAAGCTGCAATGTTGTTTTGCTTTAAGATTTGTATATTAGGCTTTGACAGAAATATACAAATCTCTTATGTTGACCTATATTATTTTTGGTTGCGAGAAATGTGGCAAATTCAGTCACAGTAATTTTAGCAGTTTAATTCCATTTTTCACGTAGGTGGAAGACTTTTTGTGTTTGGCAGTTGTCTGCAGGCAATGACTTAATTCATTGGTTGTCTAGAGTCCATGGCAGAGAGTGTGGAACAACAAGGAATAACTATTGTGAGACCTGCTAGATAAAACATCATCACAGGAGGCCTCGTTGCATGGCTGGGCTAGACCTCTTCGCAGGGGGTTAAGCCCTCGATAAACAGACTGAGAGAACCGATCAATGAGGCCCGAGTAACACTACACTGTCAATGATATACAGAACATATCTCTCATTTCAACTCACTCCTAGAGACATTACACAATAACAAGTCACACCTAATAACGCAATAGTAATCAATTCGATTTTGTTATTGAAGCAATAATTGTTTGATCTTGGTTTTATAGTTGTTAAATTAAAAGGATTATGGGGTACAGGAATTGAAATAGCAGTCATTAAAATGGGAATTGTTAAAATCAGTATTATTAGTAAATCCCTACCTTTTCACACCTCTTTCTAGTATGGAGCTGAACTGGCTCTTGTAACTCGACTGAGCTCTTGTCACACTTAAAGAATACACTTTATGAAATTCATTGGATACAGTTGATTTTAGGATTACAGTCTTATACAGCGTTGTTCTTGGTAATATTGAGTATGCAGGGTCTATCACTGATTAGATGGAAGGATAATACTCAGACCCCATAAATTCATTTGACGAGTGCCAGTTTCAGTCCTGTATTGTAATCAGTGTCGTAGCCAAGGGTGGGCTGGTGTGGGCCTGTGCCCACCTAAAGTAGATCCAGGCCCACTCAGAATATTAAAATATTTTTTTACTGGAATATATATTTAAAAAAATAGTGAAATGCTTTCTGAAAGTGAAAAATAACTATTTGAATGTGCTTCTATGTTGCCAAGAAATTACCGCAAAACATTTATTAAAACATTAAAACATTTTTACCGCCTATCCATTATATTGAGGCCCACCCAAAAGTAATTTCCTGTCAACACCCTTGATTGTAATTGAAACATAGTTTGGTCAGTACATATCAAAGGGGTCGTCCCTTATTTTTTTGAATAACCAATTAGGCTTTTGTTACATCACAGCCATGAACAATAGTTTGCTAGTTACTACTCTGTCCCTCTCCCTGCAACATTCTCATCTTTTGAGAGCATTAATCAAATGCTCAGACAAAAATGTGTGTAGTGTGACAAGTCATTCATATTTTTGGTCAATTTTTCCAGGACGAGAGTGACATTTTAAATTTGCTAAAGGTGAATTTTATTAGCTTTAGTAGATGACCTCTACTCATGTGGGCTAAATGCCACAAAACAAAAATTATGTAACAAGATATCTGGAGATATTAAAAGACACGTACATGCTCAAGCTTAAACCACTGACGGGCCTGCGGACCGGGGACTTGATTTGGATGGCTTGGCAGGAGTCCATGTTTGTGATGCTGAAGAAAATTGTTGCTGACTTAGCCGATCTCACTGTAATACGTCGAATGATTATGGCGATGGAATCAAAATTTCCTGAGTTGGTTACAAGAGTGGCAGATGTTGAAATGCAGATAAATTATCTGGAGTCATCGGAGAGGGAATTATCTGATAATCCACTGGTGACCAATGTCGATTTGGAACACGTTCTTGGAAAAACTTGAAGATCTTGAGAATAGGAGCCTTAGCGATAACTTGTTGGAATTCCTGAGCATAATGAGGGCAGAGATATGGTGAAATTCATAGACAGACTCCTGAGTCTGCTCGACATAACCGGTTCCAGCTCATACATCGACTGAGGGAGACAGCCTCCGATCAATCGTGGCCAAATTCCTGAGATCATCCGATAAAGATCTTGTGCTATGTGAGGCAAAGAGCAAAGCTTTCTTGGAAGAATCACAACATTTTCTTGTTCCCAGATTTTGCAAATTCGACAAGAGAGAAACGTGATCTATTCAAGGAATGCAAGAATCTCTTACATCAACGAAGATCTGTTTTGCACTGATGTTTCCGGCCATACTAGGTATAAATACTAAGGATGGCCTCAAAGTATTTCTACGCACCAAGCAAGCACTGTACTTCATAAAAGCATTAGAGTGAGGAAGCCTTTGGTGTTTCACATTTGAGTGGATTGTTGCACTAATGTTGAAATGTGGCCTTTTATAATTTGACAAAATTGAAAAAAATGTATTGAGTGGATTGTCTCTCTCCACATGGAATGTGAATGGGTTGGGGCACCCCATAAAAAGGAAGGCTTTTCTTAAACGTAAGAAATATGAAGGCATTTCTTCAAGAAACTCCTTTTACTGCAGGAAGCTGAAAAAGTAGGGCTTTATTAGAAGGGATTAACTTTAATCTATTGATGGACTCAATCCTTGATCATAGTGTAGCAAAAGTGTGTAAGCCCCCTAGAGCAAGACTGACACTTCACAGGATGTGTAAAAAATCTTGGTCTTCTAGATATTTGGAGACTTTAACCCATCTGGTAGGGACTATACATTCTTTTCATCAGTCCGTAAGATTTATTCTAGAATATTTTTTTTTTATATAGAAATCTAATTCGCTCATTTCATCTGTTGATTTGCTCAATTGGAAACATTTAATCTCAGATCACGTCGTGGTGAGTTTAGAGGTGTTGCCATATGGCAAACTATATGAAAAATCATAGTTGGTGCTTTAATGTATCCCTTTTGCAAAATCTTGATTTCCAACTAATTCTGTTAATTCAGATTCTGGGGGACAGAGCTTCAACTTCTCTGAAGAGATTATGGGAGAAAGATTTAAAGATTTAGTGTGGGCTAGGATTCTAAAAAAATGTCATGTCTGTATCTAGAGATGCAAGGGTTCACCTTATGCAGTTAAAGATTTTACATATATTCTATTGGACCACCTCTAGACTGTATATGCTTAGTCTTAAAGACACACCTACCTGATTGCGATGCCAATCTGAGGATGGAGAGACAACCTTTGTTTTCTGGGGGTGCATTAAGATCCAAGGGTTTTGGTTGAGTTTACAATTTGTATGTGATGTCTTGGGCACTCAGGGTTTCGTTTTGCCCCAGACTCTGTATTTTGGGAGATGGGGCAGAAATCAATGTGGGGAATAAACTTGTGGAGGATTGGGTCCTAACCTGTGTTATAGTCGCCAGACAGGTGATTTTGAGGGGTTGGAAGTCAGTTGGAGCACCCCCGTTTCAGGAGTGGTGCTCCGAGTTGGGGAGCCTTAGAGCAGGGTTCTTATAGATACATTTTTTTTATTTTTGTGTGCACTTTCTCTTTCCCTCTTGGTAGTTTTTTTTTTCCTTATGTGTTCATGTAAGACCACAGGGGTGTGTGTTTGGGGATGGGTAGGAGGAGGAGGGGTAGTAGTGGGTGTTAAAAGTTGATTTTATGTAATTATGCTTTTCTGTGTTGTAAATAAAATGTTAATCATAAAAGACAAAGGGACTGTAGCGCCCCCCATGCTCAAAAGTTTGGCTTCTTGTTTAATTTAGTGATGTAAAGCACTATGTACATTTTTGGTTAAAAATTAACATTGCCATTGATTTGTGTACATAAACAATGTGCTTGCCTTGTCCTGATTCACTACGGTAAGCTTATAATAATGAGTTGGATTTTGAGCTGTCTGGCTGGATACGGCCCGTAAACACGGAAAGATAAACCAGTTGTCTAGTTGGTTGGGGGAACTTTGTTCAGTCAGTCACACTTAAACCGTTCAGGACAGAATCGCTCCAATCTGGATGGATATTTATCTGTTTGGCGGAGTAGTTTACCAGCTATAATGCTTAGAGATGTTTTCTGGTAGGGTTGTTGAAGCTTATATTGCTTGTCATGCTTTTATGAATCGAACATTACTCATGTGTTAACTGATTGTGATGAATCTATGTCTGGTGAAGTTACTGTGACAAGTTTAATATGTATAACTTCTGAAATTTACTTCTAGTAATTGTTATATTGCATATTTAAAGGAGAGAATAGTCTGCACACCACGGCTTCAAAATTAGAAAAGGTAACGTTTCGAGCCCACGGCTCTCTTTCAGACAATAAAATCAAAGGTCAGCCCTTATGTACCACCGGAACAAGCAATCAATATACGTCACATGATTCACCAGAGATAAATACTAGAAAATGTTGTGATGCCTCAATGTGCACAAAGAGAACAAACATTCAAACTGAAGACCATGAAAAAATTCAAACTCATATATATATATATATATACACGCACATGCATACATACGGTTTCTTTGTTCCTTGGTCTGTTTTTGTTTGTATGTTAATGTGTAACCAGCATACAGCTGATAGATTTGAGACATTCTTGTTGTGACATGTTTTTGAAATGATTTGCAGCAGATTGAGTCCACTCTTAAGTGTTTGCTCTTTGTCTAAACCTATCTGACAGAACATCTGACTGATGCTGGTAGTCATCATATCTACTACAGATCCTCCGGATATGGCTAAATTGAGAAATGGGTAAAGAACGCTTCAGTGGAACAGGGTGGTAAGAAGACCCATGTAGTAACTTATCACATTCAGTGGGTTTTCAGTATAAACTTGTTTCAAGACCATTCGTAGTATTGTTGACATGCATCTAGGAAAATTCATTCTGTCACGATGGAACTCCATAGTAAATTAATGCACTACTGCTGTCTTTAACAAGACATTCAAGTAACTGGGACTCTGTACCACTCCATATGAAAAAAATATCATCAATGTAATGTTTCCACAATAAAATAAAATCTGAGGAGAGGGTTCCATTCTTGACTGTACACATTGTTTAAGTAAACACCAGTATAGAGGCAAAACTAGGGGCCATTTTAGAACCCATGATCTCCAGAAACCTGTAAATAAAAATAATTGTGACTGCACCAAGTTTTGTGAATTTTAGGCAAAGTGTACAAGGCTGGTGTGACAGGATGTTCAGCACACATATAATCAAACTCCACTTTAGTGAATTGGCCCAACTCAAAAAGATGTTTTAATCTGAGTACAGATCTTTTAAATTGAAGCACAGGATTACTATTTAAATTCTCAAAAGTTGTGTTAGTAAGTTGTTTCTGAATCTCTAACTCGTACACCTGACGATTTTAGTATAACCACAGCTGCTCCTTTGTCTGCACTTTAGGAAAACTACAGACATGTAATTCTGAAGGGATTCCAGTTCGACCCGTTGCATCTCCATAAGATTGTGAGCCAAGTTATATTGTATTTTCCACTTCAATATCAATGTGACATCAAGTTCCACAATTCTACAGTAAGGGTCAAGAGAAGAGTTTCTTTTTTTTGAGGAATAAATGTGAAATTTCATCTAAATGGAGTCCGAGATTGCACAGTGAAAGAGTTATCGTCCATTAGTTCTACCAAAATTCCCTGGGACTGTACAGTTCATGGGGCCATGTGAAGAAATGTTAATTGTCCTCTGGGCACTTATTGTCTACAATGGTAGACAATGTTTGCTGGCCATGTCATTGAGTTGATATGCCTTTCCTGAAGAAAAGCTGTAACACTCTTTGCTCTGTGGCAAGATGCATTATCATCCCGAAACCGACTTCATCACCAAACATATTTTCTATCAATGGAATGAGAAAAGTGTCCAATTTCAATGTACACCTGTGCATTGACTGTTGAGGTAATGATTGCCATCTCCCCGGTCATTTACCTGACATGCAACCATAAATCATAAATGACTGGGGGAAATGTAATTGTTTTCTTCAGACAGTCATCTTTATGTTTCATTAGAATGGCACCAGACAAAGATTCCAACATCATTGACTTGGCAAATGCAGATTTGTGATTCATCACTATCACTTTAATACAATCATCCACACTACCATGAGTGCTTCTCTTTGGCCTTTAGGTGTTTGTGCTGGTTTTCGTTTGGCTTTTGTATATGTAAACCCAATTTCAATCTGCTGATTTCTTACAGATCTGTCAAAAATATTGACTCCTGTTTCTGGCCTTTTTTGTTTTGTTTTTTTTGTGCATGTTCCATTTTCAAGGCATATTGTGTCGCGTTTTCTATCCTGACGCTTTGACGTCTTCCTTGGTCTACCCGTATGTTTTCCTTTTTATAACCTTCCCATTTTGTTTATACTTGCACGTCATTTTAGACAGCTGAATGGGCACAACCAACTACTTTTGCCACAGTCCGTGTTGGATTTCCTTCTTGAAGGAGTTTTATAATCCTTTCCA